>OU015490.1:38289594-38462094 GCA_907164885.2 Dolomedes plantarius | reverse complement strand
TAATTCATATAATTCCTATTCTTGAGTTATGAAAAGACAAAAAATATAAATTTTAACCACCTGAATCTTTATTTATATCGAAATGTGCTTGGATTCTTTTTAATCTATGAATAGCCAGTGACCTACTGGTTACGCTTGGACTTGTTATCATCATAATTTAAAATAGAAATGAGTAATTGAAACCCTAGAAGTGTGGGGAGCCTAGATTTGCAACATACCTGTTTTTGTGAGGTAAAACATCGTCTTCAAAAAGATAAATAATGACTCTTAATTCTGACACAACTAGAACTTCTCATGCTCTATGAATAGTAAGTGACTTAACTGGTTACGGGTGGTCTTGCTGTCATAATAATTTAAAATAGAGATATGTCATTCAAACTTTAAATGTGTAAAGTGCCAAGATTTCAGTATAACTGTTTTTGTGATGTAAAGTTCGGTCTTTAAAAAAAGAGAGTGCGTTTGAGCGGTAAAACAACATTGTAAGCGTTCATATCTATCATTTTTGGGAACATTAGTACCAATTTGTACACCTAAACCTGTTTTGTGCGGTGGAACCGCATAAAAAAATCGTACAAAAAATCGCTAAAAATAATTTAAAATTCCCATTTAGTTAATTTCTTACTTTTTATTCATATTATATATTTTCATGGGCTTCTTTTTTACTTATACCGCCTCCCCAAAAAATCGCACAAAAACAATAGAACAAAAAATCACACAAAAACAATAGCACAAAAAATGACAAAAAACAATAGCACAAAAAATCGATCAAAAACAATAGCACAAAAAATCATCGATAAAAACAATAGCACAAACAAAAATCGCACAAAAACAATAGCACAAAAAATCGCACAAAAACAATAGCACAAAAAATCGCACAAAAAAAAGACAGCACAAAAACAGGTTTGAGTTTACACTACTAAGGTATCTGACTACGTTTGGAGTAATTTTTTTTTTCAAAACTTTACTTGCGAAAATTTCTGTCGTATTTTTCAATGGAATATAATAACCCCAGAATAGGAAAATGATGAAAAAACAAAAAAACCATAACGATGCAACTTTTTACAGAATTAAAGAATTTCGGTCGAAATTGAGCAAATTTTTACATAAACTGCTCTAGATCTAAAGTAAATAAAATGTTTGTATACAATATAAATTTCTTTTAATCATATATGTACGTAAAGCTCTCGTGAGTGTAATGAATTAAAAACTAATCGATATTTTGAAATCTAAAAAAAATATAGGTGATAATATGCAATTATATATAAAATTTCAGTCATTTCTCGTGAGATTTTTAGTAAATACAGCTTTAAATCAAAAAAGAATATACCTAGAGCCAAATCTGAAGTTCATTACATTCTAAGTATAACTAAGCTTACCTGAGCTTAGAAAGCTTACCTGAAAATTTTTACACATATCAGGATTATATTTTGAATTATCATAATTGTCACATAGCATTTTTGAGGAAAATCAAGTTCTTCAGAAAACACAAAGTTTTTAACATGTGTTGAAATTGACAGCGGCTGCTCTTCTTTAAATAGCTATAAATCCACGTCTAATGATCATGCAGAAAAAAATAAAAGCAGATTTAGAAACAGAAATTCACATTCTTTAAGAAACAGGAATAATGATAATAATTAAAAAAAATTGAGAATTTTCCCTACGTTTTAAACAGAGGAGGATACCTTAAGATATTTTCGAGTTTTATACAAATTCTATTTGAATACACTATTTGAATCACCATATGAAATCAGGCCCCCATGATAATGTTTGTATCTTTCGCGATACCTCCCCTCTCCCCTCCTAGGGAACGAATACCAAGCTCTGTTGGCATTCCCATAAACCAGTAGTTCTCAGCCTGTGGTACGTGTACCCCTTGGGGTACGTGCTGGTCTGTCCAGGGGTACGCAGAAAATGACTTGTCAGGGCGAAAAAACCAGCTACTTGTAGTAAAAAAAAAACAGTTCCTCAGTAGATGGACTGCATACACACACACACACACACACACACACACATATATATATATATATATATATATATATATATATATATATATACATACAGTGCCGTAACTAGCCATTCCTTTGCCTTGGGCAAGAATTTCCTTTTGGGTCCCTTAATTAATTTGGTTTGGGAAAATAATAAAGCAAATACAGCATTTTGGGCCCCCTAACACTGATGTTGGCGTAAAATTTCCAAAATTGACACACACAAAAAAATTATGAATCATTGTGAAAGTACCATTTTACCAAGAATTGGCTATTTGAAGCGTAGAAACCTAGAATATTATCAAATAACAAAAAGCAGTACAACATATTAACTTCATCATTAAAACACCAATACAATGCAACCAGAAAAACTTAATCCCCTATATACACTATAACATGCATATGATGAACCTATCAATCAAATTTGAAAAGATATATAAAAAAAATTGCTATTAAAAAAGGTAAAAATATAAATAAATTTGAATTGGGAATTTTTCTTTTTAATAAAAATTTTTGGGGCCCCCAACATTCAGGGGGCCTTAGGCCCAGGCCTACTGGGCCTAATGGAAAATTAGGGCCTGCTTCCAAGTGAACCCTGGGCGGGTGCCCCTGTTGCCCTTGCCAAGTTACGGCACTGTATATATATATATATACACACACACACACACACACACACACACACACACACACACACACACACATATATATATATATATATGTGTGTGTGTTTAGTTTTATTTGTCGATACAAGGGTACGCCAGGTTTAAAAGGTTGAGAACCGCTTCCATGAACCATGCGCTTCTTTCTGAATTCTGCAACAATTCCAAATTACGCGGGCAAAAAAGTTAAAAGAATGAGATATCTCCTGTTACCTGTAAATGACACTTCAGTAGCGCAAGCAAAGGAGTCGTCGCTTGTAGCTCAAGGCCGCTGGATAGTTCCAGAAACGACCTTGGCATACGTTCGAGTTTAGCTAACCAGATGACTTCATTTTACGCAGTCCTTCAAGGATTTTTCTTTTTTCACCTTAACCAACTTGCATCACCACGTGACGAATGTGTGTAACAGTTTTTATCGGATGTTTTTCCCCCCCCTTATACCAAACAAATAGCGTGATTTATAACCCACAACCCTTCTCAAATCCGGAGCCTTGGCCTCAGTTTTAAAGCATATGAGTCATTTCGAAAAGAAGCAACCTTCGGGAAAAAGTATCTTTAATCTATATACAGTGGACACTCGTTAATTCGAACTCGGTTAATTCGAACTTTCGGTTAATTCGAACTAATCCAAAGGCCCCAAAAAACTTGTATTGGAGTTAATGTTAAAAATATCTCATTAATTCGAACTAAATTTTTATCACTTCGGTTAATTCGAACTAAAAATTTGACAAAAAAAAATTCTTTTTCCTCGTTTAATGGAGAAAATACACACTGTATTTATTATTTTGTGTGTCAAAATTTCTTTTCTGTGTAAAGAGGCACATGCCTGCATTCCTAGATTATTGCATGTCCGCTAAACGTTAGTAGCTATTGTCCTTCTTATTAGTGCTAAACGAAAAAAGCAATTTTCCTTTATTTGGATCGATTTTCTTAGAATTTCAGAAAAATTAGTCTTTACTACAGAAGGATGGAATCTTCCTCTGAAAATAAATTGAAATGTTTACTTCAAATCGAGCAGCTGGCTGAACAATGTAAGCATCATAAACAGAACCAGACATTCATTTTACAGTTTTCCCCAAAGTTTAATTCATATTTTTAATAAAAGTTTACTTTATACTGCATATCTTCTGCTTCATTTTATGATAAAGGTAAGTCTGTATTGCTTTTTAATATGTTTAACTTTATATAACATAGTATAATATATTTTCTGGGGTTATACATACTAGGAGAGTTTTTTCTTCAGAGATACACATTTAAAGTTATATATTTTCTCTTAACATCGGATAATTCGAACTTCGGATAATTCGAACTTTTTTCTGAGAACCTTTGAGTTCGAATTAACGAGCGACCACTGTACGTAAAAGCCGAATACCACTCACTGACTGGTCACTGTATTTATTGAACCAATAGGTCCTAGGAAGTTGAAATTTTGTAGGGTGATTATTCGAGACCAGGGGGTCGGTGGAAGTTCTTACAGGATCTAGAGCAGGGGTGTCCAACCTTTTAGCTGCCTTGGGCCACATTGAAAGAGGACGAATTGTTTTGGGCCACGCAAAAATATACCTAACATTAAAAATAGTTGACGAGTAAAAAAAAAAAAAATACAATATATAGTTATCATATTTATGTCGTTACAAATTTTATTAAAGATAACTATAGGAGTCATAAAATTTATGTGATATTTAGCACTGAATTTGAGAAACTTATGCATCAATATCTGGGTCGATTGTAGAGGTCCCAATTCTCAGGGAGTTAGTTCTCAAGATGTTCATCCAGTATTTTGGTTCTAATTTGACTCTTAGTGTGCTTCACTGTTGTGCATACTAATTTTAATATCATTAAAAATATGAATTATTAAATCTGTAAAAACTTCACTTTTCATTTTTGTAATGAAACTAATATACAGAACTATACTAATATACAGAACAGACGGAATTTTGTATAGAATTAAAGATATTTCAAAAGATGTATTGTCGATTTGTTGAATGAACAAAGTGGGATCAGTAATGGCCGCCTGCCATCATCGCCGAGGTGGGCTATTGATATATTTTTTTTATCTTGAGCTCATTTTCTGGGCCGCACTAATACTTGCTTTGGGCCACTTGCGGCCCGCGGGCCGCGGGTTGGACACCCCTGATCTAGAGTATTCCAGGGGTTTATTGGGGATCTTTGATAAAATTTTCTGTTTTAAAATTTAATTTAATTGTTTAGGAATGTAATTATTAGATAATAGTATCCGTTTTTATATGTATAAATACAGATTTGCATAGGGCGGAGTGATCCACTCATGTAAAGTCGAGTGTCATGACGCTTTTGTGTATGCCTCGAATGTCGCTGTCGGCTTTTATTTGTGTACCAACACTAGGCAGAACAGGGAAAATCCACTGGACCTTAAACAGCACACGGGTCCTTCCGATGCAACCAATCAGAAGCAGTTTCTCTTGGCGATGTTTGTGCAATTACAATCTGTGTTTCTGAAATCATGTTTGTATAAATGAAATTAAAAATGAAAATAGTACAAAAATAATAAAACATAAACCGAATGAACCACTTTTTCTAATTTTTTGTTCATACGTATTCTTAGTCAAATTGTTATATTTAAGTGTTTTATGTGCAATTATATATATATATATATATATATATATATATATATATATATATATATACACTGCTGGCCACTGTAAATGCAACACCCTGAAGGAAACATGCAAATAACATGAAATTTACAACATTGCATTAGCGGAGGTGAGATATGAAAATGATTAGAGTTTCAGCGCAGACGCACATCACGCGCGCCTGTGGCGCCACTTCAAAGCGTATTTAAGGCTTGGAGATTTCGACGATTTCAAGTTCGGCAATTGTGTTTTTCTTGTGGTTTTTTCAAAAAACGATCAATTATGCCTCGTCGAAAACAGCGATCATCTTTTGATCAAGTATCCGAGTTCGACAGAGGAAGGATAGTTGCCTACCGAGATTGTGGATTATCTTTCAGGGAAATCGGTAGTCGTTTTGGACGAAACCAAACAACTGTAATGCGGATATGTGATCGATGGATGCAAGAGGGTACGACGGACCGGCGTGTTCTATCGCATCCACCTAAGCGCATCACTTCACGTGATGACAGGCAAATTGTGCGCATGGCAGTGACGGATCGCTCAGTCACATCACGAACCATAGCACAGCACATGCAGTCTGTAACGCATCATCCAGTGTCTGCGCGTACTATTCGACGCCGTTTACAGCAGAGTGGTCTGTCCGCAAGACGTCCATTGCTTTGTCTACCCTTCACGCAGAACCACAGACGTCTCCGCCGCCAATGGTGCGATGACAGAAGGATGTGGACGGCAGAATGGAATGAAATTGTCTTTACTGACGAGTCACGCTTCTGTCTGCAACACCACGATGGTCGCATTCGAGTCTGGAGACACCGTGAAGAGAGGATGCTGAACAGCTGCGTTATGCACCGCCACACTGGTCCTGCACCGGGTATTATGATATGGGGCGGTATTGGATATCACTCTCGCACACCTCTAGTACGCATTGCCGGTACTTTAAGCAGCCAGCGCTACATCTCTGAGGTGTTGGAGCCAGTTGTCCTTCCTTACGTTCAGGGCTTGCCCACAGCCATATTTCAACAGGATAATGCACGACCACAAGTGGCACGCATTGTCCAACGGTTCTTCGTCAATCGCCAGATTGAATTGCTTCCCTGGCCGCCTCGCTCTCCGGATCTTTCGCCGATAGAAAACATGTGGTCCATGGTTGCTCTACGATTGACCCAGATTCCATCCCCAGCTGCCACGGCAGATCAACTTTGGCAACGTGTGGAAGCTGCTTGGTCTGCTGTACCCCAAGAACTCATCCAAAGTCTCTTTGAATCAATGCCGTGGCGTGTGGCAGTGGAGATCTCCAACAATGGCGGCTACTCTGGCTACTAATTTTGGTAGGAACCACACTTCACAGAAGTCTATAAATTTAATCATTTGATATTTGGTCAACATGTTATCCACAAAATAAATTTTGTTGTGATATCTCTTGTCTTTCTTGGTGTTGCAATTTGGGTGGCCAGCAGTGTATATATAACAGTTTCGTAACTGACTGACTCACTGACTGACTGATTGACTGACTGACAAACAACGCACAGACCAAACCTCTGGACCCAAAGGGCTGAAATTTTGCATGGCGATTCTTCTTATAGTGTAGGGGTGCACGAAGAAAGATTTTTGAAAAATTCCTCTTAGATTTTTTTAAATTAAATTTTTAAGCTGTTTTAGTGACTTTTTTTAAGTTGGTATTTAAAATAATCATTTGAGGGTTATAAAATTTATATCACGAGAAAGATCATAAAAATTCCTTTAAAATGAAATCTTTTTCGAATCTTTATCTCCCTTTTCTGATTTTTGGTGAATTTTTAAAGGTTAATTTTTAGAATTTAATTTATCAAATGCTGATCACGTGATTTCTTTTTCTGGTACTTTCAATAAATTTATCGTCACGTGCATAACAACTAAATAGACAAAAAAATATTTTTTTTTCTTGCTAATGCGGCAGACGATTGGACATTATCCAAAAAAATATTAAAATACAATAAAATATATGTTCCTCAAACTGTACTATATTAACTGTACTATATTATTTAGTATGTCCTATTAGATTTAATTTGATCGTTGAATTTATTATAAAGATATTTATACATATTTTTTGGCATTAATTGCATACATTGACCGTTGTATTTAATTTGAATGTACTCCGTAGCGAAGCGCGGGTTTTCAACTAGTTAGTATTATAATTATGTTGTATGCTGTTTATTACAGAGGAAAATGTGAGAGGGTTGATGAAGAAAATCATTCTTTTAAAAAGGGTCGACGTAGGAAAAAAGTTGGGAACCCCTGTTCTAAAATCTAGGTACACAAAGAAATCTTTTTTTTTTTTTTTTTAAATCAGAACCTTAAGATTGTTGAAACTTTTTTTTTTTGGTCTTGTCCTCCCCCCCCCAAAAAAAAAAAATCAAAAAAATCTTTTAATACCTTTATTTGATGCCTGATCCAAACTTGACTACTTTTAAACTAGAGTGCGATTCAAGATGCGTAGACTTACTGAGTTTCACTGGCCCGAAATGAACGGAGCTGGACTAGAAAATTTAATTTTTTACCATGTTTTTATTAACTCGCTTTCTTGTTTGTTTGTTTGTTTGTTTGTGTGTGTGTTTGTCCAGTACAAATCTTGCAATCGATTTTTAACTAACTTTCCGACTAGCTAGACATTTGAAACTTTTAGAATAGCTCAGAACACGATGACAATGCAATATTTTAATACTTTTAGCCATTTTTAAGCAGATTTAAATTCATTTTCAGTTAACTTTGTTTTGTAGATTGGTGTAGCCATCTATTGGCCGGGACGGGAACGAAAAGTTCCAATGCACGCAACTTCCAATTAACTTCATTTTGTTTCAAGTTGATGGGATAATTCATCAAAAAAATTTTAAAAAAGTATTTATTAATACATAGAATTGTCAAGTTTATGTGATTCAAGAGAAAATTCAAAAAATGGTATATAAAAAGTTCTTTTTATCTTGTAATTATTGAAACTGATCTACAGTCCAATTTTCTTATTCGCGGGCTTAGGGGGTACAGGATTTCCTCAAAATATGCGAAATAGCACAAGGGACCTTCAATCTCGTTCTTCTTTAATTTTCAATATTTTACTCTATACACCACATGAGTTTAATTAATATTCTTTTCTACTGCATTGAAAATACTTAGGATTCGCTAATAAGTATTTTGTGGAGGAATTAGACCTGTTTATCAAAAAACTCTTCAAAAATGCTAGAATTTTTCAAAAGGCTCCATGCGTATTGGCTCCATGCGTTCTTCTGATATCTTCCAAATTTCTCAGAACTGATAATTGAAGTGTTTGTCATAAAACCGCACATAATTCTTTGAAATCACAAATATTTTTCAAATTTATAGATTATAAAATAAAGTAAAAACATAAAAAAGTAACAGACAGAATAGAAAAAAACTATTTGAGACTTTAGATTTCTAAAAAAAAAAAAAAAAAAAAAAAAAAAAAAAAAAAAAAAAAAAAAAATAATTCCATTTATATACATACTAGCTGAAAACTCGTACTTCGCCACGGAGTACATTCAAATTAAATACGACGGTCAATGTATGTAACTAATGCCAAAAATATGTATAAATATATTTATAATAAATACAACGATCGATGTATGTAATTGATGTAAAAAAAAAAACGAAAAAATATATTTATAAAAAAATCGTAACGGATATTTTTATAGACAAAATAACGTAGAAGAAAATATTCAAATTAAATCTAATAAAACATACTAAAGAATATAGTACAGTTAATATAGTACAGTTTGAAGAACATATCTTTTACTGTATCTTTATATGTTTTTGGATAATGTCCAATCGTCTGCCGCATTAGCAAGAAAAAAAAATATTTTTTTGTCTATTTCGTTGCTATGCACGTGACGATAAATTTATTTAAAGTACCAGAAAAGAAATCACGTGATCGGCACTTAATAAATTAAACTCTAAAAATTAATCTTTAAAATTTCACCAAAAATCAGAAAATGGAGCTAAAGATTCGAAAAAAGATTTCATTTTAAAGGAATTTTTATGATCTTTCTCGTGATATAAATTTTATAACCCTCAAATTATTATTTTAAATGCAAACTTAAAAAAAGTTACTAAAACAGCTTAAAAGTTTAATTTAAAAAATCTAAGAAGAATTTTTCAAAAATCTTTCTTAGTGTAGCCCTGCACTATAAGAAGAATCGCTATGCAAAATATCAGCCCTTTAGGTCCAGCGGTTTGGTCTGTGCGTTGGCTGTCAGTCGGTCAGTCAGTTACGGAACTGTTTTATATATATAGATAGTCAACTTATAATAAAAAAATTAAAGACTTTAATTAATATAGAATGCGCACAGAGCATTTTGAATAACGTTAGCATTTTTGAAAAATTTTGAAAGACAGTCATTATTCTGCAAAAAATTCCTTATTTTGAATTCTAAGGATTTTCAGTGTAGTAAAAAAGAAAATTAGTTATTCTCATTTTTATATAGAGTTAAAAATTGAAAATTAAGAAATTCGAGTTTGAAGGTCCCTTGTTCCATTGACATCCACAGACAATTGATCACACATTTAACACACCAAAAGATAACAGTAACCTGTGAAATGCCAATGCGGTGTCGGAACACGCTCTTCCCGAATTCAAGGCCGCGAGTGACTGATCCCGGTGGTACGAGGAAGTAGTGGTTTTTACAACGATATACACCCCCCCCCCCCCTCCTTTTTTGAGGCCAACGATACAGGATAATGGTTCGTGCGTATTTTAATTATTTAATTATTCCACGATGCTGAATTTTCTTCGATGAATATGTCTCGTATGATTCATAACTATCCATTATTGGTCTTCTAGAGGTCAAGGATTTGGTGGAACGACCGACTAAAAGTGGCTGGGTTAGAACTCGCACCTCCTATCATCGAGGATGGTATTCCATCAGCTGAACTGGACCGACGGTGTGAGGAAGCGATTTTTCTCATGACTTTCCTCACAACCGTTGTGATGTTTGAAATTCAGCCTTCGGGCCTGTTCACATAGGAGTCCGTTGCGTAGCGTTAAGGGAAAGATGACGTTGAGACGAAAATAAACCAATCATAGGCGTTAAAAATTTCATTGCTAATCGTTTGGAGGTTTGTCATTGGTTAAATATATTTCAATACTTTAACGCCCCGCAACGGACTCCTATGTGAACAGGCCCTACCAGTATGACGTAATATAATATTTGCTAGATTCCTGCACCTGAGATTGTTTGCACACGTGATATTATATTTTGTATTATTCGCGTGATATTATATTTTGCATTATTCGTATTTTACAATAACTGAAGATGTCAACTTCTATATATTTTTAGTCAATATGATGGAATACTTTTTTAAGGTTGTATTTAGGACAAGGAACCAGTTATGTACAATTTAACTTCACTGAGATCGTCGAGTAGGGCATCTCAGTCTCTTGTGATAAATAATGTAAAATTTGTTTTCTAATTCTCAATAAATGTTTATGTTGTTCAACACCTGAAGTCTATAATACAAAAGAACCAAACGTCACAACCGTATTGTAGCAGTGTGTTTTCTAAATTACAGTACCGATGACGTAAGCTAATACGCATACACACGCAAATGAAGCTGTACAGTGCACTACACATTTAGTATGTATACTGTTTAAACCGTAGTAAAATTATTAAAGCTTATATAACACAGCCTATCTTGGTACAGTTTCACTTTTTACAAGTTTTAAAGATTTTAGTATAGCAGAAGGATTCAAAATTCCTAAAATGTGTCTATATAATTATTGATGACGTAAGAATAATAAAACTCCTGGAGATTTAAACCCATAAAAGTTGAGGGTCTACTTTAGTTGCAAACCTAGTTATTTACATGAACGTAATGGTATTTATAGATTACTGTCAGATGAGAGCATTAGAGGATAATACTTTTCAACATTTGTCGATTTATAAGCCGAAGAAAAAAAAATTTCAGGTAGTCTCTTCTAACGAAACTATCGCGGGTTATTAATGTAGGATTACTTATCGTTGCCGTTTTCTTTCTTTTGACAATGCTTTTTGTTCTTCGGATAAAGGTTTACGTGGCTTCTTGGAACTCTACTCTTCCACTCAATATACATGGTTTTTCCACCAAATATATGTTTTGTTCCATGCAAAAAGAATAATGTACACCTACGCAGATGTTGCCAATAAAGAAACACATTAATGACATCACAGAATGATAATAAAAGCAAACGATTTTTAAATTTGCAAGTTCATTACGATTGATAACGGTAAAACAAAAATCGCATGAAGCGGAGAACTTAATCTTTAAAATGGTACATCATTTATAGATTTTTGTTCAGTATGAAGGGAGAAGAAGGGATTAAAAAAACTTTTAGAAATAATATTTTGCCACTCTTGATTTATAACTCGCGACGACGGTTTTAACGTCTGAAATTTTGCTTTACCACGGATAGCTATGGAGGAACGTAATCCTACGTTAAACATGAAAACGTTCCAGAATTTTGAAAGAGGGCAGTCCAAGGAAAAATTGCTTCTTTAACACATTCTTTGTTCATCCAAGAGAAGTTACAACTCAAAATAATGAGGAATATTTCATTCCAGCACTTCGATTAATTCTTGGAATAACATAAATCGAATAATTTGAACTGAACAACTTGAGATCACTTGAATTCATTTTAACTCTTTTAAAACATCATCTATATGTATATAAAACAGTTCCGTAACTGACTGACTCACTGACATACAACGCACAGACCAAACCGCTGGACCTAAAGGGCTGAAATTTTGCATGGCGATTCTTCTTATAGTGTAGGGGTGCACCAAGAAAGATTTTTGAAAAATTCTTCTTATATTTTTTAAAAATTAAACTTTTAAGCTGTTTTAGTAACTTTTTAAAAGTGTGCATTTAAAATAATAATTTGAGGGTTATAAAATTTATATCACGAGAAAGATCATAAAATTTCATTTAAAATGAAATCTCTTTCGATTCTTTAGCTCCATTTTCTGATTTTTGGTCAATTTTTAAAGATTCATTTTTAGAATTTAATTTATTAAATGCTGATCACGTGATTTCTTTTTCTGGTACTTTAAATGAATCTATCGGCATAACAACGAAATAGACGAAAATTTTTTTTCCCTTGCTAATGCGGCAGACGATTGGACATTATCCAAAAAAAAATATTAAATTACAGTAAAAGATATGTTCCTCAAACCGTACTATATACTTTAGTATATCCTATTAGATTTAATTTGAATATTTTCTTCTACAATATTTTGTCTATAAAAATATCCCTTACGATTTTTTTATAAATATATTTTTTATTTTATTTTTTACATTAATTGTATACACTGATCGTCGTATTTATTATATATATATATATATATATATATATATATATATATATATATATATATATATATATATATATATATTTATTTATTTATTTTTTGGCATTAATTGCATACATTGAGCGTTGTACTTAATTTGAATGTACTCCGTGGCAAAGTGCGGGTTTTCACCTAGTTTTAATATAAAAAAGAGCCTCCTATGGTCTTCCACGACGACAGTTGTTCGCAACATGTCACATCTCAACACGGGCAAAAACGAGTAGCAAAAAAAATTTTTTTTGCTGAATACATAGATTACTAAAACTGGAAATGAAACGCATACCAGATCTTCACGTGTAAAACGCATGACATCAATTTTCTGCCCTTCGTGCTCATCGTGACGTTTCATGAAACTGCCGTATAATCATGCCTTAATAGCTAGATGCTGTTCCTGAAACTTTAAATTACGTGGCACGTTTTTGTGGCAAGAGGGCTGTTAATTCTTGCGAGGAAGAAGCTATATTAGGAATTAAGAATTTTAGAGCTTTGTCGTGACTATAATTGACTTTGGACGGTTGGCAACAGAGAGGATAATTTCCCAGGAAACACGATAACATTACATTGAGGCTGGAAAAGCGTCTGACGTCAAACTTACATAAATCGTGGAGAGAAGAAAAATGACAGTATAAATTATCAATTAGAATAATTACAAGATAAAAAGAACTTTTTATATACCATGTTTTTAAATTTTCTGTTGAATCATATAAACTTGGCAATTCTATGTATTAATAAGTACTTTAAAAATTTTTTTTTGATGAATTATCTCATCAACTTGAAAGAAAATGAAGTTAATTGGAAGTTTACTAGCATTTAACTTTTCGTTCCCGTTTCGGCTGATAGATGGCTACACCAGTCTACAAAACAAAATTAACTGAAAATAACTGAAAATTAATTTAGTTCTCTTAATGATAGCTAAAAGTATTTAAAAAATGCATTGTAATCGTGCTCTGAGCCATTCTAAAAGTTTCAAATGTCTAGCTAGTCAGGAAGTTAGTTAAAAATCGATTGCAAGATTAGTAAGGGACAAACACACAAACAAACAAGAAAGCGAGTTAATAAAAACATGGTAATAAAAAATAAATAGAGGCGATGTGGTTAAATAAAAAAAATGGAACTAATAAGACTATACATGTTGTTGTTGTTTCCAATCCCCTTGGTGCAGGAAAGCCTGCACCAAGTCCGAAGGACCTTGGTCCAATTGGCGAAGGGTAGTATGCAGCTTCACTTAAGACGAGGTATCACTAGGGCTGAAGTCTGACTTGACCTTGAAGAACAATGGTCCCGTAATTTTGAACCGAGTCAAGTAACGAGACCTCGTACCCCCAGAGGTATTTGGGGAACTTGGAGGATATTGCAGGTACGACAGATTTTTTCCGTGCATCAGTGCCGCCATCAGTGTACACGTCGGTGGTTTTATCAGCGACGGGCATCGAACCAGCGACGTTCAGATCACTGGCCCGCTGCCTTTTCCAACCTGCCCCCCCCCCCGCTCCAGACTGTACATGTAATATATACGAGTAAAAGGCCTTGTTCGCATTACTTTTGAAGCGTAGCATTGTGTTCCTCCGTTGGAGCCAGGACTGTTGACATGACCTGTAATTAGTTTGACGTATCCCGTTAAGCTCTGTGGTATTGGTTAAAATATTTATCACTAACGCTCCGCTCTGCAAGCAATGTGAAAAAGGCCTTAGCGTCCGAACAGGGTTATAGAGAAACAAACAATCAAGGCCTTCAATTTAATATATATATATATATATATATATATATATATATATATATATATATATTAATATTTATATTGTTAAAAACTATGCAATACAAAATATTGTTTTTTAAAGGACTCCACAATATGATTGTTTTTAAAATAAGTCATTTTTAATTTAGGGGAAACCCTGTATGAAATTAGGTTTAATT
Source organism: Dolomedes plantarius (assembly GCA_907164885.2). Taxonomy (NCBI): domain Eukaryota; kingdom Metazoa; phylum Arthropoda; class Arachnida; order Araneae; family Dolomedidae; genus Dolomedes; species Dolomedes plantarius. The sequence goes on along the minus strand of OU015490.1, from coordinate 38,447,551 downwards.
GCTGAGTATCTCAATCGTCATTTTACCATGAATTTTCAGCATAAATAAATGCATAAAAAAAGCAGAAAAAAAACGGAAGAAATGAGATAATTTTTTCCTTGACTGAGTTATAACATGATTACCTAAACCTCATTTCCAGCCCACGTTGGGATTCAAGGCCTTCAATTTAAAAAGTAAATATTTATATTTATATTTATATTTTTAAAAACTATGCAATACAGAATATTGTTTTTTAGAGGACTCCACAAAATAATTAAAAAGAAATAAGTCATTTTAAATTTAGTGGAAACCCTGTATGAAGTTAGGTTTAATTGCGGAGTATCTCCGTTATTTTTTTACCATGAATTTTCAGCATAAAAAAGCAGAAATGAGATAATTTTTTCTTTGAATGTGTTATAACATAAGTAAGTGATCAGTGGTTATAAGAATCAACCGTTTATAAGAATCAATATCGCGAAAACAAAAACAAACGTATTATTTCCATGTTAAAATTTTCGCTTTAAAGGATCAATCCACTGGTTTTAAGAATCAGCTTATACTCTTCGCGGTCCTTTCATTTCTCCAAAAAAGCAACTTAAACCCTTAAAAGGCACGAAGTTCTTTCGTTATGTTTTTTAAAGAAAGAGTGATAAGATGGGATGGAATACACTTGTAAAATGAGTTCCTTTCTTTGTTAGACATAACAGAATAATTTCCCCTTAAACGTTTTAACACATCACTGTCCTATTAATTTGACACGTGGGTATCTTTACACGTCCGAATCCGATTTCACTTTTCTCCACTGGCAAACAAAGACAGGGACTCTTTTTTCCCACCTCCCACATCCTGGTTGCGGCTTCCTGGACCCTGAAACACATAAATCTTCGGCGAAGTGTCCACTATGACTTAGGCAAACGTAACATTAGTATATTCAGAACGTTATCAAACCGTGAAACGTAAGCTAGAAGGTGAATCTTCGTCTGAGACTATTGGTATTGAAAGAGGTATATATAAACAGCCTCCTGAAAACTCCATTACGTCAAACTACCATAGAAAACTTTTACTTGCTCCCTTCCTGTAGTTGAAATGTTAAAACTGTTAAGCAGGTATGTTGTAACAAATATTGGATTCTTTTCTTCTCTTACTATAATTATGTCTATCTACTTATAAGTCTAGAAATTAAGATGTATTTTTAAAATTATAAAAAATAATTTTAATAAAAGATAACGTAAATTAAAGAGTATTTTATTGTAAATTATCTCATATATGTATATATATATATATGGGTGTGTGTGCCTGTCCAAAAACCTAAATTTCGGCTATAAGAATCAACCGCTTATAAGAATCAAAAACAGTAATAACAAACGTGATTCTTATAAGCGGAAATCACTGTATCTAAACCTCATTTCCAGCTCACGGTGGGATTCAAGGCCTTCAATTTAAAAAGTAAATATTTATATTTATATTTATATTTTTAGAAATTATGCAATACAAAATATTGTTTTTTAGAGGACTCCACAAAATGATTTTTTTAAAAAAATAAGTCATTTTAAATTTAGTGGAAACCCTGTATGAAATTAGGTTTAATTGCGGAGTAACTGAGTCATTTTTTTACCATGAATTTTCAGCATAAATAAAAGCATAAAAAAAGCAAAAAGGAGATAATTTTTTCCTTGACTGTGTTATAACATAACAACCTAAACCGCATTTCCAGCTCACGGTGGGATTCAAGGCCTTCAATTTGAAAAGTAAATATTTATATTTATATTTATATTTTTAAAAACTATGCAATACAAAATATTGTTTTTTAGAGGACTCCACAAAATAATTTTTTTTTAAATAAGTCATTTTAAATTTAGTAGAAACCCTGTATGAAATTAGGTTTAATTGCGGAGTATTTCAGTCATTTTTCTACCATGAAGTTTCAGCATAAATAAAAGTATAAAAAAAGCAGAAATGAGATAATTTTTTCCTTGACTGTGTTATAACATAATTACCTAAACCTCATTTCCAGCTCACGGTGGGATTCAAGGCCTTCAATTTAAAAAGTAAATATTTATATTTATATTTATATTTTTAAAAATTATGCAATACAAAATATTGTTTTTTAGAGGACTCCACAAAATGATTTTTTTAAAAAAATAAGTCATTTTAAATTTAGTGGAAACCCTGTATGAAATTAGGTTTAATTGCGGAGTAACTGAGTCATTTTTTTACCATGAATTTTCAGTATAAATAAAAGCATAAAAAAAGCAGAAATGAGATAATTTTTTCCTTGACTGTGTTATAACATAACAACCTAAACCGCATTTCCAGCTCACGGTGGGATTCAAGGCCTTCAATTTGAAAAGTAAATATTTATATTTTTATTTATATTTTTAAAAACTATGCAATACAAAATATTGTTTTTTAGAGGACTCCACAAAATAATTTTTTTTTAAATAAGTCATTTTAATTTTAGTAGAAACCCTGTATGAAATTAGGTTTAATTGCGGAGTATTTCAGTCATTTTTCTACCATGAAGTTTCAGCATAAATAAAAGTATAAAAAAAGCAGAAATGAGATAATTTTTTCCTTGACTGTGTTATAACATAATTACCTAAACCTCATTTCCAGCTCACGGTGGGATTCAAGGCCTTCAATTTAAAAAGTAAATATTTATATTTATATTTATATTTTTAAAAATTATGCAATACAAAATATTGTTTTTTAGAGGACTCCACAAAATGATTTTTTAAAAAAATAAATCATTTTAAATTTAGTGGAAACCCTGTATGAAATTAGGTTTAATTGCGGAGTATCTCAGTCATTTTTTAAACATCAGTTTCATCATGAATAAATGTTTAAAAAAAGCAGAAATGAGATAACTTTTTCCTTGACTGTGGTATAACATAATTGCCTAAACCTCATTTCCAGCTCATGGATTCAAGGCCTTCAATTTAAAAAGTAAATATTTATATTTATATTTATATTTTTAAAAACTATGCAATACAAAATATTGTTTTTTATAGGACTCCACAAAATATTTAAAAAAAAATAAGTTATTTTAAATTTAGGGGAAACCCTGTATTGAATTAGGTCAATTGAGGAGTATTTCAGAAGTTTTTTACAATCAGTTTTCACCATGAATAAAAGTTTTAAAAAAAAGTAGAAAAAAAACGGAAAAAATGAGATAATTATGTCCTTGTTTGAGTTATAACATAATTACCTAAATCTCAATTTCAGCCTACGGTGGGATTCGAGGCCTTCAGTTTAAAAAGTAAATATTTATATCTTTCACATACAAACTTTAAACTTTTTTTTTCAATACAGACACATACTTGAGTCTATAAGAGTTTCTCCACTCCGGCCTCAACAGCCTTGCCCCTCGAGTTTGCGTCACCGGCCGGCGATAAAACCGCTTCGCCCTTGTATGCACTAACCTGCCGCCTCGTGACATATAGAACAACAAATACACAAGCAAGAATAACAAACACTCTCTCGCACAGAATACCACCACAAAAATATCAACAGCTTTCACCGGAATAGTTCAAGGGATTTCACGAGCGTCCCTGAATTCTTGAACCCCGTGCACGTCCATCCACTCTCCGTCCACTCTTCGTGTCCACTTTCGCAACCCCGTTCTCGGGCATTACGAGAGCAAGGTCCGAGGGTTTTGTAAGACGCGCGCATCGTCTTCTGGCTCGTCTAAGGTCACCTGGGAGAGAGGTGAAGGTACCCGAGACTTCGAGATCTTGACAGGATAACCCTTTGAGCGGAGAAAGTCGGGTTGACCTGGCCTTGACCGTCCACCCGCTGCCTGCAACATTGGCCTGAAAGACTGCCACGCATAGACTGCCGCGCTTATAGGCCACATCAATCGGAAGATTTTGAAACTGATATGGCAGGGGTTCTCAACAAGGGGGAATTCTCCCCACGTGGGGGGGGGGATTTTAGGGGTTCAGGGCACAATTGGCACCACAATTCAGAAAAGCATAGGCCATATCTAGCGGACAAATTTTAGGAACTGATAGGGCAGGGGTTCTTAACAAGAGGGAATTCTTCCCACGCAGGGTTAATTTTATGGTTTTAGGGCAGAATTGGGACCACTATTCAGAAAAGCGCAGGCCATATTTAGCGGATAAATTTTAGGAACTGATAGGGCAAGGGTTCTCAACAAGGGGGAATTCTCCCCACGTAGGGGGAATTTTAGGGTTTCAGGGTAGAATTGGGACCACTATTTAGAAAAGCATAGGACATATTTAGCGGACAAATTTTAGGAACTGATAGGGCAAGAGTTTTCAACAAGAGGGAATTCTTCCTACGTAGGGTTAATTTTATGGTTTCAGAGCAGAATTGGGACCACTATTCAGAAAAACACAGGCTATATTTAGCGGACAAAGTTTAGGAACTGAAAGGGCAGGGGTTCTCAACAAGCGGGAATTCTTCCCACGTGGAGGGAATTTTCGGGTTTCAGGGCAGAATTGGGACCACTATTCAGAAAAGCACAGGTCATAGTTAGCATTTTAGGAACTGATAGGGCAGGGGTTCTCAAGAAGGGGGAATTTTTCCCGCGTAGGGTTAATTTTATGGTTTCAGGGCAGAATTGGGACAACTATTCAGAAAAACACAGGACATATTTAGCGGACAAATTTTAAGAACTAATAGGGCAGGGGTTCTCAACAAGGGGGAATTCTCCCCACGTAGGGGGAATTTTAGGGTTTCAGGGTAGAATTGGGACCACTATTTAGAAAAACATAGGACATATTTAGCGGACAAAATTTAGGAACTGATAGGGCAGCGTTCTCAACATTGGGGGAATTCTCCCCCTGGGAGGGAATTTAGGGTTTTAGGGGGAGGGGAATCGGGACCACTATTCAAAAAAGTGTGATGTTCTGTAGATTAAGTATAATCTGTATAATTGCAGTCTGCTTTTAGTTCAATTTTCGACGTGCAATAAAGTTAATTGAATTTCACGGATTAAAACCAGTTCAGTAGCTTTAGTCTGATAATGAATTGATTCTGAATATATAAAAAAAATTAATTTTATTCAACTTTGAAAACGATTAACATTTGCTATTGCTATTGAATTTGTAAAACTTTGCTGACAAAAATAATCCAAATAAATGTATACGTATTGATATAAAAAAATATTTTCAATATTATATACATATTATTTGGGAAGCCCCTTTGGAGTCAGACAGACTTTGGAAGGGGGGGGGGGAATAATATTTTGAACTATGGCTAAAGGGGGGTGGGGTGTAATGGAGCAAATAGGGTTAAGAGCCATTATTATCGGGCGATATAGCCACTCAACGAAATGAGTTAAGTTAAGGTGTTCAAAGGAATGAAGTACAATCGTCATAATACAGTCATCAAACAAAAATTTTTACAACACGTGTTTACTTTAACCATTTCCTTACGAGGTGGAATAGCACATATTCCAAGAATATAGGCGCCAGAATGTATATATATATATATATATATATATATATATATATATATATATATATATATATAACGTCTGACAAAGGGGGTATGAAATTTCCCGTTCTAAAGAGGGACTCGGAAAAATGGACCCCGTAAGCTAAAGGTTAAAGTAAAATGGCTGACATCAAGTACGAGCTTTTATAAAACAAAAGAAACAAAAATAACTTTATAAATCTAACTCTTATCTGTATTGCTGATTATGTGTGTTTGAGAAAAGAATGATTTTAGATGTAGATTACGAAACAAATCTAAATACAAGAAAAAAACTTGATTTTTCTAAGGAAGCACAAAAATGATGTTTCTAACTTGGATCGAAAAAGGTAGCCTAGCGGTAGAACTGGGTGTGCTCGGTTCGAATCCTGACGAACGGCATTCAGTACCTTTATGTCTAGGTAGGATATGGGTACGTTAAATGCTTAGACCCGAAGGTCCTTCTATGAGGTCAGAGAGAGTGGGAGAAGGTACGATTCCCCCAGATGTCATCCCTGGGGATGCATGGAGGTGGTAGCACGGAGTCGGTGTTGGTTCACCTCTACGGTGCCCCATTGAAAGACCCCAACGATTCACTGGGATAATGTGCGAATGTCTTAATTGACAAGTGCCCCGCACTAGAAAAACAACAACTTGGATCGGAAGAACAGGTATACAGTAGACCTTTTTCCGGAAGAAGAACTGAAAGTGGATGAATTTTATTATTCTTTGAATTCAAAGCTGTTTAAATCCTTGCATGTATTTCATTCAGAATCACTGAATAGCTCCTTTTTTTTCTTTTCTTGGAATACAAGGTCATTTAAGGATTATCCTCGATTTCCAGCTTCAGTGCAACCCTGCATATTAATTAGCATGGATAATCGGAATTTAGTCTATTATCCTACAATTTCTTTTTTGGTTTTGTTAGAGTATGGCGTGACAGAATTACTACAGAAATAAATATCGTTATTTGTTTTATATCATTAATAAAATCCAGTCTTAGTACCCGCAAAAAATTCATTTGCGACAAACGAAAATGAGGTCTATAATAATAAAGGTACAAATGTTACCTGAGGTTCAGGCTAACACCGAATTATTAATTTTTTTTATATTTTAGTTTGAGAAATTAAACGAAGTTAAATAATTTTTAAGGTTTTAATAAGAAGTTTATAATTTTTTAATCCTGCTCTTTTTTAAGATTTTAATGATCGTTCATTTTTACCTAAATGAAATTCAAATAAATATTAGTTTTTAGGTATGAAGTTTTTATCAAACGAGATTCAGCATAAAAAAGTGTAGAGGGTGACCAAGATATTTTTACCATGTTTTTATTAACTCGCTCTCTTGTTTGTTTGTTTGTTTGTTTGTGTGTGTGTGTGTTTGTCCGGTACAAATCTTGCAATCGATTTTTAACTAACTTCCCGACTAGCTAGACATTTGAAACTTTTAGAATAGCTCAGAACACGATGACAATGCATTTTTTAATACTTTTAGCCATCTTTAAGCAGATTTGAATTCAATTTCGGTTAATTTTGTTTTGTAGACTGGTGCAGCCATCTATCGACCGGGACGGGAACGAAAAGTTAAACGCAAGTTAACTTCCGATTAACTTCATTTTCTTTCAAGTTGATGGGATAATTCATCAAAAAAATTTTAAAAAAGTATTTATTAATACATGGAATTGTCAAGTTTATATGATTCAACAGAAAATTTAAAAACATGGTACTACATGAAAAGTTCTTTTTAATCTTGTAATTATTTTAATTGTTAGTTTGCTGAGTAGATTCATACCCAAAATCTACAATCCCACAATTTACAATTTACAATTCTTTGATTTTTAAAATGATTTGCCAAAATTTGCTTATTTTTTGCTTTTAGCATTTTCTTAATTTTTTTCTTTTTGAAAAATTGCTATCACAAAATTTTTTTTTTCAATGGGGTCGAGAGATTTTTTTATTTAAAGAGCGCGGTCGAAAGAACTTTTCACCCCTCAACTTTATAGGAATATCATAAAATGCTTTAAGGGTAGCGATCACATTTGCACTCGCAAAAATACACTGATTTTACTACCAAGATTAATGTGTTGTCAAACAGTTAATTTGTAATTAATTTAAACCAATTTTTTAGGGTGAATTGTACAAAGCTTTATCCATTAGAAAAAAAAGCAGAATTTTTAGGAGATTATTAGGAATTATTTTATGTAAAAAAAATAATGTTTTAGGAATAATGAATCTTAGGTCAAGGAATTGCACAGAATTTTTTAAAAACTTTAATATATATATATATATTAAATTATTTGTATATATTCTATTCATAGGTTATACTTTAATCTACACCTAACATTATTTCAATACTAGAAGGTAAGCCGCCATTTTGACGTCATAATACTAATAATGACGTCATAATGGAAAAAAGTATATGAAAGTTAAAAAATATCCCAAATTATCTAACAATATTGTATTTAATCGACACCTTGTAAAAGCAAACCCTTTCATTATTTTTTATTTATTTAGTTTTTCATGCGATTGGAGTAGTAGACTGCCATTCAGTTTTTCACAGCTCACTACGCGATATGAATACTTGAGCTACTTGATTCATTCACATTCAAGTTTGTGTACTTTCAGAATTCATCGCAAAAGTAAACAGATTTTTAACAACTGTTAAATATACAGCTAAAAGCATTCAATTTTTTTAGTTCTGAATGTTTTATAGAAAAATAGGCTGAACAAACGTGATTTGATGGAGAAGATATTAGTTTTTAGGTAAGAAAAAATTCTGATCCACATCTGAAATTGAAATTAAGCCTAACCGGCTGTTTGTTTACTGAGGGCTTCAATTGAAAGATGAATACAGCCCGGAAGTGTTATACAGAGACAACGGCTATTATATATATAATTTCACAAATTTTTTTTCAGGCAAATGTATTGTAATGTGCAAGAAATATAAAATTTTTCACAAAAAATTTCTGTAAAAAAATTAGTAATATGTACTTACCTAAATTTAGGTAGAAATTATATAAACATACTAGATATACATGTATACAAAATTTTAACAATTTGTGTTTTGAGGAAATAGTGCGCACAAGTTTGATAAAAACTGTTTTTAGAAAAAGCCATTTAAAGTTTAAAGTTGCTACGTATAAATTACTTTACAATTAGCTTCATACATTTGACCATAGAATCGGTTCAAATTGTAGTATCAATTTAAATTAAAAAAAAAGATTCCTTACATTCCATTCTTAAATTAAATCATAATAAAAATTCAGTGATTTGAAGGTTTTAAGGTGATTAAATAGAGTTTTATGATATAACAATGAAACTTTCATAGATTTACAGTTTCTTTCCAGGGAAAAAAGGTCTGTTTCAATCCTTTGTTCACAAGCCATTTCATATTCTTGTGAACACTTTATATTTCAATGAAAACTTTTTCTTTTTGTGATGTGCGGAAAATCCCCAAAACGGATCACCAGGAGTTTAGTCTGTATACTGCATACACCTTTGATATTATACGAATAAACACAGGAAGAGAAAATAAAGTTGTTTACCATAGAAGCTGGTGAGTGAAGCGTTGCCATTTTATATCCGAGTTTCGTTTGCAAGTAAGATTTAAATTTCACAATATTTGCTAAGGGTTACAATTCGAAAGCAGAACAAATCCGGGCACCCGCGGGAAGATTTTGCGCATCTAACAGGTGCTTCGGTTTGTTACGATTGATGATATGCTGATTGATTGATTGATTTTAGAGTCTAACGATAATATTAAGTGAAAATGACATATTTATCGCTTGAATTGCGGCTCCAGAGTCGTTTTGTGGATGATACCTTTGTGACGTAAGTCATCCATCGCTGATAATAAAACCCAAGAGCTAACAGATCTTTAATTAGTTCAACAATTCATATCAATCCAGGATTAAAATGGTTTTGAAAACTATCCTCCATCCACAGGCAAGACAGCTTTTTGCTGCATTGTCATTATTGTTAAGAAACGTTCCGTTTGACAACGTTTACTACCAGTTTTGCATGAGAACTGCCTACATATATTTATTTATAGTATTTCTGTTAGTAATGGCATCGGAATTTCCTTTACACTGTGGTAGCACAGATTTTCAGTACACGTTATGATTGAATGACCGGGAACAAAGAGACGAATAAATTTTACGAATAGATTTATACAGACATGTAACGCAATAAACACGGGGCAATTTTTAAAATAAGGATTAAAACTAAATAAATTTTTCTATCCAAAAATTTAAACCATACTTGTCTCTTTTAGACATAAGTATGTGAATTTTTTTTTTTAAAAATTGAAGTTTGTGTATAATAAATAGCGTCAAGCTGTCACATCACAAGTCCAGGATTCGATGTTGCATATATAGAGAATATGAGCTTCTACCCTGACTTTGGGTATGTATATCTTGAAGTGGTACTCTAAATGATTTCATTCAAACACAGTTCTTACATAACAGCAATGTTTATTCAGATATTCGCAATTGTAAATTTTGCTTTTCAACGTAAAGTAAACACACTACTAGTACGAGATATACAATATTTATGCAAGGGAAATACAATTCAATAATTTTCTGGTATAACTATTCATGCAATGACAATACAACTTAAAATACTCACAAATACTTCGGAAAGTCGACCAACAATGCTGCTTCGTAAACTTTTGGCCTAACAAGAACTCGCGTAGGTTTGAAGCAACCTAGCTATGCCTCGAGCGGCTGCTCGCAATGCGTATGCTCCAATTAGCGTATCTAAAGCGGCTTTTTAAACGTTATTCAACTAAAAGTTCGATTATTGTGAATCGAATCTTATGTAAACCTTACACACATATATATAACTCACTCAACTATTATTAAACCAGACTCTAAGCCTAGCTCCAGCTCGATACTTCGTGTCGTCAGCTCTACTCCCCTTTTCACTTCCTCTCACTTCCTCAACACTTCGTCGACCCTTCTTTAATATAGCTGCTTGGTATTTATACCAACTGCGTATGCCGCAATTAGCATATCTTAAGCGGCTTTTTAAACTTTATTCAACTAAAAGTTCGATTATTGTGAATCGAATCTTATGTAAACCTTACGCATATATACATAACACATACATACATATATACATACAAAATAGGTAAGCAACGATAAGTAATCCTACGTTAATAACACGCGGTAGTTTTTTTATATAACGTTGGAACTGCATAGCTCGTTCGACATTATCATCATTCGTAAGACAATAATTTCCAAATTTATTGGCTAGTTGCAGGACTTCTAGAATTGTACTTGCAGATAGTGACACCACACCTTCACAACTATAAACAAACGTGGAATCATTTACATTCTCTGAAATACTCTGATAACGTTGCACTCAATATTATTTATTCTTTTTGGATTTTTAAAAAGTGTTGAAGTAAAAAAAAAAAAAACAGTGTAGAAAAATAATCCATTCTTTTTTCTCGAACCGTGTTATTTCAAAACCGTGCAAAAAGAGAATCAGGTGTATTTACTTTTTAAACTGAAGGCTCGAATTCCATCATATTCGGGAACTGAGCTAGTGGCAATAATGCTATAACTCAAAAAAAGAACACAACTATCTTATTTCTTCTCATTCTATCTCATTTCTTCTCATTGTATCTCATTTACCCTTTTCTTTCTGCATTTTACATTATTTTATTCATTATTTATGCTGAAAATTGATGGTAAAAAAGTATTGAGATACCCTTTGAGGCAGGGGTGGGCATTAAGTCGATCGCGATCGACCGGTGGACCACCAAGACATTTTGGGGTGACCGCCTTTACTAAGACCTAAGACACGCATACTAAAAGATAACATATTTATGGAGACTAAGTATGCAGACTAAGTCTTAAAGAGTATCCCAGACTTTTTTACCCTGCCTTAAAGAGTATCTCAGTACTTTTTTACCATCAATTTTCAGCATAAATAATGAATAAAAGAATTTAAAATGCAGAAAGAAAAGGGTAGATGAGATAGACTACTTTACAATAACATTCATGCATAAATTGTATTTCAGTACAATTATCCTTACAATAACTGTAGCAATTGTTACAATCCGCACAATGACTATATTTCAGTACAATAATCCTTACAATAATTGTAGCAATTGTTACAATCCGTACAATAACTGTATTTCACTACAATAATAACTATAACTACGAGAACTAACTTTAGATAAAAATGATTTATTTTTTAATATATTTTGAATTGTTTGATAATAAATGCATCATTTGATATTATTATATTTGATTTATTATGTTTCTATCTTGTGTTCTGCTTCAAACGCGGTTTTAAAAGGGTAAGTTTTTTTATTGTAGTTATGTAGGTAAGTACATATTCCGTATTTATTATTAAGTTATAATAAATATTGTAGACATTTTTTTTTAGATCACCACACCTACGCAACTGGGTGGACCGCAACACCTTGAAAAAATTAGAAGTAGCCCGTACCCTGGAAAAGTCTGCCCCCCCCCCCTGCTTTAAGGTAAGCCACTTTTATAAAAATCTTAATGATCATTTTAATACTGCTCCTCTACCATTTTATTATTTGTTTTCTGTAGCAGAGGAAAACAAAAACTGCTATACAAAAACTGCGAGGTTACTCCCAGCCCTGAAAGTTAATTTTTCACTCAAAATTAGGATAACTGGTATTATATCAACACACTAATCTGACGCCAGGTGATATAAATATATTCGAATTAATCATCTAAGACCTTGAATACGAAAACGAGCAGACGTCGGCTAGTTCTCACAATTAGGTCACTCGAAATCTGTTTTCTGCCGCTCATTTGTTTGTTTACTTTATCGTTTCGTTTATCGGTGAGTTTATTATGCTGCCTTCGTTTAACACGAGGCACTTATCACAGTCTTGCAAGATACATTCGCTTGACTCTCTCGGGCGTCTCTTAATAACTTCAGAGTAGTTAATTACCGATTTTAATCGATTTCTGTGACAAAAAGTTTCTGTGATAAATTTTGGTTTCAGTTCAGCCATGATGTTTTAATAAGTACATCCGTCCCTCGATTTATACGATACTCGATTAACACGGTTTTGGATTAACGTGGTTTAATTTTTTTTTCTTCGTTTCCATAAATTTCCATAATTTTCCATATGAATTTCCCTTTAAGACTACTTTACAATAACGCATGCATAAATTGTATTTCAGTACAATTATCCTTACAATAACTGTAGCAATTGTTACAATCCGCACAATGACTATATTTCAGTACAATAATCCTTACAATAATTGTAGCAATTGTTACAATCCGTACAATAACTGTATTTCACTACAATAATCCTTACAATAATTGTAAAAATTGTTACAGTCCGTACAATAACTGTATTTCAGTATAATATTCCTTACAATAATTGAAACAATTGTTACAATCCGCACAATAACTGTATTTCATCTACCCTTGTATTTCAGTACAATAAACCTTACAATAACTGTAGGACTTGTAACAATCCGCACAATAACTGTATTTCAGTACAATAATCCTTACAATAATTGTATCAATTATTACAATCCGCACAATAACTGTATTTCAGTACAATAATCCTTACAATAATTGTAGCAATTGTTACAATCCGCACAATAACTGTATTTCAGTACAATAATCCTTACCAAATTGTAGCAATTGTTAAAATCCGTACAATAACTGTATTTCAGTACAATAATCCTTACAGTAATTGTAGAAATTATTACAGTCTGCACAATAACTGTATTTCAGTACAATAATTCTATGTTTTGGACCTAAGAACAATTGGAGTGAACCGATGGAGGCCATTGCACGGGATCGAGCTAGGTGGGGAAAAATTGGCGAGACAGCCTTGGCCTGTAGCAGGCTGTTGTGCTAGCGAAGAAGAAGAAGAAGAATTCTATGTTTTTGTTACTGCAAAATAAACTATACATAATAAATTAAACTATACATAATAAGTTATTTACAGGGGATGGAGAGTCCTGTTGTTTATTTTTAAAAAGTGCACTATATGTTTTAGATGAATTCCCAGTGTTAGTGTGAAATATTACCCTCCCGTTATCTTCACTGACTTTACCTACGTCTCTAATTGATTTTAATTTCTGTATTTTTTTAATGTAATTGGGGTGACGAGTACAGCCTTGAGAATTTGCCGGGTGGTCTCTACCACAGTTAGCACAAATGGCTTTTTCAGACATAGGTTTAGTGCATTCGCTAATTACTTCACTCAAGTAATCAGAAAAGCAACGAAGGACGACGTGCATATGCCATACATGCTCTCTGTGTGACATAACGTTAAGGGCCTGTTTACATAGCAGTCTGATAGCGTAAGCGTAAAAGTATTGAAATATATTTAACCAATGACAAACCTCCAAACGATTAGCAACGATCTAATTCTGAAATTTTTTGACGAGTTCTCAGAACAGCTGGATTACATGGGCGTTCTGCCCATAGAAAATTTTTTGTGAGTGAGAAAAACTGAAAGTTTAGGCTTCCCTTCGCACTATCAATGATAAATAAGCCCCAAACCTATTGGAATAATGTCTTATTTGCCGATGAACATTTTTGGTGCTGATGGGTGCATAATTGTATGGAGAAGAAAAAACTGAGGAACTTAATCCCAAGAACTTAGTAGGAACAGTTAAGCATGCCGGTGGAGGTATCCTCCGAATCAAACGAACGATTATCAAACGAACGATTTAAGGCCTATGATTGGTTTATTTCCGTCTCAGCGCCAATTTTCCTTTTACGCTTACGCTAACGGACTGCAGTGTGAACAGGCCTTAAGTTACGCTTCAAATGAATAAAACTTCGTCATAGGCATCTGACGTCATGGGTGTATTTGAGCATGCACAGTAGATATTTTAGTGGTGTAAATAACGTACTGCGAGGCAGGAGAAAGCCCCAAGTAATGTGTAGTTTCCAAACGTACCCATAACCTTTGCTAAATATAATCCAATGGTATATTCCTCGAGCAAAAATATTTTACTACGTGATGCATAATTATAACAATTTAAAATCTTCTTTCATATAATAAAGGAAATTTTAAATTTTGTATTTATTAATTTTATATCTACATATTTGCTTTTTCACAGGTTGTTATAACGGCCGCTGATATCTTTCAGTACACACTATCAAGTAGATCCTTTAGAATCTGACCATATTGCTGAGAAAATAACTGGGAAGAAAGCTTAAAGAGATATTTAAATCTCAAGGGAATCTCCGAGCAATATTTCAAAATGGAAGTAGACTCTGTTGATTCAGATACAGTCATTAAAACATGGCGACGTCTTGACTCGGATGAACTAATTTATGGCCCAGACTTTCCAAGCAATATGAAGAGTAGCACGGGATTTTCACAGAATGGCTCTAGTTCAGAAGAAAAAAATCCTTCCCCTTCCCCATTGGCAAAGAAGAAATTCTCTCCCAGGGATTACACTCTGGAATATGGTCTAGCACCGGAATTTGGCCCCAAAAAGTTCAGTTTCAAACCTCCGCTTCCCATCGAAGTAAACGAGCCTCCACCAGATTGTGACCAGAACCTGAAAGTTGAAAAAGGATATCTACTTGGAAAGGGAGTTGAAGAGTGTGGTGATCTTCCAGAAATGATGGAAACTGATTCGTCAGAACAAGAGGGGGAACAAAACGTATCTGCAAAACAACCGGAATATATTGTCGATGATGATGTCGTCATGATTCCTGCAGAAACATCGGGAGAGGATAGCCGGGCTGAAAAACCCGAAACGGGCCGTAAGAGAGGTCCGAAACGCAAACTTAAGCGGAAAGTTAAAAAATCACATGGGCACGGACAAAAACGTGAAAGTAAAACAGTGCAACAAAGGAACCGCAAACCTGAGATAGTTCCTCAAGGTGCTCCACCGCTTATTCTATCAAGGCCAGTTAGAAATACGAGAGCCAGAGCACGGTCATCCTCGAATATAGCAGAATCACGGTGAAAAACTGTTTCAATTATTATGAAAATTTGTGTACTTTAAATTGCAAATGATGTTTCAATTTTTAAGCACATAGATTATTCGATAATTTTTCTAAATGGTTAAAAAGAATGTATTTTAATTTATTTTTGAATAATCGTAACCGATATAAAATTCTGCCTAATCTATCAGTATAAATATGTAGTTTTTTTAGTTAAAGTCTCATGTATTTGCTATCTTGAAAGTTGAAAATTATGATTGACTGGGTCAGGTAAAGAATCGCCCACTTGTTTGGCGCGTTTTTTTTTTTTTTGACGCTTTTTACGAGATTCATCAGCGCGCCAATTGGGGTATCCAAGCCGATTTCGAATAGTTTTTTACAATAAGGTAAGTGAAACAATATTTTACAGTAGTTTACAATAGTTCTTTTTGGTACTTACGTATTAACGCCACCGCAGCTGAAGTTGCGCTAATGCGCCAATATATATATATATATATATATATATATATATATATATATATATATATATATATATAAGTGTTTTGATTTTAAATAAAGTGTTTTATTTTATGATTTGTCGCAAAAATTTTAGGTGTAGATTGGCGGCACTTAAAAACCGCCAAATCTGTAGCTGCGGTGGCGTTAATACGTAAGTACTTTTTTTTTCCAGTAGTTTTTTTTACGTTTGGGTAAGTGAAAGTATTTTAATTTTTCAGTGTTTTGTAACGATTTTAGGTTTTAAAAATTTCTATATTTTTATAAGGATTTTCAGTTTTAAAATTTTTTTCAACTGCTTTTTTCTATTTATTTTAGGGTACTTTTCTGTTATCTGGGTACCAGACAAAAGCCGCCAAGCCTAAAAGTTGGGTTTTCGGTGGGTTATGTCGTGAAACTAAAGAATGTTTCCTTGTTGTCCCAGATCGAACAGCATCCACTTTAATGGCCGCGATAGAGGAATATATAGCTGATGATAGTATGGTATTTTCCGACTGTCGGTAAGAATACAAAACTGGAGAACTGAAAAATTCCGGATTTGAACATTTTACTGTCAATCACTCGTACCCTTTTGAGTACTTTTCCGTTATAAGCACTACGCTTGGCTCATTTTTAATCTTGGCGACGCAAAGATACAACGTATCGTATTGGCGAATGAAATAATTCTAAATAACTCCTGATGTTACTCAAACGTTGCCTGCTCATCTTTAGACAAATTCCATATTTTAAAATCCATCATGTAAAAATATGGTCCGATTTCCTGATGGATTCTAAATTCCTTACAAACTAAAGTAGGCGTATTTAATTACGGCATTCTATGAAGTGTGTTTATCTCCATGACCACGATAATAATCGTCCTCATATCATCTCGTGATACTTGAATCTCACGATTTGAATATTTTATTATTGTAACTTGAAAATTATTAGTGTGATTATATAGCGTTACTTTTCTCTCGTTGCGGCGATTTTTAAAAATGCACCAAATTGGCGTCAAAACGACTGTAGTGCTTATAACAGAAAAGTACCTAATTTGGTAGACCCAAAAACCGAATGCCACACCCAGACAATAGAGTGGTTGTAGGGTTCTGCGAAATGACGGAATAAACGTCAGTGTGGAACTGCAAGGAACCATTTAGAGTCGTATTTAATTGAGTTTATGTTGCGACGTTTGCATGCGAAGCGTAAGACCAGTAACAAGTATTTAAAATAAAATTATACAAGGCGAATTCCGCCAAATGTGGTGGCAAGTCGTTGTATTGTCGCCAAGATAGCGCGAATAGGGGGAGTGTACGAAAGGGGTCGTGGGCCTCCTAGAACAGGGGAGGGAACAGATGTATTACACGCACCTCCCTTGGCGACAATTTGGCGACAAAATCTTTTTGACACCAAATACTCGTCAAAAAAATTTTGTCGCCAACTTGTCGCCAAAACAGGCCTACGCGGACATTTTACACTTAAAATAACAAATATACGCAAAATATCAATAACAACTCAAATATAAAAATAAATTCAAAACAAACTTACCAATGGCAATAATAAACTTTCAAAAACATGTCACAAAACCACAACAGCTACTTTAAAACATACACGAATATATCTAAAAACGGCTGTATTAAAATTCAAAACCTAAACAGAAATGCTCAACCGCTACTTTAAAACATACGCAAATATATCAAAAAACGAAGACATTAAACTTCCAAAAACATTACACATATCCGCAACATCTATTTAAAAACATACGCAGATATATCAAAAAACGAAGATATTAAACTTCCAAAAACATTACAGAAATCCTAAACCGCTACTATGAAACGCCAACAAAAATATCGAACACCGGTATATTAAACTTCCAAAAACACTACACAATACCACAACACCTATTCAGGGTTGCAACAAAAAACAAACATCACGCCAAATCGCATGGCTGCCAGACCAAACAAAAAAATCGCTAAAAATAAAAAAATCGCCAAACATAAAAAAAATCGCCAAATTGGAAAAGGTGCGTGAAACACATCTGTACCCAGGGGGAAAAGGGGTTTGATGAGGTAGCAGTGAGGTTATAGCCCCGCTTATATCCTTATAATGCTATTTGTTAATATTTGTATGTTGTGTTGATTTGTATGTTGTGCTAGGTAAATATATGTATGTTATGTTAAATTACGTGTCTGTTTTCTTGGAGTGTGTCTTCCTTAAAAATGATCAGCACGAATAACGACGCTTCGAATATTCTACGGGCGACCGTTAGCTTTAGAACACAGGCCTCGGCGGCAGATTTCGCTGATAACGGGGAGAAGTTTTTAGTCTAAGACAAATTTATTTCCAGCAATTGTAAACGAAATTTACAATTTCATGCCTGCTGTGTAAATTTCTTTTTTTTTATAGTTCATTATTATTTTTCTATATATCTTTTAGTTTCTTATTGTTAATTAAATGTAATAAAAATAAAAGTCCACCAGGGTCAAATATTCTTTTTGCTTCTTTTAGGGTTTCTTTTCTGATACTGATGTTTGTGTTTGGTTTGGAGAGATACGGTCTACTTTTTGCTACACGAGGTCTAACACTGATTCTGATAATCTCCGCTTTTTAGTGTTCTGTTAAATTATGGGGGACCCAACAACAAACTTAATTTTTTTATATGCAGTTCTTCATGAATAATTTAATGTATAGCTGCGGATCCAATGTCAAGATCCTCCTACAGATGGAATACAAAATAATGCAAACACCTGTGAAAAAGTATGACGTATTTCACACCTGCAACAGAAGTCTGCCACCTTGTGAGCGTGAAGAGGAAGGTATCAGTCTCTCAACAGCAGTCACCTACGTTGCATGCTTCTATCGAACTGTCTGTGATAAGTTGAAATGTCAGACCTGTCAGAGTTCCAAAGAGGAATGATAGTTGGAACGCGTTTAAGTGGAGCATCGTTTACGGAAATAGCAAACCTTTTGGGGTTTGCAAGGAGTACGGCATCAGCCGTTATGACAGCGTACACGAAAGAGGGTAAGACGACGTCTTCAAAGCACAACAGTGGCCGAAAGTTCAAGCTTGCTGATAGGGATAGACGGGTCTTGAAGCACATAATTGCCCGAAAGCACAAGCAATCGTTATCCGAGATAACATCCGAAATGAACAGTCATCTCCAGGACCCCGTTTCAACAAAAACTGTCAAAAGGGAACTTCATGATGCGAACATTTATGGCAGAGTGGCAATTCGTAAACCCTTGGTGACAGCAACTAATGCTTTCAAGCGACGCCAATGGTGCAGAGATCACAAAGGCTGGTCCCCAAAGCAGTGGCAACAGGTAATATGGTCAGATGAATCATCATTCACCCTATTTCAGACAACCGGACGCGTTTATGTTTGGAGAACGCCCAAAGAAGCGTTTCATCCTGAATGCCTCTTGCCGACTGTGAAGCATGGGGGTGACTCCATTATGGTATGGGGTGCGATATCTTGGCGCGGTCTTGGGCCACTTGTTATTCTGCATGGGAGGATCAAATCATTTCACTATCTAAGCGTTCTAGGGGATCACGTACATCCTTTTGTCCAGACTGTATTCCCTGGAGAGCGACCACTTTTTCAAGACGACAACGCCCCTATCCACACTGCTAGGTGTGTTCAAGAATGGTTCGAAGAGCATGACGATGCAGTTGAACATCCCGCCTGGCCTCCTCAGTCTCCGGACTTGAATATTATTGAACATTTATGGCAATATTTGGAGTCCAAACTTCGTTCCCGATTTTCACCTCCATCCGGACTTTCGAAATTAGAGACCGCTCTGCAGGAGGAATGGTTTAATATTCCTTTAAATATTGTCCATGACCTTTATGCATCTATCCCACGTCGCATTAAATCTGTACTTCAGTAAAAGGGTGGTACAGCCCCCTATTAATAAAGATTTCCCATTATTTCACAGGTGTTCGTATTATTTTGTCCACCATCTGTATATCATTTGGTAAGTACAGCGATTACCACCGATTAACATTTTTTTTTGTACTGCTGACACATTTTCTGGGACTACAGCTGACAAAGGTCTTCTTGTGTGTTCTTCATCCAGGAGAGAACTTTGACCTCTTCTAAATTCTGTAAACCATCTGAATACAGTGGCCCGAGATGGAGCCTCATTTCCACATGCTAATTGTAGACGTTGAGGGCATTTTCTTTATTTAGCTCCACTTTAAAATCAAAGAAAATCATAGCTCGAAAATGCTGTCACGTCAACTCATAGAACTTCTAAGACATATAACTTCGAACATTCTCATAGAACTTCGAAGACATATAGCCATTCTTCGAAGCTAGGTTTTAAATGCGCCTTAATTCGTTTGTATAGAACTAAATTCCCGGATTTAATGGGGAAGCCAGAAGTGAAACAAATACACGAAAATGTTTCATCATAATCCACGCTTATTTTTCTTAATAACGTGCGGAGACCACGGATGGTAAACAAAAAAATTATTGAAGAGGAAATGTTTTAGCCCTAAATGAGTTATTACGGATGATTTTTTTTCCCAGATAGCCGCATGAAAAAGAGAAATTGTGTTTTGTGCACGAGTAATATAAGGAAATAGTTTGAAATTTCAGTAATATCTCCCTAATATTTAAGGGTTATTTTAAGGGTTCTATCATGTTTTGTTATTGCGAATTTTTCCTCCTTACTTCTTTGCTAATATTTCCATCCTTGTGGAAGATATAAACTGCGATATTGGGCTGCGCAATGGATGGAGAGAAGTTGTTCTGTTAGAGCGAGATTTAACTATGTCTCATGGGAAATGAGATCTAAATTTTAATGCGTATTGTGAATCAAGTGAATGTCATTGTTTCGTTCTAAACTGGTTGTTGTCGTTGTTCCTGATGCCGCCAGACCGGAAGTATTCCAGACAAGGTCCATATAAGCTGAGGGGTGCGGCCCCGGTTTGTAATAACACCACAAGGGTCGGCGTCCGATTTAGTCAGGCGCCACCTCAGTTTTGACCGAGCAACCCCAAGGGTGACATCTGTTCGATCGTACCCTCTCTCACCCTCTCTGACCTCATAGACGGACTTTCCGGTCTACGGATTGAACGTGCCCCTATCCGGCCTAGACAAGGAGGTATTTAACCTTTTCCTTACGGGGTGGGACAGCATGTATCCCAAGAATACGGCCCCATGAATATATATATATATATATATATAATCTTGGAATACATGCTATCCTACCCCGTAAGGAAAAGGTCAATAGCGCTTGGCGGGATTCGATCCGACCGTCCTCAGCATCGAAATCCGACGCGCTACCACTTGAGCCTTTTATTTATAACTAGCCGCGCTTCGCCCAGCTATCGAATCACTTGACACTCGAATCACAGTTCATTTGAAATAAAATTTTTTATCACTTTTAATTGCCGAAAATCCCCCCAAAATCAGTACATCTTCAAATGATCTATTTATGATTAAAAAGTTTGAATTAAAAGTATAAAAGATAGAAAAAGAATTAATAATTACAAGATAAAAAGAACTTTTTATATACCATGTTTTTAAATTTTCTGTTGAATCATATAGACTTGACAATTCTATGAATTAAGGCTGCTATGTACTAAGAAAAAAAATTGTATTTTCCTTTTCTTCTTCTTGCAGACTCTTGTGGTGGGAGGAGTGCAGTTGACAGTTCGAGAATTCCACCCCCCTTAGGATTGACATTTTGAGGGATTATAATGGCTCTCTCTCTATAGGGCGGTTAAGCGCTGCCCCAAATTTTTTATTTAAAATACATTTTTGTCAACTCTTTACAGGTACATAAATGCTGATAAGCAAATAAAATTGGTATTGTCAGATAGCCTGAACTTTTCTGCAAAGCGCTACAGGATTCATTTTATAAATTTCGTCCACCGAAGGAATTTATGAGCGTTAAAACACACTATACCAGATTTTTCCCCGAATAATTTAAATTTTAAAGTATTAATTGCATTTAAAAAAAAAAACGAAAAATGCACACATCTATAAAATTTCTTTCTCTATGACGGAGTACAATTTTTTAAAAAAAATCTTTGAATCCAAGTCGGCAATCCGTGGACAAATTTTCTCCATAGGTTAACATTGAGGTGAGCGAATCCAATGGGGTTAGTACATAGCAGCCTTAATAAATACTTTTTAAAAATTGTTTTGATGAATTATCCCATCAACTTGAAAGAAAATGATCAAATGCGTAATAAAGAGGTATCAAATGAGTAATCAATCGTTTAGCTCGAGAACTAGAAGTTAATTTGCGTTCAACTTTTCGTTTCCGTCCCATCCGATAGATGGCTGCACCAGTCTATAAAACAAAATTAACTGAAAATGAATTCAAATCTGCTTAAATATGGCTAAAAGTATTAAAAGAATGCATTGTCATCGTGTTCTGAGCTATTCTAAAAGTTTCAAATGTCTAGCTAGTCAGGAAGTTAGTTAAAAATCGATTGCAAGATTTGTACTGGACAAACACACACACAAACAAATAAACAAGAAAGTGAGTTAATAAAGACATGGTAAAAAATAGACACACGATGAAACATTTCTTTTTAGTGATTCATTTTTTTAGTGAGAACCACGCTGTAAACAAATGTAAACAAAGCGTGAATGAATCACGCTTTGTTTACATCGTCAAAGATGGATGATCTCACAAGAGACGCTCCATTAGAATCCAAATAAGTCTAAAACTATTGAAGTAACAGGTTAAGTGTACGCAGAAAAAATTATCAGTTTTTAAAGCTCTTTCCAAGTATGTAAAATTTATGTACGTTCATGAAAAAAAATACATCGATTTTAACTTTTAAAATATGGCAGATTACATTTTGTACGGCCAATTGTGATAGGTGGAGTATGCATTTAGAATTGAAATATCTGTAAAACTTTTAAAGTAACAGAATAAGTGTACTCAGAAAAAATTATCAGTCTTTAAAGCTCTTTCCAAGTATGTAAAATTTATGTACGTTCATGAAAAAAAATACATCGATTTCGACATTTTCAAATATGGCCGAATTTCATAACTGATGCCATACCGGAAACGGTCTACCCGGGATTGTTCCGCCGACCAACCGACAAAGTTTTCCTTTTATTTAAATATACTAGCTGAATACCTGTGCTCCGCGACGAAATACATTACTATCATCCATTTTGTCATATAGTTCATTTCGTTTAAGTTAACTTTAGTAGTAAAGTGTTGTCACTCAGAGGAATTCACCCTGTTATTTCATGACCGGGATCTGGCATTAAGTTATTATTTTTATTTTGAGAATTTGAAGCCTTATTTTAATCCCTTTAGAGGTCATTTTTTAAAAAATAATATTAGTAAGCACAAAGGGTATAAAGAGAACCCCAACGCAAAATTTCAGCTTTCTAGGTGCCTTGTGGTGCCAGTGATCAGCCAGTCACTGAGTGGTATTGGGCTTTTATATACGTAGATTTAAAACGGAAAAAACGTAATACATTGGAATACATATGAACAAATTGAATTTTCTAAAATGTCTAGCTACTTTTGTTTTTAGCTGATTTTAATGAAACTCAGTACGTATTTATTTCTCGAGTCATAATTTCATTTACACTCCGCTATTCATAAGTTTATTTTATTACTAGCTGAAGTACCCGGCGTTTCCCGGGATTTTAAGAATGTTTGTTAACTAAAATCAATTTAAAAGCTAAACACAGTATAAATTACGTAGGAAAAAAAAGAATGTGAAATGTTATACACATCTCAGAATTTAGGTAGATTCAGCCTTTTATCATTTTACCACTAAAAGCTAAAAAGTAAAAATGTCAAATTGGAGAATGTTTGTTAACCAAAATCAATTTAAAAACTAAAGACAGTATAAGGGTCAAACGATTTCTATCCGAATCGGAATAAAAAAAAACAAAGAAAAAAAAACCAAACTCATCTCTCGGATAAAGTTCCTTTGAGGATTGAATCCAAAGAATCGAAATTTTTTTTTGATCCTTCTAAATTTATCTGGTTTGGAACAAAAAAAAATTCACTTCTTGAAATTTTACTCCGATTAAAAAAGCAAAACAAATTTTTTTTTTCTACAGAAATCTGTTTCATCATTCTAAAATGTGATTTAAGGTTCTCGTCACTTTATTTATGTTATCTAAGGTGTTTCTTTTAACATGTACTACCCAGTTTCCCACAAGTAGGAAAACAGACAGGATGATAATGGTATTCAATGCTATTTTCTTTTTCCAATGCCATTTTCTTTTTGCATTCAAATAAAAAATAAATACCATGTCCTGAAGAAATATATGAAATTTCTTACACAATAAATTAATGCCTTGCATACATGAAATTATATGTACCTATACGTAATGAAAAAAAGCGAGTATTTTGAAAACGAACAAAGGTTCATGTAGCGAATTTAACGCACGTTATTTCTATTTCAACTCAAAAATAGTATTGAAAAGAACAATGATGTTAAAAGAATCCTTCTAACTCTAAACAAATTACGCAAACCGGTTGAATCTGTAGACTTGATTTTAGCCTGGTTCGATTCAGAATGAAAAAATACACAAAAACAGATACCCAACTCGACACATTTGTCAAAAACCCCAGTCTTGAGAACTTTTTGAAAATTTTGTATTGAAACTCCACCATTTCCCCATGGCCACATTTTCCTGGCCAGTGAACTCATCCTTCTACTAGACAAAAGTTATTTTTGTGCCAAAGTTAATCTCTCTACCTTAGCCTATTCGAAATTTATCGCGCAGGACGATAAATATATACAGTGATTCCCAAAAGTGTTCGTACACTTACGATTTTCAATGAAATAGGGGTCTATCCATTGATTAAAATGAATATTTCAGAATGGGTATTTAATAATTAGATCTATAATCTATTCTTAAAAAAACTACATGAAATATTTTGAAAACATAGTAAAACTTTATTTTTAAGAAACCAATAATCCAAGAGTAACAAAAACTTTATCTCACAAAAGTCATCGTACACTTGTAAAAAATCTCTACATATTAGTAAATATTCTAATTTTTCGTTAAATTAATATTTAGTAGAATGTCCTTTAGCATCCACAAAAGCTTTTAGACGTCTGGGAATAGATTGCTTTAGTTCTTTTGTAATTTTTGCATCCTGTTCATCCATTCTTCCATCATAATTGTTTTTAGTTCGCTTTTCGTGTGAATGTCGTGTTTTCGTACTCGAACCTCCAGTTCTCTCCAAATATGGTCTATTAGGTTCAAATCTGGCGATTGATGTGTTTTCAAAACTTGTGGACAATTATAGAGACACCAGAGGCGAACGTTGAGAGCCGTGTGCTTAGGATAGTTATCTTGATAAAAAACAAAGTTGTTTCCAATACCCAAATTTTGCGCTGATAATTTTAAATTGTCTCTTAAAATATTTATAAAAACAGCATGATTCATTATGCCATCAATAAATACCAAATTTCCTAGTCCTGATGCTGACATGCACCCCCACACAAGGATACCTCCACCGGCATGCTTAACTGTTGCTACTAAGTTCTTGGGATTAAGTTCCTCATTTTTTTCTTCTCCATACAATTATGCACCCATCAGCACCAAAAATTTTCATCGGTAAATAAGACATTATTCCAATAGGTTTGGGGCTTATTTATCATTGATAGTGCGAAGGGAAGCCTAAACTTTCTGTTTTTCTCACTCACAAAAAATTTTCTATGGGCAGAGCCCATGTAATCCAGCTGTTCTGAGAACTCGTCAAAAAATTTCAGGTGAAATTGAAGTAGAAAATGTTTCATTGAATTCTGCAGAAACTTTTACAGCACTCAAACGTGAATTGTTCACAAATTTTCTAATTATAAATCTCTGATCACGTTTTGTTAACTTTGCCGGACGGCCTTTTCTTACCTCGTTTTCGATCCAATTTTCTTCTTTAAAGCGTTTTTTCACATACTGCACAGTAGAATGGTATAAATTAAGTAATTTAGCAATATTCCGAACTGATTTACCACTACTATGATGAAAAATATTCAATTTTCGAATGCTGTTTGTTGTTTCTTTATGACTACGAGCCATTTATAAATAATAAATAGAATATTACGGAGTAGGCAAGCAAAAATTAAAGCCAAACGATATTTCAAATGCCACCACAATTCAAAAATAAAAATAAAGCGGCCAACGATAATTTTAATTATGAATTTATTCGAAAATATTTCAGTGTACGATGACTTTTGTGAGATAACGTTTTTTGTTACTTTTTGATTACTGGTTTCTTAAAAATAAAGTTTTACTATGTTTTCAAAATATTTCATGTAGTTTTGTTAAGAATAGATTATAGATCTTATTATTAAATACCCATTCTGAAATATTCATTTTAATTAATGGATAGACCCCTATTTCATTGAAATTCGTAAGTGTACGAACACTTTTGGGAGCCACTGTAGATATATACCTAAGTATAGTACACATACCAAAACCATACCAAAAGTTTATTATGTAACCCTGGGATCTGGGATGCTTGAAACAATATTCTGTATAGAAGTATCCTGAAAATTCCAAAATTTTAAATTTCAGCCACATCGGAATAGCTTAATAATCTTTCAAAATTCGCTGAAGAGGAAAAAGGAGCAAAATCGTTTGTGATAGATATTTTTCGTTCCGACTCGGAACAATTCTTTACTCGGAACAAATGAATTGCTCCGGGTCGGATAAATATCCGGAACGATAAAAATCGTTTGGAGCCAAAATCAAATCCATCCAAAAATAATGGTTTCATGTGGATAAATAAATAAATAAATTCATCCAATTCGATCGGAACTTTCGATCGGTTCATATCCATTTCAAGCCCTGGGGAAAACTGAAGATACCAATTTAATGTTTTAAAGTTGCTTCGGATGACAAAATATACTATTGATTAACCCTCCAAAAAGAAAATCGAGCATTATTTACCTCTCATTTTCCTTGGTTTTCATCAATGTTTCAGAGATACTGAAGTTTTTATCATTATAAAATAGTTTTACCGTAAACAAAAGAATTATCATGTCAGATGGCAAAAATGAAAGTTGATATAAAAAAGGGGTTCTATATTTTGTTTAAACATAATGATAAACATACCATGAAATATAATTCAATGTTTATAGCCCAGTAATTTATTTTTCTAATTGTACTTATATTGGGGGTGGGGGTCTGGTATTCTTACAAATATAGCAATATTGCATGACATTTATGTTGTACTGAATTTCAAAACAAACGAACTCAAAGTTTAGTGTTATATAGATACACTTTACAAATACACTACTTTATACTATAACAACAGCACTTTAGTGTTAAATATTAGCACCTTAGCGGTAATAAAAAAAGAAAAAAATTCAGGTAGTCTCTTTTAACGAAACTTCCACGGGTTATTAACGTAGGATTACTTATCGTTGCTTACCTCTTTTGTATGTATATATGTATGTATGTGTTATGTATATATGTATCTATATATATGTACGTATGTATATATACATACATGTATGTCAAAATTTTGACGCATTTTGGTACTTGTCAGTTTAACTTTTTACTGCTTGCCCAAGCGATACCGACTGGGTTTGGCACGCTTCCAAAATTATAACTCACGAGTTACGGACGGACGGTTTCAGCGTCTGAAATTTTTCTTTCCGGAGGACCGTTATGGAGGAACGTAATCCTACGCTAAAAACTCGTTTTGAAATTTTGAATAGTCACCAAAGTGTTGATTCAATTCATTATTTTTTCTTCCTTCATTTAACGGGGCTCCCCCATTTTGATTATGACTCCTCCCCAGGTCAGTTATTCAAGTAAATTTATTGCCTCTTCGAGTTTTTAATTCGAGGGCAGGATGCTCCGACATCCCCACGGTTGACCCACGTGGTACTCTTATTTCCAAGAAAATTAGATGTCCGTTGAATTTCCTGGAATTTCTTTCTCCCGTCCTGAGGAATTCAGGGGGTGCGATGTTTCTTGGAAAATTGGTGCGGTTCCCCCTTTTTCCAATATGGCCGTTTTATGCCCCGTAATCGTGTTGAAAACACAAAATGGCTATGACGTTGGAAGGAGTTCAAAATGTCCAAATTGTGGATCCTTCACGACAGCAATAAACAAATCTCGCGGATTATATGCGAAGGTCTTCATTGACAAGTGTCCCGCATTGGCAAACAAACATAAGTTACAACTTTCTAGTTTTAACCAGCTATACACACTCCTTCAAATATAAAGGGAGAGTAACAGAAAAAAAAAAAAACCCTATCCTCCTCTTCATCAACATTTAAATTTTTTTTTCTGTCGTATCGGCAATTCAAACATCAAACCCAAGGACTGACTGACCTACTTATCTTTCTATTGAAGTCCTCTTTTACGGAAACTTCCTATGCCTTTTTAAGCATTCTATTCTTTTCGTTTAAGTGTTAAATCACGAGAGGCTCCTGTGAAAATTCAATGTAATTCACAGCTGTTATGACCTTTTCTATCTGCATGTTGATTTTCCTGTTACAAATCAATAACCTCCTTTCGAAAAGATAAAAAAAAAGTCAATGTGAAAGAAAAGAAAAAGGTAATTTTTGGCGGCCAAGAGAAACGATCTTGACTCTGAGGTCCTGATCTAAAAAAAAAATATAATTTTTTATAATTCCACGGTTTTAACCATACATAAAAAAGCCTAGTGCATCCTAGTGGTCAGCGCGTTTGAATTCAGCATTGAGGGTGCTCGGTTGGAATCCTGACAGGCGACATTAAATGCTATCGTGTCTAAGCCGGATATGAGTACGTTAAATCTATAGGTCGGAAAATACCCCTGGTCCAGTGGTTCCCAACCTTTTTCAACTGGCGACCCACCTTTCCTTATCGGAATACCTCCACGGTCCATCGGTCCATGGTGGAGTAAAAAACCTTTTTTGTATCGTATCCCTTCCTTATGTGTATATAATTTACCATCAAATATATATATATATATATATATATATATATATATATATATATGTTTGCAATATACACAACAAGTGGTTTCATACTCACTAACAAGTGTTCCTAGGTGAAGATAAAAACTACAATTATAAAAATACACAAAGACCATTTTAATTTTTCAGGCAAAAAAAAAATCATACAGCTTTTATATAATTACAGTTAAGAAAATTGTTATCACAATCTATCAATATGTAAAATTGCTGTTTTTAAGTAAGTTTCGTTTTTTCTTATCTTTTCTGATGGTTTATTCGATGGTTTCTGATAGTTTATGATCGAGTCGCGACCCACCGGTTGGGAACCGCTGCTCTGGTCTATTACTTCCGTAGGGTTTGTAAGGGTGGGAGGGGGTTACGAGTCTACTACATGTCGTCCCTGTGGATACTTGGTCATAATTGTGGTGACACCGGGGTAAAAGTTGGCCTCCGACCTTTGTGGTACTCAATACCCGCGAGCTAAAGAGGAACAGCTATTCGCTCCTCAGCATTCAATGGAACTGGAAAAAAGAACAGAATCAAATATCAAAATATAGCAGAATCAAATACAAAAATTACTATGTCTCTTTTGATTGACTGATTGATTGATTGTACAGGGAAGCAACCTTTGAAGGGTAAGAAAGGGTGTTAAAGCTTGTACAGAATTTTCGAGAACACAAATCTAAGGCCACAGAAATAAGCTTGCAAGGAATAAAAAATCAGTAACCAGAATACATTGTAGTAACAACTGGAACCATACAACTCTGTCACTTCAATACAATTTATGAACAATGCATTACATTTAGCATGTCACTCCAATACGCTTTGTGAAAAATTCATTGCATTTAGCTGAATAGCATACCAGATGGTTCAATACGATAACTCTAATTCTAGCCATTCAAAATAAATGTCTTATATTTAGAATGTTTACCTTCAAAAACAATTCATTATTCTCGTCTCTGTACCCTTTTATAAAATTTCAGATTATGGCAACTAAAATGTGAAAACTATTCACCCATTTTGTTAACCTTTTCCTTACGGGGTGGGATAACAGGTGTTACAAGAATGAATATATATATATATATATATATATATATATATATATATATATATATATATATATATATATATACCGTGTGGCCATAATTAAACTGACAGTGCTCACAGTGTTCTGTAGCGCGATCTATTTGCGAGAATGACGCCACATTTTGTAGGAAGATTAAACAAGACGGGGGACGAAGGATTCCGCGAAAAAATAAATTAGTTCCAAAAGTCACCTCTAGGGGAATATTTGGCGCTGTGTAATAGAAAATAGAGTGTTAACAAATGCAAATCAATACGGAAATTACCTTTTATTTTGCATTCAAATGAGGTTCAATGTGCCTGCCGTTGTTGTGGACCACATATTGCATTCTGTGCACAGTATGCACAACAGCAGAAAGTAACATGTCTGCAGGAATCTCCCGTACAGTCCGTGATATGTTATCCTTCAACGTATCCAGGTCCTGGACCATTCCTTGATAGACCTTGGACTTAAGGTAACCCCATAGCCAGAAGTCGCATGGGGTAAGATCAGGCAACCGAGGTGGCCATGCAGTTGTTTTTAACAAAGCAGTGGTTCGAAGGCTACATTTAAGCTCTTTCCGAAGAGAAATATGCATACTCCGTTATCCAAAAACGATGTGAGAGTCATGGTTTTGTGATATCTAAAGCGTCGATAGGTAATATCGTCAACAAGAAAGGAAAAAAAAACGTCAAATTGGAGTCTCAAGTGGGACAAAAATTCCAAACAAGTATCCAAGGAAAAAACGGACATCTTTGACTATTGCAAAGGTACGTTGTTTAATGTTAAAAGAAAATCCCCCTAGTCAAAGGACAGTTTCAAAATCATTGAAATGCTCGGTGTCCACTATAAACAAAATGATAAACGTTGATTTAAATTTTTGTTCTTTCGGACTTTTAAAATCTGCATTATCCAAACGTCGTCCCAAAACCCTTACAGGACTCTGGAAAGCTGTTCAGGAGGAATGGGATAGAATACCACTTCTGACACTTCAAAAGGCATTCTTATCCTGGAAAATGCGGTGTCGGAAGATAGTTCAGAATAAGGGATGTCAAATAGAACATTTAAAACACAAGAATTTTATGTAATTTAGTTTTGTGAATACAATATACATCGTCTAAAAAATGTGTGAACAGCCTCTGTATACATATATATACATATATACATATATATATGTGCCATCTCAAGGCTACCTAATTTTATTCAGGTACAGTAAAAACAAAATACATGAACTATTAATTCTCGATGCTTTTTCAGAAAACAGTTCAATCATTGCAAAACTGTGTTACATACCAAGTGACAACTAACAAAGTAAAATATTCATAACTTAATTTGTTCATTCCTCCTGAGAAATTAGAATAAAATAAAATGAATAATGTTTACTAAAAATAACATACATCTAGAACGTTTTTATTAAGAAATAAATGACTTCTGTTAAGAATGTAGTAAACATGTTTTACATTTTTAAAGCAAAATGATCAACAACAATAAATAATCTCTCGAGGTTTATCTATGCCAAATAGTATCAACTTTAATTATTTTGATACTGCACCTGATAAATTTTACATATTTTTACGCCTTCGGCTAACAACAGGCTATGCTTTGTAAAATGCGAAGACGGTTTTCCCCTATTCATCAAATTTGAAATGTTAATAACCCTTATACGCAATTAACGGACAATTTTTTTTTACCTGTCATTTAAGGTCGATCAACGATCGTAAGGAAAATGTGCGAGAGAAAAGGCGAGGTTGGAAAAAATGCTGAATAACACAACTGTTAAAATGTTAACGGATCTGACATTGGCGAGATCGTGTACCGTTTTGTAAACATGCTTCATGGAAAAGAAGTTCATTCAAATAGTTTAGTCATGCTACGACTTATGTAATCCTAATTATTAAGAGCTCTGTTTTTCTTAATTACTGGTATTCCTGGAATGGGGGCAGAAATACTTTACAGCCGGATTTATAAGGAAGGTAGCCAGGGCCGGTCCCATACGGGAGGCAACGAGGCGACTGCCTCAGACTCCGAAATGTAGTAGGTGACAAAATAAGAGATAGTAAAAATACGAATTTTCTTTTACGAAAACCGAAAAAATATTAATAGTTTAATCTGACGTATGACGAAAATAATTGTCATACGTCAGATTAAACTATATATATATGTATATACATATACGTATATATATATATATATATATATATATATATATATATATATATATATATATATATATATATATATATATATATATATATACAGATATATATATATATATATACATACATATATATATATATATATATATATATATATATATATATATATATATATATATATATATACATATATATATATATATATATATATATATATATATATATATATATATATATATATATATATATATATATATATCACAGTAATACAGTAAGAAAACAGTATGGAAATTTTATGTATCAATTTTATATAACTTACAAAATTTGATCTGTGTATAGCATTTGAGACTCGTTTCCATAAAGATAATCATTTTCTGTAAAATCTCATACAACTTTATAGTTTTAACCAGGAAATGTCTACTTATTGAAAAACTACATTTTTAGCAGAGGATGAAAATCATTTGTATTATAATAGATTAATAATTAACAATAATTCGATATGTATAAAGGTGCTTTTCGAGACCTTAAACGCTATATAAAATTTAACTTTAAAATTTAACTATAAATGTTAACACAAACATTTGCCCCACCAATGAAAATTCCTTAAAATATGCCTCGAGTTCATTGGAGAAGAGAAACTACTGTTTACTACAAGCAAATAGTTCGTTTTACAGACATTTCCCTTTGAATTATACTTTTGTTGTAGGTATGTATACAACGTATTAACTTTTAAAGGAAGGTAACTGAATTCGTAAAGTAATCGCACAGGAAAGTTTTAACGTCAATATTTTGTAACTGCCGTAGAAAAGTAAAAATGAAATTGCGTAATGTCTGTTTTGGCGGGATTGGCTAACAAGACCTTAGCTAATGAGTCACCTTGGATATTTTGGATTTGTAGCAGAAAAAGTGACTATCATTTACGTTTACAGTAAAATACATTATCTCCACACAAAGCAGTTTAGTTTGAACGCTTTAGCAGTTTAGTTGTCGCCTTAAGCCTATTATATATTTCATCAAAAGGATTCCATAAACTTCTATTAACTGATCAATTAATTTATCAAATTTTCTAACAAAATTTTCTTTTTCTAAAATGAGGATGAAGAAATAAGCTACTAATTTTTAACACCCTTTTTCTTTCTTGAATGCCATGACAACAAAACATCGAAACACCATAGGTTCTAAGAACACTTTAATACATAATTCTAGTGGACGATTTCTTTAGTATTGTTAACTGTTTTTGAATATAAACTTGCGATTTGTATTCAATGCATAGGGATTTGTTCGCAGCTTCAAAAGTTTTCTCAGTAGGGCATGCACTTATCCTGAGGTCAGTCGCCCTTAAACACCTTGAATTCTGTTGGCTACATTAAAGGGAGTACACATGTAGGTGAACCAACTATTGCGATTACAATTTTTTAACTGATGTTATATGTTTTCATGTTCAATATTTTCTTTTTGGAAGAAGATTAGTTCTAAACGAACACCAGGTGCATGCATGCTAAACAAAAAACTTTTTGTTTTGGTTTAATGCATCTTTTAGTTTTGACACCATTTTCGATAACCAAAAGCGTCCGATTTACTTTTGTGAAACTCTACACGCAGCAGAAATATTAGCATAGGCGTAGCGTCGGTGGGGGGGGGGGGGGCACGTACCCCCCACTTAACTTGAAATAAATTAAAACGTTAATAGAAGTTCAGTTAAAATCAGAAAATTGTAGAAAACTTTTAAGAAAGTTTGTTTTTTCTCGCTTTTTCAAAACTGTGAAACTGAAGATTCCGATTATGTCTTTAGCCTTAACATAGTTTTTAACAGTCATATGATCCATAACAAAAATTCTATGCTATATTTTTTCTCATTTTATTTATATTTATTTTTCTCATTGTATAACTTTTGAATACTACTCAAACATCAATTCTATTGTTATTCAATTAAAAAAAATCATAGTATTTCATATTTTAAGGACTGCCAGGCAGTCAATGCGAGGAGGAGGGCCCTAACTGAATTCAGTCCCCCCCCCCCCAAAAAAAAAAAAAAGTTAGAAGCACGCCACGCCTATGGTTCAGAGTGAAGAGTTCTTTAGATAACAGAATAGAAGAAACTACGCGTTATTTATTTAAAGAACTCTTCACGAGATATAAAAAAGATTCATTAATGTCATCTATTATACACAGGGTGATTTTTTTTAAACTGACACTACTCAGAGCTATGTGTAGCGCGATTTATCAGCCGGAATTCCGCCAAAATTGATAGAGGGACCAAGGACGACATGGGAAAGAGTTTCCGTGGAAAAAAAAATTAGCTCTAAAAGTCAACGATGGGGGAAGATATGACGCTGTTGCTGTCAGCGCACCAAAGAATTTGCATAAAAGGCAAGTAAAACATCAAAATACAAATTCACGACTACACAGTCGACAGCAGCGCCAGTATTTCGGGCTATAAAGATAAGGGATGAATACCGAAAAAGTTGTAAGCAGACAAATGAATAACACAGAAATTTCACTGAAACACCACTTTATGCAGCTAATTCACTTCTCCCCCTTCAATGTGACCACAGTCCTGGGGGACGACGCATTGATTCCTGAACACTACGTTCTCAACGGCCAAGCGTAACATGTCACCAGGAATGTGCATCACAGTCCGGGATATGTCGTCATTTAGGGCCACCAAGTTCGAGACTCCCCCAAGATACACCTTAGACTGTAAATAACCCCAGAGAAATATGTCACATGGGTTAGGTCCGGGGAGCGAGGTGGCCATGCAAGAGGAAAAAAGCGACTGATGACCCTTTCTTCTGTAAAGCGAAGGCACAACAGATTGCCCACCGATCTTTATAGACCAAAATACTGGTGCCGCTGTCGATTACATAGTCGTGAATTTGTATTTTGATGTTTTACTTGTATTTTATGCAAATTCTCGGGTGCGCCAACAACAAAAGCGCCATATCTTCTCCTATCGGCGACTTTTGGAACTTTTTTTTTTTCTACCGAAATTCTTTCCCATGTCGTCCTTAGTCCCTCTATCAATTTTGGTGGATTTCCGGCTGATAGATCACGCTACAGATGGCTCTGAGTAGTGTCAGTTTAAAAAAATCACCCTGTATTTTAGAATTAAGATCGTATTTTTTAAGGCAATGTATGAGTTGACCTCGCAGATACTCAATCTACATTTTAAACTATGAGGAATCCTCTCGACATTTTTCTAATCACAGATTAATAAGAGCATTATTTTGAATCCAGTTTCCTGCATTAAAAAAATCTTTCAAATCAGACCGCTTGCTTTTCAAAATCCTTTTTATTCCAGTTTTTTATTGTCTCAGGGAATAATTTTAATTTTATAGCGCCAGACTTCAATAATTTTATGCCCTAAAAATTAACTACTGGACGCGTTCTTTATTTAAGAATCTACATTCATAAGGAGAAGAAAAAATGAATCCTAAAATATTAATTTTCTAATTGGCAATTAGAAAAAAAAAGAGAAGAAAATTCTCCATAATTTTAAATTGGTATTCAAGATTTTCGATGGCAACAGTAACGCCCTAAGTATTGCTTAAAGCATTTGCTAATCTGTACTAGATCTTTGCTAATTTAATGTCGAAACAAAATCTTTAGCTTTGTGGAGTTTATTGAAAGACACTCGCAGAAATAAGCAATTATGAATGTAGATTTTTCAAGGCATCATATGAAATTTCGAACATTGTCCTAAATAAACGCTGCATCCAATTAGTCGGAAATATTGAAATGAAAAGTTTTTTTTTTCTTTTAAACATGCTCGTCGCATATAACGGTTTATTTTCAAATGGAGAAAATAGGATAAAAAGTAGGCATTTGCTGAACTGTGATTAAATAAAAATGAGAGGAAAATTCTTCATGGCCTGACATTGAGAATGAAGATATGTGAGGTCAACTGATGCGCTGCATTAATAATGTAATCCTTGTTTGATTCCCATCGTCTAAAAACAATCGGCGTAGTAAAGAATACTACAGAGTATCGTCTGCTAATTTTTCATTTTTTTTTTTTTCAGTATTACGTAATTGTGGAATCGAACTTATTATTCAAGGTCACTCTGATATTATCGTCCGTGAAGGACACTGTGAAAAAAAGTTTCGAAGTTTTAGTATGTCGAAGAATCGCTAGATAATATTTAAGCTATTCAGTCTCATGCCGTTGTTATTTGGTTAAGCGAGACTTTTGAAAAATGTATGAAATGTGTAAAATTTTGGATAAGGTATGAGAGAATTTCCTTTGATCTGAGACTGCTTGTCTATATATATAAAATAGTTCTGTAACTGACTCACTGACATACAACGCACAGACGAAACCGCTGGACCTAAAGGGCTGACATTTTGCATGGCGATTCTTCTTATAGTGTAGGGGTGCACTAAGAGAGATTTTTGAAAAATTCCTCTTAGATTTTTTAAAATTAAATTTTTAAGCTGTTTTTGTAACTTTTTTAAAGCTTGCATTTAAAATAATAATTTGAGGGTTATAAAATTTATATCACGAGAAAGATCCTAAAAATTCCTTTACAATGAGATCTCTTTCGAATCTTTAGCTCCATTTTCTGATTTTGGGGGAATTTTTAAAGATTAATTTTTAGAATTCAATTTATTAAATGCCGATCACGTGATTTCTTTTTCTGGTACTTTAAATAAATTTATCGTCACGTGCATAACAACTAAATAGACAAAAAATATATTTTTTTTCTTGATAATACGGCAGACTATTGGACATTATCCAAAAAAATATTAAAATACAGTAAAAGAAACGTTTTACAAACTGCACTATATTAACTGTACTATATTCTTTAGTATTCTTTATATTAGATTTGAATATTTTCTTCTAGATTATTTTGTCTATAAAAATATCCCTTACGATTTATATATATATATATATATTACATCAATTGTATACATTGATCGTCGTATTTATTATATAGTATATATATATATATATATATATATATATATATATATATATATATATATATATATATATATATATATATATATATTCATTTATTTTTGGGATTAATTGCATATATTGCCCGTTGTATTTACTTTGAATGTACTCCGTAGCGAAGTGCGGGTTTTCAGCTAGTTATTTCATAAAATTCAACCTTCTCGTTTTTAATGATTAAAAACCACCTAATGAGAGTGAACTCTGTTATAGAATTCTCGTGATTGTGCAGGTACAGCGACGGGTTGCATAGGTAAAATTTCTTATTCAAATCAATGGCGTGTGTGCAATAAGCAGAAACTACATTTAACAAAATTGAATTATTTGTACGGCTGTTATGAATTAGCATTCTCCATTTGATTGCAATACCACGTAAACCTGCGCCCAATTAGAAGCGAGAATTCGCTTACTTGGCCTTTATACATATAACAGCTGATACTACAGTTGATTCTGATAAGACGTAAATTACTAATTACTCAT
Organism: Dolomedes plantarius; assembly: GCA_907164885.2. NCBI lineage: Eukaryota > Metazoa > Arthropoda > Arachnida > Araneae > Dolomedidae > Dolomedes > Dolomedes plantarius. The sequence goes on along the minus strand of OU015490.1, from coordinate 38,410,179 downwards.
AAATTATTAGTAAGTAGTTTATTAACATAGGGCAGTGGCGGCCTTGTGGTACAGCGCGCTGGTTTTCGGTGCTGAGGGTGCTCGGATCGAATCCTGGCGAAGCGCCACTAAAATGCCTCCGTTTGTGTCGTCCCTTCATAGGGGGCAATGTTGGTCCGCCTATATGGCGCCCTCATAATAAAGTGGCCAACAAAACTGCGGTGAATTATAGGCGAATGTGTTCGCGACAAGTGCCTCCGCATTAAAAAAAAAAAAAATTAACATAGCACATACCAGACAAATCGTAAAAATTGGGGTTCGTTTACTAATTATACATTAATTAGAAAGTTTTTTCCTCTTTACTGAACAGTTCAAATTTTCGGGTTACGTCCTATTGCAAATAAACTATAGATAGGGTGAACTCTCCGAAAACAGCTGCGAGAGCTGCCCATACCTATATATGTTATTTCTAAATGGTGTTTCTTTTTGTTTCATCACTTTTTCTCCCTTCATACTTAACCAAATTCGATAAATGAGGTACCGTTTTAAAGATTAAGATCTCCGCTTCGTGCGAATTGTTAATTTAGAATTACACATCTTATTGTCTGTTTAAAAATCGAAGTATAGATATTATAAACAATTTTTCCCCCTAGATGGCGCACACGCTAGCTTTTTTAAAATTTTACTATTATCAATTACACTGAACTTTTAAATTTAAAAATCCTTTGCTATTTATTATCATTCTGTGATTTCATTAATGAGTTTCTTTTTTGACAACATCCCCGTACGTGTAAATTATTCTTTTTGCATGGGAAAAACCATATATAAATATTATTTCTAGAAGGTCTTTTTTGTTTTATCCTTTTTTCTCCCTTCATACTTAACCAAAATCGATAAATGAGGTACCATTTTAAACATTTAAGTTCTCCGCTTCTGACGATTTGTTAATTCAGAATGACACATTGTAAAATGACATTTCGTATAAAAATCGAAGCGAAAAATTGACTTTTCGCCCTAAAGTTTTTTTCCCTGGATGCGATGAAACGGCTCAGTCAAATAGTGTGCACAAATAGGTTTTGTAATGTAAATATCACATTTTCCACGAGTTTGTGTCATATTTAACATTTAATATTGTCTGCAAAGGTGTTTTGACGTGTACATATCTCATGTTCCCCTGTTTTGCCTTATGCTTCACCTCCAATATTGTGGCCAAAGGCGTTTTGTAATTGGTTTGGTATTATCGTTACGCACCACCGTAATTTGACAAATAAACAATTGCCATAAATGAACCGGTTCTTCTTTCATCCTTCCACAAACCACCAACCTCGCTATAAAATTTATCATATTTTAATCGCATGCGAAATGGTCGCACAGGCTACCTAATCTATATACACTCATGGACAAAAAAATTAGCGCACCAAGAAATAATTGCGGGATCGTAACGAAACTTTCAATGAAGGTACATGTCGGAGAGATATACAAATGATTAGAAATGCAGCGTGATTGCGCATTACGTATAGCCGGTAGAGGGCGTTGAACATCGTACTCTGTGGAGTATAAAACAGGTAACCAAAGCTTGTTTGAGTGTGCTGAATCATTTACAAAGGAAGAGCTGAGATAGACAGGCCATTACGCCGTGTTCGAAGACAATATACGCAGTTGTCGCACTTTCAGAGGGGGAGAAACGTCGGGATGATGGAAGCTGGGTGGTCAGCTAGGCGAGTAGCTCGTCAATTAGGTCGCTCTGATTGTGTTGTGAGGAGGTGTTGGGACCAGCGGACCCGAGAGATGTCATGTACACGAAGACCAGGCTCAGGACGCCCTCGACAGATCAGTCGTCGAGAAGACCGCCACATCGTAAGAAATGCACGCGTACAGCCAACTGCTTCATCGGCCGCCATCCAGGCACAGGTAGCACCTTCACTAGGGGCCTCTGTGTCTTCTCGAACCATACGAAGGCGCCTGGCTGAAGGACAGTTGGTATCGCGGCGCCCATTACGTGTGCTGTCCTTGACGCCCACCCATCGACGCCTCCGTTTGGAGTTTTGCCGCGCACGAGGAAACTGGACTGCAGCGGAATGGAACCAGGTCGTCTTTAGCGACGAATCCAGATTCAATCTCGGCAGTGATGACAATCGTGTTCGTGTGTGGAGAGCCCGTGGTGAACGCTTCAATCCTGCCTTTGCTGTACAGCGACACATCGTTCCCACAGCTGGTGTGATGGTATGGGGTGCCATTGCCTACAATGCACGGTCACCCCTAGTATTGTTCCGTGGCACCATAACAGCCGAGTGGTATGTTCATGAAATCCTGCAACCACATGTGTTGCCACTCATGCAACGGCTCCCAGGAGCCATTTTTCAACAAGACAATGCTCGGCCTCATACGGCAAGGGTGTCTCAAGACTGTCTCCGTACTGTTACTACCCCTCCTTGGCCTGCCCGATCCCCAGATTTGTCTCCAATCGAGCATATCTGGGATCATTTGGGACGACGAGTTGGGCATCCCACGAGTTTGAACGAACTAGAGACAAGGTTACAGCAAATATGGAACGAAATGTCTCAAGACATCATACAGAACTTGTATGACTCAATGCCCGATCGTATCGCATCGTGCATTCGCGCTAGAGGGGGTCCAACAGAGTATTAACTCCTCCGTTCTTTTGCCTTTTTCTCTGAAATAAATTATCCTTTTTCTTTGATTTTCTTATCATTTACTTATATCAAAGTAGTCATTACGTATGTAAAATTTCGTTTCATTTTGACGATTCCTTCTTGGTGCGCTAATTTTTTTGTCCATGAGTGTATATAAAACAGTTCCGTAGCTGACTCACTGGCTGACATACAACGCACAGACCAAACCGCTGGACCTTAAGGGCTGAAATTTTGCATGGCGATTCTTCTTATGGTGTAGGGGTGCACTAAGAAAGATTTTTGAAAAATTCTTCTTAGATTTTTTAAAATTAAATTTTTAAGCTGTTTTTGTAACTTTTTTTAAGTTTGCATTTAAAATAAGGACTTGAGGGTTATAAAATTTATATCACGAGAAAGATCATAAAAATTCCTTTAAAATGAAATCTTTTTCGAACCTTTACCTTGATTTTCTGATATTTGGTGAAATTTTAAAGATTAATTTTTAGAATTTAATTTATTAAATGCTGATCACGTGATTTCTTTTTCTGGTACTTTAAATCAATTTATCGTCACGTGCATAACAACTAAATAGACAAAAAAATATTTTTTTTTCTCTCTAATGCAGCAGACGATTAGATATTATCAAAAAAAATAAATATCCCTTACGATTTTTTTATAAAATATATTTTTTACATCAATTGTATACATTGATCGTCGCATTTATTATAAATATATATAATTTTTTTTTGCATGAATTGCATACATTGACCGTTGTATTTAATTTGAATGTACTCCGTAGCGAAGTGCGGGTTTTCAGCTAGTCTTTTATAATAATAAAGTGTCCTTTAGAGACCACCTCTTTCACCCTAATTCAGACGATTCACATTCTTTCACTCCGATAGACAATAGGGGAAAATGACGTCTATTTGTTTCTTCGTGCCAGTATCTTTAGACACAATACTAACATGTTTTCCGTCCAGTCGCTGTACTTCCTGGGCCAATAATTGAAGTAAGCTTCTAGCGGACTGAACTAAGACTTCATCTTTCGATTCTTCCTATTAAGGGATAAAATTTTTATCTCGAGAAGAACTCTCATAATAGAAAATTTAACACCAAAAAATAGCGAAACAAGTCATGTAATAGAAAAACCTTTACAATTCCACCTTAAATTACAATTAATTGAGTCCAGTTAGACATTCTAAGGCAAATTCAGCTTCTTTCGTCAAGAGTAGAGAGAGATATAACACCTTAAGTCACGGCAAATTGGCCCAGATTCTCGTGCTTACAGAAGTGTATCTTTCCTGCTGTCACTTTAAGACCGTTACTCGCTTTCGATTTCAACAGATTATGCAAACAGCTATCCCACCTTACGACGAACAGTTTGAAACCCTGTCAAACTGACTTTTTTCTGTCATTTGGAAAGATATGTAAGCTGCCGGAAATATCCCGACTCTGCTGACGGCATGGGGCTTGATCACGCGTATTGTAGCTATCTAGCTTATTTATTACCATGTTTTTATTAACTCGCTTTCTTGTTTCTTTGTTTGTGCGTGTGTTTGTCCAGTACAAATCTTACAATCGATTTTTAACTAACTTCCCGACTAGCTAGACATTTGAAACTTTTAGAATAGCTCAGAACACGATGACAATGCATTTTTTAAATACTTTTGGCCGTCTTTAAGCAGATTTTTAACCATGTTTTTATTATTTTCAGTTAATTTTGTTTTGTAAACCAGTGGCATAGCGAGCATAACTGGCGCCCGGGGCACGATACCTTTGTGGCGCCCCCCCTGAAAACATATAGTAATATAATATATAGACCCTATATTGGCGCCCTCGATAAACATATAATAACATAATATATAGACCTTATATTGGCACCCCCCCCCCCCGAAAAGCATATAGTAACATAATATATAGACCTTATATTGGTGCCCTCCCCTAAAAACATATAGTAATATAATATATAGACCTTATATTGGCGCCCCCCACAAAATAATATAGTAATATAATATATATACCTTATATTGGCGCCCTCCCCGAAAAACATATAGTAATATAATATATAGACCTTATATTGGGGCCCTCCCCTGAAAAACATATAGTAATATAATAAATAGACCTTATATTGGCATCCACCTCGAAAACATATAGTAATATAATATATGGATCTTACATTGGCGCCCCTCTGCGAGTGACGCGCAGGGCATGATAGACCCCCTTGCCCCCCCTTTGCTACGCCACTGTTGTAAACTGGTGCAGCTATCTGTCGGCCGGGACAGGAACGAAAAGTTAAACGCAAGTTAACTTCCAATTATCTTCATTTTCTTTCAAGTTGATGGGATAATTCATCAAAAAAATTTTTTAAAAGTTTTTATTAATACATAGAATTGTCAAGTTTGTATGATTCAACACAAAATTTAAAAACATGGTATATAAAAAAGTTCTTTTTATCTTGTAATTATTTTTATATATATATTTATATATCGATTTTCGCTTAAAACTGCATGCTTGCTTAGAATACAGGTTAGGCAGAACTGTAAACAAACAACCTGTGTAGACTGCCTGCGCTTTCGTGAAGGTGGAGGAGGAGATGTGTTGTTAGAATTTGCTGTTGGCATGAAGCACTGACTCTCAAACAGGCTTTTCAAATTGACTTCGAAACAGACAAACAAAATGGTTATTTTTCTTTTTCTCGTTTTTTTTTTCAGATGAAAACATCCAATGTAACTGCGGTTAAATCATCGAGCAGCTAAGCCCAAATTTAATGCATTTTTCATGATAAAGATACACCACGAGAAATCCACTTAAAGAAAGGCATGACTTCTAACTTAACTGGCACTCATTTCTCGGTCTGAATACTAGTAATTTTTGCTCCAGAACGCCAGATTCTATCCGCTTGTATTTTTGCTTTTCTGTGACGTCAGTAATCCATGTCTTAATTCCTGTTGTCGTAGCACTACATATTGTGGCATCACGATAGGTTGTTAAGGGAATTCTCTGAGGCTTGTTTTAAAATTACTATTACTGAATTCATGACCAAGAAAGACAGAGTCCTAATTATAATGAAAAGGCCAATTCTTTAAACAGTAACTTAACAAGGAAATTTATTTACAAAAAAAAAAATATTAACATTAAACCATTACAACATATTCAATTAATTTAAGTGCAGATTCACAGCGTACGGTCTCAGACCCATAGTCTCAACAGGAGATTCTAAAAAAAAAAGTCTGCTTGGGGCGCGTCACATGGAGCATTTCTCTCAAAAACCCCAAGTCTCTGACTATCTCTCGGCTTGGAAACTTCGGTGGCGGCCATCTTCTTATAAGGCGGCCACACATATCTACACTGCACAGTATTCAGGGGGAAAACGAGTGATTTATGGGGAGCGCTCTGCAGAGCCGCTCTCTAGCGATCCTGCCCTCAGTCGGTTTTTCTACAGATCATCAAAGAGATTCGAGGGACCATGGGGGGAGGACCATGACTAATCGACCCCCAAATGTGTCAACAGGTTTGGGGGACTGCGTACTGTAGAATTGTCTAGATGTGTGTGACTGCAGCATTAGAAATTGCTTTCCCAAAACCGGGGGGGGCGGCAGATTATCGTCTGACAGCTCTTCTTAACGCCAAAACTTTATTACATTCCTGTGACAAAGTCGCATAGAGCTATCGCTAAGGAAGATAGCTTTATGACGATGATGGGCGACTCTTCTGTTTTCCAAACAGTTACCTCCAGATCTTGCTAGAGAAACCGCTATGCCTGGATTTAACTTTCAGGCCAAAAACTCTGGCGGCATTTGTTGGTATCGTTTTTTAATCCCCCACGTGTTCAAAAATTTCGGTGGGAACTTGAATTGGAATCCTCGAAAAATATGCAGCTGGCACGTGGGGCATGAGAACGCACCCCCGTAAAGGCATGACGTCACAATATATCTAATTTGTAAATCGTATACTTAAAACAATTCCATCACATGATAATTTGTTTACTTAACAAGTTAGCCTACATATATTTAACACACACATACTCCTATACATATATTTGTTTCACTATTGATTTAAACTGGTTTGTTGTAAAAACTGCTATTTTACTTTTTAATAATTCTGGAAATAGAAACTCAAGTTACAATTTATCTGTTTTAAACCTAAGATGTTTATCGAATTAAATACTTAAAACGTTTGACGGTTCGTGATGTTGCCACACAAGGAAAATACCTTAAAATCATCTGATTTAAGGATTTAATGAGATTCTAAAATTATTGATGTTGAAATGCCTTGATTAATAGAAGCAATTTAACGACAATTTGACGTCCATGTTACCAAAAGAGGAAGCAGCTCTTGAAAATTTCCTCGTTGTAAAGTTGCAAGTCTCGTGTTTGAACTGCCATTGCTCAATGACATTTTCCCCTCATTAACTTAAATTTTTTTTCCTTTAGTTGTATTTGTGCCCCAAAGCCAGATGGAATGTATACACTAAATATGTCTTGGAACGAGGAAGTATAAAAGAAGTTGAAAATGAAAAAAAAAACTATAGAAGTCTGAAGAAGTTTATTCATTTATTTGTTTTTCAACAATATCATAGATGGCCTTCGATAACTAAGCGATGAAAGCATTAATTAAAATGCTCAGACAATCATCAAAGTACATTAATGTTTTAAATAATAAAGTAAAATCAAAATTCCTTGGCATGCAAAGGAATACATATATGCAAATATGCAATACTAAAACTGTTCATTTATCAGGAAGTCTTTTCATTTGGTATTTCGATCGTTTTTAAGCCATTTTCATTTCCCGAGGAATCTAGTGATATTGTATAAAACTTTTGCATCACTCTTTATTGATATAGAGAAATTATACCATAAGAATAATAATATGATTCATTGTGAAACATGCTTTTTTATATACCGTGTTGAACTGGAAGTCAGCGAAGTGAATGATTTCCACATGAACTAGAAAATTAGTGAAAATTAGTGAAAATTAGTGAAAAGTGTGAAGTCTAGTAGGTTATTGTATGGGTTCAAATGAAGAACAAGATTTGATCACAGCATTGTTTATTTGGAGACTGGCTGCTTTATTAATAATCTGTTTGATATAGACGTTTCAATTATATTAATTTGAATCTGGCGACGAACACTTATGATCAAGAAATTGCAATATTCTTTTGCAAATTACAATTAAAGATGGGTATGTTACAAGTATTGGTATGGCCGAAAAGCTCGCTCGGTTTTTAGCAAGATGGCTTTAGTAGTGCTTAGTTGTTTTTAACGCCTTTCGAAACAATTTTGTTAGACTGTGTTGCGACAGTTGTCCTATCAGTGGGCATTTAAAACCAAAACTTATCAAAACTAGGGATTTTTATGTAGCCATTTTAATATTGAAGATGGAAGAAAATTAGCAACATTTTTGGCGTATTACGCTTTCTTATTCCAAGAGAGGTAAAAACGCAATTTATATATATATATATATATATATATATATATATATATATATATATATATATATATACAGTGGAATCTCGATCTATCGTTTTTCAAGGGACCGATTGAAATGAACGATAAATGTGGGAAAACGATAGATGTGGAAACATAACAAAGCAATATGATCGTTGGGACTGGATGAAATGAACGACACATACGGAAAAACGATGGATACGAAAACGATCGATCGAACGATCACTGTATATATATATATATATATATATATATATATATATATATATATATATATATTTGTGCGTTATAAGTTTTGGGAGGATGGAATTGTGAAATTGCTTGAAAGGTGGCAGAAGATAGTGTGAACCTGTTGTTCAATGACGTTCTTGGTGAAAATCAAAAATGTTTCTTGTATTTTTATTTAAACACCAAACGAACTTTTTCGTTCACCCAATATATGATCAGCAGAGGGCTTGAGGGAGCCAAGTGGTAGCGTGCCCGCTTTCGGTGCTGAGGGTGCCCAGATAGAATACCGACAAGCGCCATTAAATTCCTCCGTGTCTAGGTCGCATTTGGGCACGTTAAATCCGTAGAGCGGAAAGTCCCTCTACGAGGTCTGAGAGGATGGAAGATGGTACGATCCTCCCAGATGTCACTCCGAGGCTTGCTCGGTCAAAATTGAGGTGGAACCTGGATTAATTGGACTCCTACCCTTATGGTACCATTAAAAACCAAGGCCCGATAACTTGTATGGACCTGGTCAGGAATATCTCAGGCCAGGGGGCATAAGAAACAACAACATAATCAGCAGAAATGCGGCAAAACGTTTCAATCTAATTAATAAGCGATTCATATGTACAAAGCCTTTCTATCGATAACTAGGGATACGTAATTTTCGTATTTGCGAAATAGATGCGAATAAATGCGAAATTTGCCAATATGAGAGAGTAAATGCAAAAAAAAAAATTTTTTTTACTACTTTTCCGCGAAAACTCGGTGCTTTTTAAGCGAAATTAGGTAATAATAGTAATAATTTATTAATATAATTTCTTATCTAAGACCATCCACGGCTTTAGATCTCACTCTCGAAATTTGCTTATTGCTAAAGACTTAAGGAAGAGAATGTGGAGACTACTATAATGTTAGCTTTAAATTCAAATTTCGATACTTAAGCAAATAAGTAAAATTGTGTTTTTTTTTAATAAATGCGAAATTTTTGAATTTATATATATTTTTGCGAATAAGTGCTAAATTTTATATATTATAATTTTTTTTTGCGAAATTTAGATATTTTTATGCGAAATTTACGTACCCCTATCGATAGCCTTTCAACGACTGACGTCATAACTTTGGTCATGTTGGTCAGGAAAATAATTACAAGATAAAAAGAACTTTTTATATACCATGTTTTTAAATTTTCTGTTGGATCATATAAACTTGACAATTCTATGTATTAATAAATACTTTTTAAAATTTTTTTTGATGAATTATCCCATCAACTTGAAAGAAAATGAAGTTAATTGGAAGTTAACTTGCGTTTAACTTTTCATTGCTGTCCAGGCCGATAGAGGGCTGCACCAGTTTATAGAACAAAATTAACTGAAAATGAATTTAATTCTGCTTAAAGATGGCTAAAAGTATTAAAAAAATGCATTGTCATCGTGTTCTGAACTATTCTGAAAGTTTCAACTGTCTAGCTAGTCGGTAAGTTAGTTAAAAATTTATTGCAATATTTGTACTGGACAAGCATACACACACAAAAACAAAGAAGAAAGCAAGTTAATAAAAACATGATAACAAGGAAGTCGCAATGATTCGGGACATCGTTGCAGAGCCTCAACCCGTTAAAGTCGAAGCAGAGAAAAGTGTGACAACAAGAAATCGAATCCACTCACCCCCAGAGCTTTTTTCTTTCGTTTTTGAACTGACTAAATAAACTGAAACACATTTTTCAAAAAAATTAAAAAGTCACTCATTCAACACATAAAAAAAAAAATAAGAAACAGGAAGTTGTTTGACCTTAATCAGGTCCCTAACTACGGGAAGAATAGTAAAAAGCGAGCAGTCGTATAACGTTTGCTAGAGCTCTTAACGAAGCATGTCCACATTTCATTGGCAAACTAGATGTTTAATCACCTTTAGCAGGTGACTACTGACTCTCATTCTTAGACGGCAGAGGAAATTATTTCGGAGATCCCAAAGCAACATCAGCGATTCTATCGGGGAAGCTTGATGCAGATATTAAATCTGATGAACTTGAAAAAATGCAGATTACGTAAAAACAACAATAAAATTCGAGAGCTTTGAGATAGCGGGGGGGGGGGGGGTAAGAGGAAACACATTTTGTTATTAGGAGGATTAAAGACGATTATGTTAAAGAGGCTTATTTATATATACTGTTAAAGTAACGGAAGTAATTAAAGTATCCGACTACGTTTATAACATTGATTTTGCTGAATAATCCGGAATGATTTTTATTCCTGTTTTCTAAAGAATGTGAATTTATGCTTCTAAATCTGCTTTTATTTTTACCATGTTTTTATTATCTCGCTTTCTTGCTTGTTTGTTTGAGTGTGTGTGTGTGTTTGTCCGGTACACATCTTGCAATCGATTTTTAACTAACTTCCCGACTAGCTAGACATTTGAAACTTTTAGAATAGCTCAGAACACGATGACAATGCATTACTTTAATACTTTTAGCCATCTTTAAGCAGAGTCATTTAAAGTCATTTTAAGTTAATTTTGTTTTGTAGAATGGTGAAGCCATCTATCGACCGAGACGGGAGCGAAAAGTTAAACGCAAGTTAACTTCCAATTAACTTCATTTTCTTTCAAGTTTATGGGATAATACATCAACAAAATTTTAAAAAAGTCTTTATTAATACAGTCGAACCTCCATATATCGAAGTAGCAAATTGCGCGGAAAAAAAATCGATATATAGAAATTTCGATATATAGAATTGAGCTTAGTCTTATCATAATTCTCCTAAAAAAAATTAAAGCTAATTTTCATATACGAAACTCCTTTTCTAATTTATCTGCGAATCCCATTAAATAAAAGTTAATAACTAAAAAATGAATTAATGTGAAAGATTTATTGAGTACTACATACCTTTAAAAAACAATAATCCAGATAGTGGTTACAATGATCACAGTTACATTCTTTTAAAAAAAAACTACGAATATCTTGCTGAACAGTTAGTTTTGCGGAAAGTTCAAAGAGATGTTCGTATTTATTCAGTCCACTAAAAACTTCATCAGGGACATTTTCCGCGAATTGAAGTCCACGACGTATTGTTTCAAATGCCAAAAATTGGGAGATTTTTATTCTAAAGTGGAATAAAATCTCCCAATTTGTCTTGAAAAAAAATTCGATATATAGAGAGTTTTTCGATATATAGAAACAATTTTTCTATGTAATGAACATGGAGATTTGCGAGTCGATATATAGAAAATTTCGATGTAGGGAAGTTCGATATATGGACGTTCGACTGTACATAGAATTGTCAAGTTTATATGATTCAACAGAAAATTTAAAAACATGGTAGATAAACAGTTCTTTTTATCTTGTAATTATTCTTAATTTTCCTAATTTGGTGTTATATTCCTTCGAAAAGTAAGATACAGTTTTTGAAAAAAAAAAAAAAAAATTTCTTCGAACGTAGTCGGATACAAATGATTTAGGCTTCGGGCAACCACTTCTTGTGCAGACTGTGCTACTATATAATATTAAAGTTTCTGTGTACTAACTCTACTGGATTTGTTCATCTCAATGTTAACCTATGGAGAAAAATGTGTCTACCATTCACAGCTACCTAAATGCTGATAATCCAATAGAAATGTTACTTTCAGATAGCCTGAACTTTTCTTCACAATGCAACAGGATTCCTTTTATAAATTTCGTCCACTGAATGAATTGATGAGCGTTTAAAACATATTATACCAGATTTTTTCTCCCGAATAATTTAAATTTTAAAACGTTATTTGCATTTTTTTAAAAGCTAAAAATGGTCCAGCGTGTAAAATTTCTTTCTCTATTATGAAGTAAAATTTAAAAAAAAATCTTTCAATCAAGTCGGCAATCCTTGGACACATTTCTGTGTTTGCAGTGTAAAGAGTGTCAAGTCCAAAATCGCAGTTTTGAGAAAAACGGGATTTAAAAAAAAAAAACGGCTTTTGTAATGTCAGTTTTTTTTAAAGTTTAATTTTTAATTTTTTTTATAAAGTAAATTTTTCTAATTTTAATTTTGTTACGTAAAGAGTGTTGAGTCCTTGATTTGGACATAACCTATTTAACACTAACACGTTTGTGTTTTGTTTCGCATACCCCAAATTATCCCTGATGAATAAAAATATTTAGAATTGGATTTAGCTTTCTGTACCCTGCAGTAGCCCTTGATTTTTCAAACATGCCTGGTTTGATAAATCATATCAGCCCATTTTGGACTTAACACAGTAAACACAGATTTTCTCCATAGATTAACACTGAGGTGAGCGAATGCAATAGGGTTAGCACACAGCAGCACATAAGATATTATTTATTCATCCGTGGATATAGGCTTATTTCATCTCGGAATACACAAAAGTGTTCAGTATGAAACACACTTCTTATCAGTAATTCAGTGCTACAAATCAGTGCACGAAAGCGTCGTACCTCTAAGAATAAGGGCCTGTTCACATAGGAGTCCGTTGCGTTGCGTTAAGGAAAAGATGACGTTGAGACGAAAGTAAACCAATCATAGGCCTCCAAACGATTAGCAATGAAATTTTTAACGTTTATGATTGGTTTATTTTCGTCTCAACGTCATCTTTTTCCTTAACGCGACGCAACGAACTCCTATGTGAACAGGCCCTTAGGTACGCTGAAAGATGCAAAATCAAAATAAAGCAAGTTTCGTTAAAAACTAGCCGTACGTTATTGATTTATTTGCATTTTTAAGGGAGTAGTTTCAGTTAGCCACCATTTTGCTATTTTTTTAGTCTGTTTTAATTCTACGCAAATTTCGGAGAAGGGCACCGTATCTGTTGATCATCAAAAGTAAAATTCTAAGATTGCTACATTTGGCAAGAAATTGTCCCCAAAAGTGATGAAAGCCTGAAAAGAAGCTAATCGAAAGTACAAAAAAATGAAAAATAAAACCTGAAATAATCACTATGAAATAATTATAAACTATAAACAGGAATACTCCGCTTCTAAAAATTCACATTAAAAACTAGTTTATTCCAAAAGTTTCATTAAAGTTAAGATTATAAACTATTCTATTTGTGTTTCAAAAACCGGTAGAGCTTTCTTTATTGAGGTGCCAAGCAACAAATCGCACATCTTGAAATCTGTAGCGGCAAAAAATTCGCTAAAAGAGGCCGTTGCCATTCCAGAACAAGTTTTTAAAAATAAAATTTAAATTAAAAAAACTCCTAATAGAGAAAGCATTATCAACTTTTATAATCTAAATAAAGTTGTTTATAACTTTTTTATAGTAAAGGATTTGAGATATTTTTTCTTTCCTATCACTTTATTATTTCTAGTCCAATTTTTCTTTGCTGCCTGAAAAGTTTTTCATTCAACCATTGCTTTTCAAGTGTTTGTGTCTGAATATTTTGTATGAAAGTCTACTGCTTTAAGAGGAGAAAGTATTTTCAGCTCTCCTCTCAGAATTGAAATAATGTAAATGATCGCTGAAAATCTTGTTCAATTGCTTCCTTAAAGCTTCATTGAAGAAAAAGTTTTTAGAAAACTTGATAATTGCAATTTAGTTATGAGCTTAGCATCCAAACAAAAGATTCAGTACATATTAGGAAAAGTAAAAATATTATATAGTCTTTTAAAATAGAAGAGGAAGAAACATTTATAATGATACTGAAGACAGTGGTGAGGAATTTTAGGAATATCGTCTTGACAACGCGCTTAATATAGGGCCGCGGCGGCCTTGTGGTACGGCGCGCTGGTTTTCGGTGCTGAGGGTGCTCAGATCGAATCCTGGCGAAGCGCAACTAAAATGCCTCCGTTTGTGTCGTCCCTTCATAGGGGGCAATGCTGGTCTGACTATATGGCGCCCCCATAATAAAATGGCCAGTAAAGCTGCGGTGAATTATAGGCGAATGTCTTCGCGACAAATGCCTCCTCATTGGAAAAAAAAAACGCGCTTAATATAATAGCGCAAGTCATCCAGACAAAATTGATGACTTTTTTTTTCAAGACAAAAAGCAAAAGATAGTAGGCATAAAATAGAACTTTTTCCCGAAACATGCGAAAGAAAGGACTTTTTATATGAAAGCATTAGTTGTACAAAGTATCACACTTTGATAAAATAACAATAAGTTACATAATAGACGCAATGCGTTTTCTTCTTCAAAGTAGTCCATGCCTGAGAAAAATTTTCAATTTAAGTCATACGTCGATCACGTCTCAGAATTTTCCCACACTTCCGTCCGACTGCAAGCACTCAGGTATTCCCAACCTTTTTATGTTTGCGGCACCCTTGGAAATGAGACTAAAAACTTGGGGCACCCTTGTTAGAATTTTAGTTTTTTCAGTACTTCGTACACGCACTTCGTACTCCGTAGCGAAGTGCGGATTTTCAGCTAGTATATATATATATATATATATATATATATATATATATATATATATATATATATATATATATATAAAACAGTTCCGTAACTGACTCATTCATTCATTCATTCATTCAATCATTCACTGACTGACTGACATACAACGCACAGACCAAACCGCTGGACCTAAAGGGCGATTTGCATGGCGATTCTTCTAATAGTGTAGGGGTGCACTAAGAAAGATTTTTCTAAAATTCTTCTTAGATTTTTTAAAATTAAATTTTTAAGCTGTTTTTTAAACTTTTTTTACGTTTGCATTTAAAATAATACATTGCGGATTATAAAATTTATATCACGAGAAAGATCATAAAAATTCCTTCAAAATGAAATCATTTTCGAACCTTTACCTTGATTTTCTGATTTTTGGTGAATTTTTAAAGATTAATTTCTAGAATTTTATTTATTAAATGTTGATCACGTGATTTCTTTTTCTGGTACTTTAAATAAATTTATCGTCACGTGCATAACAACTAAATAGACAAAAATGATATTCTTTTTCTTTCTAATGCAGCAGACGATTGGATATTATCCAAAAAAATAAATATCCCTTACGATTTTTTTATAAATATATATATATATATATATATATATATATATATATATATATATTGGCATTAATTGCATACATTGACCGTTGTATTTAATTTGAATGTACTCCGTAGCGAAGCGCGGGTTTTCAGCTAGTATATATATATACACTCATGGACAAAAAAATTAGCGCACCAAGAAATAATTGCGGGATCGTAACGAAACTTGCAATGAAGGTACATGTCGGGGAGATATGCAAATGATTAGAAATGCAGCGTGATTGCGCATTACGTATAGCCGGTAGAGGGCGTTGAACATCGTACTCTGTGGAGTATAAAACAGGTAACCAAAGCTTGTTTGAGTGTGCTGAATCATTTAAAAAGGAAGAGCTGAGATAGACATGCCATTACGCCGTGTTCGAAGACAATATAAGCAGTTGTCGCAGTTTGAGAGGGGGAGAATCGTCGGGATGATGGAAGCTGGGTGGTCAGCTAGGCGAGTAGCTCGTCAATTAGGCCGCTCTGATTGTGTTGTGAGGAGGTGTTGGGACCAGTGGACCCGAGAGATGTCATGTACACGAAGACCAGGCTCAGGACGCCCTCGACAGATCAGTCGTCGAGAAGACCGCCACATCGTAAGAAATGCACGCGTACAGCCAACTGCTTCATCGGTCCGCCATCCAGGCACAGGTAGCACCTTCACTAGGGGCCTCTGTGTCTTCTCGAACCATACGAAGGCGCCTGGCTGAAGGATAGTTGGTATCGCGGCGCCCATTACGTGTGCTGCCCTAGACGCCCACCCATCGACGCCTCCGTTTTGAGTTTTGCCGCGCACGAGGAAACTAGACTGCAGCGGAATGGAACCAGGTCGTCTTTAGTGACGAATCCAGATTCAATCTCGGCAGTGATGACAATCGTGTTCGTGTGTGGAGAGCCCGTGGTGAACGCTTCAATCCTACCTTTGCTGTACAGCGACACATCGCTCCCACAGCTGGTGTGATGGTATGGGGTGCCATTGCCTACAATACACGGTCACCCCTAGTATTGTTCCGTGGCACCATGACAGCCCAGCGGTATGTTCATGAAATCCTGCAACCACATGTGTTGCCATTCATGCAACGGCTCCCAGGAGCCATTTTTCAACAAGACAATGCTCGGCCTCATACGGCAAGGGTGTCACAAGACTGTCTCCGCACTGTTACTACCCTTCCTTGGCCTGCCCGATTCCGAGATTTGTCTCCAATAGAGCATATCTGGGATCATTTGGGACGACGAGTTGGACATCCCACGAGTTTGAACGAACTAGAGGCAAGGTTACAGCAAATATGGAACGAAATGTCTCAAGACATCATACAGAACTTGTATGACTCAATGCCCGATTGTATCGCAACTTGCATTCGCGCTAGAGGGGGTCCAACGGAGTATTAACTCCTCCGTTCTTTTGCCTTTTTCTCTGAAATAAATTATCCTTTTTCTTTGATTTTCTTATCATTTACTTATATCAAAGTAGTCATTACGTAAGTAAAATTTCGTTTCATTTTGACGACTCCTTCTTGGTGCGCTATTTTTTTGTCCATGAGTATATATATCTTATATCTAATATATAAAAATGAATGTTTGTATCTCTGTAATTGTATAGAAATCCACAGTTTAGGAGCAACGATCGTGAAATTTTACATACAGGCGTCTTTAAAAACAGCCGAGGGTCTGAAGAACTTCAAAAATCGAAATTAATTACCGTTGAATTTTAATTAATAAAAAACCAACAATTTGTAAGCTGTTACACTTTGTGGAATCACCGCTCTGAATATGGCGTCCACGTTAGGGTTAGCAAACAGCGAGCGAAAAGATAAAAATAAATAAAATCAAAAAGTTTCAAGTTATATATTAAACCAGAATAATAAATGAAAATAATAATCTTTCAAGTCAGATTTTATACTCTAAAATAAATCGGATCCAACGGCATATTGACACTCTCACACGCGATGGAAAATTCGAATCAACCACGCTAAGTGTCACGATCTTTTTAAATCGCTACTGCAATCCTCCTAGCTTATGTCTCTGTATCTATTGAAGAGTTAAAGACTAAGCTTCTATCCTGCTAACTTATTTCTCACTTAAAACTCCTCTTACTCCATAAATGTATGTATATCCACCAACCCATAGCAACTTTCCAAAAAACTCATTGCGTATATTTTTTACTTTACTCAACAGTGTTGTGCATAATCGTGGCGTAGTAGTTAAAGCGGTTCATTTGGTACCCCGTAAGTTTCGGGTTCGAGTATGGGATCGTGCAAATTTTGCTAAACCTGTATTTTCAGCTTTTTTATGAAGGCTTTTTTATTTCAGCTTTTATTTTATTATTTTTTTAATTATTATCTTTATTTTATTTTATTATTTTTTAAATTATTATTTTTATTTTATTTTATTATTTTTTTAAATTTTTTTCAGCTTTTTTATGATGAAAGACCGAATATAGCTGAAATCTGAGGAGTTTATTATACATTTATATATTTTAATTCGTTTTCATATTATTAATGTGTATAACATTTCGTATGCTTTTTTTTCTATGTTATTTATACTGTGTTTAGTTTTTTAATGGATTTTGGTAGGTTTATTATAAATAGATGGCGCCACTATTTTAAACTTTTAGTATTCCATAAACCAGGTGTTCCTAAACGAATGGTACATTCAAATTAAATACAATGTCAGTGTATGCAATTAATGCCAATATATCTATATCTATAAAGGAAGAAGTCCTGACTTATATATACATACACGTAACAACGCCCAGCAAAAACTATTGGAGATACAGATATCAAATTTTAGGAGCTTATTACTTATGTGATGAAGGCGTCATTTAAGAAGCGATTTTTCAAAATTCGCCCCCCAAGGGGGGGGAGGGGGGCAAAACGTGTTTTTTACATATTCCTTCATATCTCAAAGAAGGATATTTATATCCATAACATTCTTGCTTTAAAATGTAAGTAACATGAATACCTAAAAACCAATTTCAGGATTTTTCAAAATTAGGCCCCCAAGGGGGGGAGGGGGAAAAACGTGTTTTTACGTGTTTTATCACATTTTCCTTCATATCAAGAAGAAGAAAACAGATATTCATAAGATTCTTGATTTAAAATGTAAGGAACATAAATACCTAAAAACCAATTTCAGGATTTTTCAAAATTCGCCCCCCAAGGGGGGGAGGGGGGCAAAACGTGTTTTTTACATATGCCTTTATATCTCAAAGAAGAAAATCGATATCCATAAGATTCTTGCTTTAAAATGTAAGAAACATGAATACCTAACAACCAATTTCAGGATTTTTCAAAATTCGTCTCCCAAGGGGGAGAGGGGGGCTAAACGTGTTCTTACGCGTTTTATCTATATATATAAAGAAATCAACACCCAGCAAAAACTATTGGAGATACAGATATCAAATTTTAAGAGCTTATTACTTTTGGGCTGAAGGCGTCATTTAAGAAGCGATTTTTCAAAAATCGCCCCCCAAGGGGGGGGAGGGGGGCAAAACGTGTTTTTTACATATTCTTTCGTATCTCAAAGAAGGAAATTGATGTCCATAAGATTCTTACTTTAAAATGTAAGGAACACGAATACCTTAAATCCAATTTCAGGATTTTTTAAAATTTGGCCCCAGGGGACGGGGAGGGGGGGGGCTTAACGTGTTTTTCACGTATTCCTTCATATATCAAAGAAAGAAACAGATATCCATAAGATTCTTGCTTTAAAATGTAAGGAATACGAATACCTAAAAACCAATTTAAGGATATTTCAAAATTCGGCCCCCAAGGGGGTTAGGGGGGGCTAAACGTGTTTTTACGCGTTTTTTACATATTCCGTCATATCTCAAAGAAGGAAACAGATATCCATAAGATTCTTGATTTAAAATGTAAGAAACACGATTAAATGTAACAAACACGATCAATGTCACGATTTTTCGACATTCGCTTTAGATTTTGAAAAAATTGCTAGAAACAATCCAATAATTTATATTTCCTATATATCACCATTTTGAACACCAAATTGGTGGTAGGAGAAAAGAGAGAGATCAACCTTAATTAAATGAAGTGTGGAAAGGTGTGTGTGTGTGTGAATTGTATATATTTCGGTTGTTAGTACGTATACATCTAGAGCTCAGGTTAACTCCATTCATTTTTATTATCCTGGGCAACGTCAGGTAATTCTTTGTTTATGAAACCGGCGATTTTCACAAGGGTTTACGGGGAAGCCCTCAAACTCCTCGAAGGGCCGGGATCCAGTGGGTTATCAAAATTGAAAGAAACATTTTAATGCTGACATTAGAATGGGGAGGGGGGTGGGTTATTATAATATGCTGATGGATGATGACCAGTGGAGAGGGGTATAGATTGCCATAAAATACAAATATACATATCATACAAGTAAGCTTTATTAAGGGTTCACCCGTGCAACGCCGGGTATATAAAGCTAGTATATATATATATATATATATATATATATATATATATATATATATATATATATATATATATATAATCCTCAGGCTCCCGGATTAGCCCAGGTATCTTTCCGAATGACGACCATGCATGCCTTTATGCCCACCTACATTGACTTGGGATCGTCGACAAGCCTATTTGCCCCCTCTGCTGCGGAGACGCTGTGATGACTGCCTCACTCATTGCCCAGCATTGAAAGAGAGTTGTATTTACTCCCATTACTGGGAGGCAAGGGAACTCTTCTTTGTTTAACACTTTAATTCTTCCTATTTTTTTATAGTTCTGTTTTTAGTACTTGTTTGAATTCATGCTTGTCTTAGTGTAATCATCTTGGCGAAAGAATTGTGTTCACCTTCGCCCGCTGCATTGGTAATAAATTATATTATATATATATATATATATATATATATATATATATACAGTTGGCTCTCTGTTAACGACTTTCAAGGGACCGCGAAAAATCGTCCTTAAGTAGAGATCGTCCTTAAACAGAATTTGTGAAAATGTAACATTTCCCATAATGTCGGAGGGGCCGGGACTGGGAAATATCGTCTTTAAATAGAGATCGTCGGTAAGTAGAGCGTCGTTAAACAGAGAGCCAACTCTCTCTCTATATATACTATATATATATATATACTATATATATATTTACTATATATATATATACTATATATATATATATATATATATATATATATATATATATATATATATATATATATACTATATATATATATATATATATATATATATATATATATATATATATATATATATATATATATATACATAGTTTTAGACTTATAATGTTATGGGCTTTCACAATAGGCTTCGCGAGCCAAAGGTTGAGTGCTGATGGGCCGATGCTGTGCGCACGCCTTCACTAGAGGACTACAATGGACATCGCTAAACTGAGTTTTGTTTTATTAATATGAGACTTTCGACTGATACTTAGAGCACAAATGTTTAATATCAAGCCTAACAGTCTTGGGCCTGAGAGTTATTCATTCATCACAATATTTATATTAAGTTGGTTTTACTAATCTTTTTTTGCTTATCTAAAAATAAATCGCGCTGCACCCCTTGCCGATCTAAGGGCACCGTAAAGGGCCTCGACACAGCGGTTGGGAATCACTTCTCTATCTCTTCTTACCGCAAAGGATCCATTGTGTTTTGTATAACAAGCACTTGATACACAAGAACTTTTAAAAAATAAGAACTGAAACTGTAAGCGGTTCCTTCACATCTAAGACGAGCAATCGGAACCAAAAGTCTCATAATGAAAGTTTGCCGAGAACAAACTTGGAAAGAAATTACAGTGCAAAGAGCAAATAAATTGTGACCAGAAATTTTCTTTCTTCCGGTAAAGGAACCGGTTAAAAATAACCCAGCAAAATGTTTTTATGCTTTCTTTTCCTAGAAATTGCAGTTGGACAAAAAGATAGTGAGAATGAAAGCAGAAAAAAAACCCTAGAATAGTTCCTTGTTAGACACACGGAAGGGATCTTTTAAATATGTCTACCTCATTTTTTAACTGTCACGTTTCTGAAGCAGGTTTTCGAACATTCGAACGAGTATGGAAGGAACTTTTTCCGGCTGACACGTATTTCACACACGCGCTGGAGAAAGTGTGCGAGATCGAATAAGAAAAGCCTCATCCCGTTCCAGGCGATTGGCCTGATTGATTCCGCCAGGAATCAATCGTCCTAGATCTTTCCAGATCTGCTTAAAAGGCGTGTTCTTCATTGTCTTTCTTTTAGAATCCGATGGAATTAAAGTGTGTTACTTGCTAATTCAGACCTCAAACACCGATTAGGGATTGCAATTAATTGATTTTGTTCCTTATTCGTTGACTCAGACGGAAAACATTTTGAAAAAATACAGATTTTAACTTTTGTAAAATACACATTGTAATCTATATACACTGCTGGCCACTGTAAATGCAACACTCTGAAGGAAACATGCAAATAACATGAAATTTACAACATGCATTAGCGGAGGTGAGATATGCAAATGATTAGAATTTCAGCGCAGACGCACATCACGCGCGCCTGTGGTGCCACTTCAAAGCGCTATTTAAGGCTTGGAGATTTCGACGATTTCAAGTTCGGCAATTGTGTTTTTCTTGTGGTTTTTTAAAAAAAACGATCAATTAGGCCTCGTCGAAAACAGCGATCATCTTTTGATCAAGTATCCGAGTTCGACAGAGGAAGGATAGTGGCCTACCGAGGTTGTGGATTATCTTTCAGGGAAATCGGTAGTCGTGTTGGCCGAAACCAAACAACTGTAATGCGGATATGTGATCTTTGTATGCAGGAGGGTACGACGGACCGGCGTGTTCGATCGCATCCACCTCAGCGCTCCACTTCACGTGATGACAGGCAAATTGTGCGCATGGCAGTGACGGATCGCTCAGTCACATCACGAACCATAGCACAGCACATGCAGTCTGTAACGCATCATCCAGTGTCTGCGCGTACCATTCGACGCCGTTTACAGCAGAGTGGTCTGTCCGCAAGACGTCCATTGCTTTGTCTACCCTTGACGCAGAACCACAGACGTCTCCGCCAATGGTGCGATGACAGAAGGATGTGCACGGCAGAATGGAATGAAATTGTCTTTACTGACGAGTCACGCTTCTGTCTGCAACACCACGATGGTCGCATTCGAGTCTGGAGACACCGTGAAGAGAGGATGCTGAACAGCTGCGTTATGCACCGCCACACTGGTCCTGCACCGGGTATTATGGTATGGGGCGGTATTGGATATCACTCTCGCACACCTCTAGTACGCATTGCCGGTACTTTAAGCAGCCAGCGCTACATCTCCGAGGTGTTGGAGCCAGTTGTCCTTCCTTACGTTCAGGGCTTGCCCACAGCCATATTTCAACAGGATAATGCACGACCACAAGTGGCACGCATTGTCCAACGGTTCTTCGTCAATCGCCAGATTGAATTGCTTCCCTGGCCGCCTCGCTCTCCGGATCTTTCGCCGATAGAAAACATGTGGTCCATGGTTGCTCTACGATTGACCCAGATTCCATCCCCAGCTGCCACAGCAGATCAACTTTGGCAACGTGTGGAAGCTGCTTGGTCTGCTGTACCCCAAGAACTCATCCAAAATCTCTTTGAATCAATGCCGAGGCGTGTGGCAGCGGTGATCTCCAACAATGGCGGCTACTCTGGCTACTGATTTTGGCAGGAACCACACTTCACAGAAGTCTGTAATTTAATCATTTGATACTTGGTCAACATGTTATCTACAAAATAAATTTTGTTGTGATATCTCCTGTCTTTCTTGGTGTTGCAATTTGGGTGGCCAGCAGTGTACATTGCACTTTATTTAGGAGACATAAATTATTGTTCGCCATAACTACTTATTATGTTAGTGTAATCCATTGTTCAGAATTTGAGACAGAAGGTGCGTTTTTTTTAACAAAGTTATCCAAGGTAGCTTGAACAGATTGCGTCTTCTTTTCCTTATACACTCTTAGACAATAGAAAAGGACGCACCAAGAAGGAAGGAGTTATCCAAATGGGACGAAAATCGGTAGATGTGATGTACATGTACAAGAAAGCAAATGATTTTAATTTGAGAAAAATTGGATGATTTATTCAAGAGAAAGAGCTTCACAAAGTGAAAAAGTCAATAACGCGTTGGTCCACTTGTGGCGTTTATTCAAGCAGTTATTTGGATTGGCATTGATTGGTAGAGGTGGCATATGTCCTCCTGCGGGATATCGTGCCAATTTCTGTCGAATTGGCGCGTTAGATTGTCAAAATCTCGAGCTGGTTGGAGGGTCCTGCCCATAATGCTCCAAACGTGCTCATTGGAGAAAAGATCCGGCGAAATTGCTGGCCAAGGTAGCGTTGGGCAAGCATGAAGACAAGCAGTAGAAACTCTCGCCGTGTGCGGGCGGGCATTATCTTGCTGAAATTTAAGCCCAGTGTGGCATGATATGAAGGGCAACACAACGGGGCGTAGAATATCGTCGACTTACCGCTGTGCTGTAAGGGTGCCGTGGATGACAACCAAAGGGGTCCTGCTATGAAATGAAATGGCACCCCAGACCACAATGTCACTCCTGGTGGTCGGCCCGTATGGCAGAAGACAGTCAGGTTGGGATCCCACTGCTGTCCAGTGCGTCTCCAGACACATATTCGCTGCTCATCGGGGCTCAATTCGAAGCGGGACTCATGACAGAAGACAATTCTACTCCAGTCAGTGACATTCCAGGTCGAGTGTGCCTGACATCACTGCAAATGGCTTGTAGGTGTACAGAGGTCAATGGTAGTCGGCGCAAGGGGCGCCGTGAGCTTAGCCCTCTTTTTTTGAGCCGGCTATGAATGCTCCTTGCGGTCACTGAAGCACCAGTTGCACGTACGATCGATGATAATGATGAATCTGGGGCTATGAGTGCCGTTCTGACGATTGCTCGGTCCTCACGTTCTGTTGTTTCTCTAGGCCGACCGCTTCCTTCTTGTCACAGTGTTCGGACATGGTTCACCCATTCCTGCCAACATCGTCTAATAATGGCATCGCTCCTCTCCAAATGTCGAGCGAATCGCGGATTAGATCAACTGGCTTCTATGAGCCCAACTGCACGTCCTCTCTCAAATGATGACATCTGAGCATATTGTTCGCGCACCTGTATGCGAGGCATAGTTACCGTCTACCTGAGTACACGGAATGAAATTCGCAAAGAATTTATGACCTGGAATCGAAATTTCTCCTCTTTAATATCTTGCCAGTTGTGCAGTTAAGATGCGATGCAGCGTCACATGTTCTTTTACTGGCCACCAAGCTTTAAAATTTAAAATCTTGGTGCGTCGGTTTTTTTTTTGTCTAAGAGTGTATATTGTTTGGTAGCAAGCCAGATTTTCTTGCATACGGCGATTTACATTTGTGAATCTTTTTTCATTTGGATTCTTTGCTTCTAATTATTGTAGTCCTTTATTAATACAGAGAACATCTGAAACCATTCTTTCAAAATATTTTTTTTTATTGTACTTCGGTTTGTTTGCTTGCATCCGTCTCTTCTTCCGCAGCATAATGTGTTGTAATCTCTTGCAAGTCCTCAATATCTCTTCCGGATCATATTCAATAAATTGGTTGATATCTTCGTTGTCAATTTCCAGATTAAGGGGACAGTGGACCTTCAAACCTAACTTTATTTGTTTTGAATGGATTTGCTTGAAATTTGATTATGTGATTAGTACCATAGATATGTAAAAGTGGTTAAAATTTAATGATAAAATATTAATAATTTATGAATTATG
This sequence comes from Dolomedes plantarius, assembly GCA_907164885.2. Classification (NCBI taxonomy): domain Eukaryota; kingdom Metazoa; phylum Arthropoda; class Arachnida; order Araneae; family Dolomedidae; genus Dolomedes; species Dolomedes plantarius. Next base: position 38,385,221 of record OU015490.1, on the reverse strand, counting down.
GATTATTAATTATATCAAAAATTGGCCTAATTAAAAATGTTCCACGCGCATTTCTTTTGCATATAATAAGGTAATTTTTATTTACGGGATATCTTATAGAACTAACAATGAAACCTACTGCTTATTTTAAGCATTCATTAAAAGTATAAAGAGAAAAAAATAATAATTGTGAAAACACCCTTTTTATGACGCAAAATACCTATAAATCATCTTTTCAAGTACAAAATTTAGAAATTCTGAGCTACGAAGCATAATTATTTTCAATAAGGTTTATTTGATGTACAGTTAAGTATATAAAACCTAAATTTCAAAGCAATACGATAATTAGAAATGCGCCTGGAGCAGTTTGAATATTCGTATGACATGAAAATTTTTATTTTGAGAAAAACACATATAAAGTTATTGCTATTAGTAACCACATAATATGTAAATTAAATACAAATGCCTATAACTAGGAAAGTAATCGCAGAAATAAAAAATTCTTTTTGCAACACATTCCTACTCGTCCGTAGTTTCAAAATTCAATAAAATTAAAAAAAATCCAATTTTTGGACAAAGTTCACAATTTTGAAAGTCCACTGTCCCCTTAAGTTTCTCACCAAATTTTAAGATCAGGTCTGTAACTTCGGCCAAAGGATCTGCTTGTTGGGATACTGAATGAATTGAATTCGTTTTGAAAACGTTTTGTTAGTTTCTTCCATATTCCGTTCTCTTTCCATTTTCCGTTCTCTTCCGACTTCTTTCCATCGGAATCTATGATCTTAATACTATGAAGAATTTTATCATTTTTCTAAAATACTTTTAAGTTCTTCCCCTCTTCAAGTGCCATAATTGCTCGTGCAAACATAATTTTCAAGTAATTTGCTTTAAAAGTAGCAATTGATCCCTGATCTATTGGCTGTAAAATACTTGTAGTGTTCGGAGGTAGAAACAGAACTTTTATGTCCTCATGCAAATCGCATATGTGTGGTGGATGTCTCGATGAATTATTAAATAATAAAAGTATTTTAACGGGAATGTCTTGCTCTTTACCGTACTTCTTTACTTCACCAACTAAAATATTCATAAACCAGTCTTCAAATATTAACTGCTGCATCCAAGCTTTTTTAGTATCTATATATATAACGCAGCTCCGTAACTGACTGACTGACTGACTGACAGATAATGCGCAGACCAAACCTCCTAAACCTAAAGGGCTGAAATTTTGCATGGCGATTTTTCTTATAGTGTAGGGGGTTGCACTAAGAAAGATTTTTGAAAAATTCTTCTTAGATTTTTTAAAATTAAATTTTTAAGCTGTTTCAGTAACTTTTTTTAAGTTTGCACTTAAAATAATAATTTGAGGATTATAAAATTTATATCACAAGAAAGATCATAAAAATTCCTTTAAAATGAAATCTTTTTCGAACCTTTACCTCCATTTTCTGATTTTTTGTGAATTTTTAAAGATTAATTTTTAGAATTTAATTTAGTAAATGCTGATCACGTGGTTTGTTTCCATTTTGTGATACTTTAAACTAATTTTGCTTCACGTGCATAACAACGAAACAGACAAAAAAAATTTTCTTTCTTGCTAATGCGGCAGACGATTGGACACTATCCAAAAAATATTAGACACTATCCAAAAATATACAGTAAAAGAAATGTACCTCAAACTGTACTATATTATCTGTACTATATTCTTTAGTATGTTCTATTAGATTTAATTTGAATATTTTCTTCTACATTATTTTGTCTATAAAAATATCTGTTACTATTTTTTAATAAATATATATACATATATTTGTTTGGCATTAATTGCATACATTGACCGTTGTATTTAATTTGAATGTACTACGTAGCGAAGCACGGGTATTCAACTAGTTTTTTAATAATTATGTAATACATATAGTTATGTTAATACATATAGTTATAGAATGTACTGTTCATTCTAGGAACAATATTTTTAAGTATTTATGGTTTAGGCAAGAAGATTTCTTTTAATGGGGGAGAGAGGGAGTTAAGAAAAGTTCTTTACGCCTACCCACGCTTGTATGAGTACGAGAACCCTCTCGAATTGTAATCGAAAATCTGTTTAACAATTAAAAACCTATTAAGAAGAATTATTAATCATTACTATCACGGAGAGAAGGGAAAAATTGGCGTCCACATTTTAATTAGAAGTCCCCAAACTCCAGTATACGACTCTCTCGGTCTCTGTGTTATAAAACGCAACGTACCGCACGTGTGTATGAACGTGACAGGGGTTTAAAAATACCAATTAACTTGGGTTAACGAAGCAGACGATTCGAACAAAGCTCCACAAATATCTGGTACACCGAAGGAAAATGCTTTGTCTCCCTCTTTAACAAGCTCGTTCGAACTTTCCTTGCTCTCGACTTGGCCTAGTTTCGTCCCACCCTTTTCCTTTCGATGCAAATAAAATTTCGCAAATGGATTTTGCCTCCCTTGTAATGCACATGTGAAAGGAAATTCAGTTATAGGTAATTTTCAGCAACACGCTGTGTTATGTTTTCGAAAGTGTTTTAAACAAACTCTTAACAAATCACAATGGAGAAATAATGGAACTGTTAAGGTGTAACCCGTCGAACTGATTATGAGAGCTCAGTGTGTTGTCGTTTGGTTGTGTGATAAGGGATAATTATGCAGTTTTTAAATGATAATGGAATTTTTACATAATCATTAATGTTCGTTTAATGGATAAAATTATGCAGTTAAAATGATTATGTAATTTTCTTTCTCAGTAGAATGCTTCCTAAAATGGTGTATACTGTAGCGTTCCGTTCGACTATACTTGTCAATGGCGACTCTAGATAACAGCGACACAAGTTGAGTTCCTTTTAAGTCTGAAGTAGGTCAGAAATATTACAAACAGTACCTTAGACCTACAGAGAAGTTCAGCAAAAAATATTCAGATTTTGCACGATACACACAGGCACAAGAACAGGCCTACGGTTCAGATAGAGAAGCCGAGCTTCAAGTAGTAGCAAATCAATGAATACTTTTTTTGGAGCCAAGTTCGGCATGGTTATATACCCTTGGCGACATTCTCGATTGTTCTAGAAATGTAAAATTCCAGCACTAGATACCCACGCCATCTAGGTGAAATCTGATTAATCCTCTGTGTACCTAAAAAAGTTCACCAAACGTCACCAAAATTAGCGCCAAGTTCGCCAAAATTCTCGAAAATTTCATCGAAGGGTTATATTTTGAAATCTATTGCTCAATGGCAGCAAATAGAAAGTATTTAATACAAAATAAACATAAATTAAAGATAAATAAATACTATTTACATACATTTAGAAATATTTACAGCTATTTACAACAATACATATTCTGCAAGAAAAAATTGAACTATGCGCTTGCTAGTCATCTTTTTGCATTAATTACTTTTTCACCTAAATGAAATATTCATTTAAAGAAGTAATATCCTCTGTTGAGAAAGGGAAAAAATATTATCGCAGGAAAGTCTTTCTTCGCAGGAAAGTCTTTCTTTGCTATAGATATTACAATTTTATTCTTTTGCGATATTATCGTGGGACAAAAACAATGGGATTTGGACAAGCATAATACTTAAAAAACCTTATCTTGAACTATTTATAAAAGTTTTCTTTGAAAGTTCATTATTTTGATGTTTAGTTTTGATGGAATCGTGGTTTTAGAAATTTTTTATGTTACTTCTTAATACGCATCGTGAAAAGGAAAATCTAATACAGAAAGTACTTAGTTACTTTAAGCCGTTTAGTAGCTTCCATCGAAAATATACATTCATCATACAGTCTAAATCAAGTGAAAAACCTGCGTTACCTTCGAAGTCATCTTGTAGAATAAAAAGTATTCCACAAGAATAAAATTTATTCAAAATTATATCTTCACTATTCAAAATTTTTGAAAAAAATGTTAAATTGACTACTCCTAAAACTGCAGAATTACGTTAAGTACCTGTACCTGCAGAATCTGTTAGAGAAAGGATCATATGCCAGATATCATAAACGAGTGTCAAGCAAAAAAAAATCTAACGTTGAGGAAAGAACCGAAATTTTAAGCTTTTAGAAAAATTATGAAAAGTAAGAATTACAGACACTGGAATAAGATGTATATGGCAACTTTACCTGGAAAAAACTTATGTTCAAATGTCTATAATTAAACTTAAACATGCATTTGACGATTTAACCCGAAACAAACTTTTGTTTAAATGTCTACAACTAAACTTAAACATATATTTGACAATTTTACCAGGAAACTTGTGTTCAGATGTCTATAACTATAAGCTTAAGTATGTATTTGGCAATTTTACATAGAACAAACTTGTGTAAATGTCTATAACTAAGCTTAAACGTGTATTTGACAATTTCACCCGAAGCAAACTTTTGTTCAAATGTCTACAACTAAACTTAAATATGTATGCGACAATTTTACGCGGAAACTTGTGTTCAGATGTCTATAACTAAGATTGAACATCTATTTGACAATTTTACATGAAACAAACTTTTGTTCAAATGTCTACAACTAAACTTAAATATGTATTTGAAAACTTTACCCGGAAAAAAACTTGTGCCCAAATGTCTATAATTAAGCTTCAATATATATTTGACAATTTTACCTGAAAAAAAACTCGTGTTCAAATATCTATAACTAAATTTAAACATGAATATCTACACAAAATATTTTTTAATCACACTCTGTTTGTTTCTCGTATAACAACTCATGGCAGTAGAGAATAATTCCTTATTACTACGGCTTATGTCAATAGTATTTCTTTCATTCAGAATTTCTAATCTTTTGTAATCGTATCCAAATTTAGAAATACAATGGAAGAATTTGAGACAGCAGTGTCTGTTTCATTGTCGGATGAACTTCACCTTACAGATGAGGCAAAGCGAAGCTCGAATCATTATAAGTTCGTGTAAGGTCGAGTAAACTTGAAAAGGTTTCTCCTCAACTTAAATAACACCGGATTGTTCGATTGCCTTTCAAGATAGGTCAGCCTCTAATCCAGATTCTATTTTTATTTCATTTATGCAGGTCTTCCGTAGCTTTTCATCGAATTTTTAGCAGTGTAATTTTGTATCGTCTGCTGTCGTTGTGATCATTGTTCTTTAAAAATAGCGTTAGGATAAAATAGTAGATGCACATAAGACCTTTGGTTTTCCCTGACCCGAATCATGATAAAATAGGCACTTCCTAAATAGAAGAGTGTTATTTAAATAAGATAAGTGGGTGTGATTGGCTTATAGAATTGGTTTTTAACCTTTTTCATGCCGTGAATCCCTTTGAGAATCTGGTGAAAACTATGCACCCCTCCTTCTAATAATAAATACTCATATTACGAAACATTGTTCAGAAAGTTTCAGTCTGGTAGCGTTACTGTGCTTAAATGATTATAGACGACGTTTGGTGGCGCTGTTTGACTACCTCGATACCAGATAGATTTCGATTTCGATACGGAACGATAGGTCCTATTTCGAACGAGCTCTTGGCTCGTATTCTTGATTAGGTACATCAATATTGTAAACTTATACAGGATCCTAGAAAGAGCCAATAGTAACTTTTAATAAGACACCCAATAGAAATCCTTGATACAAGAACAAATCAGAGAGAATGGAAAGAACTGAGATCAGATGATGTTGTCTGCGATTACATTGCTAACAGTGTGCATGATTAAAATTGTGAACTACACCGAAACCGAAATGTTCCATTAAAATACGAAAAAACTGGTTTCAGCCTGAACGATCTATCCTTGATTCTTGAAAGAAATTTCACTGTCTCCATCGGATCCACTGCTTTTTTTTCATGTGCTTGTACCAGTGATGTCACGTCTTCATGGGCCGCTATGCGTTTTGTGACGTTACACCTGGTGATAAAACACAATGGGCCAATAGGGCAATGTCTCGCAGCATGTCACATCACAACTCTTGCAGATTTTACTTCTTGTTTGGCGAGGAGTGGCAAAACATTGCATAATTTAACATGGCGTTCAATGAGCATTCTTACAGCTTGTTGAATAAAATGCTCTCAGATTACGCAAAGTCTTTGGATACGGTATCTAAACAAAGGTATATCACTAAATTAAACATTCAGGTACAGCCCGTAAAGGTTTATTCAGTATGTGACCCGTATTTATTGACAGAGGAAGACTGGAGTTACGATACAAGACGCTGACCTGAAGTAACTTATCCTGATATCTATACATATCTCAACATAATAATAATCATTCTCAACTAAAGAATGATTATATTCTCTTAAACCTTGCGAAATATTGACAAATTGTTAAAATACCTGTTACATACAACTAATATGAGGAATTTTATAAATAAACTTAAATTATTTAACTCAAAATGAAGGTATCGTCCAAAAACACATGCAAACGCATAGGAATGGCTTCTGTTTTCTGCCACCCGATAATCACGTGATCGAAAACTGACGTAGCCAGTGACGTTGAGACGTTTCGCCTTATAAAATGTAATGAATTCAGACTGAAAAACCATGGAGGAAGATTAAAAACTTTCCCTATACGGGAATTAATAATGCGATATAAAAATTCTCTTTTTTCTAAGATTGTTTTCGGCAACAGTATTAGTATCCTTTTTTTATTGTTATGTTAGTTTTTAAGTTCAGTTGAGTAGAATACTTGGGTCGTTCGTTGCCAAGTATAGTTATTTATTTTTTTTTTACTCCATTTACTAAGATGGCTTGTGTTTCAAGATTAAAAATTGTTCATAGTGTAGCACCTAAAGTTGTGTGTCTTGATCAATAAAAGAATGTTGCTGTAAGTTATCAAGTTATCCTCCTTTCTTTGAGATGAGCAAGGTGGATGTAAATCGAATGTGAATTGAAAACAGTTTTTCTGAAGAAAGAGATTGCCACTTATTTAACTATATCATTGGGTGATTAAACAATATGGATATATAAGTTATTATATTAGAACCTGCTTGGCGTGGCCCAACAAACAGTGTTTGCTCTGGGTCACTTTCGTTTTGTGAACAAGTGGCATTGCATATCTTATTGCTTGTCTTCTTGAAATCTTTTACACTTGGTTTAAACTGTAACATTAGCACTAGAGCTATCAAGTCATTCTAAATGACTAATTTTAACACTGGCAGAGACAAGTTCGTAATTGTTGGTAGTTCGAGTGCAAAAAATCCCTTAATAGAACATTTTTCTCAACAAAGCAGGCACATTGTTCTAATGGCATGCGCCTATACACAGAGAATTTTGTTGGTTTCTTTCGTATAGGAGTACTTTAAGTTGTAACTTTTAATTCTTACAAACTTTAACTTCCATTCAAGAGTGGTATTCAAAGCTTCACTTGCCTAATATCTGCTGATACACTGAGTAATTTGATTGGAGAAACTATTCCGTGAATCAACTAATCCTGTGAATAACTGAGTAGTCAAACCATAACCATAGCTACATTTTAAATGACTTTATATCATTATTAAAACACAAAACAAAACTTGGACAATTAACATTATGGTACTACGACGTACGACATTAACAAAACTAGTTAGTAGAGAGAAGTATAAGGAATTGTGTGTGAACAAAACAGACGCACAGAGCCTATTCCCCGTGCCATCTGGTGGTTACTAGACTAATAGCTAGATTAGTTACAACATAGTTAGAACATAGGAATTTACAATTTCCAACACTTTATCTATATATATAAAATAGTTCCGTAACTGACTGACTGACTGACAGATAACGCACAGACAAAACGGCTGGACCTAAAGAGCTAAAATTTTGTATAGCGATTCTTCTTATAGTGTAGGAGGGTGCCCTAAGAAAGATTTTTGAAAAATTCTTAGATTTTTTAAATTAAATTTTTAAGCTGTTTTTGTAACATTCTTTTAAGTTTGCATTTAAAATAATAATCTGAGGGTTATAAAATTTATATCACGAGAAAGATCATAATTCCTTTAAAATGAAATCTTTTTCGAATCCTTACCTCCATGTTCTGATATTTGGTGAATTTTTAAAGATTAATTTTTAGAATTTAATTTATTAAATGCTGATCACGTGGTTTCTTTTCTTTTTGTGATACTTTAAACTAATTTTGCGTCACGTGCATAGCAACGAAATAAATTGACAAAAGACATTTTTTTTCTTTCTAATGCGGCAGACGATTGGACATCATCTAAAAAAATATTAAAATACAGTAAAAGAAATGTTCCTCAAATTGTACTATAATAACTGTACTATATTCTTTAGTATGTTCTGTTAGATTTAATTTGAATATTTTCTTCTACATTTTCTCCATAAAAATATCCGTTACGATTTTTTTATAAATATATTTTATTGGCATTAATTGCATACATCGACCGTTGTATTTAATTTGAATGTACTCCGTAGCGGAGCATGGGTATTCTCAGCTAGTCAATAATAAAATACTAACGCATTGGCGAAATATTTTCACGTAAATCCATATTTCGAGTTTTATTTTTACATTTAGACAGTCTCAGACAAACATAAACGTGTCTTGTAAGAGGTTTGTCAAATCATGAGAGTCACTTGTAGCAGAAGACTAATTGACCACCCTGTACCAGGGAGGCCAATAGGTCGCTCGTACCCGCACAAACCCGTTTAAATTTTAAATTTAAGTTCTACTTTCCATCTGTAACAAATTCTTCATAATTTTTCGTCTGCCGTCAGCGATAAGCTCACTTTTGCTGCATACTTCGACCATGGAAGTTTGAAGAACACTACATGTTAGTGAGACAGCTAACTCCAAGTGTGTTGTTAAAGTTTTACATATTAGAATTTTAATACGCAGATCACAGATTGAAACCGGAAAGCACTGGAAATGGCATTCGGGTGTTCAAAATTCTTTGGTATTACTGAACTGTTTCGTTATATATTTTGCATCATTGTTCCAGTCCCCCCCCCCCCAAATAAAAAGGTTTAAAAAAATATTTTTCAAATTAAGATCTTACGAGTTCTGTTTAACTTAAAAAGCGAAGTATGAAAATTCTAAAAACTGAGTAGCTTAAATTTACAAATTGTTGTGATCGATTAGATAGAAAATTTATGAAGAAAACTTTTTGCTTGCTAAAAAAAAATATGCAAGACAAAAGCAATTGCTAATTAAATAAAGACGTTTCTATTTTTAACTACTTGAGGGCAGCTCAAAAGCCTGTTGAGAAGACTATAAGCCCACTTATACCCAACTCTGATGAGTTGCAGACGTTTGATAATTTCACGTTCCGTTTCGCGAAGTATCTCATTCCGAGCACTGTTTAAACACGATGAAGAAGTGAATGAATTACTTCCGCTCTTCTTTCAAAACAAAAATTTGAATCCCCATAATAATTGAAATATGTCGATCTGAATAGGTAAAGGAAATTAGGCCATTCAGATCTCAATCCTTACAGCGAAAAAAAAAATCAAAATAAATTTTTTTTTCGCTTTTTTTTTTCATGAAAAATTATTTCGCGATGGTGAGTTTTTTTTCGTGTAAACTTAAGATTAAAATTAAAAATTTCGATTGTTATAAAGCACTAATAGACTCGTAAGGTTTAAGTCGAACGCAAAAGTATTTTGCAGTATGACAGTCGACCAGAAAGACATTTTAGATCTAGATAGTCGACAACAGAAGCCATTTGAAACATGAAATTTAGTCGTGGCATTTGAGAAGTTGGCCACCCAACGCTGAGTGCATTTAATAATTGTGCTTTATAAGTGTGTAGTTGGTATTGAACAAAGAAGTGTTTACATGTTATGTGCAATATAGGTATTTATACATAATACGTTATATTGTGGGTTTTAAATATACAAATGTTTAAATTATATGTGCAATATAAGTATTTATTACCATGTTTTTATTAACTCGCTTTCTTGTTTGTTTGTTTGTGTGTGTTTGTTTGTTTGTTTGTGTTTGTCCGGTACAAATCTTGCAATCGATTTTTAACTAACTTCCCGACTAGCTAGACATTTGAAACTTTTAGAATAGCTCAGAACACGATGACAGTGCATTATTTTAATACTTTTAGCCATCTTTAAGCAGAATTGAATTCTTTTTCAGTTAATTTTGCTTTGTAGACTGGTGCAGCCATCTATCGGCCGGGACGGAAACGAAAAGTTAAACTCAAGTTAACTTCCAATTAACTTCATTTTCTTTCAAGTTGATGGGATAACTCATAAAAAAATTTTAAAAAGTATTTATTAATACATAGAGTTGTCAAGTTTATATGATTGAACAGAAAATTTAAAAGCATGGTATATAAAAAGTTCTTTTTATCTTGTAATTATTATATATAATATACTAGCTGAATACCTGTGCTTCGCTACAGAGTACATTCAAATTAAATACAACGGCCAATGTATCAACTAATGCCAATTAATATATATATATATATATATATTGATAAAAAAATCGTTACAGGTATTTTTATAGCCAAAATAATGTAGAAGAAAATTTTCAAATTAAATACAATGGTCAAGGTATGCAATTAATTTGTATGTCTAATATCCATAAAACATACTACTTTGAATTTAATTCTTGAAAAACTTCCAGCTCAATTAGTCTAGTGATTAAATTGTATCGTTTAGAGTATTTTAATATTTTTTTGTCAATTTATTTCGTTGTTATGCACGTGGCGAAAAATGAATTTCAAGTATGACCAAAAAGAAAAGAAATCTCGTGATCGGCATTTAATAAATAAAATTCTGAAAATTAATCTTGAAAAATTCACCAAAAATCAGAAAATGGAGGTAAAGATTCGAAAAAGATTTCATTTTAAAGGAATTTTCATGATCTTTCTTGTGATATAGATTTTATAACCCTCAAATTATTATTTTAAATGCAAACTTAAAAAAAGTTACTAAAACAGCTTAAAAATTTAATTTTAAAAAAATCTAAGAAGAATTTTTCAAAAATCTCTCTTAGTGTACCCCTACACTATAAGAAGAATCGCCATGCAAAATTTCAGCCCTTTTGGTCCAGCGGTTTGGTCTGTGCGTTATCTCTCAATCAGTTAGTCAGTTACGGAACTGTTTTATATATATTGATTATACAATTATATAGTGTATATTAAACACACAAGTACTAAACGATTGTCTTTGTATAAAACATTTTGTGGAATTATATCTTATAAATTATTTGATATGTTTAGAACTCCAGAATTGCTGAGAAAAGCAGCGTCAGTTCCAAAGTTTCGTTCAGTACCCACCTGTTATTTCCAAACTGGAAACAAATGTCAATTTAAAAAAAAACCCCAATTAACTGCCATCCCGCTCTCCGCGAAACAGGAGCATTATCAGCCGAATATTTGGCAGCGTCTTGTAACAACAATGGCAGAAATCAAATTAAATATCTCATGATGAACGAGAACTCGTTCCGTGCGCTAACCTCCGAGTTGTTTACATCTCGAGACTCAGCCTATTTTTTCGCGGGTAGTGTGCTTCATAAACAAGCCGCTTTCTAAAAAAGGGGCAGCGTCGGCGTCTAGAGGGTTAGCAGGAAACGATGACACATATATAGTGTATTCACCTGCCACGACGGGTTCTTGAAAAGACAGAGCCCCACCAAAAAAGCGACTCCTTTCACCTGGCACGCCGATCTTCTGCCGCGGCTGATCGAAGCTTGTTGTCATAACGGGCAAGAGAGTGTTTGTTTGGTCCCATTTAATCTCGCCAAAAACAAAACTAACGTAAAAAATAAAAATACAGTTTTCCTTGTTCGCCAGAAGAAGGGAAATTAAAACACACACACACAAAAAAAAAAAAAAAAAAAACCGGAGTGGCACGATTTTAATGTGTCAGACTGTTATGTTCTGTTTTGTTGATGTATTACGTTTTTGTTGTAGCGTCCAGTATTCTAAATGGGGATTTTCACGATGCGAAATCGGACGATAAACTGTCGAGTGGTTGTTCTAGAATTTGTGGTCCAGTGTGGGAATGATTTGGCGAGAAAGTAGATTCTTATCTGTGGTTATATGAGATCGGTAAAGTAAGTAGAGGGTCTTGGCAATTGGGGCGGGATAGTTTCAAACAGAAGCCAATGGCACGAATATGATTTGAACATGAACATATGTCTTAAAATAAATTTTCGATATAAAAGATGTTAAAAAATAACATAGTACTTTATTTTTAACCAGTCTTTCTTACGTTAGATTGTAGTTTGAATATTCTCTTGGATAATGCAGTGTAATGGGATGCATGTAATACGATGTTTGTTATTATTTCTTAGCTTTCTTATCCTCTAAACCTACTTAATAGAACCTAGAATATATATTTATTTATTTAGTTATTTTTATATTAAAATTTTATATATATATATATATATATATATATATATATATATATATATATATATATATATATATATATATACTTTGTAATATATACCAAATATTAAAAGAAATTACTATTAAGTATTACGCTACTATTATATTTGTACATCTTATTTATCTCTATCTGGCTTTTCCTCAAACCACATAGTGTATGTATAAACAAAAAGATACGCCCTTTTTATGATGACGTTAAAGGGGAGCTTTGATAAAACAAAAAATTATATAAATAATATCACTTTTCACAATTTTCATTTTTAAAATTGGGAAAAGTGATATTATTTATATCATTTCACAACTTTAAAAATGAAAAACGTAAAAAGGGCGTATCTTTTTGTTTATCAAGTATTCATAGTGTATGAATAAACAAAAACATATTCCCTTTTTACGTTGACGTTAAAGGGAAGCTTTGAGATAAAACAAAAAATGATATAAATAATATCACTTTTCACAATTTTCATTTTTAAAATCAAAAACTTCAAAAAGGGAGAAATTGAAGATTAAACGCAAATGCTGAAATATCATTTGAAGATACAGAAAAAAATTAATTCATGTAGTCTCTTCCAACGAAACTACCGCGGGTTATTAACGTAGGATTACTTATCGTTGCTTACCTCTTTTGTGTGTATGTGTTATATATATATATATATATATATATATATATATATATATATATATGTACGTATGTATATATATACATAAATGTATGTCAAATTTTTGACGCATTTTTCTGTTTAACTGTTTACTGCTTGTCCAAGCGATACAGATTGGGTTTGGCGCGCTGCCAAAATTATAACTCGCAAGGTACGGACTGACGGTTTTAGCTTCTTAAATTTTCCTTTCCGGAGGACCGTTATGGAGGAACGTAATCCTACGTTAAAACACAGGAGGTAACTTTATCATATGAACAACTTTTAAAATTTTGTGGACAATTTTATTTACCCTTTGAGTCCAACCGCTTTCCCCCTAAACATACTCAACATTTCCCTCTGTGCCGTCTTAACCCCTTTCTTTAAATCATTTTCCTATGAAATACTTAAGCGCACTAAATATAATAAATTAATAGATGATTTGTTTAAGCAACAAATTTTCTACGAAACTACCGCGGAAACTACCAGGAACAAATGTGTTAAGTGACGTCATGCCTAGACAAAAAACAAACAAACGCAATGGATCCATTATATTTCAGAATATTTACACCTATCGTGGGCTGTAACTGCTTAAAATTGAAATCTTTAAAATTTTGAGGAAAATGGGAAAAACAAATAATTATATAGGTGCGTCATTCAAACATATGTTTCACAGAAACGTATTAATGCAAAATAGATACAAATTCAAAAGTTCAGTCGACAGCAGTTTACATAAGGAAATGAATATGATTTAAATTTGACTTTATTGAGAACGACAGAGAAAGTATTGTAGCTTGTATTTTTCTTCGGACATAAGCACTCACGCTAGCTCTATATTTGCAAATGAGTTCAACCATAGCCTTTGGCATTTTTATGGTGCATCTGTTATTAACTTGACATAAAAAGGCTATTTAAATATTTACAGAGCGACTTTGTTAAAAAAAAACTAGCTGAAAACCCGTACTTCGCTACGGAGTACATTCATATTAATTACAACGGTCAATATATGCTATTAATGCCAAAATATATACTATATATACAGCCCTATTACGCAAGAGGTGAACATAATCTTTCTTTGGTTTGTTTTAGATTTAAATCTTTGTTTACTACCTTGTTTACTGCTGATACGGTTCTTTTTAAAAATATCGCCATAATTCCTTCTGACACTGGATTTTCTTTTAAAACCGGAGACTTTACTTTTCAAACAACCGTAAAAGTACGTTCTTTTTATTTAGATATTCGTTTGTAGTTGTTTTTCTGTAAGCAATGCTTGAATTTTACTTTTTATTACAAATAATATTACTTACTTTGCATTTATAAGCGCTGATTCCACGATTTTGCCATCTCTTTTAAAAAATTTACAAAATAAATCTGTTTATTTTCGAAAATAGTCAAAACATAACCTTTAATCTAAATACTGTTTACATAAGCTGTGACACTATTTTTATGATTTTATTCAGTGATATTTTTTATAACTTTATAGTACTAGGGGCTCGCTACTCTCGCTTTTCGTACGGGGCCTTCGGCCACTAATAAGGCTCACTCGTAAAAAGACTAAACAAGGCTTAAAAGGGAATATTTTACTCGTAAACGGTACCTAATAAGGCTTACTCGTAAAAAAAAATATTTGTTTTTGCAATGTGATATTAACGTGACCGACTACGTTGAAAACATCGATTTTCAACAATTGGTCGATTTTTTTTATTTGTGTTTTTTATACTTTGGACCTTCCTCTTTCCAAAACTGTTTTTCTTTTTTCTCTACGTGATTTAGAAGAAATTTTATAGCCATTATAAAACATATCGTTTGATTCAAAATCAAACCGGAAGTTTTCCTAAAATTGCAATAATTTGCTAATTTTCAGAACTTAAATTAGTTTTTTTCTAATTTGAAGTTTCATTAATGTTTTTGCAACATCCTTAATACTGGGTAACAAGTATGAATAGTTCCCTTCTGCTCACGGAAGCGAACAACTCCGCAATCAGCACACTCTACATTTAAATCTCCCAATTTATAATTTTCAACGTTTAGATAGCCACCACTTGATATGTCACCTGGCAATTCCAATCTCTGCTTTTTTTCTTTCTAATACTGGATATAAAAGGAATATAATATAAACTGAATTTTATTTTAGTTTCTTTTAAATTATTTTTATATCTTTCCTCTGTTAGGGCTAATAGCGAGATACATAGGGGTGATTCTCGGGCAATGTAACAGCTTTCACCCATTTACTGTTGTCAGCCATATCCGAAGGGCTTTTCATCACTGTTGAATTATGAGCTTTAAAATTCAATTAAAAATCGAAATTTTAAGGTAGAGACTTATAATGAGGTTTATATGAATAAGAAAGCTTTCAGCTCTTTCAAGAACAGTAAAACAATGTTTGAGAGTTTTAACCTTTGTTAAATAAGCTGTAGTAAATTAATTAATTAGTAATATATAAATCAATAAATAAATTAAATAATATAAAGATATGTATTATAAATATAATATAAATTTCAAATATTTCTTGAAGTCAGGTAACATTCAAGAACAGCAAAACAATGTTTGAGAGTTTAACCTTTGTTGCCAGTCTCTGCTTCTCTTTAGAGTAAAAAAAAATTTCAAGAATTCATTATAAAAATAACGCTCGCGCATGAAGTATTTATTTTGATAAAGATACATTTCCCTTTTGAAAAAAAAAATAATAAACTGAACAAATGAACTTCTAAAGCGCAGAACAAACTTCCACAGCGCGTTCTGTGCTGTGGAACTTATGTCTGTTGATAAAATATTGTTAAATGAAAAAAACAAATGAAAATTTATTTACTACCACAAGAGTAGAGAAAAAGACTCACAAACTAAGTAGCAACACTGGCAAGACTCCAAAGAAAAATCCAGTAGAAGGCCCATGACCTTTGCGGTTTGAGTCTTATACAACTGGCAGTTAAAATTAAGAAAAATCTAAATGTTTAAATCAATGCTAAATATTAGTAAAATAATGTTTAATTAATTTTTAAAGAGCTAATACCATCTTTTTATCCTTTAAGGGGGTCCAGAACACAAAATTCTGCAAATGTTAGAAAAAAAATTTATTGCATTAAAAATTTTTGTGTTCTTTTCCGCTTAAAATGACATTTAAATCACGTTTCTATCTTAATTAGAACAGGTGATATGAATTTAATTTTTTTTGCAACATTCTAATAGCAGGCAATCTTTGTTTAAACCTTTAAAATGCATTTTTCTGCATTAAGGGATTTTTCACCATTTCTCGTCTTTAAATTGTTATAAGTCAAGAACCATTAAAGATAAATGGTTCAAACTTAGAACATGTCTTTTTCAATTATTTTACTTTAATTTTGTTTCAGCAAATATGAAAAAATATTTACTTTTGAAAACAGAATTTTTTAAAAATAAGTTATATAATTTTTTTGAAATTTTTACTCTAAATATTTTTAATTGTTTTTAAAATTAATATTAAGGGGGCTCAGGACCTTGAAGTTGGACGAAATGGCTAGAAATATGGTATAATTCTAACCACAAAAACTCAAAAAATATTAGAAAAAGAAATTTTCTTTCTTTATACATATAAATTACATATCTTTATGCCATATATAAAAATGGGAATTATTAATCTATAAATAATTTTCAAGTTAGCAGTTTAGAATTTTATATGATGAACTGCGAATTTTGAGTTTGTGTGCAGCATTACTTGTAAACTATCTATAAGAAACATATAAAATTTCACTCATATGTATATTTCATGGTACTCTACATTTTAAAACTAGAAAAATGTGCGACTATGTGGGAAAATTATGCAAATAATTGTGACAATTTCCAATTTTATGTTCAATTTTTAATTTAAATATTATATATTACAATTTCTTTGGTTTTGCACTACAGGTAAAAATTACAAGTGTATTCTGACCATTAGTTATTTTCTGTAAGCATATATCTCAATGTTATGATGCGCGCAACACTTTATGATTTTTAATCACCAGTTAATCATATAAAATTCAAAACTGCTAATTTGAAAATTATTTACAGATTTATAATTTCCATTTTTATATATGACATATTTAAAGATATGTACTTTATATGTATAAAGAAAGAAAATTTCTTTTGTGGTTGTAGTTTTTGTGGTTTGAATTAGACCATATTTATAGTCATTTCGTCGAGCTTCAAGGTCCTGTGTCCCCTTAAAAAAAGCTGAATGAAAATCAAAACTTATATATTTATGTTTAACTAGCTGAAAACCCGCACTTCGCTACGGAGTACATTGAAATTAAATACAACGGTTAATGTATGCACTTAATGCCAATATATATATATATATATATATATATATATATATATATATATATATATATATATAATAAATACGACGATCAATGTATACAATTGATGTAAAAAAAACCAAAAAAATATATTTATAAAACCACCGTATACAGTTTGAGGAACATAATATATTTATTGTATTTTAGTATTTTTTGGATAATGTCCAATAGGGTGGAACGAAAAAAACTTTTTTTTGAATTTCAATATGCTCTAGTTTCCAAAAGTTGCCTTTTAACAAAATAAAGACGGAAATTAAATATTAGCGTAATCGGTGCATGTTTTCAGTTAGCGCAAGAAGGGCAAACTTTTGGTTTTTATTAAATTTTTGACAAATTTCTCAATTATTTTGAAATTGAATACACTTGTAGTACAAAAAAGTAGCAAAATATGTAATTTAAACATTCATTTTAGTCAGGAGACCTGCTAAACTGATTATATAATACGTTTAACTTCATAAAAATAGTAGACATAAAGGCACTTAAGGACGAGGCACTTAAAAGACACTTGGACATCACGGTGGCACGAAATTTTTTTTTTCGGAATTTCAATATGCTCTAGTTTTCAAAAGTTGTCATTTAAAATTAAAATCAAGAATATAAAATGTTTTTGCTCTACTAAAATATTTTCAAGTGCCGCAAAGGGCTTCAAAATGGATATTTTTATGAAAAAGTGATTATATTTGTATTTTTTGTTAATTTCTTTTATAGTATATTAAAATAATGTATATTTTCTGTAAATAAAATATTCAAAATATGATATTTTGACAGAAAACTCGCATATTCTAAGTATTTCTAATTTTTAGATGCCATAACAGAACAACTGATTTTGTGGAATTTCGCGATTTTCATCATATTAATTTTACAGTAACATATTCTTATAATACACATTGGAATGAAAGAAAAACAATTTTTAATTGACGGAGCTTAGTTATAATAAGGAAATCACACTTATTTAGAAAAATATTAATGTAATGTCTATAAAGGCAAAACGTTATTTTGAAAAAAATATTCATGCTTTTCAAAAGTCCATAGTAATCACACATGGTTTCCATTACTTATTTCACTGACACATTGAATTGTTTTATTGTTTCAAATTTTGGCATTATCTTTTGAGAATGTATTTTTGTTTTTATCAATGCATCTCTTGCAGAAGTACCATGAACGGACAAGGATGACCCAGAAACTAATTTAACAATCCTTTCTACTACTTCTGTGTGACATGGAATGTTGTTGAAGTCAATAATTTAAATGAACTGCCCCTACGTCACCTATTTTGTTTCCTAGATGGAAAACTAAAGGTCCAAATGAATTTGGAGGAGAAATAGGTAAACAACTAGAAAACTGCTATGAACTTCCAGTGATTGAATTTTCACCTATTGAAAATAACATTCCATTGCTAGAAATTAAGGATGATTTAAGTGTGGACCCAAAATATTTGTTAGAAATGCATAATGCAATCTCTGCTGAAAAGTGCTCTTCTGATTTGTCCATGAGGAAACCAAGAAAATTTTGTCATTCACGATGGCTTACATTAGCAAACCGAATACTTCGCTTGTATGTGGGAACAGAATTTCCTGCAAAAATCTCCGAATACTGAGTACATTTTGAAAGTATATGCACCAATTTGGATTAACATAAAGTTGAAACCATCTTGTATCCGTGGATCGAAGCACTTGTGGAAACTTGTAAGCTATTCACGTTACCTCAATCAGATACTTAAAAATGTAATTGACCCTGTCATTCAAGCACACACAATGCACACAGAAATGCATACTTTGCCGCTTCTGAAAATCTCCTCCTTTGTAAGATATTAGACGATCGCAGTCAAGTAAGAGAGCTTGGATTACGCCGGATTCTAAAAGCAAGGGCGGAAAATGAAGCAGGCCTCAGAAAGAATTTAGTTCCACGTATAAACTTTGATGCCAAAGATTATATTGATATGATTGAATGGAATGATATTAAAGTAACAGAACCTCCTAAGACGAGGCATGCTTCTGATGACAAACTAAAACAGTTTATAAAGGAAGCAAAAGAATCTGATCACGAGAAGCAAATTATTGACTTCAACAACATTCCATGTCACACACAAGTAGTAGAAAGGATAGTTAAATTAGTTACCGGGTCATCCTTGTCCGTTCGTGGTACTTCTGCAAGAGATGCATTGATAAAAACAAAAATACATTCTCAAAAGATAATGCCAAAATTTGAAACAATAAAACAATTCAATGTGTCAGTGAAATAAGTAATGGAAACCATGTGTGATTACTATGGACTTTTGAAAAGCATGAATATTTTTTTCAAAATAACGTTTTGCCTTTATAGACATTACATTAATATTTTTCTAAATAAGTGTGATTTGTTTATTTTAACTAAGCTCCGTCAATTAAAAACTGTTTTTCTTTCATTCCAATGTGTATTATAAGAATATGCTACTGTAAAATTAATATGATGAAAGTCACGAAATTCCACAAAATCAGTTGTTCTGTTATGGCATCTAAAAATTAGAAATACTTATAATATGCGAGTTTTCTGTCAAAATATCATATTTTGAATATTTTATTTACAGAAAATATACATTATTTTAATATACTATAAAAGAAATTAACAAAAAATACAAATATAATAACTTTTTCATAAAAATATCCATTTTGAAGCCCTTTGTGGCACTTGAAAATATTTTAGTAGAGCAAAAATATTTTACATTCTTAATTTTAATTTTAAAAGACAACTTTTGAAAACTAGAACATATTGAAATTCCGAAAAAAATTTTTCGTTCCACCGTGGTGTCCGAGTGACTTTTAAGTGCCTCGTCCATAAGTGCCTTTATGTGTACAATTTTTATGAAGTAAAACGTATTATATAATCAGTTTAGCAGGTCTCCTGACTAAAAAGAATGTTTAAATTACATATTTTGCTACTTTTTTGTACTACAAGTGTATTCAATTTCAAAATAATTGCGAAATTTGTCAAAAATTTAATAAAAACCAAAAGTTTGCCCTTCTTGCGCTAACTGAAAACATGCACCGATTACGCTAATATTTAATTTCTGTCTTTATTTTGTTAAAAGGCAACTTTTGAAAACTAGAGCATATTGAAATTAAAAAAAAAAGTTTTTTCGTTCCACCCTAATGTCCAATCGTCTGCCGCATTAGCAAGAAAAAAAATATATTTTTTTTGTCTATTTAGCTGTTATCACGTGACGATAAATTTATTTAAAGTACCAGAAAAAGAAATCACGTAATCAGCATTTAATAAATTAAATTCTAAAAATTAATCTTTAAAAATTCACAAAAAATCAGAAAATAGAGGTAAAGATTCGAAAAAGAATGATCTTTCTCGTGATATAAATTTTATAACCCTCAAATTATTATTTTAAATGCAAACTTAAAAAAAAGTTTCAAAAACAGCTTAAAAATTTTATTTAAAAAAATCTAAGAAGAATTTTTCGAAAATCTCTCTTAGTGCACCCCTACACCATAAGAAGAATCGCCATGCAAAATTTCAGCCCTTTAGGTCCAGCGGTTTGATCTGTGCGTTGTATGTCAGTCAGTGAGTCAGTTACGGAACTGTTATATATATATAGGTTAAAAAAAATTAAATTCGACAAATAATATTTCGAGTTATAACGATTTTAAATTACCCCACTTAAAAAAAAATAAGAATTTTTTCTAAACTTCATGAGAAGTTTTATGATGTAATTTTGTTTACAAATTATATGGTTAACCATCACAAAAAGAATTCAAAATTTTAACTCAATAATTAAAAATCTTTTTAAAATGTGCCCCGGACCCCCTTAAGGGGACAAGAGACCTTGAACCTCGAATTTTTTTATTTTCAAGTTTTAACTCTATATACAAAATGAAAATAATTTGTATTCTCTTTTACTACATTGAATACCTCTAGAACTCGAAACAAGGATTTTTAAACAGAATAATGACTGTTTTTCAAAAAAATTTTCAAAAATTCTAGCATTTTCAAAATGCTCCATGTGCATTCCAAATCATTTAAAAACCTTAAATATTTAAATATAAGTTTACCGTATATATCTAAACATAATTGTTGTAACATAGAAAACACAATGATGTTTTTTAATGTATTGATTGTGCCATGATTTTTTGAATTGTCTGAATCTAAAGTTATAAGTAATTATTACTTTTTTTTATTTGCCCGTTTTTTTATGTTTTTGCTTTATTTCATAGTCTATAAATTTGAAAAATATTTGTTGTCAAAAATTTATGCACTGGTTTGTAGAAAACACTTCGATTAACAATCCTGAGAAATTTGGAAGAAATCAGAAGAAAATGAATGCGCATGGAACATTTTGAAAAATGCTAGCATTTTTGAAGAACTTTTTGAAAAACAGGTCTTATTCTTCCACACAATACTTATTTGGGAATTCTAAGTGTCTTCAACGTAATAAAAAAGAACATCCATTATTCTCATTCTGTATATGAGAGTAAAATGTTGAAAATTAAACAAATCGAGGGGAAGATAACACTTTCAACCTCTTTTTTTTTTTTTAAATTTTCAATATTTTGCTCTCTGTACAAAATGAGAGTATTTAGCATTCGCTTTTACTTCATTAACACTTAGAATTCACAAATAAGTATTTGCGGACAGAATAAGGCCTGTTTATCAAAAAATTCCAGAATTTTCCAAAATGCTCCATGTGCACTCATTTTCTTCTGATTTCTTCCGAATTTCTCGGGATTATTAATGGAAGTATTTCTCACAAAACTGTGGTATCATTCTGTGAAACCACAAAATTTTTTCAGATTTTTATAGACTACAAAATAAAGCAAAAACATAAAAAAAGTTTAAAAAAAATACCAGGCTGAAGAAGTAACGTTCACTGAAGAAGTAACGTTATGTACTGCAGTAATCTTGTACTACGTAAGGCCTAATAATTAATAGAATAAATTTGTTTCGACCTAGAAAAACTGAGTTAAGTGTAATTAATTTGTTTGACTTAATATCTTGCCGGGATTGCAGTCGACGGTGGATCTGCCTGTGGTTATCTGCATTACTTCGCTGCCACTATTTCACTATCAATTATCGGCAAACACGAACTGAAGAGTCCAGACTTCGAATGCATTTATCTTCATTACGTTACTGACTTGTTCGTAGATATGGTTTATGGCATTCCTGACAGTATCTGGGGGTATTTCATCAGTTCCCTGGAGTTCCGGCTGGCAGATGTCCTAGATGCGGTGGACCTTCATCGAAGCGTTTATGATTCATTTTTTTTTTTTTGGGGGGGGGGGGGAACGATTCACTCTTATTGACTGAGTACATCGTAGATATATTCATCGTAGATACTTTACCTTGTAAGAACATTGTGTCGTCAGATTTCCGTTACAAACTAGCGTTCCCTTCCTTCTCCAGTACAGAATTGCAGCCGTTCTTTTTCCTACCACTAACTATGGTGTCATTCTTTAATACACGCATCAATTTTTGTCTCAGATGTCTAGTTTTCTTTCTTAAGCTAGGTTTATATAGTTATAATAAAAGTTACTAGCAATATTTGATTTACAGTCAAATTTATAAAAAGTAGAAAAGAAATTGATAAAAATAGGTCATTTTATGCAAAATTTTATAAAAAAATTTTTTTGATTGTAAAAATTTTAAGTTGTTTTAAAATAGTATAATGAATTTATTAGTAAGTTTTATTCCAACATATATAAATAATCATTTTATGAAATTTTATGAAAATTCAAGAAAAATTATGATGCATGGAACATTTTGAACTTACCGAAACGACATGACAACTTGTTTTGAGAAAATAGCATTTAAAGTTTTAATTTAACGTAACATTTCCATTGTTATCCCATCAACGTGAAATATAAGGAAGTTGATAAGAAGTTAACTTGCGTTTAACTTTTCGCTTCCGTTCCGGCCGACAGATGGCTGCACCAATCTACAAAACAAAATTAACTGAAAAAGAATTCAAATGTGCTTAAAGATGGCTAAAAGTATTAAAAATGCATTGTCATCATGTTCTGAGCTATTCCAAAAGTTACAAATGTCTAGCTAGTCGGGAAGTTAGTTAAAAATCGATTTCAAGATTTGTACTGGACAAACACACACACAAACAAGAAACCGAGTTAATAAATACATGGTAAAAAGGTGATGTAACTTGTAACGTACAAAATTTCAAACGTAAAATTTCATAGCAAGTCTTAAAATGAAAGCTAATCAGTAAGCTCGAATCGAAGTTACGGAATGAGAATGAATAAGATTAAACCTCTTGAATTTAAATAAGTGATTTAGAGTAAAGTTAGCTCTGTAATTTTCTAAAGATGGCTTTTTTTATTCCAAGAAATATAGTAATACAGACTCGGAATCTAAGAAATACGCGTTTTTAATATTCTAAAATTTGCTTTACAAAGTTATTGCAAACACTTTCAGCAAATAAAAGTCTAAAATAAACATTGTTACTTTCAGTCTTTTTAGTTTGAACTTACAGGAAACTTTGACTCCCAAACAGTTGTTAAACGTGACCCAGTTTCGTTACATGCAACCATCTCTAAAATGTGATATTAAAATCGAATTTACGAAAGACTCCAGTAAAAGGCGGGGAAAGAAGTAGTAAAGTAAAATTGAAGAGACCACCATCTGTCAAATTTTCTTACTTTCCTCAACAACTTTTCCTTTGTACAAAAACCAGAACTTCAAAATTGCGTTTTGATCTCCCAGAACCTCTGCATCGAAAAAAAGAAAGAAAAAAAAATCTATCATTTGCAACGGTCGCAGTTTATGAAAAAGCCGTTACATTATCCACAGGGTTATTTTCAGGTTATGAAACAGACCACCCCCCGTTTCGAAACGAGACGAACCTTCTCGATTCTGCCCAAAGCAGAAAAGAAAAAACACTGAAACAAAAACCACGCGTAAGAATAGTTTCTTAATGGAGCCCGGGCATCCTCGCAACCTTACGTAATATGTCTGCTCGGAAACTTCCCTATCGGTGGCAGCCCAGCCCTGAAAAAAGAAATGCCGATCCCCCGCCCGGCCGCGGGGATGCATCATCTTCTTCCTATAGACCAGCAACGCCTCGTGCTGCGGAAGGAGGAAAGAACAGGGAAACTGGGTCAGCAGGTAACGGGTATCACGTGAAACAGAGTTCGGAGGCGGAAGAAAGCGAAAACGTCCCCCCTTTCGGAAAAAGGACTCTCTCTTTCGTCTGCCCGAGGCAGTGCGAGCGGAGGAAGTGGACGTTTCCTAGTCTAATTATAGAAGAGCCCGAAACAATCCAATTAGGAACACCGGCTATCTGTGGACGGCGACTGAAATTTTGGATTGCGGATGAAGCAAGGAGTTGCGTACAAGCTCAACGGAATACGGCATATGTATATATATATATATATATATATATATATATATATATATATATATATATATATATATAAATAATCCAACAGAGATAGATAAAAATAAAACGAATGTAGACAAAAACAAACAGAAATCAAGCACTCTGGGCATCAACGCACCAACGGCAAGATTCTGTATAAGTGCCATAAACTGAAACATAAAACAACATAGAGGTAACCGACAGGTCTCGTCATCAGGGAGCCTAACCATATCAGTTACCTCAAGGGGAACTTTCTGAATACAATGCAGGTAAACCAAAAGACATCCCAAGGCCCCGAGTCCCCCATGGAAGCAATAAGTCAAAAAGAAAATGAAAAGACAAACACAACTTACAGTATGGGCTCAACGCACCGTACATGCAAGCACACAAATAATCCTAATGCAAAGTAAAAGATACATACACACCCCAATTCCGTAAGTTTCGCCAAAACGGTTATGGCGAAACAGCAGCCAATTCTATCCTAAAAGTTACGTCATTGTAACATTACTACAGCGCGCCCCCCCCCCCCCCATTACAGCTTAACCAAATGAAAACATAAATACTATTCTAAACATTTTTAAAAATTCCTAAGTCTAAATATATATATATATATATATATATATATATATATATATATATATATATATATATATATATATATATATATATATATATATATATATATACAGTAGAATCTCGATCGATCGTTTTCCGAATCATCGTTTTTTCGTATGTGTCGTTTATCTCACCTAGTCCCGACGATCATATTGCTTTGTTGTGTTCCCGGATCTATCGTTTTCCCGGATTTATCGTTCAGTTCAGTCTGTCCCTTGAGAAACGAAGGATCCAGATTCCACTGTGTGTATATATATATATATATATATATATATATATATATATATATATATATATATATATATATATATATATATATATATATATATATATATATATAGTCGAACCCCGTTATAGCGAACCCGGTATATAACGAACTCATGGATATAACCAACGAAAATTTTGGTCCCGCCGTTTTCCTATTGTACGTAATTTAATTATTATTGTGTCAGTTTAATGTAATCGATTTTAGTCGATTTAATTGATTAATGATCGTTTTTAATAAATTTTATCATTCTTTACTGCATCATTATTGAATACACATTGCAACTAATGAGTTATACATTTTGTGAACTCTAGCATTTTTCTTAACGGTTCGGATATAGCGAACCACCGTATAATGCGAACAAAACTTTTGGTCCCTTGAAATTTGTTATAACGGGGTTCGACTTTATATATATATATATATATATATATATATATGTGTGTGTGTGTGTGTGTGTGTGTGTGTATAGATGTTACGCCAAAAGACAAAACTTTAATTCACTATTTTATACTATAATGTACCACTTCAGATCTGGAAATCCCTGTTTTAGTTAATAAATTTCCTCGTTTATTTAGTGTATCTGCTATTAAGATACCTACCTTTGGAACACTTCTTTACTAGGCCCGCTATGGACACGTTAAATCTGTAGAACAGAAAGTCCTTTCAAGAGGTAAGTGGGGAGGGGAAGGTACGAGCCATCCAGATATATTTTAGTTTACAGTGAGATACACGAGGAACTTGTCTCAGGACAAGTTCCTCCGCATTAGCAAAATAATTATAATAAACTTTGGCACACACGTGTACACGATTCCTCTCGAGGACGTGAGAACTGTGTCCATCCATGCTTTCAGATAATCCAATTTGCCTGAATGCCAGGGATAGAAACTTTTGATTGACATTTGCGATTAACAATTTGTGCTCGTGGACTTCATGAAGGGTTAATTTGCATATCGGATTGTGGGGCGCAAGAGAAAATCACTAAGGATTGACCTAGTGATGAATAAAGCATTTTTTATATAGAGCTGAGCTCTCAATATTTTACTGCCACCGGGGCTTGAATCAGGAATACAGAAGGTCGTTCGCACTTTATGCAAACGATTTTGTAATTTGTTTTTGGCATTTGCATTTTGAGATAAATATTTGGCAATTTCAGAATAATCGTCTGCTATTGTTTTGCTTTGATTGTAATGTAAAATAAAGGATTTATTTTGAAAATGGCTCCTAAAATTGATAGATGGCTCGAAGGTTACGTAACTGCACTTTCCGGGGAGAAATATTCTTGTCAACAAATTATAAAGCGGTGAAAAAATTTCGGTTATGGCATTTCAAAAATAGGTATTTATAATATATTAAATTTGAAAGGGAAAAAACGTCTAACTGAAAGTAAAAATTAAAACATGACCACTAAACCTCATCCTAAGACTGTTCGAACGCAGGTAAATATCAAGAAAGTGAAGTCTCTGATACTAAAAGAAAATACGCCGACTCAAAGATCCATTGCATTTAAACTAGGAATGTCTTCTGGCACTGTAAGTAAAATCATTCATAAAGATTTGAAGTTAAAAAAGATGTTTAAACCTAAAGTTCATATGCTCTTGCCAAAGCATATTGCTGAAAGAAAAACAAATTGTAGAAAATTATATGAAAAATACCTAGCTGCTGAAAAATGAAAATTTGTGGTAACACTCGATGGGGTATAGGTGTTCAAGTGACTGTAGTAAAAAAAAAGATCAATTTTCTAACGCTCAACTGACGGGAAAAACCGTACGAAATGGCTACGTCAGCGTACAGAAAAGTTCTCAAAGGAGTTCATGATAGTAGTAGGATTTTGTTACAACGGCAAATTAAAAATTTAAAAAGTCTCAAGTAAAGCCAAAATTAATTCACTGTACTATCAGCAGAATATTTTAGAATGAATTTTTGAAGAAGAAATTCCAGCCTTATACGGAAAGGACAATGATAAAGTTAAGCTTCTTATGGACAAAGCCTCTAGTCACACGTCTAAATCAACTGCCGCTTATTTAGCAAAGAAAGAATCAGAAACAGGAATAAAATGTACCCCATTTAATGAAATACCTGTAAAATTACCTGACTCTTCTCCAATGGACTTTTGCGATTTCGGTTTTTTAATACAAACCTTAGGCATCTAAGATCGGCATCTAAGAACACTGAACGGACTTTGGAAAACGGTCTAAGAGGAATGAGGTAAAACTGACATGACAGTACTAAGCAAAAATTTTACTTTCATGGAAAATTCGAACTAGAGCTATTGTCAAGAACCATGGCTATCAGATAGAAGCAAATCACCGCATAAAATACGGCATTTATACATAAAACTTAACTATCAAAATTGTTTCCATAAAGTGCGAACGACCTTCTGTATCTGTGGCGCCTCACGTCTTAAAGTCTGCTATATTGGATTCACTCAACTCAGTTTTTAACCCAGGAAGAAAATTTTTCCCATTGATTGTCGACTTAGATTTAAAGACTTTTTTTTTAATTGCATTCAGTAATAGAGAAAGAAATTTTTTACCGTGCTATCCTTTTCAATTTAGAAATTTTGTCCAGTAAAGGCTACTATGTACGTTAAAAAGTAGTACACAGTATATCTAATTTTTCTCGTCAATAATTCAAATTTAAAAATATAATTTGAGTTTCTTTTAAATCAAGGGTTTCCAACCTTTTTCCTACATAGACCCCTTTTAAGAGTGATTTTCTTCATCGACCCCCTCGCATTTTTTTCTATAATATACAGCATACAACATAATTATAATACTAATTGCAGATAAAACACTTAAAGATAATAATTAGACTAAGAATATGAACAAAAAATTAGAAAAATAGTTTGTAATTATTAATATTTTAACCATGTTTTTATTAACTCGCTTTCTTGTTTGTTTGTGTGTGTGTTTGTCCAGTACAAATCTCGCAATCGACTTTTAACTAACTTCCCGACTAGCTAGACATTTGAAACTTTTAGAATAGCTCAGAACAGGATGACAATGCATTCTTTTAATACTTTTAGCCATCTTTAAGCAGAATTGAATTCCTTTTTAGTTAATTTTGCTTTGTAGAATGGTGCAGCCATCTATTGGCCGGGACGGGAACGAAAAGTTAAACGCAAGTTAACTTCCAATTCTCGAGCTAAACGATTGATTACGCATTTGATCATTTTCTTTCAAGTTGATTGTATAATTCATCAAAAAAATTTTAAAAAAGTATTTATTAATACATGAAATTGTCAAGTTTATATGATTCAACAGAGAATTTAAAAACATGGTATATAAAAAGTTATTTTTATCTTGTAATTATTGTGCTATTTTCATTTTTAATTTCACAAATATAAACAAGATTTCAGAAACATGGATTGTAATTGCAGAAACATCGCCAAGAGAAAAACGAAACGGCTTCTGATTGGTTGCATCGGGAGGACCCGTGTGCTGTTAAAGGTCCAGTGGATTTCCCCAGTTTTGCCTAGTGTTGGTACACAAATAAAAGCCGACGGCGGCATTCGAGGCATATACAAAAGCGCCATGACACTCGACTTTAGATGCGTGGATCACTCCGCCCTATGCAAATCTGTATCTATACATATTAAAACGTATACTATTATCTAATAATTAGATTCCTAAAAAAATAAATTTTAAAACAGAAAAATTTATCATACACCCCCAAAAGACCCTTGGAACGCTACAGACCATTTTTGAACTTCGATCGACCCCCAAGGTCCTAGCTACCCCCCCCCCCCCCCCAAGGACTCCCAAGGTCCACCTGGACTTAGTTGGGAATCCCTGTTTTAAAGAATGATGCAGATACCTGTAGAGACAGGCGAGTCACCATAACAAGCAATAACGCCCCCTATCGCAAGGTAAGGGGTACTACGCCGAACGCTGGGGGTAATTGTAGACTCCAGACGTGTCTGATACGCTCTTACGGGGCACGACGGAGGTGATTGTAGACTACGGTCGGACCTGATATATTCTTAGAGAATAAGTTCGGAAGTGATTGTAGACTCCGAACGTATCTGGTATTTGCTTCAGAGCATTGAGGTTATGTTAATAATTCGTTCCTGTAAATAGTGTTCTTCAACCTGTAATATATATCGTTTCCTGTACTTGTCCGTGCTGTGCTCTATAATAAACTATATAGCAAGAAAAAAGCTGGTTCTAGATTGATTAAAAAAAAGGGACTTTGAAGTCGGAATCCATCACAATACCCAAGTACAAAATTTCTTTCTCTATTGCGGTAGGAGAATCAAATATGGCCACTGTACAGCAGCAATAAGTCCCTCTAATTCTCTTCCGCGTTGGGAAGACCCAAGGTTTACGAGATAATATTCAACTCCGTTTGGTGGGGAGGATGTGTGCACGCGCTAAGGAGTTAACTCGAATTTTTGCCAGCAGTAAAAAGGGCAGCGAGGTGACCGCAGCCGAAAGACACGCGGAAAGAAATTGATCGGTACAAGCAGTTAAAATAGGAGACATAATGACGACGAAAGTGAAACTTCAGGCGATGATTCAGACGAGGAAAATGGTGAAGTATGTCGTTCCACTGCGGCAGGCACTTTTGTCTTTCAACTTTCGCCCAGTCCTTGCCAGATTAGTTGGTTTTTTATAATGGGTGAGCCGTATAGGTGAACCAACATAGTCACTAGCAGGGGCCCGAGGTAGCCTAGTGGTGGCGTGTTGGGTTTGGAATGGGGGGAGGGCTCGGTTCGAATCCCGACGACCGCCATTAAATACCGTCAACTGGGGTAAATAATACCGTAACTTTGGCTTTTGAAAGGTATATTTAGCCCAACAAACCTATTATGATATACCTATATACCTATAGACTTATTATACCTATTATATTTAACTCACCTATTGGCCTTTGCAATAAATAAGTGATAATCCCTCTCCTTTGTCTAGATGCAGCATATACAATCTTTTTTCATACGTTGGGCCAAAGTTACCCCAGTTGACGGTACCTTCGTGCCTCGGACGGATATGGGTACGTAAATTCCGTACACAGGAAAGTCCTTCTATGAGGTCAGAGAGGGTGGGAGAAGGTACGTTCTCCCCAGATATCGACCCTGGGAGTGATCGGTTGAAATTGAGGTGACACCAGGGGGGGGGGGTGTTGGTTCACCTATACAGGGCCCCCAATGAAAGCAGATAACGATTCTTGTGGTTTTTGGGTGAATGTCTTCATTGTCAAGAGCCCCGCATTAGCAAACAACATGGCCTCTAGTGCCACCACAAATTTGACTATCAACTCAGGGCGATATCTTGCGAGATATCCTCCAGATGCATATCCTCCATCTGCGATATCCTCCAGATATCACATGGAAGGACTATCCAGCTTACGAATTTAGTGTCCCCATGTCCGGTGTAGACATAAGGTCATTTAATGGCGATTCCCGGGATTGGATCAAAGTACCCTCAATACTGAATTCCGGTCCACTAGCTGCCGATAACCACTAGCTGCCTCAGGCCCTATGATGAAATATTATCAAGAGGTTTTTGAGAATTAAATGTATGCTGTTTTTCTAACGCTGAACTTCAGCATCCAAGTTATCTTATTTTCTGAAATTATTACAAGAATTACACACTTCGCTATGTCCGATTACGACGGAAACATAAATTGACCTGATTACGAGCGTGGGAATTCAAGAGATGAGACGGATGAAGATGGGTCCCAGAGTAAAACAAAATTGCATTCTAAAAGTTATGCTATCCTACCCCTGATCGTATCCTAAAAGTTTTGAAAAACTATATAAACTTGTTCGGTAATGGTATCCATTATTAGTTGTTATTGGGGATTATAAGAAACCATTGTCCTCTTTATTATGTATGTACTGAACTTATTTACAAATCGATAAAAATGGAATTCCTCGAAGTACTCTTTATAAATTGAATGAATTTTGACATAGAAGCAGGCTGTTTTTATGCTCTAGCTTAATATAGGTTATATATATATATATATATACAGGGCTCTATTTGAGGCGGAACGCGCTGGAACGGCGTTCTGGTACCTCTCTGTGGAAAAAAATTACGATAGTTAAAATCAACATTTATTTAATCACATAATTACTCTGTTGTTAGTGAGTGAGCCTGACCTATTATATATATATATATATATATATATACAGTCGAGCCAAATCATTATGACCACCAGTCAATAACGAGTTGGCCCACCTTTGGCGCGCAACACAGCTTCAACCCGCCTTGGCATGGATGCCACAAGTCCTTGGTAGATGGCCGGAGACAGATTGTACCAGATGTTTAAGCAACGGTAACGCAAATCCGAGATATTGCGAATTGGTGGTCTTTGAACTCTGAGCTGCCGTCCCATGACATCCCAAATGTGTTCTATCGGATTGAGATCCGGTGAGTTAGGCGGTCAGGACATTAACTGGAATTCAGCATCATATGGAGTGTTCCTGAAACCACTCCAACACAATTTTAGCCTTGTGACACGGGGCGTTGTCCTGTTGAAACATTCCATTTCCAGCTGGAAAAACAGAGGCCATGTAAGAGTGCAACTGGTCCGCAATGATGTTCAGATACCCTGTAGCATTCATGGTCTGCTCTACCACAACCACGGGTCCCAGAGACGCCCAAGAGAACGTCCCCCAAAGCATAATACCGCCACCACCGGCCTGTGTATGACCTACTGTACATTGAGGGAGCAACCGTTCGCCTGGAAGACGGCGTATCCTGACACGGCCATCGGCGTGATGAATGACAAACCGTGATTCATCTGACCAGGCAACTCTCTCCCACTGATCCATGGACCAGTCGCGATGTTCCCGGGCCCAGCGCAGGCGCAGTTGGAGATGACGCTTTGTCAGCAAAGGCACACGAGTGGGACGTTTGCTGCGTAGCACCATATCCAACAGTGTCCGCTGAACAGTGTGCTGCGATACTATTCTACTTGGCCCTTCATTGTATTGGGCTGTCAGCTGAGCCACTGTCTGGCTCCGGTTTTGCTTCACCATGCGAGACAGTCTCCGACAACCTTTTTCTTTGATAGCGTGTGGACATCCAACACCATGCCGTCTACTTCTGGTTTCACCGTCATTCATCCACTTTGCATAAGTACTAACAACTGTAGGTCGCGAAAAAACCACGAGTCGTGCAGTTTCGGAAATACTTGTTCCGAGCCTTCGAGCCATTACAATCTGCCCTCTATCAAAGTCGCTTAGATCCGCAGCCTTTCCCATGACACACAGAAGTAAGTGAAAGAATGATTCTTCAGACTCTCCAGAAGCAGTTAAATACCACTTCCACCTGATCACGTGCCTTCCACGTCATCCAGGCGAATTCATTGCAAAATGTAGGGGTGGTCATAATATTTCGGCTCTTGAGTGTGTGTGTATGTCTGGCCAAAATTTTAAGGGGGTTAGAGGGGACTAATATAAAACGTTTCGCCGTACAATGCGCGTCCGGAAACGCCGCGTGAAGGTGGTAGAGGGCGCTGTGTAGGGCAGTCGAATTCCCTGCTGTGATTTCATACATCATGCAGCGATTTACGAATGCTGAACTAGCAGATATCCACCTGAAGTATGGAGTTGCGAATGGAAAGGGGAGAGCTACGCAAAGGCTGTACAGGGAACGACTGCCCAACAGGGAAATACCGAATCGTCAAACTTTCGAGCGAGTGCTCAGACAGCTTCGCGAAAGCGAAGATGCCCCTTCGCTGCTTCGCGAAAGGACTCCAGCACGATGGAGCGCCGGCACACTTGCCGTGATGTCAGGAATTACCTGGACGATACTTATCGACACCAGTGGACTGGTAGAGGTGGACCTGTTCCGTGGCAGCCACGATCACCAGATCTGTCGTGGTTGAATTTCTTTCTGTTGGGCCACTTGAAAAGCATCTTCTACGATACCCCTGTGGACTCCGACGTCAATCTTGTCGCCAGATTGGCTGTTGCTGCTGGAGATGTGCAGGACATGCCTGGTGTCTATGTTAATGTACGCCGTTCCATGCGGCGGTGATGTGAAGCTTGAATTATGGTTGGTGGTCGCTCTTTCGAGCATTTGCTCTGACACGTTGATTTAATAAAGGGCACATCACATTTGTTTGTGTCTCTTTATTTTTACCTTTCCACGTTCTTTATTCTCTAGGACTTTCACTCGGCGTTTCCGGACACGCATTGTACTGCGAATCCTTTTATATTCGCCCCCTCTAATCCCCTTTAAATTTTAGCCACACCAGGACTCGCAAATGGTCCGTTTTTCCCTAAAAGTCCGTTTTTTCTGATTTGGTACGTTTTGGTACTTTTTTCGTGTTTTTGGTCCGTTTTTCCCCTATTTCAAACATTTTGAGTCAAAAAGTCGATTTTGTTCGCCATAAATCGATTATTTTAGATAGAAAGACGATTTAATCGCTTTAAAACGATTGTTATCTAATATAAACGATTATTTTAGGTTATTAAATCGATTACTTTAGACTTACACAATCGATTATGTACTATTATAATCGATTTTATATATGTTTGCGAAGTAATAATGTGAGCGCCATCTGGGGCCAATAATTGGCATCACTGTTTTATTGACGTCTATGTCAGGAGGAGTGAATCACGTGAATGTTTAGTTTTGTTTTGTGTAAGTAATTGTAGCGTTCGAAACATTTTCCCGCGCATTTGCCGTTCTCCCCCAACTGCCATGTTTCGGCCAATGGGAGAAAGGCGCTGGTGACGTCACACACCGTCTCTCCACGTCTCCACCCACGGTTTTGGGAAGATTCGCTTCTGCGAACTACTTCGGTCGGCGGACTTTACTTTTGCCGTGAGAAATTAAGGTGTTCTCGACGGAGTCGTTTGATCTTTAATACATTTTAGTTCCTTAAACTAAATCGTTATTGATATTAAAAGGAATTGTTAAAACGTTATTCTATATTGATTCAAGAATCTTCAGTGAAATAATAGAGAAGATAAGTAAAGTTTATCCTGGGAAAATGTAAATTTTTGAGCTCTTGGCTGAACAAGACAGACAGCGAGGGATTTCAAATTTCAGAATGGGGAAGGAAAGAAGGAAATGGACTTTACTGTGTTGTTTGTGAGCAAACCATATCAGTTGAAAAGGGGTTTTATGCCATAAAACAGCATTTTGACACCCAAAAACATAAAACTAACTTTCATCTGAAAAATGGACCCAAGCAGCTTCGTTTTACCAGTGGTGCTGAACTAAATTGGGTAAAAACCAGGAACTAACCTGGTTCGGTGCCTATTCAGTTTTCTCTAAATCTTACAAAAGTCAGATACCTGATTAGCGATGCTTTAGCACCATATTTTAGAAATCAAATATTAACAGAAGCTCAGAAGTCATATTTCACCTTGCAGTATGACGAAACAACTAACTATGCTGGAGTTAAAGAGTTACAAACTGTGGTCAGATTTTGGGCTGAACAGGAGGGTAAAGTAACTACCCACCACCTTGAAAGTTTTTACATGGGTCATGCTACAGCTAATGATTTAAAGGGAAACATATCTCTAGCTCTAGAAAATGCAAATTTATCGCTTTCGAAACTTTTGATGCTAGCTAGCGATGGACCAAATGTAAATAAGAGCGTATTTGGACTATTCAATGAAGAAGTTAAATCAGTAAGAAATAAAGGGTTAGTGAATATAGGATTTTGCAATATTCATGTTTTACATAATGCTTTTCGAAGAGGGTTAGAGGAATTTGGTTGTGACGCATCGGATATGGTTATTTCCGTCTATAACTTCTTCAATGACTGGCCATCACGGTGGCAAGATTTTAGTGAGGTTCAGAAAAAGTTTGATTTACCAAACTTTCATTTCCTAAAGCATGTAAATTCACGTTGGTTAACCCTCGAGCCTGCCGTCAATAGACTTCTACAACAGTGGGACGCCGTTGTGGAGTATTTTTTAAAATTTGTACCCCTTAAACAAAGGAGGCTTATGAATACAATAAGTTATAAAAAAATATATTCTTTCTTAGAAAAGAAAACTATAAAAGCTGAACTTAGATTTATATGTGGAAGTTGTGTATTGTTTACTAAATTCACAGGCTTATTTCAAAATGAGGAACCCTTAATCCATGTTCTTTATGAACAAATGCAAGAAGTAGTTATTACCATAATGGGACGTACATGTAAGAAAGAAGCTATAGAGAAATTTAAAAAAAATCCCGAAAAATGTGATGCTTTTGATAAGGAAAACTTACTAAACCTAAAAAATATTCCATTAAGTGCAGAAATTAAGAGCTGCATGATTTCCCTTACTGAACTGGAGGAACGACATTTTTTATCAGATATACAAAAACATTATATTGCATCGGGAACCTATATTCTGGAGAAAAATTTAATGAAAATCATACTACTTAAATCTTTTAGCTGCCTTAAACCAGGTGAAGTAAAAAAATCTGGAAGTATGAAACAAATACTTAAAGTCGCTGCTTGCTTGCCAATGGAAACAAATGAAGAAAAATTAATCGATGAATGGAAACTATTGCAATTTGAAGATATACCCAATAATCCTAGGATAGATTGTTATTGGGCACAGGTTTTTAAGATGCGAGTTCTTGATAACTTAAAGTATACAACTGTCACTAATGTTATAAAAGCTGCTTTAACACTTTCTCATGGAAGTGCAGAGGTTGAAAGAGGATTTTCGAGATCTTCCAGAATTTTAAATGAAGACAAAGCTTCCATGTCAATAAGAACTTTAAATGCTCGATTAGTAGTCAGCGATGCATTAAGGAAATATGATAACAAGCCTGAATTAGTGCCGATCACAAAACACCTTCTTTCTCTTGCACATGCTGCATACAAAAGTTACAATGATTATCTGGAAAAAGAAAGAAAAGTAGCAGAGGAAAAGTTAAAAGCAGATAGAGAAATAGAAGAAGCTAAGGTCGCTGAAAGAAGAAGAAACGAAGTGTTAAAAGAAAATCAAAAAGACATCGAAAGTTTGAAAGAACAGTTAAAAGTAGCACAAGATGAAATGGATATGCATACAACAGCATCTAATAAACTTCTTCAAGAAGCCAATACCAGATTAAAAAAAGCTTTAGCTAAAAGTAACTTTACTGAGGCTAAAGTAGCGCAAACAATCATTGAAGGAATTGTGAAGTCTAAGGAAGACTGTGAAGAAAAAAGAAAAAATGTGACTTCTTTGGACAAGCAACTTCAAAAAAGAAAAGATTCTATGATTACAACGTTTTTTACTAAGAAGCCAAAATTGCAGTAGTAATGGATTACAGCTAATCATATTTGATTGGTATGTATTTAATGAATACTAGATGTATTGTTTAATTTAAAAACATGGTCCTTTTTTTTGTTTAATAGTCCCTATTTGTCTCTATTTAAAATGAAAATGGTCCCTTTTTCCCCTATTTTAAACACGACAATGTGTTGTGAGCCCTGCCACACACTTTCCGATCACCTTGTATGTTTATATATATATATATATATATATATATATATATATATATATATATATATATATATATACACACCGCCGGCCACCCAAATTGCAACACCAAGAAAGACAAGAGATATCACAACAAAATTTATTTTATAGATAACATGTTGACCAAGTATCAAATGATTAAATTTATAGACTTCTGTGAAGTGTGGTTCCTGCCAAAATCAGTAGCCAGAGTAGCCGCCATTGTTGGAGATCACCGCTGCCACACGCCTCGGCATTGATTCAAAGAGACTTTGGATGAGTTCTTGGGGTACAGCAGTACAATCAGCTTCCACACGTTGCCAAAGTTGATCTGCTGTGGCAGCTGGGGAAAAATGGGTCAATCGTAGAGCAACCATGGACCACATGTTTTCTATCGGCGAAAGATCTGGAGAGCGAGGCGGCCAGGGAAGCAATTCAATCTGGCAATTGACGAAGAACCGTTGGACAATGCGTGCCACGTGTGGTCGCGCATTATCCTGTTGAAATATGGCTGTGGGCAAGCCCTGAAGGTAATGAAGGACAACTGGCTCCAACACCTCGGAGATGTAGCGCTGGCTGTTTAAAGTACCGGCAATGCGTACTAGAGGTGTGCGAGAGTGATATCCAATACCGCCCCAAACCATAATACCCGGTGCAGGACCAGTGTGGCGGTGCATAACGCAGCTGTTCAGCATCCTCTCTTCACGGTGTCTCCAGACTCGAATGCGACCATCGTGGTGTTGCAGACAGAAGCGTGACTCGTCAGTAAAGACAATTTCATTCCATTCTGCCGTCCACATCCTTCTGTCATCGCACCATTGGCGGCGGAGACGTCTGTGGTTCTGCGTGAAGGGTAGACAAAGCAATGGACGTCTTGCGGACAGACCACTCTGCTGTAAACGGCGTGGAATGGTACGCGCAGACACTGGATGAGGCGTTACAGACTGCATGTGCTGTGCTATGGTTCGTGATGTGACTGAGCGAACCGTCACTGCCATGTGCACAATTTGTCTGTCATCGCGTGAAGTGGTGCGCTGAGGTGGATGCGATCGAACACGTCGGTCCGTCGTACCCTCCTGCATCCAACGATCACATATCCGCATTACAGTTGTTTGGTTTCGTCCAACACGACTACCGATTTCCCTGAAAGATAATCCACAATCTCGGTAGGTCACTATCCTTCCTCTTTCGAACTCGGATACTTGATCAAAAGATGATCGCTGTTTTCGACGAGGCATAATTGATCGTTTTTTTTTGAAAAAACCATAAGAAAAACAAAATTGTCGAACTCCAAATCGTCGAAATCACCAAGCCTTAAATAGCGCTTTGAAGTGGCGCCACAGGCGCGCGTGATGTGCGTCTGCGCTGAAATTCTAATCATTTGCATATCTCACCTCCGCTAATGCATGTTGTAAATTTCATGTTATTTGCATGTTTCCTTCAGGGTGTTGCATTTACAGTGGCCAGCAGTCTATATATATATACAGAGGCTGTTCACACATTTTTTAGACGATGTATATAATATTCACAAAACTAAATTACATAAAATTCTTGTGTTTTAAATGTTCTATTTGACATCCCTTATTCTGAACTATCTTTCGACACCGCAATTTCCAGGATAATAATGCCTTTTGAAGTGTCAGAAGAGGTATTCTATCCCATTCCTCCTGAACAGCTTTCCAGAGTCCTGTAAGGGTTTTGGGACGACGTTTGGATAATGCAGATTTTAAAAGTCCGAAAGCACAAAAATCCATAGGTGATATACGGGAGATACATCGGGAGATTTAGTAGGGATATCAGCGAAGGGTATGGCCTTGATACCAGTTTTTTGTTCCATTTCTTTTAGGAAATTTACAGTGGATTTTGATGTGTGACTGCTAGCTTTGTCCTGATGGAGTCTCACAAATTGATGGCACTGTGGGTAAAGCAATGGTATTTCATTCAGAAAAATTGGTGATAAAATATGTTTCTGATAGTATTTGGAGTTAATCTTGACATTTTTTCAACTCTCTTTATTTTTAACTTGCCATTATAAGAAAAACCAGCAACAATCATGAATCCCTTAGAAAAACTTTCTTTCGATTCTTTGAACCATGTACTTAAATTTTTTTCTCCCTTTTTATGATAATAAATGGCTCTTTTTTTGTTGCAATCATTTAAATACACCCATGATTCATCTATTGTGACAATTGTTTTCCATTTTTCTTTGGATAAGTGTTTCTCATATAGAATTCTGCAGCGTGTCCTGCGTTCAGCGATATGATTTGGAAGAAGACGATGCACATTGCGTTTTTTCGCGTTCTTAAGATTTAAATCAACGTTTATCATTTTGTTTACAGTGGACACCGAGTATTTTAATGATTTTGCAACTGTCCTTTGACTAGGGGCATTTTCTTTTAACATTAAACAACGTACAACAAACATAGTCCAAGATGTCCGTTTTTTCCTTGGATACTTGTTTGGAATTTTTGTCCCACTTGAGCCTCCTTTTATGTGGCTTAGTACAAGAAGTACCTAAGTCAGTTTTCTCCAAGATGACTTTGTTTGCTTATGTGTCTTTAAAAAATATTATTTTCAGTGTAAGAAGTACCCAAATCTGTATAGTCAACATCCCGCCAGAAGAGACCTGGCACTGGTTTTACGACATGTTTCTCAGGATCTTCTCTTCGAAGGAAGGCAATACAATGGTTTAGAAAATACTTTTAAAGCATCGAACAGACTTGGGTACTTCTTACATTGAAAATATATTATTTTTAAAACAGACATAAGCAAACAAAGTCCTCCTGGAGAAAACTGACTTAGGCACTTCTTGTATCAAGCCACAGATATATGTATATATATATATATATATATATATATATATATATATATATATATATATATATATATATATATATACACACACACACATATATATATATATACACACACACACACACACACATATATATATATATATATATATATATATATATATATATGTGTGTGTGTGTGTGTGTGTGTGTTCGTGTGTTCGTTCGTTCGTTTCATTAACAAAAGAATAATTTCTTTATGAATAAAACGTGTCGCAATAACTACTTTTCAATGATAAGCATCCTAACTCAATTAATGCCATGGCTAAATCGTTTAACAGCATTTTTGTCTCAATCACTTACATACTTCCTGGATATAACGATCATTTTCATCAAACTTTCCGAAAAGAGGAAACGTAGCTTGTTTCCCTGCTAGCCGTATCCATTGATTTATTACACCACACGACGAGCGTTCCGTTAAATGCAGTGCAATGATGTAACTAGAAGGAAGCTTTGTTTATTATTTGATTATGTAAAGTTTATTTACCCTTCAGGGCAATGATTACAAAATAAGTTCCACAAGGATACGTTGTTTAATTCTGTTATTGGAATAATAAGCTTTCTGTCATACGTATAAAGTAATGAATAGTTGTAGATTGCCGCTTTAATTCAAGTTACACGGAACTCTGATAAAGAAATAGCTTATGTAGAGATTATTTTATCAAAAGCCGCACGCTTGTTGAAATGCGTTAAGTTAAAAATTGATTTTTATTTATGTGCATACTGCTGAATCGAAAATAGAGATAAATTTCAAAACAATTTAGGTTGCTTTAGACCAAAACGGAAATAATTTCAATCTGTGTTTATTGGTTTAATTATCTATTGATATTATTTAAGCTTGAAAATCAGCTTGAGAATTTCCACTCGGTCTGTAGAAGTAATTCCAATAGTTAAATCTCCAAATATAGATAAATTGTTGATTGTTTAAGAACTGAATTTATCTTATATCACTGAATATATATATATATATATATATATACAGTGAAATCTCGATCTATCGTTTCTCAAGGGAGCGACTGAACTGAACGATAAATGCGGGATCATAAAGCAATACGATCGTCGGGAGTGCGTGAAATAAACGACACATACGGGAAAACGATGATTCGAGAACTATCGATCGAGATTCCACTGTATATATATATATATATATATATATATATATATATATATATATATATATATATATATATATATATATATATATATATATATATAATATATATATATATATATATATATATATATATATATATATGTATATATGTATATATATATATATATATTATATATATTATATATATATATATATATATATATATATATATATATATATATATATATATATATATTTATTCATTCATTCTTGGAATACATGCTATCCCACCCCGTAAGGAAAAGGTTAAGTATAATTTTTGGTTTTACTTTTGAATGTTACACATTTTACAACGGAAAATATTCCTCTTCATTCATTAGAGTAAGGAAATACGTAAGTAAGAAATAATTTCCAACCATACGTATTAGAATCGCGTAAATTAGACTGTGAGTTGTGGTATTAAAAATATCATTGTTTTTCATTATAGTTAGGATAACTGCCGACGCAAGTCTTTGCAAGTGATTATTTTAGTGTCGGTTGAAAGTAGTGAAGACTACGATAATTGGCAGTTTATATAGCATTAGAGAAATATGTATATTTTTTCCAATGCGGAGGCACTTGTAGCGAAGACATTCGCCTATAATTCACCGCATTTTTGCTGGCCATTTTATTATGGGGGCGCCAAATAGGCGGTCCAGCATTGCCCCCCTATGAAGGGACGACACAAACGGTGGCATTTTAGTGGAGCTTCGCCAGGATTCGATTCGAGCACCCTCAGCACCGAAAACCAGCGCGCTGTACCACAAGTCCGCCACGGCGCGCATTAGAGAAATATTCAAGGTGAAAAAAACTCAGCATTGCGAGTAATAATAATAATAAAATGCAAGGACAGTATCATCTTGTCGAAAGGAAAAGCTTGGTTATATGAGGAATGGAATTCGGGGAATAAGAAATTCTTATTTTCTGATAGGGATTCCCTGAACGAGGATAGTTAAGTTTGAACACCGTCGGCCACGAGGTTAGAAGACAATAGTTCAATCCCGCTGAAGGGCGTTTATCTTAGACATTATATCTTTATGGTTGAAAAGAGACCAGTCATGCTGCCGCTTAAAAATTGAATGCAAGTTACCCACTTGTGCTTGATTGAGCTGATATACTTGTCGATTGCAGACAGTCACATGTATGTAAACGATGCGCAGAGTATGTCTTCAGATTTTGCTGTTTGGATGTGGATTTATGAAAAGTTGCCAACCCGGGGACGATAATTTAATTAGCTAATGGTAGAGTCATAGGCCGAAAAGGGAGCTACTTAAGTAATTATGTAAATAATATATATTTTATAACGAGGTCAATACGAAGAAATAGAAAATCCATTTATTAGTGTAGTATAAAGAAAAAATTTTAGCTGGGATCTGAACGGGAAAACGACAGCGAAAGCATAGATATTGGTGTACCTAATTAAACAATACTGTACTGTTCTGAAAGTTATCTCTCTTTAATAATAACTGATATTATAAATTAAAAATCAAATTAAAGATTTTTTATACTGAGATAACCATATCTATCATGCAATTGTGTTCTAATTTTATAACATTGATTTGTTCGCAGAAAATTGATTTGTTATATGTGCCGACATACAAATTTTCATTTATTAAACGGCACCAAGTACAATTTTATATAAAACTTCTCTTATCGGAACTTGCATGCAAGCTGTTGACTGAATTTGATCCAAAACGTAAATCTCGTCGGAGTACAACGCTTGAGTTCCTGGTCCGATATGCATTTTTTTTTAAATGTGGTAATACTTTTAAGGTCATATGTGGTTCGTTAACCCTTTGGCATATGA
Source organism: Dolomedes plantarius (assembly GCA_907164885.2). Classification (NCBI taxonomy): domain Eukaryota; kingdom Metazoa; phylum Arthropoda; class Arachnida; order Araneae; family Dolomedidae; genus Dolomedes; species Dolomedes plantarius. The sequence continues at coordinate 38,342,566 of OU015490.1, read as the reverse complement.
AGACGTCTCGGACATTACATGCGTTTCTTATGCCATTGCAGACATTGAAGTCTGTGAGATGCCCGCAGGTTTAAACTTACACAAATGTTAAGTTGAAAAATGAATAGTATTTTTGAGTGATATATCGAATTTTATTTAAATCGTATGCCAAGGAGTTAAAGATGATTGGTTGCTAATTATGCTTCAGAGACACATCAGAAATAGCACAAGGGCCTCCTCAGCCCTCCTGTTCTATCAGGCTGTGTAAAACATGGGGATAGTTTCGAAAGAAAAATCCATAGCCTAATAGTGAAACGGTCAGTATGTCTGAAAACCAGAAATTTCCAAACTATCAATATCTGGAATAGGCTGTTGTCTTTTAAGTGAAAAAATGATAAATGGGAGAATATGCTACAGAGTGGTTGTTCTAAAAGGTCTCCAAGATATAAATTTCAGTAATAGGCAGTTGTCTTTTAAGCCCCCCCCCAAAAAAAAAAAAAATTGATAAAGGGAGAATATGCTGCAGAGTGGTTGTTTTAACAAGTCTCCAAGACTTCAATTGCTGGAATAGACTGTTGTCTTTTCCGCGAAAAAAAGATAAATGGGAGACTATGATGCAGAGTGGTTGTTCTAACAAGTTTCCAAGTTATAAGTTTCTGTAATTGGCTGATGTGTTTAAGCAATAGAAAATAGTATAGTCAATGCTATGAATGATAGAGGAAGACTATGCTGCAGAGTGGTTGTTCTAACAAGTTTAAAGACTTCAATTACTGGAATAGACTGTTGCCTTTCACGCGAAAAAAAGATAAATGGGAGACTATGCTGCAGAGTGGTTGTTCTAACAAGTTTACAAGTTATAAATTTCAGTAATAGGCTAATGTGTTTTCAACAATAGAAAATAGTATAGTCAATGTTATGAATGATAAAGGGATGATATGCTGCAGAGTGGTTGTTCTAACAAGTTTCCAAGATATAATTTTCAGTAATTGGCTGCTGTCTTTAAAGAGAAAACAAAATGATAAATGGGAGAATGTGCTGCACAGTGTTTGTTGTAACAGATCTCCAAGATATAAATTTCAGTAATAGGGAGTTGTCTTCTAAGCCCCCCCCCCAGAAAAAAATGATAAGGGGAGAATATGCTGCAGAGTGGTTGTTCTAACAAATCTCCAAGATATAATTTTCAGTAATAGGCTGCTGTCTTTAAAGAGAAAACAAAATGATAAACGGGAGAATATGCTGCAGAGCGGTTGTTTTAACAAGTTTCCAAGACTTCAATTAATGGAATAGACAGTTGTCTTTTACGCGAAATAAAGATAAATGGGAGACTATGTTGAAGAGTGGTTGGTATAACAAGTTTCCAAGTTACAATTTTCAGTAATAGGCTGATGTGTTTTAAGCTGTAGAAAATAGTATAGTCAATGCTATGAATAATAAAGGGAGACTATGCTTCAGAGTGGTTGTTCTAACAAGTCTCCAAGACTTCAATTACTGGAATTGACTGTTGTATTTTACCCGAAAAGATGATAAATGGGAGAATATGCTTCATAGTGGTTGTTCTAACAAGTCTCCAAGACTTCAATTACTGGAATAGACTGTTGTCTTTTACGTGAAAAAATGATGTATGGGAGGATATGCTGCAGAGTGGCTGTTCTAAGAAGTGTCCAAGATATAAATTCCAGTAATAGGCTGTTGTCTTTTAAGCCAAAAAAAAATGATATCAGGAAATATCAGGCTTTTTAGCAAATAATTAGTTAGAGACTGTTGTCTTTAAGCAAAAAATATGATAAATGGAGAATATGCTGCAGAGTGGTTGTTGAAACAAGTCTCTAAGGTATAAATTTCAGTAATAAGCCGATTTTTTTAACAAAAAAAATTCTTTTAATGGAGAATATGCTGTAGAGTGGTTGTTCTAACTAGTCTCCAAGACATGAATTTCAGTAATAGACTGTTGTCTCTTAAAAAAGAAAAAAAAGAATTATGAATGGGAGAATATGTTACAGAGTGGTTGATCTGAAAAGTCTCCCAGATATATCTCCAAGAATGGTTTCTCTAAAAACTAAACATCCAGTATCATAATTATTGATTTAGGTAACAAAATATCTAATTTTTCACATACTATTCCCTTCATGGCCATTTTCAGATACAATCCAAGCACGTGAAACAAATTTCGGCACTCTAAAATTCCATGCTTACGGCAGCATAAACATTCCCAACTATATAATTAGTTTAGCATAATTTCGCAATTCAATTATATAAATATTCATCATCGGCCTGCTGTAGGTAATGGCTGTAATTTAGTTACGACTCTTTTTTTAAATCCTAGCATTAATTAGATTCGCTGAAACATTCCCACTCAGTGATATTCGCCAAGGCCTCGTGAAGATTAAAGGACGTTGAGCCTTTATGTAAAAATCCACGTGCACGAATGACCTCCAACGAATGATTCTAGTTATGCAAAAAAGTTTAAATGATCACGCCGACAGATAACATATTACATTTTAGAACTGGATGGGAGCAGGTGTTTTTAGTGCTTCCAGGAGGAAGAAAGTAGAGTGACATATTCTTTAGAATATGTTAACTCGATTATAATCCTTGGTGACAAGCCTGGACATGTCATTGAATTTAAATTAAAAAAAAATAATGTTAAAATATTAATGCGTTTAAATGCGAGGTCAACATTAAACTAGTCACGTGAAAATGCCGACTGTTCCCAGCATTCCTGTGCTTTCTAGTAGGCTCTAAAGACATTTCATGAAGCAAAAGATGGACATTTCATAAAGCAAAATAAATACATCCAGGCGAATAGTAGGTATTATTAACACTTTAAAAAAATATATATATATTAGCTCTGGTGCTGTTGTTGTCCTTAAACCCCTTGAACCAGGACCAACCTGAACCAATTTCAAGTGACCATTCTGTGAAAGTTACTTGGCGACCAAATCTTGTTCATCTGAAAGATGGTCTTATGAGACCCTAATGCTTACTCCACACCAACGGCGACGGAGACAAAAATCATGTATCTTCGTTGTTGCGCGTGCGTATTACAAACAAATTTTCACTCCCCCGGTTCGTCTCCGTCTCTGGTCTCTGCGGTTTCAAGTTGGAAAAAGTTCAACTTTTGTCTCTGCCGCCATGCTCGACAGCCAGTCAGTAATAGAAAGAGAAGATTATGCGCATGCGCAAATAAATTGCGTCTTCTCCCGGTCTCCTAGCGGTGTGAAGGCTTTTATGACAGGCACAGAGACAGGTGGCAAAATGTGTCTGTCTTTCGTTGCTGTTGCCGTTGGTGTGGGGTACGCATAAGAGTGTGAGAGTGAAGCCTTCTACAGAGGAGCAAACTGAAAATTCCTCTTACCCCCATGCAAGTCATAGGATTTGTGAGTCTACTTCTGAGTCTTGCTAGCGCAGTTTGAAGTTGTCTTGGACCTTTGCACAACAAACACAGACCGGGTGTTTAAAGCATGTAATGGAGGGACAATTAAATTTTGGTGGTTAGATGACTTACAAATAGTGCATATTTCTGAGGAACTAACATAGTTGTTTAATAAGGTGTTCTGCTCGTAGCTCTTAGCAATAAGGAGGGTAATCTTTAGCTCTTTGACGCATGTACACTACGAAGTAGGTAAAAGGGACCCCGGGACACAATCTATATATATAAAACAGTTCCGTGACTGACTGACAGATAACGCACAGACCAAACCACTGGACCTAAAGGGCTGAAATTTTGAATGGCGATTCTTCTTATGCTGTATGGGTGCACAAAGAAAGACTTTTGAAAAATTCGTCTTAGTTTTTTAAAATTAAATTTTTAAGCAGTTTTTGTGACTTTTTTTAAAGTTTGAATTTAAAATAATAATTTCAGGGTTATAAAATTTATATCACGAGAAAGATCATAAAAATTCGTTTAAAATAAAATATTTTTCGAATCTTCACTTCCCGTTTTTTGATTTTTGGTGAATTTTTAAAGATTAATTTTTAGAATTTAATTTATTAAATGCTGATCACGTGGTTTCTTTTCTTTTCTGTGATACTTTAAATTCATTTTGCGTCACGTGCATAACAACGAAATAAATTTGCAAAAAAAATATTAAAATATAGAAAAAGATAAAATTTAACCACTAGATTAGATAGAGATGGAAGTTTTTAAGAATTTAATTCAAATTACTATGCTCTATGGATATTTCATATATATATATATATATATATATATATATATATATATATATATATATATATATATATATATTACATAGAATTTATTTCCTACTGAGGTACCCCCTAAGCCCGATGAATCACAATTTAGATGGATTTATGCTTTAATAGGTGTTGTTCTCAAAACGCTATAATTATTTTAAAATGCGTTGTAGCAGACGAATTTACGATTAACCACTTAAAGTGAAAATTAACATTTTTTCCTGGTACGATATCCTTCATAAAAAGTTCCTGAAATGAGCCAATGGGACGAAATTTTTCTTCGAAATTGCGATGAATTGAAGAGTGGAAGCTAGGCGTAGTTCTTTCGTTTCAACGGAAAATAAAATGTCTTCCACCACTGTGTTTTGCTGCTTTTTCACCACATTTTAAACGCCCCACGACGTGTCGGGGCCCCCAGGCCTACGAGTAAAGATGAAACAGAGAGTGACTTGATATCAGGAAGGAACCTTTTTCACACTGACACAGAAACCGGGATGAGTTAGTTTGAGATCAAGCAGGGAACGTTCGGAATTTTGGAAAAGTGGCTCAGTATCCTGAGTTTCGTAACTCTGATGTTGGAATAACGAAGGCCAGCTATTTGCCCAGAGGAAGAGGCTTTATTTCGGCAAAATTTTAGCATTGATGGGTGTAATTCTGATGTACAATAGACTAAGGGCCTGTTCACATAGGAGTTCGTTGCGTTGCGTTAAGGGAAAGATGACGTTAAGACGAAAATAAACCAATCATAGGCCTCCAAACGATTAGCAATGAAATTTTTAAGGCCTATGATTGGTTTATTTTCGTCTCAACGTCATCTTTCCCTTAACGCTACGCAACGGACTCCTATGTGAACAGGCCCTAATTTGTAAACAATCATGTTTGCTAATAAATATATTTTCTCGTTACATTTTTCCTGTTTATCGATGATTTTACTTTTTATTATATGCCTCTTACGATCAACCTCTTCCATAACATGGTCATCTGGCTTCTGAAATTTCGCAATTAGTGTTCAAAAAGAAAGTACATTCGATTTTGAGAAAACACGTATCATTGCTAAACTGGTGAAGAGTATATCGAAATGTGTGTTTTGTGACGATATCTCGAATACGAGTCAATCGCCCATGGAAATAACACAAAAGTAATACCCCAATTTCCTTTTGATTCATTTGGAATTTTGATGCAATGGTTATGAAATTTACTGTAAAAACATATACCTTTGAATTTTTTTGAAACTTTATGACCTTTTTATATCATTCAAAATGAGTCCTTGCAATAGCCCCCCCAGAAGCAATTTTTCATGACCTCACTGGTTTGGTGGAATGTTCAAACACCTACCTCCAGGCCCTGATTTTTCATTAGGCCCAGTAGGCCAGGGCCTAGGGGCCCCCAAAAATAATAACCCTCGCCTCTCGTTTTGATCTAACCAGAATTTCGGTTCAATTTATAAAACATTTTATTTCAAAACTCATAACTTCATAGCTTTTAAGTTTCTTATTTATCTAAAAAATCTATTACTGATACGCATAAGGACATGAAAATTAATCTCTTATTCGTCACAATCCTACGAATCTATATCTATCTATCTATCTATCTATCTATCTATATATATATATATATATGTGTGTGTGTGTGTGTGTGTGTGTGTGAAAACATAACTGAGCTGTCAAAATATAGTTGACAAGTACGGGGAAAGGGGGCTTAAAATAATTACAAAGCGCGCGTATTTTGCTGTGGGGAAAATCATCTTTTAAAAGCAACTTTGAGCGGAAAGCGAATAATTCTAGGAGAGGATTTATTTTTAGGAGTGTACAGGTTTTGGGCGCGAAGTTAAGAATGCACGATCAGCACTAATGAGGGTCCAGATGCCCAAGGATGAGGTCTGCACATGCGCCGTGCAGCAGGAGCTCGTAGAAAATTAAGTTTTTGGTTGCAGATTGAGTGGGAATCTCATTGAGAGCGGATGCTCGCGGCAGGTGTGGCCGAGTAGATTATAAAATGGCGAAGCGCGGAAATCAACCTGGAGAGTGGTCAACTTATGGAGTTCAATAAAGACGGAGTTAATACGAATATGGACTATTTCTTTAAAAGGCCTACCGCTCGCCCAATTCAACAATGACGTGACTGCATACAATTGATGCTAACACGGGAGCAAAACAAGCTCCGTGTCATATATATATATATATATATATATATATATATATATATATATATATATATCCAAAAGTCATGATTTATTTTTACGGAACTATCCATTAGAATTAAAAAAAAATTATTTCAATAGAAAGAACATCGCACCAAGTTTTAATATCAATCATAGATTTCTATCATAGTATCATACGTAGATTCCGATGTGTACACCTTTTGTAGCACGACTAACGTCTAAATGGTAATCCAGTTCTCTCCAAATTTTTCGTAGCATATCAGGCGTTATTAGACGTTTTTGCTTGGGGGATTCATTAAACTCGTTGTGTATAAAAAAAATTGAAACTGGTTGAGTTGAAGAAGCGTATCATTCAAGCAATTCGTGTTATAACTCCTGATAAGCCACGAAACACTTGGAGAGAACTGGATTATCATTTAGACGTTTGTCGTGCTACAAAAGGTGCACACATCGAAATCTATGATAATGTAATCGAAGTCTATGACTGACATTAAAACTTGGTGAGAAGTTCTTTCTATTTAAATATTTTTTTAAAAATTCTAATGGATAGTTCCGTAAAAATAAGTTATGACTTTTGTATACCTTTAACCCGGACTTCCTGCATACACACACACACACACACACACACACACACACACACACACACACACACACACACACACACACACACACACACACACATATATATATATATATATCATGAAATGGTCCTCGAGTTTTTATAGTTTTTGGAAACATATGTTGTAGACATTCTGTTGTAGACAAAACACAAAACAGGTTTTATGTCTCGGCTGTAATGTAAAATGTTCCGCGAATCACGCTAATCGCCATTTTATGATGGTAACAACTCTAATACGAGTTTTCCTGTCTGAGATATAATTCTAAAATAATACCCCAGTCTTATTTTTGTCTGCAATTTTGATGCAATTGTATTGTATGGAGATAGCTGTGCTGCCTTTTATACAGAACCTGTCTTTTACTTAAATAAATTACGTGATTTCTTTTCAGGCGTATGCCCGCTGAAAGTTTTAAAAATGTAAAAACAGGGTCAGTAAAAGAAGGTTTATTCACATCTTCATCTGAATATCCGACTGAAAAGGGTATCCTAAATGACGACCTAAAATTTTTTCTTAAGGCTTCTGTGCACTAACCCTGTTCGAACAGTTCACCTCAATGTTAACCTATGAGGGAAAAGTTATCTGCTATTGACAGCTAAATAAATGCTAATAATGCAATAAAAATGGTTTTCCAGACAGCCTAAACTTTTCTGCACCTTGCAACAGGATTCATTTGATAAATTGCGTTTTACAAAGGAATTGAGGAGAGTTTAAAACCGACTATTCCAGATTTTCTCCCCGAATAATTTAAATTTAAAAACATTATTTGCATTTTTTTTAAACGAAAAATACCCCAAGGTGTAAAATTTCTTTCTCTATTACGGAGTACAATTGTGTTCTAAAAAAATCTTTCAATCTAAGTCGGCAATCCTTGGACACATATTCTCAATATGTTAACATTGAGGTGAGCGAATCCAATAAGGTTAGTACATAGCAGCCTTAACACATAGTTAATCGGTCAGGAATTAACTCATGTTCTCAAGTACAAACGCAGATGACTAGGAACGAGTCAACTCGTGTTTAGCTGGAAGCTAACTCGAGTTAACTCGTGTTAACTCTAACACGAGTCAGCTCGTAATAACTCTAACTCGAGTTAACTCGTGTTAACTCTTGCTAACTCTAACAGGAGTTAACTCGTGTTTAGAAGGAAAGCTAATGAATGTGGCCGGTCAATAAAATTGATGTGTTAACTGCACTGCATATCTACCAGGAAATTACACTGCACGAGTGCTGACTTCGGATAGTAATGCTCACCCAAAATTAACTACTTATCGACAAGAAAGTTATTAGACACTAACCCAGATTAAAATTGATCTCTGTCAAACTCTGCTAGTACCAAGACATTTGACTTTACTCTGGCTTAGTTTGACAGATATATACAGAGCAGTAGACTTTAGTTTGACAGTTATACGAAAAATGAAACATACTTAAAATTTTTTTATTTTAAATTTTTATAAAGCTAAATTTTGAACATATCAAGTAGTTTTTTATGTGCAATTACATTTACAAAAAAAAAACACATTTGATAAAAAAAATGGCTACAAAACGCGTGTAAATAGGAAAATTTTAATTTTCTGCTTTCAGACATAAATATTTAAAAATGTTTAGATTTCTTCAGTTCTTCTAAAGTTTTTATTCAATATTTTCCATACTGTCGGATAGTTATTGACATTTGACGCGTCTTTATTTACTCGAAAGTTTTCAGATATTTACATTTAATTTCTTAAAAAAGCCCCGGGCGTTTATATTTCTTAGATATTTTTATTTAATTAAATGTTCACACGTTGAAAGGCATATTGCCTGTTCATACTGAATCCAAAGCGTTACGTAGCATCAGCGGGAAATTTTTTTACTAGTCTCAGAGCTCAAACTCTTGACTACGTTTGCGTCAAACCAATCACAAGTCATGTCAACAACAAGGAGCCAATGGAGTGACGCAACAGACCGTTCCGGGTGTAATCTGAACAAAGACTAAGGGCCTGATCACATAGGAGTCCGTTGCGTTGCGTTAAGGAAAAGATGACGTTGAGATAAAAATAAACCAATCATAGGACTCCAAACGATTAGCAATGAAATATTTAACGCCTATGATTGGTTTATTTTCGTCTCAACGTCGTCTTTTCCTTAACACAACGCAACGGACTCCTATGTGAACAGGCCCTTAGGCTATGTTCACATTGATTTCGGAGCGTAACGTAGTGTTGGCGCCAAGATTTTTGGTATGCCGTGTGACTGGTTTGACGTGATCACGTGGTCGTTGCGCTGAGCTCTGTGATTGGGTAAAATTTTGAGCGCTAACGCTCCGCTTCGAATGCAGTGGGAAGAAGGCCTTACTACTCTAGACTTCGGTAGCTTTCCTATTGAGAATCTCCCGTTAAAATCTTTCGTTATTTCCCGATCAAAATTTTAAAAAATCAAGCTTATCTCTCTACTGCACAAAAATGGTTTATCTTTAATTATATATCAATCCATTCGTGTTATTTTTAACTCAAGAAACGAAATGAACTATTTTTCATTATTTTTGCGAAGTAACTTGTCTGAACTAAACAAAGAACGTTTTTGATGATATTTTCTGTTCACCTGCTGTCGTTAAAAATACTTGGAAATTAACCCCCCCCCCCCCCCTCGATTTAAAGACACATTACTATGCAAAGTTCGTTTTCTCAAGATAAAGTGATTAACCTTTCAGTAGAATATTCTTATTTAAGACGACGGATGGGGACAATGGAATTCGAAATGAACAGTCTTTAATCTACCCTTAATGAGGAAAATATGAAATTGGACTGAAAACGGCTGTAATTTCGATTAGCTTCAGTACATATTTTTGAAACTTTTGGGAGGGGGAGGGGCGATTTTTTGCCAAATCTAGTATCCACTGAATCAAGATGATTAAATATGATTAGCAGATGCATTTTTTCATAAGTTACTCGCCAAAAGTTATGACAAATCTGCACAGTTCCCAAATGGTAGCTAACTGAAAGTACAGCTTAAAAGTATTTATAATTTTGGTAAACTCAGACCCGATTTCAACGACATTTGTATTTAATAAGTTCCAAACATACTAAAAGGTTCAGTAGACTCCCATAAAATGCGAGTTCACACAACGCGTTCAAAAGAGTGCATCGATTTTACTCTTATAACGCGTTTCCCGTATGACGCGCTATAGAATAAAATGCGGGAATTTCCCTGTTAAACACTGTACATACATTTATTTTCATGCACACTGGGTTTTGAAAGATTTAGTCGAAGTAGTTAACAAATGCCATATAAGATATCGTGGTAAAAACAAAGTTTAAACGAGATATGTATACAGTGGAACCTCGATTGATCGTTCCACGAATCATTGTTTTCCCGTGTATGTCGTTTAGTTCAATCAGCCCCTAGTGTGTATATATATATATACTAGCTGAATACCCGTGCTTTGCTACGGAGTACATTCAAATTAAATACAACGGTCAATTTATGCAGTTAATGCCAACTATATATATATATATATATATATATATATATATATATATATATATATATATATATATATATATATAATAAATACAACGGTCAATATATGCAATTAATGCCAAAAAAATATATTTAATAATATATAAAAAAAATCGTAACGGATATTTTTATAGACAAAATAATGTAGAAGAAAATATTTAAATTAAATCTAATAGAACATACTACAGAATATTGTACCACAGTTAATATAGTACAGTTTGAGGAACATTTCTTTTACTGTATTTTAATATTTTTTTGGATAGTGTCCAATCGTCTGCAGCATTAGAAAGAAAAAAAAAATGTCAATTTATTTCACTGTTATACACATGATACAAAATTAGTTAAAAGTATCACAAAAAGAAAAGAAACCACGTGATCAGCATTTAATAAATTAAATTCTAAAAATTAATCTTAAAAAATTCACCAAAAATCGAAAAAGAGGGGTAAAAATTCGAAAAAGATTTCATTTTAAAGGAATTTTTTTTATCTTTCTCGTGATATAAATTTTATAACCCTCGAATTATTATTTTAAATGCAAATTTAAAAGAAGTTACAAAAACAGCTTAAAAATTTAATTAAAAAAATCTAAGAAGAATTTTTTAAACATTTTGAACCCCTACACTATAAGAAGAATTACCATGCAAAATGCCAGTCCTTTAGGTCCAGCGGTTTGGTCTGTGCGTTATATGTCAGTCAGTCAGTCAATCAGTCACGAAACTGTTTTATATAGTATATAAATAAAATAGTCACTCTAACATTTTACCTTAACATCATTCGTGTTATACGGGAGTTTACTGTACTGTGATCTTACACAGAAGTTACTGAAACGAAAAAAAATTGTGTTGGGCTGAATTACAAGCAAACTAATTCTAAACTATAAACTTTATTAGCATTTTTGTGAGTAATTTTTTGGATAAATAAATCTACAATATCACGTTACTAAAGGCAATGCAAACTACGGGTTTCGTTTTGTCTACAATTTTCTGATTACTATACATTTTTGCTCTCAATCTACAATCGAACCAAAACGGGGTTAGTAAATTCTTAATAGAATTTGGCTTTCAATACATTTTCCCCTTGACCTGGACATTCTCGATTATATAAACTGACAATAGCCGCACGACCTTATGAAGCAATCCCCGTCGAACACATCTGCAATTATTAAACAAAACGCTAGTAGATATAAAAAGGTTTCGTCAGGAAAAGAAACTATCTCGAAGCCGTAAAGCTACTTGTTCTATATAATGGACAATAGCTTAATAGAAAATGGGACAATATTTCGAAACAGATTCGCTGAGGAAGGAAGTGAACTCAAACAGACCGTTTGTACTATGAGCATAAAACCTTGCTAAATTGTTTTGAGAGAGTGTGTGTGAATTTCTCAATTCATTTTCACTACTCTTCAAACTTGAATTCCTTGAGTACGCAGTTATTTAGAAGCTGTGTTGATTTTCCATACATTTTTTTATCATTTGATATTATTTTCTTAAAACTGCAAGCTATAAAGATTTTATCCCAAATATTAAACAAGAACGAACTGTATGATGAATATAACACAAAATTAAAGTGAGGAATAGGAGAGTTTTATTTAAACAAAACAGACATCCTTTATCATAATTTAAAATGGAACATACGAACATCATGTTGTGTTGCATTTTATGTTACGCTCTGTTGCTTAGTTCATAAATTATTTTGATTGTTTTAACGATAATTATATTATTCTTCCGGGTATTGTTAATACATGGACATCATAATATCAAATAAAATATACAAGGTTATCAGAAACGAATCATCGGATTACAAAATTTAATATTTTCCATAATCTATATATATAAAATAGTTCCGTAACTGACTGACTAACTGACTGACTGGCATACAACGCACAGACCATACCGCTGGACATAAAGGTATGAAATTTTGCATGGCGATTTTTCTCATAGTGTAGGGGTGCACTAAGAAAGATTTTTGAAAGATTCTTCTTAGATTTTTTTAAATTAAATTTCTAAGCTGTTTTAGTAACTTTTTTTAAGTTTCCATTTAAAATAATAATTTGAGGGTTATAAAATTTATATCATGAGAAAGATCAGAAAAATTCCTTTAAAGCGAAATCTTTTTCGAATCTTACTCCATTTTCTGATTTTGGTGAATTTTTAAAGATTAATTTGTAGAATTTAATTTATTAAATGCTGATCACGTGATTTCTTTTTCTGGTACTTTAAATTAATTTATCGTCACGTGCATGACAACGAAATAGACAAAAAATTTTTTTTTTCTTGCTAATGCGGCAGACGATTGGCCAATATCCAAAAAAATATTAAAACACAGTAAAAGATATGTTCCTCAAACTGTACTATATTAACTGTACTATATTCTTTAGTATGTTCTATTAGATTTAATTTGAATATTTTCTTCTACATTATTTTGTCTATAAAAATATCCGTTGCGGTTTTTTTATAAATATATTTTGTTTTTTTACCTCAATTGCATACATTGATCGTAGTATTTATTATAAATATAATTTTTTGTTTTTGTTTTGGCATTAATTGCATACATTGACCGTTGTAATTAATTTAAATGTACTCCGTAGCGAAGTGCGGGTTTTCAGCTAGTTACAAGCATAAAATTATAATTAATATGTCATTGTACAGGATAAATGTTAAATTTTTAGTTTGTAACATTTCTGACACACAACACACAAACTACCACATCACTGGATTGGTCGCAGTGCAGCCGATCATTTGGTCCTACACAGCTACCCTCCTAGATCACCGGAATTAACTCCATGAGACTTCTTCTTTTGGGGATATGTCAAAGATCTTGTATTCATACCACATTTCTCTACAAGTTTGCCCGAACTGAAGCAACTTGTTTCTGATGTTTTACAAACAGTTAATAGTGAAACATTATAACGTGTTTGGCAAGAAATGGCATATTGCAATGATATTATACGGGTGACTAAAGGAAGTCATATCGAACACCTGTGGAAAAAAAATTAATATTTTTCCTTTACAATGACATATCAATTATAATTTTCTGTTTGTAATTGAGGAAAATATTAAATTTTATAATCGGATGATTCTTTCCTGATAATCCTATACGTCACTTCATGATTGCCAGCTGTTTTTTCTCCGCTGCCAAAAATATTGCGTCTATCAAAAATCATTTACTGTCCTTAAAGAAACAACAGTTGGCCGAATAGGGACTAATATCTAGGCAAATTTTAAAATTTTTCTCGAAGTTTATGTCTTAAAGAAGAGACACCAGGGTGCATAAAGACAAATTGAAACAGTAAAAGTATAGTGTACAAACCAATATATCTATGTATATAAAACAGTTCCGTGACTGATTGACTGACTGACATACAACGCACAGACCAAACCGCTGGACCTAAAGGTCTGAAATTTTGCATGGCGATTCTTCTTATAGTGTAGTGGTGCACTAAGAAAGATTTTTGAAAAATTCTTCTTAGATTTGTTTTAAAGTTAAATTTTTAAACTGCTTTTGTAACGTTCTTTAAAGTCTGCATTTAAAATAACAATCTGAGGGTTATAAAATTTACATCACGAGAAAGATCATAAAAATTTCTTTAAAGTGAAATCTTTTTCAAATCTTTACCTCCATTTTCTGATTTTTGGGGAATTTTTAAAAATTAATTTTTAGAATTTAATTTATTAAATGCTGATCGTGATTTCTTTTTCTGGTACTTTGCATCACGTGCGTAACAACGACATAAACTGACAAAAAATATTAAAATACGGTAAAAGATAAAATTTAACCGCTAGACTAACTGAGATGGAACTTTTTAAAGAATTTAATTCAAATTAGTATATTTTATAGATATTAAATTAAACCTATATATAAAACTGCAATTTCCCCTCAAAGTATTCTTCTCCATGACGATAAGTCTCAAGGCCAAACTTTAAAATTCGCTGGTAGATTTAAGGGAAAATTGTTTCTCCCACGGTCAGTTTTACGTAGCTTGCTCACGCGTAAGTTCGTGGACGAGCCTGGTAATATTAGTTCCGCCCAATGAAGAAACAAAAAAAAATATTGTTTATAAGTAAATCCTCTAAAATCAATTCAATTTCATTATTTTTTCATTATAATTATTCTAAAATGTACTCCGTAGCAAAGCACGGTTATTCAGCTAATATATATATATATATATATATATATATATATATATATATATATATATATATATATATATATATATATATATTTAAAATTAAGATGACTAAAAGGGCAGTTGCGACCATTTAATACTCCTATAACCTGAAATAAGATAGACATATATAAATAAGCAAAAAACGGAATTGGAGGTGGTATAGTTGATGACTGGGGGGGGGGGGGTTGTGATCCCCCCAACCCCGGTTATACATGTTTTAAGCCAGGCAACACTCCCGGAGGTCGGCTATAACACCAAGACAGTAATAAACAATTATGAAGAGGAAGAATAATTTAGGTGAAATAGATAAGTTAAACCAGATTTTTTTACTAATATAGTCAACTAAAACATAATTACAAGATGAATAGAGTTTTAACTTTTTAATAAAGAAAAAAATAAAAATGAAAAAAATGAAAAATGAAAAAAATCTTAATACTAAGATACAGAAATAGAATAATATTATATCTAAATAATTACTCACTAACATATATACTATACACATTAAGATACAAAATACTTAGCTCCCACCAAGCAATGAGACACGAAAATCATGCACACTCACTTTTATAGACATAGTAGGGATAAATATCACCGTATTAGGGAAATTTTTAGTGTTGCCAACTTATTTTAAAACGATTCACACAATCTTTATTGTCTAAATTAAAAAACTGGGTTAGAATTGATACGAGGAAATTGACAGGAAAACCCTGGTCAATAGCTATAGTTATGAATTTAATTATACTGACGTCCATAGTTTTTTTGTTTGAATGTAAACGTTGACAACGTATTAACTGGTTAGTAACTATATTGCGTTTAATATTTAAATGTAGAGCATTATTCCAATTCATAATCCTAACAGTTTAAAAGTTGTAAAACTCGCGTTTATCATATAGACTGTATGATATTAGATTTTGATTAACATTTAAACTCAAGTCTTAAAATACCAAATTTCCATTGTTATCTTTATCAGTCTCCACTAATTTAAGATTTTTAGGGTAAAAATTAATATCTATTGCATTTAAGTTTTCATTAAAACATATGAGTATATCATCTACATATCGGAAAAACATAAGTTCATTTAGAAGTTTGGCTAAATAAACTTCATTTATGGTTGTAAAAAGTTTGGCTAAATAATCTGTGGAAGTTGGTTATTGGGAAGTCTTTAAAACAACTTATTCCTAATAATACACATTTCATTCCTATTATTATAGACCTAGTCAAAAATAAGAGCTCTGTTTGTGGCATAACATTACATGACTACGAGACAAAAAGCTGTAGCAATATTTATTGTATAACTGAGTATGCAAACAATGGTTTCGATAAAATACCTTTTACAAAAATTTTAAATCAGAATATGCAATATTTTCCTTTGAACAATATAAAAATATTTAATAGCTTCAAATATAGTAGACCGTTGGGTCGCTATGTTTTCAATTATAATAATATATCAGAAAATGTAGTTGATGCTTCTCCTGGATATTGTAATTGTAAATATAATATGACCGGTTACAATGAACACTACAACCACAGTATAACAGGTAATACTCAAATTACACACAATACGTCTTTGACTAATTTAATGAATTATGGTACTGGATTTCGCATAGGTTATAAAAAGAATGTATTCCAAATTTTCAAACGTAATCTTGATGAATTTATTTATAAAACAGCTATAAAGCATAGTATACCTGTAAGTACATTCCAACAGTGGAAATTTCATTATTTAAGTGATTTTAAAATTGCTTATCTGAGAACTAAACTAAAAAATCTTCATGTAAATTTGAATACCTTAAAACCGGCTATAACTGCTTTACAAGATCAATTTGCTATAACATATGTTGATAAAGTTTCTGCTAACTATGCATTTATATGCAAAAACTTTTATTGTGACAAACTATTACAGTGCTATAATGATAATACTGTTTATAAAAAACTAGATTCTATGTCTTGTACTATACAAAATCGTATCAAAGCGTTATATCGCCGTGCAGGTTATGATATTAAAAATCTTAAGTTTCACTATTTAGTCTTAATCCCTAAATTTCATAAATCACCTGTTAAATTTAGAACTGTAACTGTGGGCTGCAATACATACTTAACGCTTGCTAATAATAAACTTTTAAATATACTTAAAATAGTTTATAAAAAATAAGTAAAGAGGGTGGCTATTTCATAAATAATAGCTTAGAAATAGTTAAACAGATAAAAGGTAAAGGTGATATAACCAACGTTAAAAGCTACGATTTTACGGATCTTTTCAACTCTATCGACCTAAAAGATCTCTATAATATTATACATGGATTATACGATCAATATGATTTAAAGACATATATAACTGAAAATAAATATCGTGCGTTATTAGATCTTGTACTTAATGAAACAGTTTTATATAATGGTAGAAACTTCTATAAACAAATACATGGAATACCAATGGGTGGAGGATGCTCATCTGCTTTAGCAGATATATACCTTCACTTTTACGAAAGAGGAGTAATGATTCTAATGAACTTATGTTTTTCCGATATGTAGATGAATACTCATATGTTTTAATGAAAACTTAAATGCAATAGATATTAATTTTTACCCTAAAAATCTTAAATTAGTGGAGACTGATAAAGATAACAATGGAAATTTGGTATTTTAAGACTTGAGTTTAAATGTTAATCAAAATCTAATATCATACAGTCTATATGATAAACGCGAGTTTTACAACTTTTAAACTGTTAGGATTATGAATTGGAATAATGCTCTACATTTAAATATTAAACGCAATATAGTTACTAACCAGTTAATACGTTGTCAACGTTTACATTCAAACAAAAAAACTATGGACGTCAGTATAATTAAATTCATAACTATAGCTATTGACCAGGGTTTTCCTGTCAATTTCCTCGTATCAATTCTAACCCAGTTTTTTAATTTAGACAATAAAGATTGTGTGAATCGTTTTAAAATAAGTTGGCAACACTAAAAATTTCCCTAATACGGTGATATTTATCCCTACTATGTCTATAAAAGTGAGTGTGCATGATTTTCGTGTCTCATTGCTTGGTGGGAGCTAAGTATTTTGTATCTTAATGTGTATAGTGTACAGAGGCTGTTCGCACATTTTTTAGACGATTTTGGGAAGCGGTAATAAAAAAACGTTTGCTGCAAAAGAAATAATTGCAATTGTACTATGTTTTTAAAAGTCAAAATTATCGTCTACGGCTTGAAAGTTTTGTTTTTATTCAAAATGGCCTTTTTAACAAAGCAGTGGTTCGAAGGCTACATTTATGCTCTTTCCGAAAAGAAATATGCATACTCCGTTATCCAAAAATGATGTGAGAGTCATGGTTTTGTGATATCTAAAGCGTCGATAGGTAATATCGTCAACAAGAAAGGAAAAAACGTCAAATTGGAGCCTCAAGTGGGACAAAAATTCCAAACAAGTATCCAAGGAAAAAACGGACATCTTCGACTTTTGCAAAGGTACGTTGTTTAATGTTAAAAGAAAATCCCCCTAGTCAAAGGACAGTTGCAAAATCATTAAAATGTTCGGTGTCCACTGTAAACAAAATGATAAACGTTGATTTAAATCTTAAGAAAGCGAAAAAACGCAATGTGCATCGTCTTCTTCCAAATCATATCGCTGAACGCAGGACACGCTGCAGAATTCTATATGAGAAACACTTATCCAAAGAAAAATGGAAAACAATTGTCACAATAGATGAATCGTGGGTGTATTTAAATGATTGCAACAAAAAAAGAGAGCCATTTATTATCATTAAAGGGGAGAAAAAAATTTAAGTACATGGTTCAAAGAATCGAAAGAAAGTTTTTCTAAGGGATTCATGATTGTTGCTGGTTTTTCTTATAATGGCAAGTTAAAAATAAAGAGAGTGGAAAAAAATGTCAAGATTAACTCCAAATACTATCAGGAACATATTTTATCGCCAATTTTTCTGAATGAAATACCATCGCTTTACCCACAGTGCCATCGATCTGTGAGACTCCATCAGGACAAAGCTAGCAGTCACACATCAAAATCCACTGTAAATTTCCTAAAAGAAATGGAACAAAAAACTGGTATCAAGGCCATACCCTTCACTGATATCCCTACTAAATCTCCCGATGTATCACCTATGAATTTTTGTGCTTTCGGACTTTTAAAATCTGCATTATCCAAACGTCGTCCCGAAACCCTTACAGGACTCTGGAAAGCTGTTCAGGAGGAATGGGATAGAATACCTCTTTTGACACTTCAAAAGGCATTATTATCCTGGAAATTGCGGTGTCGAAAGATAATTCAGAATAAGGGATGTCAAATAGAACATTTAAAACACAAGAATTGTATGTAATTTAGTTTTGTGAATACAGTATATATCGTCTAAAAAATGTGTGAACAGCCTCTGTATATGTTAGTGAGTAATTATTTAGATATATAATATTATTCTATTTCTGTATCTTAGTATTAAGATTTTTTTCATTTTTCAGTTTTTTCATTTTTATTTTTTTCTTTATTAAAAAGTTAAAACGCTATTCATCTTGTAATTATGTTTTAATTGACTATATTAGTAAAAAAATCTGGTTTAACTTATCTATTTCACCTAAATTATTCTTCCTCTTCATAGTTGTTTATTACTGTCTTGGTGTTATAGCCGACCTCCGGGAGTGTGGCCTAGCTTAAAACATGTTTAACCGGGGTTGAGGGATCACACCCCCCCCCCTCCCAGTCATCAACTATACCACCTCCAATTCCGTTTTTTGCTTATTTATATATGTCTATCTTATTTCAGGTTATAGGAGTATTAAATGGTCGCATCTGCACTTTTAGTCATCTTAATTTTAAATATCTATAAATCGTAAATATTTTTGTGAGCAGCTTAGCGCCTAAAATTTACTCATTTTTGTTTCATATTAAGTAATTTACATTTGTAAACTATATATATATATATATATATATATATATATATATATATATATATATATATATATATATGTATATATATAGATATACACACATACACTACAGCTTAAAGAGTATATCCTGAAACTTTCGGATGATTTTCCGACGACATATTTTAAACACTCCTACAATTTCTCTAGCAAAAGACTGAACTATCAAAAAATTATAACATTTTCTGAAATACGTTGAGATTGTTAAAAGGAGAGCTTGGACCATGAACATTTTTTGTGTAAGCACTAGCTATAATTGTAGGGTTATGTTATTATGACAGATGTTGTTAGGAAATCATGATTCATAAATTTTTAGAAATCTTCAAATATGCCAACACTTTTTATTCCATTATCTTTTCTTAGGATCGGATAATTTGAAAGTTTCACATGTATTTATTGTTTAAACCTCCAACGGAGGACGATTTTCCTACTTTCCTACAGAAAATCGTGGCTGAAATCTATATCCTTGTAGAGATAGATCTAAATCGTGAGGAGACTTTTAATGCAGTACAGAATAATTTCAAGATAAAAAGAACTTTTTTTATACCATGTTTTTAAATTTTCTGTTGAATCATATAAACTTGACAATTCTATGTATTAATAAATATTTAAAGAAATTTTTTTTGATGAATTATCCCATCAACTTGAAAGAAAATGAAGTTAATTGGAAGTTAACTTGCGTTAAACTTTTCGTTCACGTCCCGTCCGACAGATGGCTGCACCAGTCTACAAAACAAAATGAACTGAAAATGATTAAATTCTGCTTAAAGATGGCTAAAAGTATTAAAATAATGCATTGTCATCGTGTTCTGAGCTATTCTAAAAGTTTCAAATGCCCAGCTAGTCGGAAAGTTGGTTGAAAATCGATTGCAAGATTTGTACGGGACAAACACACAAACAAACAAACAAACAAGAAATCGAGTTATTAAAAACATGGTAAAAATACTAGCCGAAGTAATTAGAGAAAAAGGAAATATTTTTATTTATTAATTTGTATATTGCAGGAAACGCGAATATCGCGTTTAACATAAACACCCAGAAAACAATTTAGAAAATAAAACATTTCCTGGAAGCAATATTATTTAGAATGATAAACATTTCTTAGAGGGAATGTTTTCTAGGAGCATAGCTGGTGATGTAATATCTTCCTATATTGAAACACACAGTTAAATTCGTTCGAAGTCGAGATAACGACGGGGTTTCGCGCTGTTCATGTATTCTAAAAATTCAACAGCGGTAACAGCGCGGGCCGGCAATCAACAGAGTAAGTAGAACGCGATTTCCGCGTCGCTCACGGCTGGAGAGTTTTGGCTCATTGATATCCAAGCCAACCCGGTGTGTGTATATATTACATAACTATTGAAAGTAACTAATGTTAACTGTAAGAATTTTGATTTTAGATAAATACTTGTACTTATGTAATATTTGTTTGTGTATTGAAATATTGTAAATGAATGCAGATATATATGAAAAGAGGATATGATTGTATAAAAGTACTAGCTGAAAATCCGTACTTTGCTACGGAGTACATTCAAATTAAATACAACGGTCAATGTATGCAATTAATGCCTATATATATATATATATATATATATAATAAATACGATGATCAATGTATACAATTGATGTAAAAAAATCAAAAAAATATATTTATAAAAAATCGTACGAGATATTTTAATAGACAAAATAATGCAGAAGAAAATATTCAAATTAAATGTGATAGGAAATATTAAAAGATATAGTACAGTTTGAGGAACATATCTTTTACTGCATTTTAATATTTTTTTGGATAATGTCCAATCGTCTGCCGCATTAGCAAGAAAAACAAATTTCTTTAGTCTATTTAGTTATGCATGCGACGATAAATTTATTTATTGTACCAGAAAACGAAATCACGTGATTAGCATTTAATAAATTAAATTCTAAAAATTAATCTTTAAAATCTCACCAAAAATCAGAAAATCGAGGTAAAGATTCGAAAAAGATCTCATTTTAAAGGAATATTTACGTTCTTTTTCGTGATATGAATTTTATAACCCTCAAATTATTATTTTGAAAGCAAATGTAAAAGAAAGTTACAAAAACAGCTTAAAAATTTAATTTTAAAAAAATCTAAGAAGAATTTTTCAAAAATCTCTCTTAGTGCACCCCTACACTATAAGAAAAATCGCCATGCAAAATTTCAGCCCTTCAGGTCCAGCGGTTTGGTCTGTGCGTTGTATGTCAGTGAGTCAGTCAGTTACGGAACTGTTTTATATATATAGACTAGCTGAAAACCCGCGCTTCGCTACGGAGTACATTCAAATTAAATACAATGGTCAATGTATGCAATTAATGCCAAAAAAAATAAATATATATATTTATAATAAATGAGACGATCAATATATACAATTGATGTAAAAAAATATTTATATATATATATTTATAAAAAATCATGAGGAATATTTATTTTTTTTTTGGATAATATCCAATCGTCTGCTGCATTAGAAAGAAAAAATGTTTTTTTTTTGTCTATTTAGTTGCTATGCACGTGACGATAAATTTATTGAAAGTACCAGAAAAGGAAATCACGTGATCGGCATTTAATAGATTAAATTCTAAAAATTAATCTTTAAAAATTCACCAAAAATCAGGAAATGGAGGTAAAAATTCTAAAAAAAATTCATTTTGAAGGAATTTTTATGATCTTTCTCGTGATATAAATTTTATAACCCTCAATGTATTATTTTAAATGCAAACGTAAAAAAAGTATAAAAAACAGATTAAAAATTTAATTTAAAAAAATCTAAGAAGAATTTTTGAAAAATCTTTCTTAGTGCACCCCTATACTATTAGAAGAATCGCCATGCAAAATTTCAGCCCTTTAGGTCCAGCGGTTTGGTCTGTGCGTTGTATGTCAGTCAGTCAGTGAATGAATGAATGAATGAATGAATGAGTCAGTTACGGAACTGTTTTATATATATAGACTAGCTGAAAACTCGCACTTCGCTACGGAGTACATTCAAATTAAATTCAACGGTCAATGTATGCAATTAATGCCAAAAAAAATAATTATATTTTTATAATAAATGCGACGATCAATGTATACAATTGATGTAATATATATATATATATATATATATATTTATAAAAAAAACGTAAGGGATGTTTATTTTTTTTTGATAATATCCAATTGTCTGCTGCATTAGAAAGAAATTTTTTTTTTGTCTATTTAGTTGTTATGCACGTGACGATAAATTTATTTCAAGTACCTGAAAAAGAAATCACGTGATCAGCATTTAATAAATTAAATTCTAAAAATTAATCTTTAAAAATTCGCCAAAAATCAAAAAGTGGAGGTAAAGATTCGAAAAAAAATTCATTTTAAAGGAATTTTTATAATCTTTTTCGTGATATAAATTTCATAACCCTCAAATTATTATTTTAAATGCAAACTTAAAAAAAGTTACAAAAACAGCTTAAAAATTTAATTTAAAAAGATCTAAGAAGAATTTTTCAAAAATCCTTCTTAGTGCACCCCTACACTATAAGAAGAATCGCCATGCAAAATTTCAGCCCTTTAGGTCCAGCGGTTTGGTCTGTGCGTTGTGAGACAGTGAGTCAGTTACGGAACTGTTTTATATACAGTGGCTCCCAAAAGTGTTCGTACACTTACGATTTTCAACGAAATGTGGGTCTATCCATTGATTAAAATAAATATTGCAGATTGGGTATTTAATAATAAGATCTATAATCTATTCTTAACAAAACTACATGAAATATTTTGAAAACATAGTAAAACTTTATTTTTAAGAAACCAATAATCCAAAAGTAACAAAAACTTCATCTCACAAAAGTCATCGTACACTTGTAAAAAATCTCTTCATATTAGTAAATATTCTAACTTTTCGTTAAATTAATATTTAGTAGGATATCCTTTAGCATCCACAATAGCTTTTAAACTTCTGGGAATAGATTGCTTTAGTTCTTTTGTAATTTTTGCATAAATGTGCATCCATTCTTCCATCATAATTGTTTTTAGTTCGCTTTTGGTGTGAATGTCGTGTTTTCGTACTAAAACCTCCAGTTCTCTCCAAATATGTTCTATTGGGTTTAAATCTGGCGATTGAGGTGGTGAATTCTTTGTTTTCGATCCAATTTTCTTTTTTAAAACGTTTTTTCACATACTGCACAGTAGAATGGGATAAATTAAGTAATTTAGCAATATTCCGAACTGATTTACCACTACTATGATGAAAAATAATCAATTTTCGAATGCTGTTTGTTGTTTCTTTACGACTACGAGCCATTTTTAAATAATAAATAGAATATTACGGAGCAGGCAAGCAAAAATTAAAGCCAAACGGTATTTTAAATGCCACCACAATTCAAAAATAAAAATAAAGCGCCAGACGATAATTTTAATTATGAATTTATCCGAAAATATTTCAGTGTACGATGACTTTTGTGAGATAATTTTTTTGTTACTTTTTGATTACTGGTTTCTTAAAAATAAAGTTTTACTATGTTTTCAAAATATTTCATGTAGTTTTGTTAAGAATAGATTATAGATCTTATTATTAAACACCCAATCTGAAATATTCATTTTAATTAATGGATAGACCCCTATTTCATTGAAATTCTTAAATGTACGAACATTTTTGGGAGCCACTGTATATAGATTATTGAAATTAAGTATGTGTTGTTGTACTGAAAATTTTTAATGTTAACTATATGAAGTTTGTTTTGCAAATGAATACATGTATGTTTGTAAATACTTATACATTGCTATATGAAGTTGTTAATGTATTTATGTGTATTTATTGTATTGTAATAGTGCATGTAAATTTTGTAAACACATTTAAGTTGTTAGTGGAAATGTATTGTTGTTATAAGCATGTTTTGAAATGTGTAGGTGTACGTGGATACCTCTATTTGGATATTTGTCAGCAGAAGAATGTTGAAAATGCTTTGTATAACTGTAAAAATTGTACCTAATATTTAAATACCTACTTATTAATTTAAATTGGCAATGTAAGTAATTTTGTAACTATTTGGGGATTTCCCCTAGGAGTTTAGAGTTTTATTTTGACCTGGACAGGTGTTTGACTTGTCCAGTGCTACCAATTGGGGATCTTTAGCAGGTTTGCTGTCGAGCGATTAGTTTTCAGATGTTCTGTATGCCGGAAGTCGGGACAGTGAATCCAAGCCAACCCCTGAGACCTATCGTTGCCAATTGTCGTGGAATAAAGTCGTCATTTTGATCTGATGCTTATAGAAGAGCTCATTACTTTTTGAATCCTATTTAGAATTATTTGTTTTCTAAGAAACTAATATAGCGTGAACCAAAAGTTCATAAAAACTTTAAAAATTCATAAAAAGGAAGAAATTATGATAAAGAAGTGCGGTTTGAAAGAAAGGGTTCACAAAGAAGTCGGATTTTTTTAGCAGCCAAAAAAAAGTTTAAAAAGTGATAGTCTCCGTCCCTTAATAAGACGAAGACTTTAGCAGAGTTTCAGTGTAAAAGTAAGGACACAGGTGTAAAAGCAAGAGTTAAGTTTATTAACATACTAAATTAAATAATCTCATATACAACTCGAATACTATCGAGTTGCAAGAATAACTAGGCAGTCTAGACCAGACTCACACTCGACTGCATGTTGCATTCCTTAAATTCAAGTTAGAGTCAGGGTTGCCACTGATGGAAAGGAAAGTAACATAAAAGAAAATAACATTCATACGTCATGCAAAACTATGACGTCATAAGATAACATGTGAGATAAGAATGAAAGTTTAACAATAGGCCCGCCCCTCACATCTTGCAAAAATTTGTACCAACTTTACAATTATGTTACAGTTTCACGTAAAACAAGTCTTTGAATCTATTTGCATTATGGACTAAACTAACTGGAAAACATGAAACTTAAAAATATATACATTCCTTGTACTTGATCATGGCAAAGTTACATAATCATTTAATTATGTACCAAAAATACAAATTTCGGGTTAAACAAAGCCCTTTACAGAAATAACATTAAATTTGTTTCAGTACAAAAAAAATACTTGACATTCTCAGAAATTTGATTTCTTTTAAACGAAAAACAGTGACAGCCATATATATACACTTACAGGCATAACATTTCATAGTTAGTAACAAATTCTATACATATTTAGAATACAATTACAAGTTAATAATAAATTCCTTACATATCATACTGCACTGTTCATTCACCATCTGACAGTGCTTAAAAAATTATGCTTGTTATATATATATGTTGCAACATATATAACCCCCAAAAAACCCATGTACAATATATAGCAATAACATAATATAACATGCAAAAATATAGTTTAAAGACTTGTACCCAATGTTATATTAGGTAAAGACTTTGGGCCTGTTCACATAGGAGTCCGTTGCGTAGCGTTAAGGAAAAGATGACGTTGAGACGAAAATAAACCAATCATAGGCGTTAAAAATGTCATTGCTAATCGTTTGGAGGTTTGTCATTGGTTAAATATATTTCAATACTTTAACGCTCTGCAACGGACTCCTATGTGAACAGGCCCTTTAACCACAAAGCTTTTCAGTCCAGCTTTGGGTAATGCTTTCGTAAATATATCAGCAAAATTGCTTTCGCTGTTAACATATTTTAGTTTAAATAATTTGTCATAAATTAAGCTTCTCAAAAAGAGATATTTTACATGAATATGTTTAGATCGGGAATTTTCGATTGGGGAATTAGAAAAGTTTATAGCTGCCATGTTGTCACAATATAAAACCTTTCCGTATGGCTTACTTCCAATAATATCTGTTTTTATGCACTCTAATTACCCACACAAATTCTTTTGCCGCTTCGGTAACTGAAACGTATTCTGATTCCATTGTAGACAATGAAATACATTTTTGCTTAAAAGTTTTCCACAAAATTGGGGCTTTATCAATAAATAAAATCATTCCCCCCATGGAAATCCTATGGTCACGAGTAGTTGCAAAGTCAGCATCGCTATAGCAGCTTAAACTGAGGTTTTCAACTTGTGACAAATCTAACTTGAGATCTCTGGTGTGACTGACATATCCCGGGAGTTTTAGCAAGATATTCCAATGGTACATACCTGGATTAGATTGGAACTGCGATAATATATTTACTGCATAGATTATATCTGGTCTCGTACGGCTGGCTAAAAATGCTAAGCAACCAAGAAGATTACGAAAAGGCAAATTTTTCATTTCAGAAATTTCATGTTCAGTATTGGGTACTTGCATTTTAGATAAAATTGTGCCTTTAGCTATAGGTAAAGATGTTATGGGTTAATGGTATTTTTCATAAGATTTGCACACCACCTCAATGTAACTTGTTTGGTGAATGTACAGCTTCCCTCCATGTTCTTCAAATTCAACACCTAACAACTTCCTGGTTTTCCCTAACACTTTTAATTCGAATTTAAGTTTGAGTTTTTCAATTGCATGATTAATGTGGTCTTTAGTTGTTCCAAACAGTATAATGTCGTCCACATACAATAACAAGACGACGTTGTTCTCATAAGTGTAGACACAGTTAACCCAATCTAATGTACGAAAATTAAGGCTTTTAAGAGTACTTTGAATTGTAAAATACCATTCACGACCACTTTGGCGTAGGCCATAAATAGCCCGTTTTAAAAGGCAAAGGTGGTCCGGTTTATCAGGATTAGTAAAAGATAATGTCATCTAAGGAAGCATATAAATATGCACACTTTATACCTATATGATAATGAAGCCAATGGTTTAACGATACTAATAACGGAAAGAATAATCTTATAATTGCGAAGTTAACGACGGGGCTGAAAACTTCATTATAGCTTTCCCCATGCCGTTGATTGAAACCTTGGGCAACTAAACGAGCTTTAAATTTTACAACCTTGTTTTCAGCATCGTTTTTTACAGTAAACACCCACCTGTTTCCTAATATTTTTGCGTTAGCAGGTTTCGGAACTAATTCCCAAACATTTTGTTCTTCCATTGCCTTTATCTCTTCTTTCATGGCATTGAGCCAATTGTTTGCTTCATGTGCTTTAAGTGCGGCATTGAAATTGGATGGTATTTTTATATCGGATAGTCAGCTGTCCGTTAAATTCGACTCTTCTTTTGGTTGAACAACACCTGAATAAGTGTTTTTGCCACTAAAGTTAAAGTTCGTTTTATCGTACTTTAGACCATGGGATTTACAATAGACCTCGACATCTTTGTAGCAATTCAGTTTCATGTCGGTTCCTTCAATCTTTTAAAATATGTCAGTTCTACTTCTATCTCTTCGAGGAATGGCTGACCTTACCCATGTAACGTCTTGTTTGGATTCTGCTGAAGTCTGAGAGGGTGGTGTCTCTACCTCGCTTTTAATTTTAATGTCAGTAGGGGTACAAGAGGGACTTTCTTTCTTTTGCTCACATTGTTTCGAAGTTTCCGCTACACAGAAATTATCTTCCGATTCAATATCCGTTTCTGATGTAGTCTGATATTTAGGTTCACAATGTCCAGTACGTCTCCACTACTTTTCCCCTTTTCTTCTATCCTAACATTAATGATCTCGATGACCCTCCTCTCTGAGGGCAACCATATACAGTAACCTCTGGTTCTCATCGAGTACCTAACTAATATGCCTCTCTTTGACTGCATCCCAAATTTATTTCTAAGTTGTTTTGGGGTTCCCACGAACGCTGTAGCTCTAAATTCTCTTAGATGTCGAACTGATGGTTTACAACCACCATATACACTGAAGTGCCACTGAATTAGAGATAGCAAAGCCTATGCAAATTGTGTAGCGCTGCGCATCATGTATGCGCAAGTGAGGGCGCTGTGGTAACTGCAACGTTTCCAGAAACTTGTTGAATCTATGCCTCGTCGTGTGGCAGCCGTTATCAAGGCCAGAGGAGGCCCAACTCGTTACTAGGTAGGTATCCCTAATTCAGTGGCACTTCAGTGTAATTCAAATGGGATTTCTTTATTACCTTGATGACATACTCTGTTCCATACTTAAGTAAAGCAGAAAAGGGCTTCAGCCCAAAACCCATTACTAAGGCCGCTATCTTTAAGAAGTGTTTTTATTGCGTTCATGGCAGTATAATTATAACGTTCGCTTACTCCATTCTGTTCTGGGGTGAAAAAATTTGTTCTCTCTGCCTGAATGCCTTGGTCATCTAAAAATTTCTCAAATCTTTCATTAATGAATTCGAGCCCATTATCGGTTCGTATATTTAAAATTTTCGAATTTAAAAACCGCTCTGCCCTTTTCTGAAATTTTGTAAAGCTTTCGAATACATCTAACATTTGTTTGAGGGGATACACCGTCACATTCCTACTGTAATCATCTATGATTGTCAGGAAATATCTGAATCCTTCTCTCGTTTGTGTAGGGAGGGGACCACAGACATCCATGTGAAGTAATTGAAGTGGTTTGTCAGATCTCACTTTATTAATAGGATTGTACGATACTCTGCGTGATTTTGCTAATTTACAGGACTCGCAGTTTAATTCTTCATTTTTAATATCTGGTAAACGTTTGACAGAATTATGTTTACTTGTGTTAAGAATGTATTTACTATTAACGTGACAAAACCTACGGTGCTATAATTCTAAATCATTTGTGTTAAACGTTACCAAACTTTCAACTTCGGATGAAATAGTCTTTTTAGGATATTTGGGGTAAACGTAATATAACCCTTCCTTTCTACGTGCAAAGAAACTTTTACTTCCGTCTTTTGCGTGTACTATAATTTTGCCCGCTTTTCCGATAAATGATCCTCCCTCTTTTTCAATGAGTGAACCGGATAACAAATTTCGCCTAAGCCGTCGGGAATACATGACATTGTTCAAAATTATCTTTTCATTACCAAAATTGGTAAACTGCATTTCCACTGTTCCTACCCCTTCTACTGGACATGAAATATTATCAACAGCAACCGGGATTGAGGTATCAGATACCGCCTCAAATGATGTAAACAAATTTTTGCTACAACAAAAATGGGCACTTGCGGCAGAATCAAAAACCCATGCTCTTTTTAATTTCTCCTTTTCATTGTAGCATGTTTCTATGATATAACTAGATGTTTGCTCTCGGTGCTTCTTCCCCTTTTTATCTCCCTTATTTTTAAGCATCCTATTTTTACAATTAGCCATAAAATGACCGGTTTTCCCGCATTAAAAACATTTTCTGATATTTGCTAAATACATCTTTATCCTTAATATTTTTTAGTTTTCGATGTAGAGCTATGCAGTGCTGTTAGTTCGTTGTCCTTAATACTTTGTTTAAGACTAGCTTCCTCAGATAACAGTTCTTGAAGAACCTTTTCAGGCTTAAATTCTTCGTCGCACCACCTACATATAGCTTGCACTATACCAGAAAAATTAGGAGGTAGGAACCTTATCAACTGGAAGGAGTAAAACCAGTCAGAAATTGGCTTACCTGTATCTTTGAGTTGATCCGTTATACCTCTTAGTACCTGTTCACATAGGAGTCCGTTGCGTTGCGTTAAGGAAAAGATGACGTTGAGACGAAAATAAACCAATCATAGGCGTTAAAAATTTCATTGCTAATCGTTTGGAGGCATATGATTGGTTTATTTTCGTCTCAACGTCATCTTTTCCTTAACGCAACGCAATGGACTCCTATGTGAACAGGCCCTTAATCGAGCGGCGAATAGTCCTATGGATTCTTCCTCCGAAGGTCGACAGCTAAAAAAGTTATCCATTAATCCAATCGTTGGAGCTCGTGAGTCCGGCCGGAAGTGATTAAGAAGAATTTCCCAAGCCAGCTTGCCATCCTCAGTTCCAGATATAAGTGGTCGAAAACGTTTTTCGACACTCAAGTATATCGTAGTGTACGCTTTCGCCTTTCTAGTAGCGTAATGTCGTCTTTCCCTCGCGTCTGCGTCTTTAGCTGGGGCAATCTCTGTGCCGGTGATTATATTCCATGCGTTGCGGTTCATCAGTAGTACTTTCGCAACTTCACACCATGACGAATAGTTGTCACCGGTAAGCTGTTCAATACTTGCTTCTAACGACAGGCCCGCCATCACTGTATTCATTAGTGCCTCTTCGTGTGAAAGACGTACTGATAAAAGTATATTAAAAATAAAATTGCCTAGCACCTGTGTCCATAACTCTTTGCTAAAGGCCCATAACCATGATAATCTCCGTCCCTTAATAAGGCGAAGACTTTAGCAGAGTTTCAGTTTAAAAGTAAGGACACGGGTTTAAAAGCAAAAGTTAAGTTTATTAACATACTAAATTAAATAATCTCATACACAACTCGAATACTATCGAGATGCAAGAATAACTAGGCAGCCTAGACCAGACTCACACTCGACTGCATGTTGCATTCCTTAAATATAAGTTAGAGTCAAGGTTGCCACTGATAGAATGGAAAGTAACATAAAAGAAAATAGCATTCATAGGTCATGCAAAATTATGACGTCATAAGATAAGATGTGAGATAAGAATGAAAGCTTAACAAAAAAGATTAAAAAGTCACTGATAGATGGCGCTGACATGCGAAAGATTCAGCAAAATTATGCAAATGAATCTTGCAATAAAAGACCGTGATACACGAGGATTTGAGGAATTGGCCACGAAGTGGAAGACCCTCATTGGCGGAGGGCCGCATTACTGCGGTGGAAACCGTTGTGAATAATATGGCGGGGGGAATCGTTCACGGGGAGTAGCAGTGCTCGCAAAACTGGACCAGTGACTGTACCAGTGACTTTGTAATATTTATTTTGCTGCTAAAAAAATCCGTCTTCTTTGTGATCCCATTGTTGCAAACTACACTTCTTTATCATAGTTTATTCCCTTTTTTATGAATTTTTGAAGTTTTTACGAGTTTTTGGCTCACCTGGTATATTACATTAAGTTTTTAAATTCTTATTGGTAAGGGAAATTTAATATTGTATGTCTCTCATCATCCTCAGATTCGTATTCTACCTCCAGTGAAATTTATTAAGCATGAATAGATCGCTTGGAAAATTTTTACTTTGAATTATGCACTGGCAACAAAGTATGGAAAATATTAGCTTTAAAAAACCATTACATTCATACATTAAGTGAACAAGGAAGTTTTTAAATCAATGGTTTGGAAACTGACGATGAAACAGCAACAAACATAATGCGTGGAGCCTGTTTTAGTGAGGATGGGATAAAAAAAAATGGAGGCTATTGAGTCAACTCGGTTATTTAGGAGTTCTAATATTCCTAGACCTTAAAAACCTTCAGATGATATAATTTAGATTGTATTTAGAAACCACGGGATTTCGTTTCTTACATAATTTATATCGTCCCATTTTCACATGCTGTCTTAAAGTTCAGTATTCTACGCATGAGGATTACCCGATTCAGTTTGGTTTCTTAGTATGGGTTATGAAGTATTCATAACCTAAATATTACAGTCTCGAACTGTTACAAGTTTAAGGACGGCTGACGGTCAGTAATTCCTCTTTACTGTTGGATATTTTCTCCCATTTCGCTTGTTTGAATTGAATGCTGCCATTTCAATTTTTTTTTATCAGCTCGCAAAAGTTAAGGCTCAACTGTTTGTCGCCAATCGATGTTTTGTCGAATGTACATACGTTATGAATATTTTAACGGGCTGTTGTTTGGCCCATCTTTTGGATTGTAAGCTAGACTATTTTGAAAACAATACGATACCATTTTTCTACATAAAAGCTAATCACCTACGATTTAGAGATGTTTTTTAAACGCCAACAAACAGCCAATTCAACTGCAGGACTCGACCCCGGGAATTCAGGCCCACAGTGCACATCGACCTCTTCAACTAATTCTGTTCATTTCACTGTTGAACGACTCTTTTAATGTTCTGACATGGCTGCTCAAATAAATAAATAAATAAATAAATATATATATATATATATATATATATATATATATATATATATATATATATATATATACATACACACACACAGTGGAATCTCGATCGATCGTTTTCGGATCCATCGTTTTTCCGTATGTGTCGTTCATTTTATCCAGTTCCAACGATCATATTGCTTTGTTATGTTTCCGCATCTATCGTTTTCCCGCATTTATCGTTCATTTCAGTAGGTCCCTTGAAAAACGATAGATCGAGATTCCACTGTATATATATATATATATATATATATATATATATATATATATATATATATATATATATATATATATATATATATATATATATATATATATAAAGAGCTCGTCTGTTTGTTTCTTTGTCCTCTGTAGAATCATAGAATGTTTAGGACCCGACACAGTTAATGTTTAGGACCCGAGAAAGTTAACGCAGCAAAAACAAAATTTGGGGCTCAATTAGTTTTCTTAAAATTAATCTTTTAAATGATTTTTGTGCCCCTAAGAGGTGCGCGTACCACTTAAATGTGGATACAGCCCCTTCACCACAACCAGCTGCCTTATCAGTCAAATTCGATGCGCGGGGGAGAAGAGGGTTGGTCTGTGGGTGACGGGGGGGGGCGAAGTATTTATTTTATTTTTCTTACGTTTAGTGGAATTGTGGGTCTAAAAAGGTTGAGAACCGCTGCTTTAGACAGTTTTAGACAATGCCGTTCAAACTAATGGAACTTAATAAAGTTTGGAGAAAAAGGAAAAAAAAAGAAAAATTATGTTCTGTCCCATGGCCAGTTTTTGAAAGCCTTCTGTTGATCTAAATATATTATAATATATTAATCGTTTGAGGATCATAAAATGGGAATAAGTTTAACAGTTCTACAGGATTTTCCCCCTAAGTTCGCGAAACAGAGTTAACATACGATATGTATTTGAATTACTTATTCCGTGAAATCATAAGATAAATCTTTTAGAGTTTTGGGGGGTTTTAAGCAGTGGGAGGGAAAGCTCTTTAAAAAGAGAAACATAACGACACATAACTATTAGTCAATTAGTTATATTAATACATAAGAAAATTAATGAAATTATTTTTAAAGAATGATTGCCTGGCGTTGCCCAGGTAGATATACAGATATAAAATTTTTCATGCATTCCATCAAAAAAATACTGGGCTGCACCCTCCGCTCTTCATGTTCATCTGGCCAGACAGAATGCGCTTAGCACGTTTATACTGAAATGATATACAAACAATAAGAAAGAAAGAAACTTTGAGCCTTAGGCTTCATGCGGAATCTCGCCTTACTTTGATTAAATAAAGGGGATAACGCATCTTGCACTTTACCTCTTGGGTGATGTGGAAAAAAGTGCGTCTGTTGGGTGATGTGGAAAAAGCTGCGTTTTTAAGGGAAAAATAAAAAATAAAGGCAAATGCAAATTATAAAACTTGTTTCTAATTAAACACTGGATCCAACAAATCTAATTAAATCTAATTAAACAGTATCTAACAAATATAATTAAACAGTAAACTTGTTCAATCCTAACGGGCGAATCACGCAACACTGTGTTATAAAATCTCAATAAAATCAGACGTATAATCAGACGAAGGTCCGCAGGCTCAAAGATTCTTTCTTTCTTATTGTTTGTATATCATTTCAGTAGAAACGCGCTAAGCGCATTCTGTCTGGCCAGATGAACATGAAGAGCAAGGGGTGCAGCCCAGTATTTTTTTGATGGAATACATGAAAAATTTTATATCTGTATATCTACCCGGGCAACGCCGGGCAATAATGCTATATATATATATATATACGTAACAAGTCTAACTACTATATATATATATATTTAGTAGTAACCCAAAACTACTATATATATATATACACTATAATCTTTAGTAGTTTTTGTGAGGACAGACATGTCGGCCTTGCAGGTTCGTACAGCCACATCATGGACCTAGAGTCAGGGAATAGGCTTGTTTGCAGCACAAGTATCCGTACGGATAGTGCGACGACATCTGGACTGTCTGTACGGCGACCATTATTGCGGCTTCCCTTGACACTGCAACATAGAGACGTGCGACGACAGTGGTGCGCCTAGCGACAATACTGGATACAGGAGTGGCACCACGTCTTTTAAGACGTTTCCCTGTTCTGCGTGCAGCATCCTGATGGACGTATCCGTGTCTGGAGGCACCGATGAGAACGCACGTGGCCTGCTTGCATTCGATATCGTCATACGGGTCCTGCACCTGGTGTGATGGTATGGGCAGGTATTGGGTACACGAAACGAACGCCTGTTGTTCGCGTCGTCGGTATTCTGAACAGGCAGCGTTACATTTCTCAGATCTTCAGGCTGGTGGTTGTGCCTTATTTTCGAGGCCTCGGAAATGTCATTTTTCAACATGACAACTCAAGACCGCATGTTGCCCGTCGTGTCCTGACTTACCTCGACTAAGAGGGTGTTCCACTGTTGCCCTGGTCAGCACGTTCTCCATATCTCTCACCCACTGAGAACATCTGGTCATGGGTTGCTGAGAGACTGGGCCGCCACCTCTCTACAGCCACTACGATTGATGAAGTGTGGCATAAACTTGAAGCAGCATAGAATGACTTGCCCGTATTTATCATCCAATTTCAGTTCGACTCGATACCTGGTAGAGCCGTTTTAGCTGCCAAAGGTGGCAGCTATGTGTATTTATTTCGGACCCTGTATACCCTCAAATTACCTACAAATTTTATCATGTTCTTTTCCTTCTGTCCTGTATACTTACATTAAGTAAAGTTTTGTCATTTACTTTCCTTCTAGGTGTTGAAATTTTAATGGCTAGCAGTGTATTTAATAGGCCGGGTTTTATTGTTTTGCGCTCGCACGCACGCACGCACGCACATATATATATATATATATATATATATATATATATATATATATATATATATATATATATATATATACATATATATATATATATATTTATTTATTTATTTTATATGAGACTCTTTTGTATCTTTAAGAACATTTCCAGGTGAGTTATTTTATAGCGATTTATTTCTTCGAATCCAGATATAGATAAATATTTTGTTCTGGCTCGTATTTCGAACAGTTTTCTTATTTCGTCTACTGAAGTAACAGATATTAAGTGCGACAATGATAGATGGTCGTTCTTCTACGTTGACACTGAGTTTCCCCGAAATGTTGTGATAGATGCTGCGTGCTTCAGGACAGTAAAAACACAACTTAACGTGGAAAAGCGTTTAAAACGCACGAGAGAAGCCCTAACTGTTTCTGGCGGCGCAAATAAGTGCTATACAATGCACTCACTTGTAATCCCCTGTATTAGGTTGCAGTTCACCCACGCGCACTTAATGATCCCACCATCAACCGCCCAACACATGCCGAGGGTAGTTTTCATGACCTTAATGGGTAAAAGTCACTCTTCTGGAGCATTTATTTGCCTTCGGCACGCGAACAATCGAAGATAAATTTATCTCTTCTTTAAGGCTTTTCCGATTTTATATAATACGTATTTTCAGAGCATTTTCACGATATGAATTTATATAACATGCTGGAATTATTAAAAAATAGAATAAATCTGCTCACACAGAACACTAAAGCCCTTACATACTTTCTTTCTTAACAATTTCTAATTTATTTCGTTTATTTTCGAAGAAAAATGTATGAAACATCTGTTCTTCATGTTCCTTACAGAGTAAGTACATCAAACCAATAAAGGATTCGTTATGTACAGGCGTTACCTATTTCTTTATAATTTTTTTTTCCATGTTGAAGTCTGCTGGAAATATATCTATCGATAAGTTACGGTTGGAAAAATTTTTTGAACATATTACATGTTAGTAATATATTGTGATCATTTAAAAATTTTGCCAATGAAAAGCTAATGGCGACTGTATATTTGGCGTTTTATTTTCAATAAAACGCCAAATGTAACACGAATATTGGTGCGATGTAAATGTTGACATTGAACCACAATTTTCGAAAATATAGAGCTAATTATTGATTTTAATTGGCCCACATTCCTCTGTATTTCGCCAAAATGTCTCTAATAAATCACCGACATATCATCAATATTGGCTTTCGTTGGCCTGCCAAAACAGTTGGTGATATTTAATACAGAGAAACCTCTCTAGCCGGCCACCCCTGTAAACGACCCTATTTTGTTTAGAACCGACTCCATAGATCCAATGTTATGGGAGAAACCTTTTTACACGGCCACCCCTCAAAACGGCCACTTTTCTTCGAAATCCTTGCTAGGAACCATTGTAGCTTAGAACTACTTCCAATAAATCGCCAAAAACCAGTCAAAAGTGAGACTTTCCTGAAAATGTCTCTGAGCAGAAAAATAAACACTCGTGTTTGAATAACATTAACTTTTCATTAGAGATATTTTTTTAAAAAAACTCCAAATATACATTGATAAGTCATCATTAGCTTTTCATTGGCAAAATTCTTAAATGATCACAATGTATTACTAATATGTACTATGTTCATAAAATTTTTCCAACCCTAACTTATCAATGGATATATATCCGTCAGACTTCAACATTGAAAAAAAAAATTCTGAAGCAATAGGTAACGAAAATTTCGTTCTAATATTTTGAGAATACAGATTTACACGTGAAGAATTTCTTAGCAAATGCTAATATTATGGTTATTAGTTCTAGCCATCTTTATCTTCTAACTTTCTTTCTTAATTAATCTTTAATTTTATCGACTTTATCATATAAAATATTCTGCTTTCATTTATCATGGCAGATAATCTTCTTAATGACCTTTCACTCTCACAATGGAAGTCGATTTTGATCTCTCTTGACCAGTGCCCATTTTTCATCATCGTACATTACGGGGATGAGAATTACTTTCGCATAGTTGATCTGTATTCGACATTTATGTGTTTCGAATTAAAGTCGTCAGAATTTACTCCTTAAACATTTCATCCAAACAAAAAATTGGAGGAATCAAGTCTCAGACGGAGAGTAAAATTTGAATTGAAACTGTAAAATCTTAACGCATTCGACCTCTGATTGTCATTTTCATATTGAAGTGAAGTAATCGTAATTAACACCGATGAGATCAGAACCAAACTGTTGACTTTCAGATACGACCATGTGTTTTACATATATATATATATATATATATATATATATATACAGTAACCACCGCTTATAATGATCACTGGTTATAAGAATCAACCGTTTATAAGAATCAATATCGCGAAAACAAAAACAAATGAATTATTTCCATGTTAAAATTTTCGCTTTAAAGAATCAATCCACCGGTTTTAAGAATCAGTTTACATTCTTCGCTTTCCTTTTATTTTTCCAAAAAAGCCACTTAAACCCTCAAAAGGCACGAAGTTCTTTCTTTTTTTTTTAAGAAAGATTGATAAGATGGGATGGAATATAGTCGTAAAATTCACCCCTTTCTTTATTAGACATAACATAATAGTTTCCCCTTAAACGCTTTACCACAACACTGTCCTATTAGCTTGACCCGGGGGCAACTTTACCCTTCCGAGTAAATCTTCGTCTGAGACTATAAGTATTGAAAGAGGTATAAACAGCCTCCTGAAAACTTCATTACGTCAAACTACCGTAGAAAACTTTTTCTTGCTCCCTTCCTTTAGTTGAAATGTTAAAACTGTTAAGCAGGAATGTTGTAACTTGTAACAAATATTGTATTTTTTTCTTCTCTTACTATAATCATGTGTATCTACTTATAGGTCTAAAAATTAAGTTGTATTTTTAAAACTATAAAAAATAATTTTAATAAAAGATAGTTAATGTAAATTAAAGAGTATTTTATGGTAAATTATCTAATATATGTATATATAGGTGTGTGTGTTCCTGTCCAAAAAACTAAATTTCGGCTATAAGAATCAAGCGCTTATAAGAATCAAAAACAGTAATAACAAACGTGATTCTTATAAGCGGAAATCACTGTATATATATATATATATATATATATATATATACTCGTACAGTCAATAAATTCGGGGACTTTATTTACTACAACAACTAATACACTTACAAAGTCTTCTGAACACAATCACCTTCAAAATAATGTCTTTCCGCAACTAT
Source organism: Dolomedes plantarius (assembly GCA_907164885.2). Classification (NCBI taxonomy): domain Eukaryota; kingdom Metazoa; phylum Arthropoda; class Arachnida; order Araneae; family Dolomedidae; genus Dolomedes; species Dolomedes plantarius. Next base: position 38,304,072 of record OU015490.1, on the reverse strand, counting down.
ACACTTCTGCCAGCGTTGATACAGCTTCTGGAAACAGTCCTGGAAACCGTTGCGTGAGAACTGTCGTAAAGCGGTTGTCGCTGTTGCCATCACTTCTCCGGCATTTGCAAACCGCTTGACCTCGAAGCGATCTTTCAGTTTCGGGAACAGTTAGAAATTGCAAGGAGTGAGGTCTGGGGAATACGGGGGTTGTGGCAGAATTGTGGTGCCGTTTTTAGCAAGGGCTTGTTGCACCATCAGGGATCGGTGAGCCGGGACATTGTCATGCAACAACATCCACATGTTGGATTTCCAAACGTGTGGACGTTTACCACGGATTGCCTCCCGGAGACAACGAAGAACCTGTACATACTATTTGTTGACGATGTTACCTTGTGTTTGGCGTAGCTTGTCCTTTCTGGACCTTACGCCAATAAACTTCAACCAACCAAACAACCACTGCTCCTACCCGTTGGATGTTCGCCTCCGTTTCTGGGGATACTGGCCACCCACTTCGCGGATCATCTGCAACAGCGTCTCTCCCATTTTTAAACAAGCTGTACCATTTGAAAACTTTCGATATACACATAGCTTCGTCTCGATACGCTTTTTGCAGTAACCGTAACGTTTCTGCAGCGGCTTTTCCTAATTTGTAGTAAAATTTAATGTTGGAACATTGCTCCAAAAAGAACATTTTGCTACATCGACATCATACGATGACAGTCTGCAGCCAAATGGTGAGCTGCGAGCCTTAGCAGTTGTGCAAAGCGTCATGTGACGTCTCACGCGTACGCAGATAACCATACTTTCAAACCACATCGTTATTTCGGTTCCCCCACACACCGGGCATGAGGGGAAGGGTAGTCCCCGAACTTATTGACTATACTGGTATATATATATATATATATATATATATAGGAGAAGGGAGGATTATGGACCCCCCTTTTGTTTTTGGCTTACTGTGGTCATACTAAAGACCGTTTTTCATATTTTGGAGCTCTAACCTCTTCAATAACTCATCATTTAACATCTAAACATCCTTAAGTGGATTTTCCATTAAATAAAATTTTAAGATGTATACAATCACATAAGTGAAAAAAGTCAAAACTTGCAGGTGACCGAAAGTGGAGGGTAATATGGACCCCCATCTTTTTTACCGAAAAAATCATTTATCTATCTATTAAACAGCTGGAAATAAATAAGAGAAAAGTTTTCAAATGAAAAAGTGAAAGAAAGATAATATATTATTAAACAGCTGGATCATCAAATGGAATTTTATCTATATAAAAAAAACTTCAATTTTGGCGACAAAAGTCGCAAATATAAAACTCAGCTTCGGCTCCGGTGCACACAGAATGAGTCCAGTGTAGACTCATCCCACAACGAATACAAAGTTCTATGTGTCTTCTTTGAATGCACCTTCACAGAAGATGCACGATGCTTCTTGCTGGTCTGGGCCATCTCTGTAAACATATGGGCTTGTATCCACCCATAGGCATGAGTTCTTCCAATTGCTCTGGAAGGGGCTCCATTCATAAGCTGATCCGTTAAGATTATACGAGGAAATATCATCATTGATGGAAAATATGTTCCCCCAACACTCATGCAGCAAACCACAGTTACCAGATAACGACGTTCCGCTGTAGACAGAGATCCCACCTGACGTTTTCTCTTCAACCTCATGACTTGGGAAAACTTTTGACTGAACCCACTTAAACCAGTCTCATCTACATTGAAGATTCTGGAATCGATTCCCTGAACACAAGCTCTCCAGCAAATAAAAATAACCCAGCCACCTTTAATCAGCTTTAAATTATAGGTCTCGGTCTAATTAGCCCTTGTATAACAAAAGTTGACCGTAGCGCTCCAAACCAAAACCAAACTCTTGTTTTTGTATAACCAAATCTGCTGCTGGCTTATCCACTTGTGAAGCCAATAATCTCAAAGTTATTCTTGATACACCAAACACTCTGGCAGCCTCCTTTAGTCCCATTTCCCCGCATCTTAACTTCTGGATAGCCTGAACCATCTTCACCCTATCCCAACTTCTGCGCACTACAGTGTCCTTACTAGCGGGAAATTTCTTCTCAACTTTCATTCTTAGCTTCCAGAATAACCGAGAAGGATTACAAAATATGAAAATAAAATGTATCGCAATGAAATCAACTATGGAATTTCTTTTTCTCACGGAAACATTATTATTACATTATCGAAACCGGTTGTTGGTAATATGGACCCGGGTCCATAATACCAGCACCCATGGGGTCCATATTTCAAACAACGCCATATTGGAAACAAACTCGTTTTTCACATTATGAATTACATCGAATTTAATTTCGAACTAGCTCAAAAGGAACTTCATGTCGTGTAGAATAAGGCACAGGAATCAGTTTTTACAAAACATAGTAGTAGATATGTAAAATATTCACTTTTACTTTTCTCAGAAAAAGTTTGAAAACTCGAAAAACAAACAATTGGCCACAGGACATCATTCGCGAGTGAACTGGGGTCAATGACCTTTACTATCCATTACAGCCACCTGGGGGGGGGGGGGGTCTAGATCACAGCTATAATTAGCGGCTGCACCTGCGCATAAGGCAGATATTAAGGGGGTCCATAATAAATGCAGGGTCCATAATCCCACCTTTTCCAAACTCTCTCTCTTTATATATATATATATATATGTAGGACGGCGTCTAGGGGTAAGTAACTTTACGGAAAGAATTATACGAAAGAAATAAAAAGATTAATATCTAAACTAACATTTTATTTACTTTTAAACACATAAAGAAAAGACATCACGCTATTTACAATTTACAGATTTACGAGGAAGGTAAATTAAAGTTTTACTACAGAGCATGGTTCACCTGTGAGATGGGGACTCCGAAATATCCCAATTCGTTTAGCGAATTCGATAAAAACGCGACGCGGGGAAGAAAAGGCACGACTTTACTCGTCCATGTCAGCGGGGGGTCTGCGAGTGAGCTTCAAATGCTCTCCGAAAAGGTGACGTCACGCGAGCGCAAAGCTTTCCTATTGGACGCTTAAACCCAACGGAATAAAATTCGTTCAGGTCGAAGTCTCCATCTCTCACAAATCATTTTTCTACAAGTTCGGCCAGCCTGGAATCACTGACCTCAGTGATCTGACTTTACATAAAACGATTGGCCTAAAACATCACTAAATAAATGTACATCAAAATTTCCGAAATGATTTAGATATGAGAAATAACCATACAATTCGCGCAAATGAATTACAATGAGGAAATACAATAAACAAAAATAAAATAAAAACACGGTAAACAATTATGAATAAGAAAAAAACGTTTAATCCCTCATCCTGGTGAGTAGGATTTCATTAGATCGGCAGACGAGGAGGTCAATCTAGGACCCTCGTGGTTACCTACTTTCTCTAACTCGTATCTATCTCTAGGCTTTACTTCGATAACTCTATATGGTCCTAAAAATTTAGGCCTTAGTTTCAAGCCTGTTCCAAATTGTGTTCTTCGGATGACTACTAGATCTCCCTGCTGATACTCAGGGGCCTTCTTGCATTTGTTATCGTAGGTTCTTTTATTCTCAGCCTGGATCTTCTGAATGTTTCTTTTAGCATCTTGTCGTAATTGGTTTCTTTGCTCTTGAAATTCTTCCACCATCTCTTCCATTAGCAGATTTTTTAGGTGAAGGTCCTCCTTATTTCTCATGATGACGCCAGTTAATAGATGGTGGAGTACTAAATGGAGACCATTTAGTACTGCGGTTGGAGGTGCTGTTTAGAATTCTTTGCAATGGGTCTACGAATTTGTACCACTTGGTAGGATCGACGATGGACATTTTGGTCAAAACAGGAATAAGAGTTCGGTGGATTCTCTTCACTTGACCGTTTCCTCGCGGTACGCCAGTGGTGATCTGCAGATGTTGGATGTTCTCTTCGGTACAATAGTCACTAAATACTTTGGAGATGAAAGCAGAACCGCGATCTGTTATTATTCTTTGGGGATTGCCGAAAGTCTTTTGTTGCAATTTCAATTTATTCAGGGCATCTTCTGCGGTGGTAGATCTTACGGGATACAGCCAGGTGAACTTCGTGAAGGCGTCGACTATTGTGAGGATATGTTGGTACCTTTTGTTGGTAGAGGGCATAGGACCAATGAAATCTACGTGATAGGTGCTTAACGGTACATCTTCTTTCGGAATAGGGTATAGGAAACCTTCTTTTTTCCCGCTCTTGCTGTTGGTTAAAATACACGGTACACAGTTAACGATCACGTTTTGCACTTGTCTGCTTAAATTAGGTATGAAAAATTCTCGTTTAACTATTTCTTCTGTTTTTGCAGCTGCGAAGTGTCTTTTCTCATGAGCTAGCTTGATTAGCTCAGTTTGCATATCTCTTGGTACTACTATTAATTCACGGCCATCTACGTATTTGTATAATATTTCGTTTTTAATGAAGAAGTCTGAAGTAGGGTTTGTTTCAATCAGTGATTTAAAATTTTGAGTGTTTTCGTCTCCTTGTTGAGCTCTTTTCAATCTGGCGGTGAGAGTATCGCTTGTAATTATGGCGACGGGGTATCGGCTTAAAGCGTCTACATGTTGCATTCTCTGGCCGGGTCGATGCAGAATTTCGTAATCATAATTTTCCAACAGTAGTGCTTATCTCGCTATACGAGTAACTAAATCTTTTTTGTCCATAGTCTTTTGAAAAGCTGAACAGTCCGTTATGATTTTGAAATGTTGCCCTAGAAGGTAGATTCGAAATTTCTTTAAAGCGGTGACAACAGCAAGAACTTCCAGTTCATAGCTACTGTATTTCTCCTAGGCTGGAGTAGTTTTCTGCGACATGTATTGAACAGGGTGTAATTTTCCGTCATCCGCTTCCTGGAGCAAAACAGCGCCATATCCTTGTTGGCTTGCATCGGTGTGTAGTTCGGTTCTTTTCCCTTGCTGAAAAATGCTTAAAACGGGACTTTCAGTTAATAGTTTCTTGAGCTTTTCGAATGCTTCAATTTGGGCTTGTTCGAATACAAATGGATTGTCTTTTCTTGTTAGATCACTCAGAGGTTTCGCTATTTTAGAGTATGCGGGAATAAATTTTCGAAAGTAGCCGGTCAGTCCTAAAAAACTCTGGATCTGCTTGACCGTTGTTGGCACTGGGAACTTCTTGACGGCTATCGTCTTCGCAACTGACGGGCGTATTGTTCCGTTTTCGACGACGTGACCCAAAAATTTGACTTTCCTACTTAGGAATCGACATTTCTCAAACTTAATTTCTAAGCCATACTTCGAAGCAACTTCAAACACTTTCTTTAGTTTTTCTAAACCTTCTTCTTCATCTTTTGCCGGAATTATCAAATCGTCCATGTAAATTACTACAATACCTTTTCGCATTAGTTCTCGAAAAATACTGTACACATATCTTTGGAATACGCTGGGACTAGTGCTTAGGCCGAAAGGTACTTTATTGAACTCGAATTGTCCATCTGGAACAACGAAGGAGGTGAGATGTTTGCAATCTTCATTGACATCGACATGGAAAAATCCATTTCTCAAATCTAACGTAGTGTACACCTTGGCTTCTTGGAGTTTATCTAATACGTCTTCTATCGGCAATGGAAAACGATCCTTGACTAATTTCCGATTCAACTTTCTGTAGTCCACACACAATCTAGTGGTGCCATCTTTTTTCTTGACTAGCACAATTGGACTCGCATATTCGGATGAGCTTGGTCTTATAATTCCTTGTTCAAACCATTCGTCGACTTGCTTGTTGACTGCTTGGTTCTCGGTAAAGGATAAGCGACGTGCAGGCTGGTAAACCGGTATGTCATCTTTCAAAATAATCCTCATGGACACGTTTGTCGTTTCGGTCTTATTTGGCTCATAGTTGGAGATCAATTCAAACAGTTCTTTTCTTATTCGTGGATTGCTAACATGTTTGATTTCAATTTCGTCTTCAGTTTTCGCTTCGTATACTTGCGTGTGCATGAACCAAGTTTTATCTTCATATTTACGGAACTGAACACTTTCTTTGTCGAAGAAGACGGAGGCTTGTTCCAAAATATCTGATCCGATTACTGCCTGAAATTCTAAACACGGCGTAGGTACGATGTGCCACGTGAGGGAATATTCTTTTCCATCCAATTCAATTTTCCGTTGGAACGACCCTTTTGTTTTGACTTCATACTTCCCTAATCCAGATAACACTACTATGTCTTTCGAGAGTTCTGAGGGTTCGATTATTCCTTCGCACATATCTTCACGAATGAGTATCGCTGAACTGCCGGTATCGATGAGAGCTTCAAAAGTCTTGTTACCCATGGTTATTTTCTTCGTTTTAACTCTTTCTTGAGAGATTCGTGAGCAGACTTGAACCGGAGAGCTTGCAGATTTATTAATGTTTGGGTTTTTGGGTCGCTTTGTACAATCTACGGCATAATGACCTGGTCCTTTGCAGTAGCTACAGATTAGTTGCTTATTTCTTCCGACGTAAGGAGTTCCGTTGGATTGAAAGTATTTCTTTTCATGCCTATTGTTCCCAATTTGGAAATGTTCAGGTCTTCGAGAATAAGTATCGTTAGATCCTCTGGCTTCATATTTTCCTTTAGCGAATGAGTTGGATGACTTCGGTTTTAATGTTCTTCGGACATCTTCATATTCTTCAAATTTTTTAGCTAGTTCGGAAGGTGAGTTAATAGTAGACCATTCGTCTAGAAAATGTTGCTGAAACTCGTAAGGTGCTTTCTTCTTAATTTGATCGGCTATAATTAACTCTCGTAGTTGATCGAAGGTTTCTATTTTCAAACCGGAAGTCCATCCGTCGAAATACGTCTGCAGTTCGTAGTGAAAATCTTGCCATGTTCGCTCATCAGATTTTTGGTGAGATACGAATAGTTGACGAAGTTTTTCCGGAGACAACTTAAATCTTTTCAATAGTAAATCCTTGACGTGGTCGTAATCATTACATTTGTCCGCTGGTTCTCTTGCGATCAGATGAGCAACGTCAATGGGTATCAATCCTATCAGTCTCTGTACCCAAGCTTTCTTCGGTAAAAATATCAATTCTGCGTGCCGTTCAAATAAGGTGAGGTTCAAGCTGATGTCATCCTTCATATTAAACTTATGGAAAGTTTCGTGAATCAATTTATTCGGCGCTTGGACGTTTTCGGCGTTGCTCGTCGTATTGACACTCTGTTGAGCCTGTATTCGTAATTTCTCGAAAGCTTTCCTATTGGACGCTTAAACCCAACGGAATAAAATTCGTTCAGGTCGAAGTCTCCATCTCTCACAAATCATTTTTCTACATATATATATATATATATATATATATATATATATATATATATATATATATATATATATATATATATATATATATATATATATATATATATATATATATATATATATATATATATATAAAAAAATAAAAGCCCGGTGGCGTAGTGGTTAAAAGCGTCAAGCTGCCATCCCACAGGTCCAGGGTTCGACCCTGCGACTGGGCAAGGTCGACTCAGCCTTTCATCCCTTGAGTGGGTCGATAAAAAGAGGACCAAGCACGCTTGGGAACTAAACTCTGGGGGTCCCACGTCAGGTTCACAACCTGAATGAGACATATGCTGTATGGCACCCCAAGGTCAAGCAAGCGGAGATGGGTACCGCCGGCCCTGGTCCACATCGGACTGTAGCGCCGTGAGTTTTTATATATATATATTGAACCCAATTGTTCGTAAAATTTCTTTGCTTGAGTATTTTCCAATTGATGCTAACTTTAAAACGCTCCTTTCATCTCTGGGTGAAAAGGCTTTTGGTCTGCCTCCAGCGGATTTTTTTTTCCGTACTCATCTTTTAACCTTAAAAAATTGTTGATGACAGTTTTAGATCTTCCTATCTTTATTGCTATAGACTGACAACTCATTCCTGACAGTGCAAAAAAAAAATTCAACAACACCTTTTTCATATTCAGTCAGTTTATCTCCTTTTGGCATTATAATAACATTAACAAAACTCTTAAGAGAAAACGTTAGAAAAATCACTATGCACCAGAGTATTTAACGAGCAGATCAATAATAGTTTTACGTAACATTTCTATAAAAAAATATAGTGGTGTCCTTAAATTTTTTACACAGGCGAAAATAACATTTGTTTGCATAATTATCATTTTTTATTTACCATGTTATTATTAACTCGCTTTCTTGTTTGTGTGTGTGTTTTTCCAGTACAAATCTTGCAATCGATTTTTAACTAACTTCCCGACTAGCTAGACATTTGAAACTTTTAGAATAGCTCAGAACACGATGACAATGCATTATTTTAGTACTTTTAGCCATCTTTAAACAAAATTGAATTCCTTTTCAGTTAATTTTGTTTTGTAGACTGGTGCAGCCATCTATCGACCGGGACGGGAACGAATAGTAAAACGCAAGTCAACTTCCAATTAACTTCATTTCCTTTCAAGTTGATGGGATAATTCATCAAAAAAAATTTTTTGAAGTATTTATTAATACATAGAATTGTCAAGTTTATATGATTCAACAGAAAATTTAAAAACATAGTATATAAAAAGTTCTTTTTATCTTGTAATTATTTACAATAAAAAGCACGAAGATATATTTTGTTGACTTTTATATTAGTATTTCAACTTTGTGATCAACATTAAATTTCCATTTCAATTATCTCATTTTAAATGTATCAAAATGTTTATAATTGTTTGCTGTTTGGAATCTTGAATCGGTTCTGAACAAAATATGGCTGTTTCGATTCACTGTATATATACAGTGAAACTTATCTAGCCGGTCACCCCTTAAAACGGCCACATTTTTTCGGAACCATTACTAGCCGCCATAGAAAAGTACACCCCTATTCGGCGGGTATCCTTCAAAACGGCCACTTTTATTTTTCCGGAACCATGACTGGTCTCCATAAAGAAGTTTCTCTCTCTCTCTCTCTCTCTCTATATATATATATATATATATATATATATATATACACACACACACATATATATATATATATATATATACACACACACACATATATATATATATATATATATATATATATATATATATATATATATATATATATATATATATATATATATACACACAGGTAGGTCAGTTAAGGATTTTATACGAAGCGACCACAACTGAGATCAAAGTAGATCTTATTTGCATTTCGGTAGCCTCTAGAACATAAAATAACCAATGATAATAAACATATATTTCCTGAAAAACATATAAACGACATTCAGGATTCGATTCAACCTCATCTAAAAACTATTTAGATCAAGGAAAAGTCATGAAATGACATGTGACATACCGGGTTATCTAACGACGTTCGTTAAGAAAGTTTTCGACAGTCATGTAAGCTTAATTCACTTATTTCACCACATTCCATGATTTATCACCTAACTTCTAGTTAGCGGTGCTGATTCTTGATTACGTCTAATTATCATATTACGTTTCAACAAAGGAATCTATTCAAGGCCGAGCTTGACGTTCTGATTAATTAACGGTTACGGTCTAAATGTTTGCAAACGAATACTAATAACATTTACGTACCCTTAAGCCAGTTAAAAACTTTTTCAAAAAATAAAAGTTCTGATGTGACCTCATAAAGCGATATATCAAAAAACACATGTCAATAATAATAGAGATAACAGTTTTGACAGCTATTTAAGCCTATACTTCCTTTTGCCCCGTGAACTTTTAGGCTGAATGCCAAACTTCTGTTTATTTGCTGGTCCGGTTATAATATTCGCAGGAGAATATAAATGACTTTTATAAAGTCTGAAGTTCGTCTGATATTTAAGAAAAAAAAATTATTACGTGTCATATCCCAAAGCGTGTAAGACAGCGAGGTGTTAGAAAGCCGTTTAAGCCAAATTCCTTTTGCCTCTAAATTTCATGGCTTACTGCCAAACTTTAATTTCTTGTCTGGATCTAAAAAGAATATAATTAAATTTTATGAAACTTTTAGGTCCGTATAAAATTTAAGAAAAAAATTTGCCTGGAACATTCCGAAAGAATATCAAAAAGCATTAGAAAGATGTTTTTTATAGCCATTTAGGAAATGTTCACTTTGCTACTGAATATTCTAATTTACTGCCTAAAATTTTTTTACTGGTTGGTGTCAAATCTGAACTATATCTCCAGCGCATGCTTCTGGTTTCAAAGAAATATCTGCAGAGTTAAACTTGACATTCGCAGTAGTTAATTGTGACGATCGCAGTATTTTCAAAACAATGTGAATAGCATTAAATGGACCAATGGTGTGGGCAAACTGTGGGTCGCGAACCACTAAAGTGTTGCCAAAAAAAATTGGAGGTGTCGCCGAAATGCCGAAGTAAATTTATATCATATTGAATTATTTTATTAAATAAAATGCTTTAAATTTTCTGTAATTACATATTTTTAATTTTTTTATTTATATTTTTATATGTTCAAAAATATATGATATGATATTCTTATATAAGGTGTCAAACAGCTTTTCTGTGAGAACTCCATCAGAAAAATGCTATACTTTGGTTGCTTCCATTTACCTATTATTTACTTCCCTTTGCCTATTATCTACTCCCATTTGCCTATTATTTACTTCCATTTGCCTATTATTTACTTCCATTTGCCTATCTGTATGAGACTGGATTTAAAATGAGTAGCTGTAGAAACCGAACAACGATCAAGACTTAACTGGGAAGATGATACGAGCGTAGTACTCAAATATTTCACCAAATATTGAGAAAATATTATCTGGGATTCAGGCTCACTCTTCTCAATAATTTTTTTCTCTTTTTAGTTTAATATAAATAAATGAAGTTTATAATTTTCGATGTTTTAATATGTCGCTTATAATTTTGAAATCATGCTCTTTTTATAATTTTTAATTTTGTTAATTGTTATCTAGTTGAAATACACATTAATATTTAAAAATGAAGTTATAGTCACATGGGATTTATCAAAAAACAAGATCAGAAGGGTTTATTGTTATTATGCAAAGTAAGTATATACACAAAATCTGCAGTTCATTGATTTACCACAGATCCAGGCAAATGGAAGTAAATAATAGGCAAATGGAAGTAAATAATAGGCAAATGGAAGTAAATAATAGGCAAATGGAAGTAAATAATAGGTAAATGAAAGTAAATAATAGACAAATGGAAATAGGTCGTCAAAGTTTGCTTATTTTCTTTTCTATTTTTTGATAACACTTTTTCTAATTAAAAAAAATTTGGTAGCACCAAAAATTTTCATTTGGGGTAACGTGATTTTTTTCTTGAGGGGGCACAAGATCTTGAAGCTCGGCGAAAAATTTGAAAAAGATTTCATTTTAAAGGAATTTTTATGATCTTTCTCTTGATATAAATTTTATAATCCTCAGATTATTATTTTAAATGCAAACTTTAAAGAATGTTACAAAAACAGCTTAAAAATTTAATTTAAAAAATCTAAGAAGAATTTTTCAAAAATCTTTCTTAGTGCACCCCTAAACTATAAGAAGAATTGCTATGCAATATTTCAACCCTCTAGGTCCAGCGGTTTGGTCTATGCGTTATATGTCAGTCAGTCAGTCAGTCAGTTACGGAACTGTTATATATATATATATATAGCTGAAAGACTAAATAATCCATGCGTATGTGTTTGCGTAATACATGTGTTTGCGTTTGCCTTGTGCGTTATAATTTTAAGGTAACTTTCCTTTTTTCTACATTTTTATTTATTAAAATTTAATAATTTCGGAGTCGTTTCGTATCGTGTGCATAGTATATACAGTGATTTCCGCTTATAAGAATCACGTTTGTTATTACTGTTTTTGATTCTTATAAGCGGTTGATTCTTATAACCGAAACTTCCCTTTGGACAGGCACACATACACAAATATATACTTGTACATAAATATAAACACACAGGCACATATATACATAATTTACCATTAAATACTCTTTAATTTACGTTATTTATCATTTATTAAAATTATTTTTTATAATTTTAAAAATACTCAATTTCTAAACAAATACTATAACTCAATTTCTAGACCTATAAGTAACAACATATGATTATAAAATCAACAAGAGGCAGCTTCTCTTTTACTACACTTTGGAAGAGCATCATATCTAATTAACAAGTTCTGTTTTTCAGAAAAACTAAGAGTTTTCCTTGTTTTTATCATATTTGAATTCGACTATCAAAAAGTTCTAACACTAACTGGCAATTTTGTTAGAAAACTAAAGTGAATACTAGCGACGTATGCTTATTACAGTCTCAGACGAAGATTCACTTTATAGATTACGTTTCACGGTTTGATTCAGCATCTGGTTCATCTGATTCAGCAAAATGGATCCGTTTACGTTTCACGGTTTGAAGTGCTGAATCCACTGTCCCGTTTGCGTAAGTGATGGTGGACACTTCGCGGAAGATTTATGTGTTTCAGGTACCAGAAATCCACAACCAGGAAGTAAGTGGTGGGAAAAAAGGAGTGCCTGTCTGGAGAAAAGTGAAATCGGACCCGGGCGGGTTAGATGCCCTGGGTAAAGCTAATAAGACAGTGTTTAGCAAAAACGTATAAGGAGAAACCCTTATGTTATGTCTAAAGGAATGTATTTTACGACTGTTTTCCACCCCAAAGTTTTATCAATCTTTCTTTTCAAAAACTTAAGAAAGAATTTCGTACCTTTTGAGAGTTCAAGTGGCATTTTTTGGAAAAATGAAAGGAAGGCGAAGATTGCAAAGTGATTCTTATAACCGGTGGATTGATTCTTTAAAGCGGAAATTTTAACATGGAAATAATACATTTTTTTTTTTTTTTTGCGATATTGATTCTTATAAACGGTTGATTCTTATAACCACTGATCACTATAAGCGGTGGTTACTTTATATATATATATATATATATATATATATATATATATATATATATATATATATATATATATATATATATATATATATATATATATATATATATATATATATAGATAGATAGATAGATGTGTATATACACTAAAATGCCACTGAATTAGGGATACCTACCTAGTAACGAGTTGGGCCTCCTCTGGCCTTGATAACGGTTGCCACACGACGAGGCATAGATTCAACACGTTTCTGGAAACGTTCCACAGGAATGGCTTGCCAAATATTGGCTAAAGCTGTCCATAATTCAGTAAGGTTCTTTGGTGTTGTGTGATGGCCTTTCACGCCTTGTTCCAAAACATGCCAAAGATGCTCAATAGGATTTAAGTCTGGGCTTCTAGGTGGCCAATTCATGACAGAGAAGTCAGAGGAATGCTCATCCAACCAGCCAGTAGCAACCGGGACTTGTGACAGGTACAGTTGTCTTGCTGGAAAACTCCATTACCGTGCGGATAACAGAACAGCATAAACGGATGGAGGTGATCACCCAGCAACTCTACATACCGAATTGCATTGAGGGAGGTTGGTACACGCACCAAAGATCCCAAACTGTGCCACGAAAAAACACCCCAGACCATGATTGAGCCACCATGGCCTTGTACAGTTCCAGCCAGGCATGGAGGATCCATGGCTTCATGAGCCTGACGCCATATTCTCAGCCTCCCGTCGGCGTTAAGTAGTCAGAATCGAGACTCATCACTCCATGCTACTCGTTTCCAGTCCTCTACACTCCAGTCTCTGTGCTCTCTTGCCCAGGCAAGACGTGCAGTCCGATGGCGAGTATAGAGCAATGGTACTCTCGTAGGTCGACGGCTCCCGAAACCCATACGGTGAAGCGAGCGTTGCACAGTCCGTTTACTGACTGTACGACTGGCACCGTCATTAAACTGGGTGGTAATTTGAGCTAATGTTTGGTTTCGCTGGCTACGCCTGAGCCGTCTCTCCTGACGCCTGAGCCGTCTCTCACCACGCACTGTCAAGGCTAATTGTCCTTTGCAGTTTGCCCGATCGCTAGTTTTTTTCCACCATCCATGTATTCTTGGTATACTCTTGACACTGTCGACCTTGAAAATTCTAGCTGTCTGACGATTTCGGAAATTGAATGGCCCATGCGTCACGCACCTACGATTTGTCCGCGGTCGAAGGCGTCTAAATCAGGCAGTTTACCCATACTGGCAATTCCAACAACTAATTCAGAACAACCACAGTACGCGCTATATATGCAGTTACCACAGCGCCCTCACTTGCGCATACATGATGCGCAGCGCTACACAATTTGCATAGGCTTTGCTATCCCTAATTCAGTGGCACTTCAGTGTATATATAGATGAGGTAAATCAGCGTCGTATTTTTATTAAGATATTTACACCAAAATACTCCGTATTTCTGTCATAGTACCTGGAAGTCCTCATTTATATTGCTTAATGTAGCTTGTTTCAAACTGTCGATGAAATGATCTATCAATGAAAGGTTAATCGATGAAATGATCTATCAATAAAAGGATAATTGATAAAAGGATGTATTTTATTTCAAATAATTTATGATCTTTCTCGTGATATAAGTTTTATAACCCTCAGATTATTATTTTAAATGCA
>OU015490.1:38064594-38279594 GCA_907164885.2 Dolomedes plantarius | reverse complement strand
CACTCTGAACCTAAACGTATTTCAGCCAAAAGTATTTTTGGGTCTAAAGAACTATTAGATCTGTTGATTATAGCTATATCTAATACTGCGTCTACACACATCTGCACTGCACAGAATTCTGGGTGGAAGCCAGTGATTTATGGGGCAGAGCATCTGCAGCGATCTCTCGATCGAGCCGTTTTTGCACAGATCATCAAAGAAACACGAGGGACCTTGGGGGGGGGTTCTAAATGGGGGAATTTCTGGAAGACAGTCTAGTGTTCCTTCACACATCGCTTGGGGGAAGGAGCGTGACTAATCGACCCCCAAATGTGTCAAGCGGAGTCGGGGGTGCTTGTCTGCATGTGTGTGTGGAGGCAGTATTAGAAATTGTCCTAAAATTACTCCTGCGAAGTATAAAATCTTTGCCCATCCAAGCTAAACAGTCGAAAGATATATATGCTGTCACGCGATGTAAATCTCGTTTGCTTAAGCACCTGCCACTCTCATATCCTGATAGTGATAATATTTATCTAGGAAGCAAAAATAAAACACTCGTCAAGCTTACTGATAAGGCATTTGGTGATACGGTCTTATCGCGGTTCAGTCTTATTAAACTGGCAACAGTGTTACCTAGAAACTAGGAGAGCAGAAAAATATTAGTATTGCTTTTATCTAATAAAAATGTCTGTTAAACCTGTATTTATCCACAGAGTTTCTTTTTTACTTTGCATTTTAAAATATCTAACGGAATTTTCGTCACATACCAAAAGGGTTGTGTGTTTTAACTGACGTTAAATCCTTCATCAAGTTTCCGTATTTGTCGCAACCTGTCTTTTATCATACTTTATATATATATATATATTTATATCTCCGTCAAAATTTCTTAATTTAATTTTAGATAAAATTTCGGTGATTAATAAAATTTTCAAGGACGTGAAAAGGTTACGAAGCAAGATAATACGGCAGATATGTACCATTAAATAAATAAATATTTCAGATAATTTCTTCCGAGATTATGAAAAAAAATATTCTTAGGGTTTGTAAATTATTGGATATGTAGCCTAGTGGTAGCGCGTTCGGCTTCAGACTGGGGGTGCTTAATTCAAATACCAATGAACGCCATTAATCTTTTCCTTGCGGGATGGAATAGCATGTATCCCAAGAATACGGGCCCAAGAATGAATGTGTGTGTATATATATATATATATATATATATATAAATATATATATATATATATATATATATATTGGAATCTCGATCGATCGTTTTCGGATCCATCGTTTTTCCGTATGTGTCGTTCATTTTATCCAGTCCCAACGATCATATTGCTTTGTTATGTTTCCGCATCTATCGTTTTCCCGCATTTATCGTTCATTTCAATCGGTCCCTTGAAAAACGATAGATCGAGATTCCACTGTATATATATATAACGTCCTTAAAGGCCGTTCTTACAAAGGGGATATGAAATTTCACGTTCTAAAGAGGGAATCGGTAAAATGTGCCCCGTAAGCTAAAGGTTAAATACCTTAATGTCTAAGCCAGATAGGGGTACTGTAGACCGGTAAGTCCTTCCACGAGGTTAATGAGTGGGGGAAGGTGCGAGCCCTCCAGATGTCGCCGTTGGGGGAAGCTCGGTCATAACTCAGATGGTACCAGGTGATAATGTTGACTCACTTGTATGGTGCTTCCAGGGAAGATATACTCAACAATTCCCGCGGTATATTGTGCGAATGTCTCACGACAAGAGTCTCTAAAGAAGAAAAAAGTTTGGATCAATTTAATACGAATATGAATTAATGGTGTTTTAGCGTGATGTTTTCTCCTAAACCGAGGAAAATTTGATCTTTAAATGGCTGGGTTATTATTATTTACTGCACCGCAAAAGTGTTAGGTAATCAGATACTACAAATCTATTACATATTTGCGTGCATAAAAGATAACCTAAGGATTGAATCGTTCTCTTTTTTTATCGCTTCAGATTTCTGCCAATCGATCTCCCACGTGCATGAAAAATCAAAAGTTAATCAAAGTTTTTTTGTTTTTCTGTTTGGAAATGGTGCTAGAATTTATCGACTGTTGACACTGGGTAATGTCACGCGATTTTAGGGTTAAAGAAAGTTTGTGTTTTTTTGTCTTTTCAGATCGAATGTAGCTTTATTAAAATCAAAATATCTTTTTAAATATTGTTTTGTTTTCCTCGGTTCGATAGGATTGAATAAAATCTTTTCAGAAAGTTTACACAAAATAAATTTTTTATTCTGTAAATTCTTCAGGCGGATACACAACTTCAAACAGAAAACACGTAACAACTGTCTTCTATACAGCAGAAAACTCTAAAAATGCAAGTCAGGATAACAGAGTCGTCAATACAACACACGCCTAACGCACTTTCAATACATTCAATTCTCAGCAGAAAAGAACACACTGAGTTCCAATGCCAATGTCCGGTATATTTATAGACTTCCAAAGCGTCCCCTATTGATTGACCAGCTAGAAATCATTAGAAGCTTTTAGAAAGGTCTAGAAGGTTGGCGACCATTTGGCGCGATATCGCCAAATTTGGTGACCAAAATGAGTTACCAAATCCATCGTCAATTTTGCGATAACTCTCATATTTGGTAAGATTACTATAGACTCGTAAAATTCGTAACAATATTTACTTTCACACTGAGATGGTTCGGAAGTCTTAGAGAGTTCTCTTTTGCTCTTCTTCTTATGGGGCAGATTCAGAAATCTTTTCATAAACCTTGATTATCTAAACAGGCTTGACAATTTAGGTATAACTTGGGGTGGGGTACGTAAATTTCGCATAAAAATATTGAAATTTCGCAAAAAAATACAATATATAAAATTTCACATTTATTCGGAAAGAAATATATAAATTCAAAAATTTCGCATTTATTTTTAAAAAATCAAAATTTTACCTACTTGGATAGGTAAATATCAAAATTCATAGTTAAAAGCTAACATTTTAGTAGTCTCCACATTTTCTTCCTTAAGTCTTTGCCTTCTGTCATTAATTACTATGTTGTACATACTAAACTATCTCTCAACGTCTACGCTGTTAACGGGGTATAGCTGCCTTTCCAAAGTTATGTGATTGAAACATCTGTATGAAGTGCCGCATCGTGCCCGAAAAGTAACGCATCTCTATCTCGCAATTTGTCCACCTGAGGGCAGTTGTATCAGTTTTATTGTGCTTTATAGTATTCTTAAAGTGGATTTTTCTCAATTGCTGCATTTTTGAATTGTCATTTTTCTAGGCGAGAAGCGATATGTAGGTAAGGCCTTCCTGAGTGTAATGACCTACAAGCTAATCGATATATCGACATCTAAAAAAAAAAACAAGTCATTACATGCAATTACATGTAAAATTTCAGTCATTTCTCGTGAGCTGAAACATAGTACCCTGTACCACATAAGAAAACAATGTAAAAAATAATCACAAGATAAAAAGAACTTTTTATATACCATGTTTTTAAATTTTCTGTTGAATCATATAAACTTGACCATTCTATGTATTAATAAATACTTTTTTTAAAAATTTTTTTTAAGAGTTTGACTGCTCCAAACTTACTGGAAAGACCTCTTATTTCGCCAAATATCAATTTTGATATTTTCCTATTTAATTATTTTTCACTTGTATTTATTTTTATTTTTCACTCCTTTTCTCTCTTAATTGCACAAACCTTCGCTTAATTATTATTTTTCACTTTCTTTCATTTAATTTTAATCACTTTTTAGTCGTTTCCACTATCCACAGACTTTATAAACTGCTAACTTTTATAATTTTTGTTAATTTTTCGCACAATATTTTTGTAAACAAACTAAATTCACATGTATTCTGTTTTCAAAATCGTCAAACGCCGTTACACTAAAGTGCAAGCATTGAATTAGATACCTTGCGGATTTTTCTGCTTAAAGATGGCTAAAAGTATTAAAAGAATGCATTGTCATCGTGTTCTGAGCTATTCTAAAAGTTTCAAATGTCTAGCTAGTCGGAAAATTAGTTAAAAATCGATTGCAAGATTTGTACTGGACAAACAAGAAAGCGAGTTAATAAAAACGTAGTAATAATTACAAGATAAAAAGAACTTTTTATATACCATGTTTTAAAATTTTCTGTTGAATCATATAAACTTGACAATTCTATGTATTAATAAATATTTTTACAATTTTTTTGATGAATTATCCCATCAACTTGAAAGAAAATGAAGTCAATTCGAAGTTAACGCGTTTAACTTTTCGTTCCCGTCCCGGTCGATAGATGGCTGCGCCAGTCTACAAAACAAAATTAACTGAAAATGAATTCAAACCTGCTTAAAGATGGCTAAAAGTATCAAAAGAATGCATTGTCATCGTGTTCTGAGCTATTCTAAAAGTTTCAAATGTCTAGCTAGTCGGGAAGCTAGTTAAAAATCGATTGCAAGATTTGTACTGGACAAACACACACACACAAACAAACAAGAAAGCGAGTTAATAAAAATATGGAAATAAAACTCAAAACTCAAATGCATACAAATGCTAATCTAAAAATGAGTGTGATTTTCCATGTTGAGACAAACTTTTGACTGATTTAGACAAATCAGCTTTATACTTGCTCAATACGTCATCAAGCTTCTATACAGGGTGTTCCAAAATTCGACTGACAAATTCAGAGGGGTGATAGTAGGCATCATGACGAGCAATAATCACATAGGAATGTGTTCCCGGAAACACAAACCTGATCAGTTAGAGGATAATCAAAGAGGCAGAAATGAAAAGCCAACATTTCTGCATCTTTGTTTATCCTCTAGCTGACCAGGTTTGCGTTTCCGGTCATACATTCCTATGTGATTCTATTTTGCTTTTGAGTTATCTACCTCCTCCAGAAAAATGCGATATTTTCGGCCATCTAGTGGGGTTGGTAAGAGGTACGGTCCGATTATGTAAACAGCGCCCTCCAGCGTCAGGTTTGTGTTTACGGTCATACAATCCTATGTGATTATTGCTCGTCTTGATGCCTACTATCCCCCCTCTGAATTTGTCGAAATTTGGAACAACCTGTATATGTTCTTCGCATATGTCGTTTTGGAATTGGGTGATTCCCAAACATACGTTGACGCGATCAACGTGAACAGCAGGTGGCACATTTTTCTTACAGTTTTCACAGTCTTGTATTTTTCAGGAACTAATTTACAGATTTTTTTTCTCACAAAACCTGTAAATTACTGAACCTGCCTGTTAATCAGTGTGAGTGTTTCGGGCCGCACATAAAAGCTTAGTGCATTGGCCGTTCTAGGCCAGAGATTTGGGGGGGGGGGGGGCAACGTCGGCTCTTAGGGTTATATATATATATATATATATATATATATATATATATATATGGATATATATATATATATATATAACATTAAAAATCCCTTAAGCCTTTTCAAATCCTAGTTTATTCTAAACTCCCTAGGGCGAAAGTTTTTAAATGGCGGCTCTATTGCTTAAAAACCAAACACGTGTAGCGTGGGTACATAAATTAACTACTTCCGCGAAGGTATTATGTAGGTGTCACGGCACTCCTAAACATTAACCAATTAACCTCTCCTTTCAAGATCACATGACGAAATATTCTAAAAATTCTATTTAAGGCTCGACATCATGTAGATGTGGGCACTCTTCAATTTTCTGTTGCCTAATAAAGACGCTGTATCCGTCGACTAGAAATATGGAATAAATTAATATTTTCAGAATAACGACGACTTCTTATTTGAACACTCGGCTACTTCTTTCATTACGGTTGCGGTATGGCGGCTCCGGTCAACGTAAACTTATCATCATCACATCAGTTGGGGTCGGCATATTACATATATATATATATATATATATATATATATATATATATATATATATATATATATATATATATAAAGAAAGAAATTAACATCCTCTCATTTTAAATTTGAACTAATTTAGTATTAGGTCTACGATTATATAATTTTAGGCTATGGAAAAAAATACGCCAGGCTTTTTTATTTGGGGGGGAGGCAATTGCCCCTACTTCCCCCCCCCCCCCCTTGAAGCCACCCTTGGCTTAGTGGGCCACAGTTTGAGCATCCCTGAGCTAAATAATCGAAATCTTACCACGAATTACGCTATATCTAAATTCCTCCAAATGTCAAATTTAGAGCGACTGGGTTTTTCTCTCTATAAAGAATATGCTAATATATAAATTACGCACAGAAAATGTGCAAATAACCGCTTTATTTCTACTTTATCCGTAGAAAATAACCGTAAACCTTTTACTGGTATGCCGAGGTCACTGCATAAATCCCACAAATGCTAGCCAGAAACACCGATGTCAGTTTTTCTACGATAAATATTGTCACTCGATACGGTTGTTAACCATGCTGACAGTAGGCTTATTTCACTGTGACGCAACCATTACCAGACTATTTTTAGACATAGGTAAATGTTAACTATCAGATACTAAAGTCATAAACTGGTTTCATTTCAGATTATCAACGATAAGGGGCCTTTAACGAGTACATGTAGAGCTAATTTAAAACTTGAAGTTAAGTGCCTATGAGAGTGTAAATAACTATGATTGACAAGTCATAATGTTATATCAGACGTTGAATATTGCACATAATACGTTTAGACATGAACTATCTTTTCCTGCTGTAGAGATTATCATCCTATCTCCGATGGTATTTGAAATATGAATGGGAGTTCAGTTAGCTTAACTATAGCGCGGCAACTGACCGAGCAGGTTATTTGACCAACTTAATCAAGAAAACCGATCGATTTAGGAATGATAACGAACCCTGTTTAACCCATCAGCGGACGCTTCTATAAAGTGCAACATTTTCGTAATTTTGAATGGTTTGTTTTTACATGTAAGGTTTGAATGTTCTAAGCAGTTAGAGCTACACCCTATCTAATGCAGGTCTGATTTTCTGACCAATGTATTCCTTTCCATTCATTTGTTAGTCGTTATTTAACCCTGGTAAACCAGCGATTATACTGGATTACAATACGACAAAAGCGGGAGTTGGTGTAGTCGATCAAATGTGCAGCTATTACACGGTAGATGGACAATCTCATTGTTTTTGCGAAGATGGACAATCTCATTGTTTTTCAGGTTTTGGGACATACTAGGAATCAATTCGCAAGTTGTCCTTAGATCCAACAAACCGGACAGTTTTGAAATAAGGCGATTCTATCTGCATTCTTTGGCCTTTAATCTATATACAGTCGAACCTCCATATATCGAACTTTCCCATATCGAAATTTTCTATACATCGAAATCTTAGCAAAACTCAATGTTCATTACATAGAAAAACTGTTTCTATATATCGAAAAAATCTCTATATATCGAAATTTTTTCACGACATATTGGGAGATTTTATTCCACTTTAGACTAAAATCTCCCAATTTTTGGCGTTTGAAACAATACGTCGTGGACTTTAATTCGCGGAAAATGTCCCTGATGAAGTTTTTAGTGGACTGAATAAATGCGAGCATTTCTTTGATGAACTTTCCGCAAAACTGGCTGTTCAGCAAGATATTAGTAGTTTTTTTTTTTTTTTTTTAAAGAATGTAACTGTGATCACTGTAACCACTGTCTGGATTGTTTTTTTAAAGGTATATAGCACTCAATAAATCTTTGATATTAATTCATCTTTTAGTTATTAACTTTAATTTTAATGTTTTAGGAGAATTATGATAAAACTAAGATCAATTCTATATATCGAAATTTCTATATATCGAATTTTTTTCCGACATTTTGCTACTTCGATATATGGAGGTTCGACTGTAAATATAAAACAGTTCCGTAACTGACTGACTGACTGACTCACTAACATACAACGCACAGACCAAACCGCTGGAGCTAAAGGGCTGAAATTTTGCATGGCGATTCTTTTTATGGTGTAGGGGTGCACTAAGAAAGATTTTTGAAAAATTCTTCTTAGATTTTTTTAAATAATATTTTTAAGCTGCTTTTGTAACTTTTTTTAAGTTTGCATTTAGAATAATAATTTGAGGGTTATAAAATTTATATCGTGAGAAAGATCATAAAAATTCCTTTAAAATGAAATCGTTTTGGAATCTTTACCTCGATTTTCTGATTTTTGGTGAATTTTAAATATTAATTTTTAGAATTTAATTTATTAAATACGATCACGTGATTTCTTTTTCTGGTACTTTAAATAAATTTATCGTCACGTGCATAACAACTAAATAGACAAAAAAAAATTTTTCTTTCTAATGCAGCAGACGATTGGATATTATAAAAAAATATCCCTTACGGTTTTTTTATATATATACATATTTTTTCTTACATCAACTGTATACATTGATCGTCGCATTTATTATAAATATATATATATATATATATTTTTTTTGGTGGGGGGGAATTAATTGCATACATTGAACGTTGTATTTAATTTGAACGTACTCCGTAGCGAAGCGCGGGTTTTCAGCTAGTTATATATATATCTCAATATTATCAACATTTTATATCTTATCATAAAACTCAGAATCATTATTTTCAATTTCAAAAGAAAAAGTCTATTACAAAAGGAATAATCAAAGTTGAAAGAGACGTTGCATTTTGTGCCACGCGTGCCTGCTGAGGGTTTCACCTTACATATTGCCTTAAACTATTGAACCAATTGGCGGTACATCAATTGATAGAGGTCTCGCAAATTTTCAATTCCTTTTTGGTAAACTAAGGGGAATTTCTCGGAAATTTTATAATCACATACCGATAAATGAGTAATTTTGAATTCTGTTCCTTGCATGTGGGAATAGATCTCTAATTAAAATGCGTAAGTTTTAAAAAATCTATTTATTTTCGTTCAATTTTTTTTAAAATTTTAATTTTGTAGCGATAAACCCCAGTAATGTAACGCCCTTTAAAAAAAGAAAGACTGAAAATTTTAAAATTCTAAAAACTACCCGACTCTTAAAAAAATGTCTAGATTCACTATGTAGAAAACAGAATCAGAAAATATGCATTTATTAATTAGTGGTAAATAGTGTGGTTCGTAGGAATGGGAAGAGGGTATGAGCCCCCCCCCCCCCCCCCAACCAGACCTCGGCTGTGGGGTTGCTATGTTTATATTGAGGTGACACTATGGGGCAACATTGGTTCACCTGTAATGAATCAAACAACAAAGTGGTGTTGAGTGGGCGAATATTGAAAGACAAAGTCTGCCATGTTGGAAAAAAAATATGAGTGGTTGAAAAAAAATCCCTAAGAAATATTCCCCATAGCTTAACATATGTTTAGCTATGGGGAATATATACAATATATATAATTATGAATCAGGGCTATAGGGAACACGTCGTGTTTTCAGTCACCCTGAAAAATTGAATGCAAGTAAGAGAATAATTCCAGGCGGGAAACCCCGTCTCCGTGGCGATATGCAGGAGCAAACAAACACACACACACACACACACACACATATATATATATATATATATATATATATATATATATATATATATATATATATATATATACTAAAAATTTATATATATACTATATATATATATACTCTCTCTATATATATACACAATATATATATGAGAGAGAGAGACAGAGTCTGCAGACCTGTGAGATCAACTAATGAACCATTTTTTCTTTATTTGAGAATGGGAATTATCGAGCATTATGGAGAGGGGGTTTCTTCAAAAGAGTGCTAAGAGGCTCAAATAAAAGCAAATATTCTATATATCAGTGCTTAGATATTAGTCAGTTATAAGGGAATTCAGGGCAAAAAATTTCCTTTTTAATTCGTAACATACATTTTAATATAATTTTTTTTACCAGATGTGTCTTTAAATAATGATCACGTCACACATAAAAAAACTTGAATAAATTAAAAATTTTTTTGGAATATTTTAAAATTCCAAGTTAAAAGCGTTTTCACTTTTTAATGTATAGGGTGAACCAAAAGTCTTGCCCTGATTATAAATATTTATCGTGCTCAAACTATTATAATTAGACCTATGTTGTTTGGGTATATTGTAAGTACTGTTATAAATTTTTTTATAACACCATTTACCTCAGTAAATTTTAACGTGTGCCCCCTTGGTAGCTCGGAGAATGTCGAAGCGGTATTCCAGTTCCCGCCAAGTGTTATTTAACATGTCTTCTGTTACAGTACACACAGTACATGTTTCGTTTAGGAAATCACTCACTAAAGATCCCCAGTGTGGGGGTGCGACATCTTTCTGAAAAAGTTGCAATAAGTCCAAGTAAATGTTAGGGGTAACGCTTGTTGGGCTTTCTCTTGAATCGACGCCATTCCGGCCGAAAATGAAGTCTTCCTTTCAAATATTCCCCTGAGTCCCTCTTGAAGAAGCACTCGCGTCATTTATTGCACAAAAAAAAAAACTACTTAAACTGACCTATCCAACGATACAAAAGTTATATTATTATATTAAACGGTTATTTTGTAATGATTTTTTATAATCAGGGCAAGACTTTTGGTTCACCCTGTATTTGCCCACCTCTGAATCCCTTTTTTTTACCTTTTTTGCGAAAGAATTGTTTGTAAATAATTTGTCTTATGGATTCATAAAAATTTTATTTTTAAAAATTTAAATCACCTTGAAAGGCAATAAATTTTTTTTTCTCTGGTTAAAATTTGCTCGAGCAAAAATATTTTCAGAACTTTTACTCTTAATGAAAAATGAAAGACAATGTAGTAAAGATTTATTATGGAAATTATCACAGCGATACCATGCGAAGAATTTGTTATCTATGCTTTTAAAGATGGCAAATGATGAAAAATTGTATTCGATAGAAGTAGGCTTTTAAAATACATGCGCACAGCAATGTGCGCATAGCCAGTACAGAATTACAGGGTTGCATGTGCCAATGTAATCACAGTTGGAGCATGGGCTTTGCGTTACTGAATTTTGTACTGATATAGAGAATATAGCTCACTTCTACCCAGACTTGGGTGTATATAATTTAAAGTGGCACTCTAAATGAATATGATACAAACATAGTTTATACATGAAACAATGTTTATTGAATTCGTTGCACATATAGAATTTGCTTTTACAGCAATAAGCATACGTACTACTTGTACGGAGTATATATTACATTCAATAGAAATACTCTTTGCATATACTCACAAACCAGCAGAGAGTCAAACCAGCAATACTGCCACTTAAACTTTGGTCCCCCTAAGCACTAGCGCAGGATAGCACCTGGAGCTGCTTACATCGTAGCTTCCTTAACTTGCTTATCTATCAACTTTAACAACCCCCTTTTTTAATCAAGCTGCTTGGTATTTATACCAAGCGCGTATGCCGAAATTAGCATATCTCAAGCAGCTTCTTTAATTCATTCACTCAAAAGTTCGATTCTTGTGAATCGAATCTTGTGTATACCTTACACTGAGTTTATTATTTTGAGTTTGTTACTGACTTCTGTAGTATGTTTAATGTTGTACAAAATTTCATAGTTATACCATGCGAGGAATTTCTGATATAGCCTCTCAAATACGGCCAGTCGTGAAAAATTCCTTTAAACTTTTCCTAATGGAAAATCAGGGCCTGCCCATACCCCCTGGAAGATTCCCCCATCAAGTAGGTGTGTATGTGGGGGGGGGGGGGGGTCCGAACGTAGTTCAGTTTCTGGCTTAGTGGTCCACAGACTTCTACGGGTTCAGAACCACTGCTCTATAGTAGGCTTCCATAATGAAGCACCCAACTAATTCGTGGTGTGTATTGGCCAGTGTCCTCAGGACAAAGTATTTGGAAAGATTTTTTTTAAAAAAACTGCTGCAATAGACCCTTTATCAACTTTTGACAGCAACAACCTTTTGATTGAGCTATTAAGAAAGGGAACACTATTGGCCTGTCAGGAGAAAGGACTCGTCAATCTCCCCACGACAGAAGTCATTGAAATACGCACTTTTGACTGTAAAAAACTCTTCTTATATGTTAGAAAACATGTAAACAATATTCAAGTGTCCTTAATCAATTATTCTGTCATTTCAAGAGACATTGCTATTTTCATACGCATTCTCCATAATGAATAGTAAATTATACACCCTTTTATCTCAGCTGGATATTTACAGCTACACCCATTAGCATAACACTTGAGGATGTCAGTGAGCGACCTTCAGTGAAACATTTTTTTTTTTTACCCTTATTAAGTCCGGTTCTAATTTTGCTCAAAATGCAAGTTTGTGTATTATTATTATTAAATCAATATCACTTAGACATACATCTATACACTACTACATGCTTCTAAAATACAACAATTAAACACAAGAAACAAAACACAAAACAAAATGGCTTATAGAAATCGTGGAGCTAGTCAGTCTAATTGAGCTGATATCCATTCGTCCTCATCAGTTCCCTGGCCTCTCAATACCTACCATAAAGACTGTTACTTGATAGTGCGAGGGCTTTCGAGAATACCTAACCTGAAAATGTATTGAGGCCAACAATCGTGTTCCGTGGCAAAGTCTAAAAGCAGCAACACTTGTTCTTCTTGGTGCTGAGGGGATATGTAATATTGCATCTTTCCATTCCTTATTTTGTATATCTCTTAATTTTCTCTTTTCATACTGAGGAATTCATTTTTCTCTTTATAATTCTTGATGCTGAAATGAAGGGGATTGCTGTAATCGATGTTTGTGTTATCCGAGTCCCTTTTTTGGCTAGTTGGTCAGCCATTTCTTTCCCGTGGACTCCACAGCGGCAAGTTTGTGTAAAGCGATGCAAATGGAATATGATGATTATTATAGCATTGGTTGCAGAATTTACGCGATGAGATCAACAGCATCCTAATACCTTCGTACTTCGTATATGTAAGGTAACTTCGCAAGTTTGTGCCTGAAATGGAAGGTATCGCTGTTCCAGAGGGTGTAACTGTATTCGGCACTGCATGAAAGACCTAATCATCCTAATCATTATTTGTTCGTTAACCTTTTCCTTACGGTGTGGGATACCATCTATCCCAAGAGTGAACGCGGGCCCAAGAATGAATATATATATATATATATATATATATATAATATATATAATATATATATATATATATATATATATATATATATATATATATATATATATATATATATATATATATATATTATATATATATATATATATATTATATTATATATATATATTATATATTTTATATATATATATATATTATATATTATATATATACACTCATGGACAAAAAAATTAGCGCACCAAGAAGGAGTCGTCAAAATGAAACGAAATTTTACATACGTAATGACTACTTTAATATAAGTAAATGATAAGAAAATCGAAGAAAAAGGATAATTTATTTCAGAGAAAAAGGCAAAAGAACGGAGGAATTAATACTCCGTTGGACCCCCTCTAGCGCGAATGCACGATGCGATACGATCGGGCATTGAGTCATACAAGTTCTGTATGATGTCTTGAGACATTTCGTTCCATATTTGCTGTAACCTTGCCTCTAGTTCATTCAAACTCGTGGAATGCCCAACTCGTCGTCCCAAATGATCCCAGATATGCTCGATTGGAGACAAATCTGGGGATCGGGCAGGCCAAGGAAGGGTAGTAACAGTGCGGAGACAGTCTTGTGACACCCTTGCCGTATGAGGCCGAGCATTGTCTTGTCGAAAAATGGCTCCTGGGAGCCGTTGCATGAGTGGCAACACATGTGGTTGCAGGATTTCATGAACATACCGCTGGGCTGTCATGGTGCCACGGAACAATACTAGGGGTGACCGTGTATTGTAGGCAATGGCACCCCATACCATCACACCAGCTGTGGGAGCGATGTGTCGCTGTACAGCAAAGGCAGGATTGAAGCGTTCACCACGGGCTCTCCACACACGAACACGATTGACATCACTGCTGAGATTGAATCTGGATTCGTCGCTAAAGACGACCTGGATCCATTCCGCTGCAGTCCAGTTTCCTCGTGCGTGGCAAAACTCCAAACGGAGGCGTCGATGGGTAGGCGTCAAGGGCAGCACACGTAATGGGCGCCGTGATACCAACTGTCCTTCCACCAGGCACCTTCGTATGATTCGAGAAGACACAGAGGCCCCTAGTGAAGGTGTTACCTGTGCCTGGATGGCGGCCGATGAAGCAGTTGGCTGTACGCGTGCATTTCTTACGATGTGGCGGTCTTCTCGACGACTGGTCTGTCGAGGGCGTCCTGAGCCTGGTCTTCGTGTACATGACATCTCTCGGGTCCCCTGGTCCCAACACCTCCTCACAACACAATCAGAGCGGCCTAATTGACGAGCTACTCGCCTAGCTGATAACCCAGCTTCCATCATCCCGACGATTCTCCCCCTCTCAAACTGCGACAACTGCTTATATTGTCTTCGAACACGGCGTAACGGCATGTCTATCTCAGCTCTTCCTTTGTAAATGATTCAGCACACTCAAACAAGCTTTGGTTACCTGTTTTATACTCCACAGAGTACGATGTTCAACGCCCTCTACCGGCTATACGTAATGCGCAATCACGCTGCATTTCTAATCATTTGCATATCTCCCCGACATGTACCTTCATTTCAAGTTTCGTTACGATCCCGCAATTATTTCTTGGTGCGCTAATTTTTTGTCCATGAGTGTATATATATAATATATATATATATAATATATATATTATATATATATATATATATATATAATATATATTATATATTTTATATATATATATATATATGTCGGACTTAAGCGGGAACGAAATAATTATTCTAAATTTAAAGGGGGCTTAGTAATTAATTTATTGTCGTGGCGTAATTCGCCACTATTCTCATATCTTGGTTCGAAATACATCGAGAGAAATCGGGGGAATTCCCTTTGGATTGATTGACATCTGTGGCCACGCCTATGGTTCAACGCCGGTGTATGCGTCACAGAGATCATGTGGGCATGCGCGGTGGCTTTGGATGGCAGAAAAACAATAGCGTTTAATCAGACTGCGGGAAACTCTTGATTAAGACAGTCACGCGTCGCGCGGAAGCTTGATGACTGTTGGATTTAATTTATCAGACTGAATCAGGTAGCTTAAGATTTTGGAAATAAACGATGTTAGATATATTAATTGTAGTTCTTTGCCACCGGCCTTTTAATTCATTGACTGCCATAACTTGAATAATTAAGTAAAGATAGATTAAGAAGGAGTAAGTTTGGATGTAAGACGACGTACTGGGAAGGGTGTAGGTAGCGAGCCCGTCATATATATATATATATATATATATGTATATAACCCCCTTTATGGCCGTTCTTACAATGGGTGTGCGAAATTTCCCGTTCTAAAGAGGGAACGGGAAAAATGGACCCCGTAAGCTAAATGTTAACAGCAACCTATTAACCACGCTAATGGATGTTTGGATTTTTGGTTTGTAGGTGAACAAGTGGTTGAAGCCCATTATTGTGGTTGGTTCCCTGGCACCCACTTACGCAAATTTTACAACCCTAGGTACTTATTTGAAAGATTGTGCGGATTGATTTCGTAAGCATCCCCAGGGGTGACATTTGGAGGGTTCGTACCTTCTCCCACACACTGAGCTAACAGAAAGACTTTCTGGTCTACGGATTTAACGCGTCCATATCCGGCCTAAACACGAGGTTATTTAATGGAGATAGTCGCGATTCGAACTAAGCACCCCCAGTCGGAGGCATGACTTGCTACCAATCGGCGTTACCTCAGGTACTCTTCTACATCATATTGCTTCTAAAAAACGCTTTATTTTCTGATTAGTTTTCTGTTATATTTGCTGAACGCGATATTTGCAAGTTGTGGCTAAAATAATAAATATATTTTCTTCCTCTCCACTTTTATCGATAATAATGATAATTATTATTGTTTTATTGCATTATAATTCTCCTTACGATAAATATATTCTTCTTCTTCTTCACAAACACAATAGCCCCCTATAGGCCCTGGCTGCTTCAACCACGCGCTCCCTCCACCGTCTTCTATCTGCGGCGACTCCTCTGCAATTTTTAACTTTTAAAGTCTTTAAGTCTTTTTCAACGTCATTTAACCATCTAGATGGTGGTCTACCTATAGCTCGGGATCCCTCGGGTTTTTTAAATGTTAAATTCTTAGTGGGATTATTTTCCGAACTTCTCCAAACATGGCCAAGCCATCTCAATCTATTACTATGGATGACCTGTGTTATATGCGATGGCTTCTCCAGGGGGGGGGGCAACCCCCCCCCCCAAAAAAAAAGCCCGGCGTATTTTGTTTTCATAGTCTAAAAATATATAATCGTAGAGCTAATACTATATGAGTTTAAATTTAAAATGAGACGATGCTTATTTCTTATATATATATATATATATATATATATATATATATATATATTTATATATATATATATATATATATATATATATATATATATATATATATATATATATATATATATATATATATATATATATAAGAGCTTGTCTGTTTGTTTGTCCGCTATAGAATCATAGACTGTTTCCCCCACCGGGACCAAATTCGGCACAGTTAATGTTTAGGACCCAAGAAACTTAAATAGGAAAAACGAAATTTGGGGCTCAATTAGTTTTTTTAAATTAATTTTTTGATGATTTTTGTGCCCCTAAGCGCAACTCTTAAATGTGGATACAGCCCCTTTACCACAACCAGTCTAATTCGATACGTGGGGGAAAAGAGGTTTGTTCTGAGGGGTGGTTTGAGAGTTGGTCTGGGGGTGATGGGGGGGGGGGGGCAGGGTGAAGGGTTTTTTTGCGGGGGGTGTAGCCCAGTATTTTTTTGATGGAATGCATGAAAAATTTTATATCTATATATCTACCCGGGCAACGCTGGGCAATTATACTAGTTTTATATATAAAAGAGCTCGTATGTTTGTTTGTCCGCTATAGAATCATAGACTGTTTCACCCACCGGGACCAAATTCGGCACAGTTAATGTTTAGGACCCGAGAAACTTAAATCAGGAAAAACGAAATTTGGGGCTCAATTATTTTTTTAAAATTAATTTTTTAATAATTTTTGTGCCTCTAAGAGGTGCGCGACCACCTGTGGAACCCCTTCACCACAACCAGCTGCGCTAAGAGAGATGGTTTTGGCGGTGACGGGGGGGGTCAAATTCCAATGCGCGGGAGGAAGAGGGTTGGGAATGACCTTTGGCCCTGGCTCCCCAAATAAACACAACTGGTCAGATGAACATGAAGAGCGGGGGTACAGCCCAGTATTTTTTTGATGGAATGCATGAAAAATTTTATATCTATATATCTACCCGGGCAACGCCGGGCAATAATGCTAGTATATATATATATATATATATATATATATATAACCCTAAGGGGCGACGTTGCCCCCCCCCCCCAAAAAAAAAAAAAAAAACTCTGGACTAGAGCCGCCCCTGGTTATATGTGATTGCCCATAAAGCCTATACAGTTCAAAATTATATCTGGTTCTCCAACGTCCCATCTCCTGCACTGGGCCAAAGATAGCCCTGAGGATTTTTTCTCTCAAACATATCCAGTGACCACTGCGTGACTATGATCAAGGTCCATGTTTCACTTGCGTAAAGAAAGACAGGTAATATTAGTGTCTTATAAATTCTTAATTTAGTTTTGCGACTGATAAGATTAGATTTCAATTGTCTTCTCAACCCAAGGAAGCATTTATTAGCCATTTTGATTCTGTTATGAATTTCTGCTCTTAGCTTATTTTTGTCATTAATTATAGTGCCAAGGTATTTAAATTCATCAACCTTTTCAAACGTGTAACCCTTAATGCACAGAGGGTTGTTATAGTTTACCATGGAGGGTGAAAATTCCATAAATTTAGTTTTATCCTCATTGACACGATAAATATATTAACTGTATAAATTTCGCTCGCGATTCTGTATTGAAAATTAATGCGGAAGTTTCATTTTTTATGAAGAAAAAGGGGAAAATATTAAAAATATTTATCTCCGATGAAAATACAAGCCAAAAGTGGAGTTTTGTGGTTAAGGGTCACGAACGCAGAAAACCGCGTGTTCTCGGATCATTAGTTCGACTTCTGAAGCTGTAAATAAGCGTGCATTATGTTTTTTTTTTTCTCACGTAGAGTAAACACGTTGTTTCTTGCAATGTCAGGGTAAATGATATTCAAATGACCGAAACAATCTGTGATGAAACTGGTTTCGAAACATATTGATGCAGTGAATTGTTAATATATGTGATAAGGTCATAAAGCGCATTCGATACTTTTATACGAATGCTCCAATTTGGACAGTTTTCTTATTTGTTTGTTTATATTAAGGCTGCTGTGTACTAAACCATAGCATCCCTGCTGTATACTAATCCGAAGCCCTATTGGATTCGCTCACCTCAATCAATCAATCACCATCAATGTAATTCTATGGGGAATATGTGTATATTATATTGACAGCTACATAAATTCTGATAATCCAATAAAAATCGTATTTGCAGATAGCCTGATTTCTGCACCTTGCAACAGGTATCATTTTATAAATTTCGCGCACCAAAGAATTTAGGAATGTTTAAAACACACTACACCAAATGTTTTCCCCGAATAATTTAAAATTAAAAATATTATTTGCATCTTTTCAAATCTTTTCAAACGAAAAATACCTCAAAGTGTAAAATTTCTTTCTCTATTACAGAGTACAATTAAAAAAAAATATCTTCAAATATAAGTCGGCAATTCTTGGACACATTTTCTCCATAGGTTAACTTTGAGGTGAGCGAATTCAATAGGATTAACACACAGCAGCCTTAAAAACCCGACGTACGACATATCAGACAACACATGCAATTAAGGTTTTTAAATCTGACGCCAGGATTAAATCTTTGCTTTGTAATGACCGGCACAGGTTTTTTTATACTAAAATCCTTATTTCTAAGATAACACGCGTTAAAAACATGAATTACAATTCCTTTGCCGCTCAAACGGTTCCTGTCATTTGCTTAGATAAATCCTTTCACATTCTTATGTTTACAAGCTAAGGATCCATTGTTTCACAGATGATTAGGGGGGGGGGTTCCTTTTTCAACTGCCAAAGGTATTATTAAACACACTTCAGCTCTTAACTGCCATCACGGTGGCCCAGTTGGCAAGAGCAGTTCCTCTAACTTTTTGCCAATATGTAATTTCTCTGGGTCAAAATTATATAAAAAACAAAAAAAAATGTAGTTACGATACGTTGTATGTATCCTCGAGCGTTGACACCTTTGTGTAGGAGCGTCTAGATCAGTGGTCCCCAAATGGCGGACCGCAGACAAGTTTTGTATGGACCGTGACGAAATTGTGCATTTTCAGAAAATAGCGACTCAGCAGTGATCCAAAATGCAATGAAAATTTGATATCCTACCACTGTATTATTCATCAAAGTTGTGCTGCAGTCTGAATCCCAGTCTTCAGAATAAATTGCAAACGGTGATACAAATAATTAACTTTATACAGGCAAAATCATCTCTTAAGCACCGTTAATTTAAATCATTTCTTGAAGAGACTGATGCTGAATTTGGCGACTTGCTTCTCCACATCAACGTGAAATGGCTAAGTAAAGGGTTGTGCTTGAAAGATTTTTTGCAGTATTGGAGGACATCAAAGAGTTTTTCGACTAGTGATCAAAGAGTAGCAAGTGAGCATTTAGGCTTCCTCCTTGACGTTGAAGAAAACGTGGCAACCATCGGAATTTTGATTGATATTTTTAGGCACTTGAACCTTTTAAATCCCAAACTACAGATTGATGACTCAACAGACATTAAAAACCGAGCACAGCTGATAGCTGATGATGCAGGTTCTATAAAAGAACACTATTTATTTTGCAACGAGCTTCCAGAGAGGAAATTTTCCGAGTAACCGATGATTTTTTCAAAACCTATGATATTTCATGGAGTAATTATGCCAGCATTTTCACGGATGGTACAAAGTTTTCGCTAGATTGTTTGAACTTCGCAACGAGGCTCGTGAGTTTTTGTGAAAACAAAATATGACCGAACTACACCAACTTTTTGAAGATAATCACTGGATGGCCAAGCTTGCGTGTATGGCTGATATCTTTGAACACCTGAATGGACTGAATAAAAAAATGAAAGGTCGAAGCGAAAATTACCTGACGTGTTCCGACAAGTTAATGTGGTTTAAAAATAAGCTCGAAATTTGGAAGAAAGAGTTATAAAAAGTATCTCTAGAAATGTTTCAAAGGACTTACAAGTCTATGATTAAAAACAAACAATTAATTCTAAATCTGGCTCAACGACATTTAAGTTTATTGTTAGATAAATTTAATCACTATTTTTTCACAATTAATACGGAGCAATACAATTGAATAAGAAATCCTTTCCTAGCTGATGCCGAAAATTCAATAGAAGCACCTTCAAATTCGAGAGGTATTTATAGAATTGAATGACGGGATGCTGAAACTCAACTTCAGTGAAATGTCATTGACTGATTTCTGGATTTCAGTTAAGGATGAATATCCTGAAATTTCTGACAAGGCAATTGCAATTTTGCTCCTTTTTTCTACGACATACTTATGCGAACGAAGTTTTTCGACACTGGTTCTAATTAAAAATGACAAACGATCGCGTTTAAAGGGTCTTGACCATGAACTTCGGGTAGCACTAATATAGAGCCAAATATAGAATGTATAGGTTCATCAAAAGAAGCTCAAATATATCATTATAAATTAGTTATTATGTTTAAATTGACTTTGATTAATTAGGCTTAAGTAAAGACTAAAATTTAAATTTTAATATTAAAGTTTAAAGAGAATTAGAAGTTAGAAAGTTGGGACGTGGCGGCCTTGTGGTACAGCGTGCTGGTTTTCGGTCCTGAGGGTGCTCGGATGGAATCCTGGCGAAGCGACACTAAAATACCCCCGTTTGTGTCGTCTCTTCATAGGGGGCAATGCTGGTCCGCCTATATGGCGCCCCCATAATAAAATGGCCAGCAAAAATTGCGGTGAATTATAGGCGAATGTCTTCGCGACAAGTGCCTCCGCATTGGAAAAAAAAAGTTTAAAGAGAAAAATTTTTTGCTTGTAATCTATAACTTTATATTTTTGTTCTTGTGTTGGGTGTACAATTCAAAATGATTTATATAAAACTTAATTGTAATTATCTAGATGCATAGAGCTATTTTATTGTGTTTTTTTATCTAATCTATATACAGTGTCCCTCAAAAGTGTTCGTACACTTACGAATTTCAATGAAATAGGGGTCGGTCCATTAATTAAAATGAATATTTCAGAATGGGTATTTAATAATAAGATCGATAATCTATTCTTAACAAAACTACCTGAAATATTTTGAAAACATAGTAAAACTTTATTTTTAAGAAACCAGTAATCAAAAAGTAACAAAAAATTTATCTCACAAAAGTCATCGTACACTGAAATATTTTCGGATAAATTCATAATTAAAATTATCGTCTGGCACTTTATTTTTATTTTTGAATTGTGGTGGCATTTAAAATATCGTTTGGCTTTAATTTTTGCTTGCCTACTCCGTAATATTCTATTTATTATTTAAAAATGGCTCGTAATCGTAAAGAAACAACAAACAGCATTCGAAAATTGATTATTTTTCATCATATTAATGGTAAATCAGTTCGGAATATTGCTAAATTACTTAATTTATCCCATTCTACTGTGTAGTATGTGAAAAAACGCTTTAAAGAAGAAAATTGGATCGAAAACAATTTAAAACTGTGTAGTATGTGAAAAAACGCTTTAAAGAAGAAAATTGGATCGAGACAATTTAAAAATATCAGGTCAAAATTTGGGTACTGGAAACAACTTTGTTTTTTATCAAGATAACGATCCTAAGCACACGGCTCTCAACGTTCGCATCTGGTGTTTCTACAATTGTCCACAACTTTTGAAAATACCATCTCAATCGCCAGATTTAAACCCAATAGAACATATTTGGAGAGAACTGGAGGTTCGAGTTCGAAAATTCGACATTCACATGAAAAGCGAACTAAAAACAATTATGATGGAAGAATGGATGAACATGGATGCAAAAATTACAAAAGAACTAAAGCGATCTATTCCCAGACGTTTAAAAGCTGTTGTGGATGCTAAAGGATATGCTACTAAATATTAATTGAACGAAAAATTGGAATATTTACTAATATGTAGATATTTTTACAAGTGTACGATGACTTTTGTGAGATAAAGTTTTTGTTACTTTTGGATTATTGGTTTCTTAAAAATAAAGTTTTACTATGTTTTCAAAATATTTCATGTAGTTTTGTTAAGAATAGATTATACATCTTATTATTAAATACCCATTCTGCAATATTTCATTGAAAATCGTAAGTGTACGAACACTTTTGGGAGCCACTGTATAAAACAGTTCCGTAACTGACTCACTGACTGACATAGAACGCACAGACCAAACCGCTGGACCCAAAGGGCTGAAATTTTGCATGGCGATTCTTCTTATAGTGTAGGGGTGCACTAAGTGAGATTTTTGAAAAATTCTTCTTAGATTTTTTTTTTAATTAAATTTTTAAGCTGTTTCAGTAACTTTTTTTAAGTTTGCATTTAAAATAATAATTTGAGGGTTATAAAATTTATATCGAGAGAAAGATCATAAAAATTCCTTTGAAATGATATCTTTTTCGAATCTTTACCTCCAATTTCTGATTTTTGGTGAATTTTTAAAGAATTTTTAGAATTTAATTTATTAAATGCTGATCACGTGATTTCTTTTTCTGGTACTTTAAATAAACTTATCGTCACGTGCACAACTACTAAATAGACAAAAAAATATTTTTTTCCTTGCGAATGCGGCAGACGATTGGACATTATTTTGTCGATAAAAATATCCCTTACGATTTTTTTATAAATTATAGATTTTTTTTCTACATCAATTGTTTATATTGATCGTCGTATTTATTATAAATATATATATACTTATTTATTTATTTTCTTTTGGCATTAATTGCATACATTGACCGTTGTATTTAATTTGAATGTACTCCGTAGGGAAGTGCGATTTTCAGCTAGTAAAAACATATACGTATTATTGTAATTTATGTATTTGCAAGCTCTAACTTGTGGTGTGCCGCGGAATTAAAAAAAGCGTTGCTGTGCCGTGGAAGATAAAAGGTTGCGTAGCTCTGAAATAGGTTATGGCTACAATGTCCTCCGAGTTCTCAAATTTACCTCTGGAGGTGAGGGGTCAAGTGTTCCGGTCTCGTCACTTGACTCGGTTCAAAAATTACGGGACCGATGTTCTTCGAGTTCAAGTTCAGCCTTAGTGGTACCTAAAAATGAAGCTGCTTACTACCTTTCGCCAAGGACCTAGGGTTTGAGGACCTAGGTCCCTTGGACTTGGTGTAGGCTTTCCTACACCAAGGGGGTTGGAAACAACAACAAGAACTAGTGTATAGGAAATTCACAAAGAGCTGGTTGAAGACTATCCAGGACAATATCCCTGATTGGTCTCGTCCTACAGCTGTGGCGACATCGCGCCTAACTACCGGACATGATTGCTTGGCGGCGCACCTGTTTTGTATTGGTATTCTGCCGAGCCGGCCTGCCCGCTTTGCAGCAATGGTATTATGGATAGAGACCACCTTGGACGGTGTATTGTAATCCGTGGAAATTCTGAGACTGAGCGATACTGGTTTGCGAGACTGCTCATGGGTCAATGACTTTTTTTATGTTTGTTTTATTTATTTATTTATATATTTTTTCTTATCAGTCATGTACCTTACCATTGGAAATAATAATTTAAAAAATATTTACAAGCTCCAAATACATTCCAAGGGTGGCTTACCATTATTGGTTGACTTCACTATTGATTAAATGACTAAATAATTACATAAAAAGAACTTTTTATGTACCATGTTTTTAAATTTTCAGTTGAA
Organism: Dolomedes plantarius; assembly: GCA_907164885.2. Classification (NCBI taxonomy): domain Eukaryota; kingdom Metazoa; phylum Arthropoda; class Arachnida; order Araneae; family Dolomedidae; genus Dolomedes; species Dolomedes plantarius. The sequence goes on along the minus strand of OU015490.1, from coordinate 38,255,761 downwards.
TCCTATTAACTTGACAATTCTATATATTAATAAATGCTTTTTTTAAAATTTTTTAGATGAATTATCCCATCAACTTGAAAGAAAATTAAGTTAATCGGAAGTTAACTTGCGTTTAACTTTTCGTTCCCGTCCCGGCGGATAGATGGCTGCACCAGTCTACAAAACAAAATTAACTGAAAATTTATTTAATTCTGCTTTAAGATGGCTAAAAGTATTAAAAAACTGCATTGTCATCGTGTTCTGAGCTATTTTAAAAGTGTCAAATGTCTAGCTAGTCGGGAAGTTAGTTAAAAATCGATTGCAAGATTTGTACCGGACAAACACACACACAAACAAACAAGAAAGCAAGTTAATAAAAACATGGTAATAAAAATAAGATACTCACGATCCTAATCATGCATTATACCTGCTGCTGAGCTCAATATACATTTTCCTCTCTCTATGCTGAGCTATCACCATAACTCAAAGGCTAAGAACTCAAAAGCTATAACAACTAAGGATATGGCATTACAGAAGTGAACCCAGGACAGTCGAAGTCGGTAGAATTAATTAGTTTCCCCGCCTTTCGTACTTCAACTATAGCCAATAAAAGTTTTTATTTGAACGCGTGATCTCTGACTTTATTCAAAATAAGTGTTAGTCACGTCATCTTGACAAAATGACGTCAAACAAAATGAATTGAGAAAGAAATCAATAAAGATCATTTGTAGGACAGAAAAAATAAATAAAGCCAAGACTACACGAAAGTTGTTCAGTGATATGGAATTCAACGACGGCTCCAAGGTGGGGGGTGGTAGTAGGGGCAATTGCCCCCCCCCCCCCCAAAAAAAAAAAAGCCCGGCGATTTTTCTTTTCATAGCCTAAAATTATATAATCGTAGACCTAATACTAAATGAGTTTAAATTTAAAATGATAGGATGTTTCTCAATAAAGTCCAAAATTTTGTTATTAAAATTAGAACGACTCCACAGTCATGTGGAGTTAAGAGGGAATTTTCATGTTTTGGCGAGGGAAATTTGTTTATACTAGATCGCAAATGAAATATCGTTATGCAAGCCAGCTACTTTTAGTGTTTGTTTTTGTAAGCATTATGAACTCCTTTATTTTTTTTCTTAATATAATTTTGATTTATCAGTGTTTCCGTCTTTGCTGTTATTTCCGTCATTTTCTTAAAATTCGATGTTAAATAAAACACTACCTATTTGTTTTGGAAGCCCGTGTCAAAATCAAAGTGAAAACATTAATAAATTATTACCAAGAAAGATTTAATTTACATTTAATTTTGTTATTTCTTATATATATCGTATTGACACCGCTGATGAAGAAATGCTGTCATAAACCTTATTCATACTTTTCTTTACATGTTGTTTGTTCCTGGCTGCAAGTAGCTTTAGAGCTATTACTGGTTTTCTCTTTCATCTTAATCTTATTTATATATATATATATACATATAACCCTAAGAGCCGACGTTGCCCCCCCCCCCAAATCTCTGGACTGGAGCCACCCCTGCCCACAGTCAGGAGAAAAAAATATTTCGGGTAGTCTCTTCTAACGAAACTACCGCGGGTAATTAACGTAGGATTACTTATCGTTTGCTTGCCTCGCTCTCTCTCTCTCTCTCTCTCTCTCTCTCTCTCTCTGTGGTTTTTTTCTGTTTAACTGTTTACTGCTACTGGGTTTGGCGCGCTGCCAAGATTATAACTCGCGACGCCGGACAATTTTTTTTCTCTCCTTAGGACCGTTATTGAGGAACGTAATCCTACGTTAAAGTAGTTTCTTGGCAAGACACTAGCTATGGATTACCTCGAATCAAATGACGAAAACTGCATGTTTCTACGATGATTAGATGTAACATTTTTTATGCTGTGCAGTCTGCCCGTGTGTTGTTTTTCATTTGTATATTACCTCATTTATCTGCTAACAGAATCTTTCGCGACTTGCTATCTTGGAAAATATCTATCTAAAATTCATTGAAAGGCATCGTTATGAAATTTCGTTCAGCGCTCCTTACTTCGGTTTCATTGTATTACCTTTAGGATATCTCACTTTGAGTGAAAATTCTGTAATTATTTTTCATTAAGGTGACTGCCTACATCGAATATGCCATTTTTTGACTATTTTGGTCAATTTTATTTTTTTGCAAGAATCGTGTAATTCAATCTTTTCTCTTTTCAAAACCGTTTGGATTTTCATTCTACATCATAAGCAGAGTTATGGCTATTTAAAAAAAAAAACATCGTCTGATACAAAATTGAAGTGACAAACAACTTTAAAGGCGTTTTTCTCAGAATTATGTTTTTTAGCACACATCTCTACCGTTATCATGATATTTCACATAATAATGCATATAATTTGATAAAATTTTCAGGAAATGTTTTAGATGCTATTGTTAATGAAATGACCCACAATAATTGATGTATAATAAATAGTTTTTTGTTTGGGGCTGTTTTTATAAGGTAAGTAAGGACGAATTGGGGAAAATTTTCATATTGGAACAAAAAATTGTCTGTATTATTTTTGCATTTTAAAATTTCTCTTAGATTGTGGGTCATTTTGAAGATAACTGTTATATGTATCATGTGTGAGAAGAAAATTAAAATAGTAGCATTAGAATTTTGTGCAGAGTGATAGGCGTTTTAGCTAAATTTCATTAAAAATTACTTCAAATTGACCAATTTATAAAAAAGTATGGTATTTACAGGCGAGTTTTTTTAATGCTATTTTACCATAAAAGACCAAAAAATCCTTGAAAAAAAACAATTTAAAAAAAATTGGTACGTAGGCAGTTACCTTAAGCAAAATTCACGGATAGAAAGTGAATTTTTCCTCCCTTTAACGTAATTATAATTTTTAGAAATAAATCTTCTTTTATTACCGACGATATACTAATTTGAAATCTTCCTTCTGTACTAAAAGGAAAAATTCAGCGAAGTAGATTGATTGGTTTAGCAGATGCACCAGAGAATCAACATGCTTAAAATTTTTAACTTTAAATTTTTTTTAAAAAAAATTCAGATTTTCAGGTATTTTTTATTTCCATTGTGATTTTTTTTACAGAGCTTCATTAGAGGTCAAAAATTTTTTATTTAAAATACTTAAGAAATAAAAATGTGTTCCGATCCACCTTAAGTATACAGGGAAAAGGGTTATTCAATTCTGACCTATTTGCGCGGATGAACTACTCTTTAACTGCCGCATTAACTTTACCAATATATTCTAAATGCCCTGCAGCTTTGCGACAATGCAGTAACTTAAATTATATATCCTAGTGATATGTTTACAGCAGTAAAACAAAATTTCTTGCTTTACAGAAGTTGACAGTTAAAGAGTAATTACTCTTGATGAATTACTCTTTAACTGTCGCATTAACTTTACCAATATATTCTAAATGCCCTGCAGCTTTGCGACAATGCAATAACTTAAATTATAGATCCTAGTGATATGTTTACAGCAGTAAAACAAAATTTCTTGCTTTACAGAAGTTGACAGTTAAAGAGTAATTACTCTTGATGAATTACTCTTTAACTGTCGCATTAACTTTACCAATATATTCTAAATGCTCTGCAGCTTTGCGACAATGCAGTAACTTAAATTCTAGATCCTAGGGATATGTTTACAGCAGTAAAACAAAATTTCTTGCTTTACAGAAGTTGACAGTTAAAGAGTAATTACTCTTGATGAACTACTCTTTAACTGCCGCATTAACTTTACCAATATATTCTAAATGCCCTGCAGCTTTGCGACAATGCAGTAACTTAAATTATATATCCTAGTGATATGTTTACAGCAGTAAAACAAAATTTCTTGCTTTACAGAAGTTGACAGTTAAAGAGTAATTACTCTTGATGAATTACTCTTTAACTGTCGCATTAACTTTACCAATATATTCTAAATGCTCTGCAGCTTTGCAACAATGAAGTAACTTAAATTGTAGATCCTAGTGATATGTTTACAGCAGTAAAACAAAATTTCTTGCTTTACAGAAGTTGACAAAACAATGCAGACTTCCGGAAAATGTAAGACGTCAAGAGTCAACAACAAATAATTAAATTTTGTCCTCTTACATCGATTTGGACACTATCTGAAATTAATAGCAGGAGTTTTGTCTTTTCCTTGGGCCTTACGTGAATCTTGAAGCAGAACAAAAAGAATTTATTCGAAAATTTACTATTACTTAGCACATAAATTGTGCTTTACAGCTGGAATAAATACGCACCCCATTGGAAAAAATAAATAGAGCAGCGTAGTTTATTCATTGTTGTGGGGGTCAGCGAAAACACTTTTAAGTTATATTCATGAAAATTACAGCAAACATTATTTCTATGTGTAAGAAATAAAGCAAAAGGACATAACCAAATAATTGCCCCAGAGAATTGGTTATTACATTTATAATGACATACTTTTGAAAGTTATTAACTTTCTGTCCTATATTACATGAATAACTGTCCCTAAAAATTCTTACAAAATTTTCATTACATTTCAATAAGCTTTTATATAAAAAATATATTTCATATTTCGAATAAAATAATATTTTGTAAGATTAAAAAATGTCTCTCTTAAATTCTGCTTAACCCTTAGCTTACGGGGTCATTTTTCCGATTCTCTCTTTAGAACGGGAAATTTCATACCCCCTTTGTCAGACGTTATATATATATATATATATATATATATATATATATATATATATGTATGTGTGTGTGTGTGTGTGTGCATGTCAAAATTTTGACGCATTTTGGTACATTTCTGTTTAACTGTTTACTGCTTGCCCAAGCGATACAGACTGGGTTTGGCGCGCTGCCAAAATTATAACTCGAGACGATGGACAGTTTAGCTTCTGAAATTTTGCTTTCTGGAGGACCGATATGAAGGAACGTAATCCTACGTTAAAAAATTAGTATAGTGATTTTTTTTTTAAATTTGTGAAAATGGCTGTTATTTTGCAACCCAATCCACTCATTATCTTTCGAAATTCTAAAATATCTACTAAAAGTTAATTTTACTCCCTCTCTTGCATCGCTGACTGACAGGAATTTTCGCGACGAATTTGCGATTAATTCCGTACTCCTTTGTCCTCTTTTTTTTCCCCATTGAAATTGCATGAGTCTGCAGCTGCACTCATTGAAAAGGAATCGATTGGGATATTTCTAACTTAGGAAATTAACACGAAGTCCCAACTGCATCTTCCTTTTCTCTGATTTTTGAATTTGGAGACTTTTTGCGTTGTATGAATGATTTCTCAGAGAATAGCGAAAATCAATAGTCTTTGTTTCCTTCAAGGAAGTGTCTTTCAATGGTCCGAAAGTGCAAAACGGGTGAATATTCCTCGCGAAACATCCAGTTGTCTTTAAGAATCCTTGAATGTGAATGCTTGATAATTTTTGCTGAACGATGGAAAATCCAAAACAGTAGTGTTTCAAATCAATAGAATTTGTTAGTACAGTAAAATCTCGATTATCGAGACTAACTGGGACCATACGCAATCCGGATAATCAGGATAATATGGGTAATAAGCAAAACAAAGTCCTTTACTAAGCAGACTTAATGTTTATTACGATAAAAAGCTATGTTTTGTAACAAAATTACATAGAATTGTTTACAAGACATAAACAATACTATGTAATTTTGTAACTCATTTATCGAGACTAACTGGAACCATACGCAATCAGGGTAATATGGGTAATATGGGTAATAAGCAAAACAAAATCCTTTTCTAAGCAGACTTAATGTTTTTTACGATAAAAAGCTATGTTTTGTAACAAAATTACATAGTATTGTTTACAAGACATAAAAAATTCTATGTAATTTTGTAACTCGTTTATCCAGACTAACTGGGACCATACGCAATCCGGATAATCAGGGTAATATGGGTAATAAGCAAAACAAAATCCTTAACTAAGCAGACGTTTATTACGATAAAAAACTGTTTTGTAAGAAAATTACTTAGTATTGTTTACAAGACATAAACAATTCTATGTAATTTTGTAACTCGTTTATCCAGACTAACTGGGACCATACGCAATCCGGATAATCAGGGTAATATGGGTAGTAAGCAAAACAAAATCCTTAACTAAGCAGACTTAATGTTTATTACGATAAAAACTATGTTTGGTAACAAAATTACATACTATAGTTTACAAGACATTAAAAAATATAAAAATAACTTTTCGCATCATTTCTTAACAAAGAATTGGTAAGTCTAGTAAAGTTTTCTTAAACTCAACAAAAAGCATTTTATTACCGTAATTTATTGTACAATCTATGCAGGAACTGTACATTGAATCAAACTAAAAAGCGAATATTTGTACTTAAGCGTACTTGTAATAAGCGTACTTGTAGTTACGTTCTTGATATCATAATTAAAAATTATTATCTAATATTATTGTGAAAGCAAGGACTTTCACAATTTGTGAGCAAATCGCAATTGCGAAAATGCGTTGCGTCGAGGCGCATACCATTCCCTGATTCAAGCACCAGCAAAAGTTAAGAGGAACTGAGTGGCAACGGTGGTGGATAAAGACCGCGATTTTTAGATTGTGAAGACAGTAGCTCACGACGGATTCCGAGATGGAGTTCGTGCGTGGAGCTACACCGGCTTGTGTAAAATTTGAAGCTACAATAAGAGGAGGCATGTGAAATGATGTCCGAAAGGATTTTTCTCGAAATACTAATATAATTCCTCAGCATTCTGATACCTGCACTAAATGAGGTAAATGGCCGATACGTGAAAAATTTTATTTCCACGGATGGATTACGATTGTGTCTGGATACTCTGAAGCGAGTGAGTGCCAGAGTTCTTCAATTGCCTATTTTTTTCGTGTGAAAGTCGAACGACCATAATATGTGCTATGTATGAGCCAGTCTGATGGATTGACTGCATATATTGCCGCGCAAGGCATTCTCGGCGAAACTTGTAACCACGTGTTTTGATAGAATTATTCTCGTGTATTGTTCCAGATATGACTACATACTGAACGCTCGTGTTGTATAGGGAATGTGAGATTCGTTCTCGTGAGTGCTAAGTCCATATTTGTGAAAAACTATTCTGGCGGAATCAATCAACATGATTATATAAAATCCACGTGCTTCAAAAAATGCTATGATTCTCGATACCTCGGCAAACTGGTGAGCGATTGTATTTCTTTGTTTTTAATGTACTAATTGATTGTCTAATAAGTGATATGTGTTTAAATGTGATAAAGAAGAGGTCTGACAATTTTAATGTATTTGGTCTAACAATGAGTTAGCACATTTGAAGTGTTAAGAACAGGCCCAATAATGTTCATGATTTATAATGAGTTTAGCATATCTAGTAATCTGATAAGGTGTTTTAGTAATGATTGTGTAATGTGAGAAGGCCTAAAATAAAAGGAATGCATTCAAGTAATTTGATTTGTAGTTTATGTGTATGTCCTCACTGCATGCTGAATATTAACACTACGGATAAATCACAACGCGATGTACTGAGTAAGGTGCTTAATAACTTAACTTATAATTTGAGTTAATATTAATAACCATATAGATAGAATCTATTTTTGCACCAACAGCTCTAATTTACCATCATAAGCAATAAGTAAATTAACTTTTATTATCTTAAAGTTAACAACCTAATTGTTATCACCAATAATTTAACACCCCTTGTGTTATCAATTATCATTAAATAAAAATTATGTCTACAAATCTGATCCGGATTATCCGGAGATCCGGATTAACAAGAGCCGGATAAACGAGGTTTTACTGTACATTGATTTTTTTATTCATACCAGAAGTCAATAATATAAAAGCAAAACGTATATTGTTTGGAATCATAGCTTTAACCCATTTAAGACCGCTCCATATTTCATTTATTGGAGAAGCACCAAACAGTTTTTTGACACTTCTTAGAACTGTGAAATAGAATAGTGGTGCACAAACTTTGGGTCACCGAAAAAAATGAGGCGGGGGGGGGAGTTACGAATAGTTTGAAGAAAATCTATATCATATTGAATTATTTAACCAAAAATATACTTTAAATTATCTATAATTAGATGTATAATTTTTTTGAATAGATATGTTTTATATCTTAAAAGATATATAGGATACGATACTGGTAAATAAGGTGTGGACCGATCTTACAGTTGTCAGTAAATGTCAATAAAAATAGTTTGTCAACATTTACAAACATCTTTTTCCTATTTTTTTTTGTTAGCATTTTCCTAATTAAAATAGAATTTGCTACTACAAAAAAAATTTCATTGGGGTCGAATGATTTTTTATTGAAGGAAAGTGGATAGCGTTCAAAAAAATTTTTTAGATCTCCTTAAAATAAATTTATACTGTCAAATTGAATTCGCTGACAATTGCATTAAGCATTGTCTGGAAAGAAAGGAAACAGAATGTTAGATGATGTCATTAAAAAGTAGTTTTTTGATCTCCTTAAAATAAATTTAAATGTTAAATTGAATTCGCTGACAATTGCATTAAGCATTGTCTGGAAGAAAGGAAACAGAATGTCAGATGATGTTCTTAAAAACAGTTTTTGATCTCCTTAAAATAAATTTATACTGTCATATTGAATTCACTGACCATTGTTTAAAGCATTCTCTGGAAAGATAAGAAACAGAATGTCAGATGATGTTCTTAAAAACAGTTTTTGATCTCCTTAAAATAAATTTATACTGTAAAATTGAATTCACTGACGATTGCTTTAAGCATTCTCTGGAAAGGAAGGAAACAGAATGTCAGATGATGTCATTAAAAAGTAGTTTCTTGATCTCCTGAAAATAAATTTATACCATCAAATGGAATTTATTGATCATTGCTTTGAGCATTCTCTGGAAAGAAAGGAAACAGAGTGTCAGATGATGACACTAAAAAGTAGTTTTTGATTTCCTGAAAATGAATTTATACTGTCAATTTGAATTCACTGCCCATTGCTTTAAGCATTCTCTGGGAAAAAAGGAAACAGAATGTCAGATGATGTCACTAAAAAGCAGTTTTTTGATCTCCTTAAAATGAATTTATACTGTCAAACTGAACTCACTGACCATTGCTTTAAGCATTCTATGGGAAGAAAGGAAACAGAATGTCAGATGATGTCACTAAAAAGTAAATTTTTGATCTCCTGAAAATAAATTTATACCGTCAAATTAAATTCACTGACCATTGCTGTAAGCATTCAATTGAAAGAGGAGGCAACAGACTACTATCACATGATGTCCTAAAAAGTGGATTTTAGATCTCCTTATAGTAAATTTATACTGTCAAATTGAATTCACTGACCATTGCTTTAAGCATTTTCTGCCAGGAAAGGAAACAGAGTGTCACCTGATGTCATACACATACAAAAAAACAAAACAAAAAAAAAAACCACTTGTGAATGGTTTCACCTTGTTAGTCAATGTCACTTACAATGGCAACTAGTCATCCAGAACTGAAGTGATTCAGCTACGCAAATGCCGTGTACCTTTCTATTTCCACGGCTGTCGTGACACAAATCCTCGAGAAAGTTCCCTCCACTGCCTTATTCCCGGCTCAGGAAAATCTCCATACGCAAATTGACGTGCCATGCAGATGATAGCGTGAGGTGGCATTACGCACTTGTCAAGGCAGTGTTAAGGTGCGGTTTCGACGAGATCGTACAGTTGGCGTGACGTTTAACTGAAATGCTAGGAACATACGTCAATTATAATACGTCTACACATTAGAAGACATTTTGCTGTTTTAAACGTTCTCTATCAGTTAAGCTAGAGTAGCCTTACTCAGCCTTTTTTTTCTCTCGGGCTACCATGTATATGTTTGGTATGTTACTCGGACCGTATCATAGTACACTATACCTCACAGTATAATGATGTAAACAATAAAACTCAAAACCTTAATGTATTCAAATGTTTATTTAAAAATGAATGTGATTTTTTATGTTGAGACAAACTATTGACTATTTTAGGCAAATCTAGTTTAAACTTGCTATATGTTACTCTCAATACGTTATCAAGGTAAGAATCAGTTAAGCTGATTTCTATATACAGTGGAATCTCGATCTATCGTTTTTCAAGGGACCGTTTGAAATGAACGATAAATGCGGGAAAGCGATAGATGCGGAAACATAACAAAGCAATATGATCGTTGGGACTGGATAAAATGAACGACATATACGGAAAAACGATGGATCCGAAAACGATCGATCGAGATTCCACTGTACATTCTCCGCATATTTCATTTTGGAACTGGATGATTCACAAAACTACATTAACCCTTCAGCGGGCGCGGATGGCACAAAGTGCAACGTCTCTTTCAACCTTGATAATTCCTTTTGTAATAAATTTTTTTTTTCAAATTGAAAATAATAATTCTGCGTTTTATGACAAGACATAAAACGTTTATAATATTGAAGTATACTTATAATTAAGGTGACTGCCTACGTTCGGAGCCAATTAAAAAAAAAAATTTTTTTAAGGATTTTTTGGTCTTTTATGGTAAAATAGCATTTAAAAATTTTAAAAAATTGCCTGTAAATACCATACTTTTTTATAAATTGGTCAATTTGAAGTAATTTTTAATGAAATTTAGCTAAAACGTCTAACGCTCTGCACAAAATTCTAATGCTACTATTTTAATTTCCTTCTCACACATGATACATATAACAGTTATCTTCAAAATGACTCACAATCTAAGAGAAATTTTAAAATGCAAAAATAATACAGACAATTTTATGTTCCAATATGAAAATTTTCCCCGATTCTTCCTTACTTTCCTTATAAAAACAGCCTCAAACATAAAACTATTTATTATACATCAATTAATATGCGTCATTTCATTAACAATAGCATCTAAAACATTTACCGAAAATGTTATCAAATTATATGCATTATTATGTGAAATATCATGAGAACGGTAGAGATTTGTGCTAAACAACATAATTCTGAGAAAAACGTATTTAAAGTTGTTTGTCACTTCAATTTTGTATCAGACGATGTTTTTTAAAATAGCTATAACTCTGCTTCCAATTGATGTAGAATGAAAATCAAAACGGTCTCGAAAAGAGAAAAGATTGAATTACACGATTCTTGCAAAAAAATAAAATCGACCAAAATAGTCAAAAAATGGCATTTTCAACGTAGGCAGTCACCTTAATAAAAACATGGTAAAAGTTTTTGATTTCGGGTTATGAACATTATTGGATTCAGAAGGAATCTAATGTAACACCTCAAATTATTTGTTTTTGCTGTATGATTTTTGGTACAATGCGCATAACTTAAGGTGGAATGCGTAATTCGTGGGGTCATCACTAAGGGACCCAACCTTTACCTACGTTCTTCTAAAAACTATTGATTTTGATATGTTATAATACTGAACTGAAACAGCAATACGCAAACTAAAAATTTCTGTACAACTTTGAGATACATTGCGCTGCGATATGAAAATGCGAGTATTGTAAAAGGTCAACTGGACTGTCGCCCCGTGAGGCTCCCGCTGTGTGAAGCTTGTCCAGTGTGCCTAAGAAATAGGGGGAGGGCAGTGCTGTGGGAGTATGCGCCAGGTTGCCCCAGCTGTGGCCAGTTCCTGACCGGTAGGGATTCTCCCCGCTGGAATGCGCTGTAGCTATGAAGGGCCACGGTATTGTACATTTGGAGGTAGTGATCTGAGGTTTGTGGAAGGTAGAATGAAGAAATAAAATTGAATATATGGTTAAGCATACCGGAATATTTTGAAAGAAAATATCTCCGGCAGAACGGCTGTGTTTTCCCCTAGGCAAAATGGGCCTAGGGCCCGTTGTAAAGAGAGGCCCGAAAACGCTGAATTACAAAAATATATTTTTCGTTGATAACAATGAGAACAACGCACAATTAAAAGGAGGTGAAGCTTTTATAGTGACCGGATTTTAACCCTTTGTGATAGAAAATTTACTGATTTGTGTAGATGAGGATATATATATATATATATATATATATATATGTGTGTGTGTGTGTGTGTGTGTATATATGTATATATATATGCATATATATGTATATATATGTATATATATATGTATATATATATGCATATATGCATATATATGTATATATATATGTATATATATATGTATATATATGTATATATATTGTATATATATGTATATATATATGCATATATATGTATATATATATGTATATATATGTATATATATATGCATATATATGTATATATATATGTATATATATGTATATATATATGTATATATATGTATATATATGTATATATATATGTATATATATATGTATATATATGTATATATATATGTATATATATATATATGTATGCATGTATGTATGTATAGAGATATTAATTTAAATTTATATATGACTATAGCATTCATACATTGTAAAACTTGTACAGATGGGAATTTATAGTACAGATGTAAATGTTTATGAATTGAAAGTGGAAATGGAACAGTTTGATATATAAAGTAAGGCCGTGAATGGATTCACTGCTTCTAAAAAACTAAATTTATAATACAAAACAAAATTATATCCACATTTCCTAACGTCGGAATAATTTTAAAACTGTTTTTAACCTCCTTACCAAAGAGCAGTGCCGAAGGAGAGCGCTCATTTTCCGTACTGAAACTACGTCCATCATTTTTTTATCATTTTCAGTACGGAAAATGACTGGTAAAAAATGATTGACGCTATCGGCATCAATCATTTTTTACGAGTGTTCTTTCGGAACAAAAGCTTAACGCACTGGCAATCGATACTGTACATAGAAATGGATATTTTATAATTCTTTTGTTATGAGGATATTATTGATAAATTTACAAATATTAGAATTAGAAAACAAAAAATTTTAAATTTCTTAAAAAAAATATAATGGTGATTTTTTTATTTCCATTTTATGAATTTTTGTGATCTCAAACTAATAATAAAAATTAACGCAACTTCAAACATTGTGGTTTTTTTTTTTTTTTTTTGAGAAATACCATCCTAATTCTTGTTTATATAAGAAGGGCCTCAACAGTCATTTGTATGCCCAGGGCCTTAAAGAATATTAAGAATGGTTACAAACACCTAACCTTATCACGGAATTTGAAGCAGCAGACTCAGGTTTCGCAGATAAGCACCTTAATGACCTTCGGACATTATTCGACCTCAACTAGATAATGATCCAAAACATACGAAAAATATTTCTAAGGAATGGTTGCTCTACAACGGTCTCAGAAAAATCACATGTCTCTGCAGTCTCCTGTTTTTATCAGTTGAAGTGTCAAAGGGCAGGCAAAGATCTTAAATGAAAAATATGGGACGCTTAAAGTAGGGATGTGACATCGATGTCGATGTTTTCAAAACATCGATTTATTGAAGCCGATGTTTTTTTAACATCAATGTTTTGTGCTCGATGTTTTACGTTGTCTCGATGTTTTTTTTAATGAAAAACTACAGTAATTAAAAAAATTTACCACGTAGCATAATTTTCACACTCAGTAAATGTAAGTCTGAATTCTGAAAAGGACGAATACAAAAGGGGGAATGATTCCTTAGCAAACAGACAAATGACAATCAACAACAATGAACCAATCAGAGCGCTTGGAATGTTCCTGACACTCCAGAACCTTCCATGGGGTTTTATTTTACAAATAGTAAATACACGAGAGCAGCCATTTAAGTTATTGCTTTGTTCTGGTTTTATATAAGTTGACGTTAATATTATTAGTAAGATGTCTCCCAAAAGTACCGTTTGGAAATATTTTTACAAAACCTCTGACAAATTGGCGAAATGCAATATTTGCCTTAAGTCCCTCAAAACTTCTGGCAATACCTCGAATTTATCTGGACATTTGAAGGCAAAACATGGTATTTACAACGAGAATTTTGAGTCATCAATGTAGCCCAAAGCAACCAAGTTTTTGTCATTTGTGTCTGCCCAATCAGAGAGTAAAATTAAATCCCCCCTCCCCCCCCCCCACGACTAACGGAAGTAACATTAATGTTAGAGATTACTAAACCAGTTTTAAAACATGGATGTTCTAAAACATCGATGTTTAAAAACATCGATGGTTTTTGGGCGATGTTTTATTAGCATCGATGTTTTAATATTGAATATCGATGTTTCAAAACATCGATGTTTTGTTATCGATGTCGCATCACTAGCTTAAAGCAGAGACTAAAATGTTCCCTCCTGGGTATGTGTTATGCTGCAGTCACACACATCTAGACAATTCAGCAATACGCAGCCCCCCGACACCTGTTGACACATTTGAGGGTCGATTAGTCACGGCCCTCCCCCCAAGGTCCCTCGAATCTCTTTGATGATCTGTGTAAAAACCGACTGAGGGGAGGATCGCTGCAGAGTGGCTCTGCAGAGCGCTCCCCATAAATCACTCGTTTTCCCCCTGAATACTGTGCAGTGAAGATGTGTGTGGCCGCCTTATTAGAGATAGGATATTGATATCGATATTATCGAAATATCGATATTTTCCCTTCGATATTAGATATAATATCGATGTTTGATTTCTGATAATATCGAAATATCGATATTATATTCCCGATATTATCGATTACACATTTTCAAAAGAATTTATTTGAAATAATTATAATTCATAAGAATTTGGGTTGAAAAATCTCAAAACCAAAGGGAAAAAAGAAATGAAGGATTCAAGAAAATTATACAGAAAAATTGTAAAATTAATCATTGAGGGTCTATATTCAACTGTTGAAACAAATGAAATAAAAAAACTATAAAACATTGTTAAATAAAAGTTTTAGGCCAATTCCACCATGAAGTTTTCTTCCTTTCTTTCTCTAAATAGAAACTTTTCAATTTTATAAAATATTGTTTATTGAAATGTTATTTCATTATTTAAAAAAAATTACGATAATTTTTTTATAGTACTATTACCATATATATATATATATATATGTATATATATATATATTATTTTACTATACAATCACTAGAAGGTAACTTGTCATTTTGACGACATAATGGAAAAAGTATATGAAAGTTAAAAAATATCCCGAATTATCTAACAATATTGCATTTAATCCACACCTTGTAAAAGCAAACCCTTTCATTATTTTTTATTTATTTAGTTTTTCATGCGATTGAAGTAGTAGACTGCCATCCAGTTTTTTACAGCTCACTACGCGATATGAATACTTGAGCTACTTGATTCATTCACGTTCAAGTTTGTTTACTTTCAGAATTCATTGCAAAAGTAAACAGATTTTTAAAAACTGTTAAATATACAGCTAAAAACATCCAATTTTTTTAGTTCTGAATGTTTTATGGAAAAATAGGCTGAACAAACGTGATTTGATGGAGAAGATATTAGTTTTTAGGTAAGAAAAAATTCTGATCCACATCTGAAATTGAAATTAAGCCTAACCGGCGGTTTGTTTACTGCTTCAATTGAAAGATGAGTACACCCCGGAAGTGTTATACAGAGACAACAGCTATTATATATATAATTCCATCCCTAGTATGTGTAACAAAATTACAAAAGAAATAACGATAAACGTTTGTTGGGACAATGCGAGTAATGCTTCTGAAGTAAATTTGCACCAGAAACGACAAAAAAATAAAATAAAATAAAATAACACTTGTTGAAATTATCTCTAAGGGCCACTCAAGCAATTAATGCTTAGTCAGAAACATGAAACTTAAAGGCTGAGAGACTTTCTATTAAGCTGTGCGGATACATTTTTGCTTCATACGCTATCCATTTTATCTACAAGCTGCATATTATAATAAGGAATGTTCAACCACGGTCACGGAATGACAAAATATATAAGTTGCTAGAATCTGCCGTTCAGCAAAAATTTCTAGCATGGTTACTAGATTATGGGTAGTGGCCTTTAAGATAATATTCGTGGTTTTTTAAAGCATTTTCTGGATGTATTATGCTGAATGATTTCGAAAATCAAGAGTAAAAAAAAAATTCTGATGGTCTGTTTCAATGTTGTTTTGAACGACCAACTGACTGCCTTTAGCATAAAACAGTTTATAACTACGGCAGATTTCAAACACGCCTCTCTTATGCCGCTTTCAAATATGCGCAGATAATCTGCAACGAGTTGTTGGTTTACATTTCTGTTCTGTCCATGCTTTATACTGCAATTATCTAGGCTAAAACATTACGAAGCATGTGCTACTAACATCCTGGAGTGGCAAAAATTCACGAACGGCTAGATTCTGCCGTTCAGCAAAAAATTAAGTGCAACATTACTAGTGAATAGGCAGGATCGTTTATGAAATTCATGTCTTTTTGCATCTTTACTACTTGATACCTAAAGCCAAATTTTTATCAAGAAAAAAGCTTTAAATTTTTGTTTGGTGATTTAAATGCAATTAAGTTTGAGGCTCTTAACTAAGATACGTGACGTCATTTTAAACAGCCAGTAAAATAATCAGTGTTTCATTTCAAAGGCAAATTCTAACCACACAATCTGCGAGTACTGTTCTTTATCTAATGTTCTGATCAAGCTTAAGGGCCAGTTCACATAGGAGTCCGTAGCGTTGCGTTAAGGAAAAGTTGACGTTGAGACGAAAATAAACCAATCATAGGCGTTAAAAATTTCATTGCTAATCGTTTGGAGGCATATGATTGGTTTATTTTCGTCTCAACGTCATCTTTTCCTTAACGCAACGCAACGGACTCCTATGTGAACAGGCCCTAATAGTAAAGTACTGCATGTTTTTAAACTTGAGATGTTTATAGTTTTGTATTCCATTGCGTTTTATAATATTTAAATAAAGAGCTATTTATTGAATACTGCTTGAGAGCTTACGTAAACTCTTATTTAGCCTCTATAAATTGAAAACGGTGAAAATTCTTTCCCTCACATATATTTCTTGTTTATTTCATACAAAAAAAAGGAAACGTGAATTTCAAACGATCTCGAAGGAACGTGTCTCTTAACAATACTTCACTTTCCTTCAGTTTTATAGAAAAGAGAAAAGCGTTGAAAGCAGTCAGAAAAAAAAAAATACCAAAGAACGAATATTTAGGCGAATATATAAACGAATTCCCTCTCCCATGATTGATACGCTTTGATCGAGAATAGCATATCTGAAATAGAGATGAAACGCATGTGAACAAAAGAGACCCAAATTCGAGATGTGATAAGAGTTGCGATAATATTCAGTGCGCTATAAAAAAAAAACCTCTGCGTATAAAAATAAACTGCAAGTATGACACGCGTTATTTCATGAAACGGAGAGGTAAACGTCGTATCTCGATGCTTAAGAAAATAGCTGCATTGGAGCCTGCCATTTCATGAAATTATCTCTTGAGATTAGATTTTATATCAACCAAAGGCGCAACATGGAGTTAAAGGGGTTTGTTTAAATGAATTCTGAGTCATATTTTTTAAGTTGTGGATTCATTTTCAAGGTCAATTCTCGAGTTATCATTTTATCTAATTGTTATGAATAGTTTTAAATACACGACCGAGAAATAATTTTATAAAAATAGCTAATCTATATATATAAAACAGTTCCGTAACTGACTCATTCATTCACTGACTGACTGACTGACTGACTGACATACAACGCACAGACCAAACCGCTGGACCTAAAGGGCTGAAATTTTGCATGGCGATTCTTCTAATAGTGTAGGGGTGCACTAAGAAAGATTTTTTTAAAATTCTTCTTAGATATTTTTAAATTAAATTTTTAAGCTGTTTTTTAAACTTTTTTTTACGTTTGCATCTAAAATAATACATTGAGGGTTATAAAATTTATATCACGAGAAAGATCATAAAAATTCCTTCAAAATGAAATTTTTTTCGAATTTTTACCTCCATTTCCTGATTTTTGGTGAATTTTTAAAGATTAATTTTTAGAATTTAATTTATTAAATGCTGATCACGTGATTTCTTTTTCTGGTACTTTCAATAAATTTATCGTCACGTGCGTAACAACTAAATAGACAAAAAAAATATTTTTTTCTCTTTCTAATGCAGCAGACGATCGGATATTATCCAAAAAAAATAAATATCCCTTACGATTTTTTTATAAATATACAAATATATATTTTTTTTACATGAATTGTATACATTGATCGTCGTATTTATTATAAATATGTATATATATATATATATTTTGGCATTAATTGCATACATTGCCCTTTGTATTTAATTTGAATGTACTCCGTAGCGAAGTGCGGGTTTTCAGCTAGTATATATATAAAACAGTTTCGTAACTGACTGACTGGCAGATAATACACAGACCAAACTGCTGGACCTAAATAGTTGAAATTTTGTATGGCGATTCTTCTTATAGTGTAGGGATGCACTAAGAAAGATTTTTGAAAAATTCTTGTTAGATTTTTTAAAATTAAATTTTTAAGCTATTTTTGTAACCTTTTTTAAGTTTGTATTTAAAATAATAATTTGAGAGTTGTAAAATTTATATCACGAGAAAGATAATAAAATTTCCTTTAAAATGAAACCTTTTTCGAATTTTTACCTCCATTTTCTGATTTTTGGTGAATTTTTAAAGATTAAATTTTACAATTTAGTTTATTAAATGCTGGTCACGTGGTTTCTATTCTTTTTGTGATACTTTAAATTAATTTTGCGTCACGTGCATAACAACGAAATAAACTGACAAAACAAATTTTTTTTTCTTTCTAATACGGCAGACGATTGGACATCATCCAAAAAAATATTAAAATACAGTAAAAGAAATACTCCTCAAACTGTACTATATTGATTGTGCTATATTCTTTAGTATGTTCTATTAGATTTAATTTCAATATTTTGTTCTACATTATTTTGTCTATAAAAATTACGTTGCGATTTTTTTATAAATATATTTTTTTGGCATTAATTGCATACATTGACCGTTGTATTTACTATAAATATATTTTTGGGGGTTTTTTTTGGCATTAACTGCATACGTTGACCGTTCGTTGTATTTAATTTGAATGCACTCCGTAGCGAAGCACGGATATTCAGCTAGTGTAACCATAGTTTGACTCTTTATAAGAGGTCCTTACATTAAAATGTATTATAAAGACTTGGAACGAAATAAAATTTGATGGATATGATGTAAATTTGTTCAAGGTGAAAAATGCGGGATTTTTTCACCCCTCTAATAACCAGGTTCTGAATATTTCTAAAATTTTGAACTTCATTTTTAAACTTCATTTTTAACCTTCATTTTCTGAAATCATCTCTTGCTATTAGACTTGATATCAAACAAAGACGAACAGTGAAGTTAAATGGTCATGAAGTTTTTTTAGATAAATTCTAAGTTAAATTTTTTAAGTTGGGGATTCATTTTAAGGTTAATCCTCCGCGAATCGTCGTTTTACCTATTGGTTATGAATAGTTTTGAATATATGACCGAACGATAATGTTATAAAATAGCTAATGTGCTGGCTATTCAAGTCCAGCAAGGGTTTCTCGGAGAATTTAGCAGCTGCAAACCACTTTAGGATTCCTTTATGCATTGTAAAACGTTGTGAAAAGGGTAAGAAATAAGTTAAAGGAGTTAAGCCATAAAATTGTACACGGAGAGGAAGGTTAGATGTTAGCCGGTTGTAGTGGTCAACCTAAGAAAGGAAACGTAAGCAATAAAAATATATTTATGGTGTAAGGGAAAACATTAGAAAATAGCCGTCGCCGTGTCCTTTGACTGAGTAACCGCTGAATTAAGGGGACAGTAGACTTTCAAAATTGTGAAATTTGTCCAAAAATTCGATTTTTATATTTTATTCAATTTTGAAACTACGGACGAGTAGGAATGTGTTGCAAAAAGAATTTTTTAATTTCTGTGATTACTCTCCAAGTTATAGGCATTTGTATTTAATTTAGATATTATGTGGTTACTAATAGCAATAACTTTAAATGTGTTTTTCTCAAAATAAAAATTTTCATGTCATACGAATATTCAAACTGCTCCGGGCGCTTTTCTAATGACCGTATTGCTTTGAAATTTAAGTTTTATATACTTAACTGTATATCAAATAAATATTATTGAAAAATTATTATGCTTCGTAGCTCAGAATTTCTAAATTTTGTACTTGAAAAGATGATTTATAGGTATTTTGCGTAATAAAAAGGGTGTTTTCACTATTATTATTTTTTTCTCTTTATATTTTTAATGAATGCTTAAAATAAGCAATAAGTTTCATTGTTAGTTCTATAAGGTATCCTGTAAATAAAAATTGCCATATTATATGCTAAAGAAATGCGCCTGGAACATTTTTAATTTGGCCAATTTTTGATATAATTAATAATTCCTAATTCCTAAATTATTAATATTTCATCTTTAAATTTCAACCACTTTTACATATCTATGGTACTAATCACATATTCAAATTTCAAGTAAATCCATTCAAAACTTAAAAAGTTAGGTTTGAAGGTCCACTGTCCCCTTAAAAAGACCGCTCCCATAAAGAGGTGGCCTTTGAGAGGAGTTGCGTAGAGGTGAGGGATATTTCTAGTAATGGAGGGGATGTGTTGAATAGTATTCGCACCCCGGTGAAAAGAGTTTGGACGAGGGTCAGTCGGAAAAAGCCCCTTAGAATATGGAATAAGAATTGAAAGGAATTTGTGCCACAGTAAGTATTGTTGAGTAATAGAAAAGTTAGAGAGGGTAGATTTAAGAAAAATAAAATATAAAGAAAAATGAAGGAGAGACGGGATGTAGAAAATAAGAGAATATATAGGGTGAACCAAAAGTCTTGCCCTGATTATAAATATTTATCGTTCTCAAACTATTATAATTAGACCTATGTTTGTTTGGATATATTGTAAGTACTGTTATAAATTTTTTTATAACACCATTTACCTCAGTAAATTTTGATGTGTGCCCCCTTGGAAGCTCGGAGAATGTCGAAGCGGTATTCCAGTTCCCGCCAAGTGTTATTTAACATGTCTTCTGTTACAGTACACACAGTACATGTTTCGTCTAGGAAATCACGCACTAAAGATCCCCAGTGTGGGGGTGCGACATCTTTCTGAAAAAGTTGCAATAAGTAAATGTTAGGGGTAACGCTTTTTGGGCTTTCTCTTGAATCGACGCCATTCCGGCTGAAAATGAAGTCCTCCTTTCAAATATTCCCCCCCAGTCCCTCTTGAAGGAGCACTCGCGTCATTTATTGCACAAAAAAACTACTAAAACTGACCTATCCAACGATACAAAAGTTACATTATTATATTAAACGGTTATTTTGTAATGAATTTTTATAATCAGGGCAAGGCTTTTGGTTCACCCTGTAGATCCAATGAGAGTTTGTGAAATTTAATAAAGAAAAATATTATAGCCACTAGGAAAAAGTTTTAAGACGTAGGTGGAGTTTAAGACGAATAAGAAAATATTATGATTGTAAGGTAGAGAGGAATATGGAAAAGTTGAGATTAATATTAAGAGGAAGAAATGAGATTTTAGGGAGAGACAGATAGACGAGATTTGACGCAGAGAGTGAGTGGCCTTAGGGCCCCGCTCTGGGGTTGGGGCTTTCGAGCTGCCCTGCGACAAAGATGGAGCGACGTCAGAGCTTCCCTTAGCAAAGCCGAATTGGGGTAAGTCGGTCTTTACTTTTCTGTTGAAAGACAGTACTATTTTAAGATTAAATTTAAATTAAATATCACTTAAATGATACATACCTTTTTTTCCGGTGAGGACCCAATTTGGTACTTAAAGAATATTAACCATTTTAACACATTATTAATTATACATGTATAGTTATGAGAATAGTAATCATTTTATACTGTACTAGCTGAAAACCCGCACTTCGCTACGGAGTACATTCAAAGTAAAAACATCGGTCAATGTATGCAATTAATGCCAATATATATATAATAAATACGACGATCAATGTATATAATTGATGTAAAATATATATATATATATATATATATATATATATATACATATATATATATATATATATATATATATATTTATAAAAAATCGTAAGGGATATTTTTATAGACAAAATAATGTAGAAGAAGATATTCAAATTAAATCTAATATAAAGAATACTAAAGAATATAGTACAGTTAATATAGTACAGTTTCTAGAACATTTATTTTACTGTATTTTAATATTTTTTTGGATAATGTCCAATCGTCTGCCGCATTAGCAAGAAAAAAAAATTATTTTTTGTCTATTTAGTTTTTATGCACGTGACGATAAATTTATTTAAAGTACCAGAAAAAGAAGTCACGTGATCAGCATTTAATAAATTAAATTCTAAAAATTAATCTTTAAAAATTCACCAAAAATCAGGAAATGGAGGTAAAGATTCGAAAAAGATTTCATTTTAAAGGAATTTTTATGATCTTTCTTGTGATATAAATTTTATAACCCTCAAATTATTATTTTAAATGCAAACTTAAAAAAAGTAAAACAACAGCTTAAAAATTTAATTAAAAAAAATCTAAGAAGAATTTTTCAAAAATCTCTCTTAGTGCACCCCTACACTATAAGAAGAATCGCCATGCAAAATTTCAGCCCTTTAGGTCCAGCGGTTTGGTCTGTGCGTTGTATGTCAGTCAGTCAGTTAGTCAGTGAATGAATGAGTCAGTTACGGAACTGTTTTATATATATAGATAACTGAATTGTTTATTTGTGGTAATAAATATTTTTTTGTTAATTTGTAAATATTGGTCCTCATCATAGCATTTAGTGATGTCTCTTTTCTACAGACTTACACGCTGGGTTAAAACGAACCTGGGTCATTAGTAATTGTTAATCGAACCTGTTAAACTTTAATCATAAATATCCCAAAAATTTTTTAAAACTAAAATTAACCCATTTTTCCACCCGGCAAATGTACCTAGTTTGACGCTGCAAGAGAGGTCCTTAAATTGGAATGTATTACAAATAGTAGAGAAGAAATAAAATTTGATAAATAGATATAGAAGTGGAAAATTGGGAATTGTTTCAATTCCGTTTTAAATCAGATTCTAAACATTTTAAAATTTTGGTTAAACATCTTACTTAGACTGGTTTCGAGAAACTGCGCTATGAAATTACTGATCACAGAACTATAATGCTTCTTAGTAAAATAGCTAGTACTAAGTACGTAGATAACTGCTTTTAAATGAGTTTATTTTACGGAATTGAAAGCTGTTGTATACGATTGAATACTTGCAGTGTTCTTTCGAAACAAATTTTAATTCAAAATGATGGAGCAATCGCTTTATTTTAATTCCAAGTTAACCCCTCAGCGGGCGTGCCAATTTTTGGAACACCAGCAGGCGCGCGTGGCCCAAAGTGCAACGTCTCTTTCAACCTTGATTATTCCTTCTGTAATAAACTTTTTTTTTTTTTCAAATTGAAAATAATAATTCTGCGTTTTATGACAAGACATAAAATGTTTATAATATTGAGATATATTTATAATTAAAGGCCAAAGAATGCAGATGTAATCGCATTATTTTAAAACTGTCCGGTTTATTGGATCTAAGGACAATTTGCGAATGGATTCCTATTATGTCCAAAAACCTAAAAAAAACAATGAGATTGTCCATCTTCGTGATATGCGGGATACCGTGCAATAGCTGCACATTTGATCGAGTACATCAACTCCCGCTTTTGTCGTATTGTAATCCAGTATAATCGTCGGTTTACCACGGTTAAAACACGACTACCAATGAATGGAAAGGAATACAAGGGTCAGAAAATCAGACCTGCATTAGAAAGGGCGTAGCTATAGATAGAAACTGCTTAGAACATTCAAACCTTACATATAAAAACAAACCATTCAAAATTACGAAAATGTTGCACTCTGTACACGGGCGCGCCCGCTGAAGGGTTAAAATCATACTTATATTCTTTACGACAAAATAACTTGATTTTTTTTTTTGCCTCGAATAAACATAGGGGAGAGATTTTCAAGTAAATTTCAATTTAAAGTTTACATGCTGACTGTTATTGGACACTTGGTTGGTTCGTTTCGAAGTGCTGTCCTCACATTGTAATATGAGTAATCAAACTTGGACCTAATGGTCCCTACTCCATTCCAGTCCTCATTACTTACGCCATACTAATAGAAGGGCTTGAACCCACAGATTCTGTCATTCTAGACCAGTGCCTTAACCGTTAAGATATTGCCCGGCTAGCGTGTAATGGGATAAATATATACGTAACTAATTTGTCCTATAACACATGCATTCTAGAGCATATAGGATTTCTATACAGAGAAAGTCGATAGTAGATGTTGAAATTTAGACACTATTGATGGGGTCAGGTACCTTTTAAAGACCAAGAGATTCGACAGACATATCCCTATTTTCAATAATCAGTAGGTACTAAAATAATTTATTAAAGAGGTCCAGGACAAAAAATTTTTCAAATTTTTGAAAAAAAAATTTGCATTAAAGAATTTTTTGTTCTTTTCCGCTTGAAATGACATTTAAATCATGTTTCTATGTTAATTAGAACAGGAGATATTAATTGTTTTGTTTTGCAGCATTCTAATAGCAGTCAATCTTTCTTTAAACCTTTCCAGAGGATGAAGTTAACAAGACGTGTAAAACTGCCTATGTTTTCTTGGAGTCAATAAACTTGTCAATTAGAAATTTCCACCTAAAGTTAAAAATAGTGTTAAAATTTGAGAGGACAAAAAAAATCACTTTGAAGGAGTTAATCAGGCGTTAATACCAAAATTGCAGGTTTTTTTAAGCTTAAAAATAGAGAGTGTGCCAGATGGAAAAATGCCTGAAAAGATTCAAATGTTAACCCCGCTGACCTCTGTCTGTCAGTAAATTTAACTATCCAACAATAGTGATATTTTCTAACTAGAAATAGAATTAAGTGACAGCAAATCCCACTTTTGGTTCTACAAGTTCAACGGTCATTACCCTCGGGCTAAATTGGGTCAAGTGTCCTCCCCCCCCCCTTTTACGCCTCTCTGTTCTCAACAACGTTAAAAAAAAAAAAAAAAATACACTTTTATTTTCTAGTGGCCTACATTTTCGACTCCTAATTACGTTTTTCGTTTCCACCTGGGAAGTTTTCTCTGCGATCGCTATTTCCAGATATTTCTTTTACGGCTAACAAACAAGATGGTATTCCTTTCTTCTTCGCAGCAGGAAAAAAGGGCTGGTGCATCAGGCAGGGACCGTGTCTGAGGGAAGGACAGTGCGCAGAAATGGAGAATAAAACATAACAAAAACTAAACGCTTGTTTGGTGGAGGGAAAAAACTTCCTGATGAAAGTGAAGTTTTTACTTCCCGTGCTGTTCGTAAGAGGAAAAGTATATCCGATGCTCGAAGCTATATTTTATAATATTACTGCCATCTGCCTCTCGTAATAGGTGATTCGCTTGGATTGCGAAAGAAATCGAGACACGACTGTGTTCCCACGCCGCGCAGAGGAGATGGATATCGTTGTATATATGGCAGGTTTTGCAACGCAGGGGGGCCTTAAGAGGAACTAAGGGTCTGAAAGTTAAGCAACTTCAGGGTGGGGACAGCACTAAGGTCGTTCCTACTTTTGTTTCGAAAGAACCACTTCAGACGTAAATCCCTTGCGCAAGTTTTCTCGTGTTCGGAGTAGAAGAATCTTCAAAAGAGATGATCTGTAGATAAGATTTACTGGACCTAAGCGATTTTGTCATAGTCTTTTACTATAATACTTCTGCTCATATATCATTCCGCAATAAGGAAGTTTGGCAGTCGTGCTCCATTTATGAAATTAAGAATTTTTGTTAGCCTGAAAGAGGTGTTGTAATGTTTCTATTTCCAATGGCAGGAAGAACACGGGTAAAAAACTGCGACAACAAATTAAAACTAAAGTATCTAACAAAATAACACCGGTGCCCATCAGTCTTTGCTTTGCGGAATTGCACAAAACTGCTAGTGAAGCATGTTTCATCATTGGGATTTATTTTGAAGGAAACAGGAGGAACTCGGCGGTTCAAATGCTTAGCTAAACAAGTAAGCAAGTCCGGTCATTGCGACAGAGTCTGTTTTTTCGGCTACCTGGAGTGGTTTGTTTCTATTTATTTATTTTTTTCGTAAGATTTATTTAAATTTCCATTTGTTAGTTTTTGAAAGTAAAGGTTCCTTGATTTTTGCTTTAGGTAAAGTTTCATGGAACTGTAAAAATTTGGCCTACTTATGGAATCTGAATAATTTTGGCTCCCTGCTTCGTTCCCCTGCTTCGAAGTTCCTTATCATATACTTCACAGTGTGCTGGAATTCGTTTCAGATCCACTGTTGCAACAGTGGATATGAAAAGGCATGCCTTTTGGGGACATGGAAAGGCATGCCTTTTGGAATGAATGACAAAGTGTGGATGAGTAATATGCATACAAGTATTTAAAAAGGCTCGTAATATTTTAAGTCTTTATTTTGAGTCTATAACTTTGATAACTGCTCAGAAATCAATAGTAACAGCTCATTTCTTGAATTTAATTCGATGATATGTTGATTGAATACTTCGCGGAAAAGCTCCACTTCTCAATCAAGTGCGAATGGATAATTTTCCACAGGGATGTAAGGAGTAAAATCTGTATCGAAAATACCTGCACTAGCATTCACACTATTCGACTCATCAGTATAATTATGGAAACTCTCACCTTCTAGGTACCTAGAATGAATGGTTTCCATCGATTTTATTATCTTATGATGCGGTTTGATCCTTCTAATAATCCGTCTGTCAGCATCATAGGGTGGTAGGCCTGTATCTCATGCCATTTATAATGGGGGGGGGGGGTCAAAGACCAAAACCAAGTAGATCATGATTATAATATGCTGCACTGATACGATGCAAGTCACCGTCTACATTTCCTTGATCGTTCGTCCTAAGCTTCGTATCATTGTTGTGTGTCTCCATCTTATGTGTTACAAGAAATTTGCCTCTGAACAACGTCTATGTTTTCAAACAGCAGACCTAGATGCAAAATACCTAGAACTGATTATGTACATGTAGCGATCGCAAGCAAGATTGTGTACATCTAGCGATCGTGTCGTCTGCAGCCGAATTCCGCTGCAGACGACATTTAAAAATATTTTTATATCATGTCTTGAATAAGTTGTGTGGCAACTACAATGACCCAGGACGAGAGTAGAAGAAAAAAAAATTCTCCTGTATTCGTTGTGAAGTTTTTTGCTTCGTAATGTTTGGTATCCATGTTATTCTTTAATTTGTACGAGTCACATTTTCAATGTTAAATTTATGTAAGAAATATTGGTACTTTCGCATTAAACGGAGGCCACCCATTTAAGTATTGGAAAACTGGGGAAAAATGTAAAATTCCATTACGAACACAAACAACAAACTTTATTACATTGCCAAAACGGGTTTTCAATAGTAAAGTGCAATTTAATTTGATGGCCATTGACACAGAGTTTAGACGATGGCAAACATCCTTTACTTTGCAAAAACGACACTGATTCTTCTTTACTTCTTGGGAGATCCCAAATTAATACCACATCAGTCATTGCAACGACAATAAAAAGAAAATGATATAAATAACTAGAAAAAGCGTACGCTAAGAGCCGGTACTAACGAGTTAAACGAACAGATAAATGCGTTACAACTTAAAACGTATTCAATCATATTGACTGAAGTATCTACCTAAGTTGCCATCTTCAATTATTGTAAAGTGTCAATAACACAAAATATAGTATCAAGCACGCAAACAATCGCAGGTGCAGGAACCAAGCAAATATAATATTACGCCACACTGGTATAAATGTGTATAAACGTCACAATGGTAGGCTGAATTTCAAACATCACACTGAAAAATATCATACACACTTCAATAATAGCAAAACAAAACATGATGGTAAAATAGATCTTGTCAGTGATTCATTTTTTAGCGAGAATCACGCTGTGTTTGCATTTAGAATTGAGATATAAATAAATGGGTGGCCTCCGTTTAATGCGAAAGTACCGAAATGGTATACATATACGTCAAAAACATTTTCCGAAATTTAACAACACATTTTCCACTTTCCTTTTATACCGTTGATATTACACTAGAAAAGGAAAGTATTTGTTGAACCCTACCTAGCGGATTACCAACCTGTTTAGATTTAGGTGTGAAACGTAAACTCTGGGAAGCCGCTGTAAATCTTTCATAAACTAAATAGATGCACTGTGGCAATCCTTTACATCATGTGGGGAAAAAAAGATGATTTTACAATGTAAAATAAGTGTTTTGCCACATAATTAAAAAGATTTTGGCCAGATCTTTAAGGATTGTTGAGAGAAACATTTCACTTTCGGTTATCATAAAAACTACCCTTAAGGCGTTGTTATGAATAGCGATTAGAAACAATAGATCTCAGTCTTTCTAATCTGCTAGGAAGGAGATTTTGCATGACCCGGATTCTAAGTGAAGTGTCAAGAAAGAATTTCTTCTCCGCCCGAGTGAAGAAGTCAGCAATGACTAGGTCTGAGTGTTTTTAGCATTAATGGAGTACTAGCAGAATACAAAGTTAGTAGGACAGATGAACCTGCCCTTCTTCTGCAACAATAGGTGCTAATGGAGAGATTTAGGGTCAATGGTCTCCTGTAAAACAATTTGTATACAAAAAGTCGAACTTAGCGCAACTTTATTGCATCCTAATGATTCGCTGCTGGTTTAAGTCAGTTGATATAACTTGACTTCCAGACTTCATGGGTCATCGACCAACTAAGTTGGCTCCATGTGTGGAAAAGATGATTATCGTGCAGTTAAATGAAACAGCTGTGACTTAAGAGGATTTGGCATGCACAATTTCATCCTTATTATTTCGTAGCCCTGTTTTTTATATAATTTTTTTTATGCATTTTATATAAATACTAGAACAATTTAAAATTTTGTTTAATTATTTTAAAATTCAGAATTTAAAACATGCTTAAGTTTAGATTAAAACTGCAGAACCGGTAGCTCCATTAGCCTTATTTTTTCACTTTTGAACACATTAGTTTGTCTCCCAGATTTATAAAAATTTCATTTATGAAATTTTTGAATTTATAGAGTAAAAAATGGTCTCTTTTTTTATGTACATTTTACTTCAGGCAGAACACCTTCATTGTGTTTACTCAAAATCAAATACACTGAAGACATTTTGATGAAATAGAACAAACAAACAAAAAAAAATTCAGGTACTTCCTTATAACGAAACTACCGCGGGTTATTAACGTAGGGTTACTTATCGTTGCTTACCTCTTTTATATATGTATCTATGTGTTATGTATATATGTATATATATGTATTTCTCTCTCTCTCTCTCCCTCTCCCCCTCTCTCTCTCTTTATATATATATATATATATATATATATTATCAGGACGTGGCCCATAGCGACTTAAAAACTTAATGAAACAAGTTAAAACACGAAACTGAAATAATTCGAAGAGGAGACTTGCTTACAATATGTACAAAAAAAAAGGTTTTATTAACCTCGAAATATATATACAAGCAAATATTCAATACATCAATGCCCTGGCTAACACAAGCCAAAAATCACTTAACCACGGTCTCTGTTTCAAACCAGAGCAAACCCGTGCAATCTCTCAAGAGATTAACATCGGCCTCAGCCTTCACACTTCCGACCTCCCTAAGGCAACCAGCCTTTTATCATCTCCGCTCGAGAGCCTGGAATATTCCAGAGAATTCTTTACTGCTCCTTACTTCCGGAAACGTTGGGTCATTTCCGCTCGTGCCGTTCGGACGTCAAGCTGTCAATTAAGCGTCCATCAGCACGCCTCCATTGTCCGGGAGAGGTTCCCCTACTGTCGGTCATCGATCACATCTGTCCCTAAATTACAGGGCAGTCGCCGCCCTGTCAGGTTTATCTGCAACAGATGCTCTCTGGAACGGAAAAAGTCATTAGTCTGTCCTTCCTATTAACGCTCCTTCGAGTACTTGGGAGAGCACATGAGGGGTAAATCATCAAGTCCATTACTTGTAAAGAAAAGGGGCTGCCGACGTGACAATATATATATATAAATATATATGTCAAAATTTTGACGCATTTTGGTACTTTTCTGTTTAACTGTTTACTGCTTGCCCAAGCGATACAGACTGGGTTTGGCGAGCTGCCAAAATTATAACTCGTGATTCACGACATCTGAAATTTTGCTCTTCGGAGGGCCGTTATGGAGGAACGTAATCCTACGTCAAAACAAAAAATTTAGTACAAAATTTCCTGCTGTTACTTTACAAGGAGTTATAGATATATATTCTTTTGAGATACACCGAATGACCAGTTAATTATGACCACCTGACCAATCATTGCAAATCAGCTATCACGTCGTGTTGTTGGTTCACTCAACCTTTTGTTCTTCCGGGCCACATGTATATGTCTGCTACGTTACACGGACCATAACATAGTACACTGTACATCCATACTATAATATAAAAAATAATATTCATAACCTAATGTATTCAAACACTTATTAAAAATGAGTGACTTTCGATGTTGAGACAAACTTTTGACTTTTTAAGGCAAATCAGGTTTATACTTGCTACATGCTATTTTCATCTTAGTACACACACACACACACACACACACACACACACACATATATATATATATATATATATATATATGTATATATATATATATATATGTACATATATATGTACATATATATATATATATATATATATATATATATATATATATATATATATATATATATATATATATATATATATATATATATATATATATATATATATATATATATATATATATATACATATATATGTATATATACAGGGTGGCTAATAAATACTGTGACAAATATCGAATCATTCAATTACACACAGATGAAATAGAAAATGGAAAATACAACAATATTATGAACATTATACATGAAAGTTTACCATGAAATAATTTTACTCGAATCGACCGCCATCTTTATCGATTACTAAAGATAATCTCTTACGCCACTGTCCTTTTGCGGCACGAATCATTTTATGAGGTAATTTGTCCCATTCACTCCGTATGGAAGCTTTGAGGGAGTCCAAACTTCTGTGCTGCTTAGCATTTACTTTAGACTCTAAAATCCCCCAAATATAATAGTCTAAAGGATTTAGATCTGGTGAAGAAGGTGGCCAATCTTCTTGCTTGATAAACTTCGGGCAATTGGCATGGAGCCATTCCTGTGTTGTTTTGGATCGGTGGGACGGTGCAGAATCTTGCTGAAATATCCAATTCTTTTTGGGATACAATCTGTTAGCATGTGGTAATAAACGTGTAGCCAATACTTCCTGTTTGTAATATTCAGCATTGATTTTTACCCCTTTATCGATGAATTTCAGAGGCAGTTTTCCATTGTGTGACACTGCAGCCCAAACCATAACAGAATTCTTGTTCTGAAAGCGTTTAACAGTTCGAAGATTTTCAGGTATATCCTCGAAGGTTGCTGAATATACAACATCATTTTTAGCATTATAACTTTGTTCTGTACAAAACAGCTTCTCATCAGAGAAAATTATTTTTTCAACACTTTTGCTACCGTGCCGGTTCAGCAATTTCTTACATCTTTGTAACCTTTTTACTATTTGTGCAGTAGTCAAACCTTGAACTTTTCTTTTGCGATAAGGGCGAAAACTCAGGTCTTCATTTATGATAAGTTGCATAGTTCTGCGACTGATGTTCTCTTCTGCAGCCATTTTATTTGCAGAACGTTGTGGATTTCTTCGTATCTTTTCACGAATTCTTTTGATACGTTCTTTTGTACGAACAGTGCGTGGACGACCGGACCTTGGTCGATCTTTACAGCTATTGGTATCCAATAATCGATTTATAGTCCTATATATAAACGTCCTATTAAAACCAAGGCATTTTAATTGCTTAAATATTTTACCTGCAGAAAATCCGCGATCAAAAAGCTGTTTAACCATTAACCTTTTGGCTTCGATCTTTAAAAATATTCTACATGTTTTACTTTAAACAAAAATCATCTGCGTTTACAAAAAGTTGCCAATCACACAAATAGATAGATAAATTGTTTTTCCAAACGATTAAAATTAACTCTTATTTTTTGGAGTGTTACAGTATTTATTAGCCACCCTGTATATATATATATATACAGTAGTTCTAGAGGTAATCGGCCAAGTCTGCAAATTCTCTTAATTTCTTACACCAGTGTAAGAATCAGTAACCCAATCGTTCATCGCACAGTTCATTTTGGAATTGGATGATTCGCAAAAGCCCGTTGATGCGAACAACGTCAGCAGCAAGTGGTCCATTTTTGTACAGTTTTGTATTTTACAGGCACTCATTTCCAAAATTATGTTTACAAAAGCACGTGCCTGATAACGAGTGTGAGTGTCTCGGGCTCCTGTTTCAGGAGGCGAGATTGATTCTAGAGGGTGGGATTGAAGTGACTGGTGCATGAAGACAACTGAAGTGCAGAATGTCGTTAGCACTCTATGGAAAAGATTTCTGCAAATATCTTTTTTTTTTTTTTTTGAAATGCCAAAACCGTGATTTTTACACCGCTTTATTATTTGTTGAAACGAATATTCCTCCTCAGAAAGCGCAGTGACGTAACCTTCGAGCCATCTATAAATTTTAGGAGCCGTTTTCAAAATAAATTTTTTTATTTTACATTCTAATCAAAACAAAACAGTAGCAGACGATTATTCTGAAGTTGCCAAATTTTTATCTCAAAATGCAATCGCCAAAAGTAAATTACAAAATCGTTTCCATAAAGTGAGGACGACCTTCTGTTTATTGCTTTTGTTTTGTTAACAATCGCCAAAAACGTAAAGATAGTGAAGCATTAAGAACCTGGCAATCAATTCAAAAAAGACAATGAACAAATTTTCAAACTTCTTTATTACTCTAACGACAGAATCTTGATTCCTATACATGAAAGTTTGGTAAGATACATCTTTGTTTATATTCAAGAAAACAACGTTTAAGGTCAATGAGGTTTTATGTGAGTGTTTGTATTTTGTCAGAGAATAACCAAAGATACGGATAAACGTTCGAGTTGAGGAAATATTCCAGTACTGTATCCGAATGTTTGAGGAAGTGCTAGGATATTTTATGTGGAATTTCTGGACATTATTAAAAATTTCAAATAATTTGTCAAGCACCAAAAAAACAAGGAAAAATCGTAAGAAGTTACATTAAACTAAGCATTATGTAGTAAGCTTCAGAAATTAAAACATTGTTCTAAACCTTACAGCAAGTGATCTGAACTCGACGAAAGATAAGTTTCGATCCGAAATACACAGTTTCGGTTTTTCTATTTTGAATGGCTATTTAAAATTTAGTGCTTTATTTGGACGATTAAAAGTTTGTCAGTTTACGGTTGCCTGATGTATAGTTCTAATGCTAGGATATGGATCGTGTTCATGAAATTGTGGTTGGATATATCAAGTTTCGTTATGTTTCGTCAAGTTTCGTTATTCTCAAGACTGCTTATTGAGTTTGCTCCCCTCAATATTAGCCTATGAAGAAAATGTGTCTGAAGATTGCTGACATGGAAAGATTTTATTTGAAAATTGTTGCTTATTGAGTTCGCTTCCCCTTAATATTAGCCTATGAAGAAAATGTGTCTGAGGATTGCTGACATGGAAAGATTTTATTTGAAAATTGTTGCTTATTGAGTTCGCTTCCCCTTAATATTAGCCTATGAAGAACATGTGTCTGAGGATTGCTGACATGGAAAGATTTTATTTGAAAATTGTTGCTTATTGAGTTCGCTTCCCCTTAATATTAGCCTATGAAGAAAATGTGTCTGAGGATTGCTGACATGGAAAGATTTTATTTGAAAATTGTTGCTTATTGAGCTCGCTTCGCCTTAATATTAGCCTATAAAGAAAATGTGTCTGAGGATTGCTGACATGGAAAGATTTTATTTGAAAATTGTTGCTTATTGAGTTCGCTTCCCCTTAATATTAGCCTATGAAGAAAATGTGTCTGAGGATTGCTGACATGGAAAGATTTTATTTGAAAATTGTTGCTTATTGAGTTCGCTTCCCCTTAATATTAGCCTATGAAGAAAATGTGTCTGAGGATTGCTGACATGGAAAGATTTTATTTGAAAATTGTTGCTTATTGAGTTCGCTTCCCCTTAATATTAGCCTATGAAGAAAATGTGTCTGAAGATTGCTGACATGGAAAGATTTTATTTGAAAATTGTTGCTTATTGAGTTCGCTTCCCCTTAATATTAGCCTATGAAGAAAATGTGTCTGAGGATTGCTGACATGGAAAGATTTTATTTGAAAATCGTTCTCCGTAATAGAGAAAGAAATTTTACACCTTGGGGCATTTTTCTTTTAAAAAAAATTCAAATAATATTTTTAAATTTAAATTATTTGGAGAAAAATCTGGTCTAGTGTGTTTTAAACGCTCCTAAATTCCTTTGGTGGACGTAATTTTATAAAATGAATTCTATTGCAAGATGCGGAGAAGTTAAAGCTATCTGAAAATACAATTTTTATTGGATTATCAGCATTTATGTAGCTTAGCTATAAATAGTGGATTTTGTCCATAGGTTAACAATGAGTTGAGCGAATACAATGCAGTTAGTACACAGCAGCCTTAAGTTAGAGAAGGTACGATATTTAGGTTACTGGAGGGAAGCTATCGAGGTGTAACTTTATATTTTAGACGAAAAATCATAATATAACATTCAGATAAATCTTGATTTAAGGAAATAATCTAACGCATTATCAGAATGTTTGATATGAGCTGAAATAATTGATCATATGGAACATCTGGTCATTATTGCGATTTTCTGATGGACAAGCGTCTAAAAGCTGTTAAAATCCCCAAAAGTTTTATTAAAATCGAATAATAAGGGAATTTTTTTAATTAGGTATGAAACAACAAGTTATGTAGGAAAAATAAGAGACCATATAAAACCTTAAAGTAAGTGGTATGAATTTTAAAATTATTTTCTATCCTTGGTCAAGGAACTTGATTGTTATGGATTTTTCTGGTGTTTAGAATCAACTTTAAATTTTATTTCTCGGTATTTTTAGTTTTTTTGTGTTGCAGAAGATGACGGTAGCTTTCAAAAATTCAACCAGCCGTTAAGGCTATCGTGCACTAACTCTATTGGATTCGCTTGCCTCAGTGTTAACCTTTAGCTTACGGGGCCATTTTTTTTATTATTCCCTTTTTAGAGCGGGAAATTTCTAATACCTTAGAACAGCCATTAAGGGGGTTATATATATATATATATATATATATATATATATATATATATATATATATATATATATATATATATATATATATATATATATAAGTGAAATATCGATCGATCATTCTCCGAATCATCGTTTTCCCGTATGTGTCGTTTATTTCACTCAGTCTCAAACGATCATATTGCTTTGTGATGTTCCCGTATCTATCGTTCAGTTCAGTCGGTTCCTTTAAAACCAATAGGTCGAGATTCTACTGTATATATATATATATATATATATATATATATATATATATATATATATATATATATATATATATATATATATATATACACACACATTCTTCGGCTCGTATTCTTGAGATACCTGCTATCCCACCCCGTAAGGAAAAAGGTTAACAATATGGAGAAAATGTGTCTAATACTGACAGCTACAAAAATGCTGATAATCCAATGAAAATGGTATTTTAAGATAGCCTGAACTTTTCTGCACCTTGCAACAGGATTCATTTTATAAATTCCGCCTACCAAAGGAATTGATGAACGTTTAAAACACTCTATACCAGATTTCCCCCCCCCCCGAATAATTTAAATTTTAAAATATTATTTGCATTTTTTTTAAAACGAAAAATGACTCAAGGTATAAAATTTCTTTGTCGATTACGGAGTACAATTAAAAATCTTTCAATCCAAGTCCACAATCCTTGGACACGTTTTCTCCATAGGTTAACACTGAAGTGATCGAATCCAATAGGTTTAGTACACAGCATCCTTAACGAGGAAATATGCCCTGGAAATTTTGGGAATGGGATTTGACAGATAAATGCAGTACAGAGAACACGTTAAAATAATTACAAGATGAAAATAACTTTTTGTATACCACGTTTTTAAATTTTCTGTTGAAACATATAAACTTGACAATTCTATGTATTAATAAATACTTTTTTTAAACTTTTTTGAGGAATTATCCCCTCAATTTGAAAGAAAATGGGCCTGCACTGTGCATAAAATGCAAGGACGTACCTTGAACCACGCAGTTCTGTACCTCGAAAAAAAACTCTTCGCCGTGTAGCGTACTAGAAATATGGTCTTATTTTTTCCCGAGACCCCCCAAGTGCTTGAAACACAGCTACGTATTTTTCAAGGAATGTGTTGCTCGTTTCCACCAGTTCGGAACACGTGGGGGGGGGGGATTAAAAAAAGTTTCCCCACAGATGCACCCAGTAAAGCTGTCATATTAACGTTTCTGCAATGTAATAAAGTTCGGCGTCTAAGAAGAGCTGTCAGCCGATAATCTGCCGGCCCCTCCACCCCGTCTGAAAATCCAGACATTGAGAGAGACGCTAGACAACGCGGCCTGTGCGGATGTGTGTTTTAGGCTCCGTACGTTGTGAATCTGCACGGGATTTTAATTGAATATGTTGCACTGTTTAAATGTTAATTTTTTTGTTAATAAATTGTTGAGTTTTTTTTTTAAAAATTGGCCTTCGCTTTTAATTAGAACTCTGTCTTTCTTTGTTATGGATCCCATAGTAGTAATTTTTAGCAACGCCTCAGAGAGAATCGCCTTACCTACTTGTCGTGACGCCACAGCTGCTTACGTCGCATTAAGCCGGTTAGAACCTTGGAAGGACTGCGCATGGAAGAGTTTGATTGGTCCAAACTTACTGGAAAGACATCTTATTTCGCCAAATATCAATTTTGATATTTTCCTATTTAATTATTTTACACGTGTATTTATTTTTATTTTTCACTTCTTTTCTCTCTTAATTGCACAAACCTTCACTTAATTATTCTTTTTCACTTTCTTTCATTTAATTTTAATCACTTTTTAGTTTTTTCCACTATCCACAGACTTTATAAACTGCTAACTTTTATAATTTTTGTTAATTTTTCGCACAATATTTTCTTAAACAAACTAAATGCACATGTATTCTGTTTTCAAATTCGTCAAACGCCGTTACGCAAAAGTGCAAGCATTGAATTAGATACCTTGCGGATTTTTCTGCTTAAAGATGGCTAAAAGTATTAAAATAATGCATTGTCATCGTGTTCGGAGCTATTCTAAAATTTTCAAATGTCTAGCTAGTCGGGAAGTTAGTTAAAAATCGATTGCAAGATTTGCACTGGACAAACAACAAAGCGAGTTAATAAAAACGTAGTAATAATTACAGGATAAAAAGAACTTGTTATATACCATGTTTTTAAATTTTCTGTTGAATCATATAAACTTGACAGTTCTATGTATTAATAAATACTTTTTAAAATTTTTTTTGATGAATTATCCCATCAACTTAGTAAGGAAGGAAGTTAATTGGAAGTTAACTTGCGTTTAACTTTTCGTTCCCGTCCCGGCCGATAGATGGCTGCACCATTCTACAAAACCAAATAACAGAAAATTAATTCAAATTCTGCTTAAAGATGGATAAAAGTATTAAAAGAATGCATTGTCATCGTGTTCTGAGCTATTCTAAAAGTTTCAAATGTCTAGCTAGTCGGGAAGTTAGTTAAAAGTCGATTGCGAGATTTGTACTGGACAAACACACACACAAACAAACAAGAAAGCGAGTTAATAAAAACATGGTTAAAATATTAATAATTACAAACTATTTTTCTAATTTTTTTTTCATATTCTTAGTCTAATTATTATCTTTAAGTGTTTTATCGGCAATTAGTATTATAATTATGTTGTATGCTGTATATTATAGAAAAAAATGCGAGGGGGTCGATGAAGAAAATCACTCTTAAAAGGGGTCTATGTAGGAAAAAGGTTGGAAACCCTTGATTTAAAAGAAACTCAAATTATATTTTTAAATTTGAATTATTGACGAGAAAAATTAGATATACTGTGTACTACTTTTTAACGTACATAGTAGCCTTTACTGGACAAAATTTCTAAATTGAAAAGGATAGCACGGTAAAAAATTTCTTTCTCTATTACTGAATACAATTAAAAAAAAAGTCTTTAAATCTAAGTCGACAATCAATGGGAAAAATTTTCTTCCTGGGTTAAAAACTGAGTTGAGTGAATCCAATATAGCAGACTTTAAGACGTGAGGCGCCACAGATACAGAAGGTCGTTCGCACTTTATGGAAACGATTTTGATAGTTAAGTTTTATGTATAAATGCCGTATTTTATGCGGTGATTTGCTTCTATCTGATAGCCATGGTTCTTGACAATAGCTCTAGTTCGAATTTTCCATGAAAGTAAAATTTTTGCTTAGTACTGTCATGTCAGTTTTACCTCATTCCTCTTAGACCGTTTTCCAAAGTCCGTTCAGTGTTCTTAGATGCCGATTTCCTAAGGTTTGTATTAAAAAACCGAAATCGCAAAAGTCCATTGGAGAAGAGTCAGGTAATTTTACAGGTATTTCATTAAATGGGGTACATTTTATTCCTGTTTCTGATTCTTTCTTTGCTAAATAAGCGGCAGTTGATTTAGACGTGTGACTAGAGGCTTTGTCCATAAGAAGCTTAACTTTATCATTGTCCTTTCCGTATAAGGCTGGAATTTCTTCTTCAAAAATTCATTCTGAAATATTCTGCTGATAGTACAGTGAATTAATTTTGGCTTTACTTGAGAATATATCGCACAATATTTTCTTAAACAAACTAAATGCACATGTATTCTGTTTTCAAATTCGTCAAACGCCGTTACGCAAAAGTGCAAGCATTGAATTAGATACCTTGCGGATTTTTCTGCTTAAAGATGGCTAAAAGTATTAAAATAATGGATTGTCATCGTGTTCGGAGCTATTCTAAAATTTTCAAATGTCTAGCTAGTCGGGAAGTTAGTTAAAAATCGATTGCAAGATTTGCACTGGACAAACAACAAAGCGAGTTAATAAAAACGTAGTAATAATTACAGGATAAAAAGAACTTGTTATATACCATGTTTTTAAATTTTCTGTTGAATCATATAAACTTGACAGTTCTATGTATTAATAAATACTTTTTAAAATTTTTTTTGATGAATTATCCCATCAACTTAGTAAGGAAGGAAGTTAATTGGAAGTTAACTTGCGTTTAACTTTTCGTTCCCGTCCCGGCCGATAGATGGCTGCACCATTCTACAAAACCAAATAACAGAAAATTAATTCAAATTCTGCTTAAAGATGGATAAAAGTATTAAAATAATGCATTGTCATCGTGTTCTGAGCTATTCTAAAAGTTTCAAATGTCTAGCTAGTCGGGAAGTTAGTTAAAAATCGATTTCAAGATTTGTACCGAACAAGCA
Organism: Dolomedes plantarius; assembly: GCA_907164885.2. NCBI lineage: Eukaryota > Metazoa > Arthropoda > Arachnida > Araneae > Dolomedidae > Dolomedes > Dolomedes plantarius. The sequence goes on along the minus strand of OU015490.1, from coordinate 38,216,490 downwards.
CACACACATACACACAAACAAACAAACAAGAAAGGTAGTTAATAAAAACATGGTAAAAAAATGGACGTGAATTTGCGAGCTTCTCGTGCTAGTCTTTCGCTGCGTAATTTTGTTTCTGCTAGTCTCATCACTTGGTTAGTGCAGCAGGAATACGGCTAGAAACTATTTATATCGTCTGTAATACTGATGACGGGCTTGAATAGGATTTAAACCAGGAAACGGTCGTTTCAGAAACGAGTGTCAAACTGGTGGCATGAAAAGAGCATTTTCTGTTTCAATGTTTCGGCATTATCAATCATTTTTCGACACGTGCTGGATTTAAAAGCATAAAGAAATCCCATTTCTACGAACTCAAAATGATTGAGGAACTTCAGTTCGAAACCATAGAGGATAAATATGCATGACATATTGTAGTCAAATTCTAAAGCAGCGATGACCATGGGAACAGGGAAATTTTGACGAGACTAATGGCAGTTGAAGATATATAAAAAAAATTTCTATTGAATAGGGACCATTAGCTCTCGGGTATATACGCCTGACCATTTTGCAACAATTTGACACTTCTCTCTCAGAAACCAGTGACTAAACGAGGAAAAGAAGTTTGAGGGTTATATTCCTAAAAAACGTTGTCCTTCGTAGGCCGTGACTGCTGGTACGTCGATGTTCTTTTTTTTTTTCGTTTCTGATTCTATGCATCGTAACATAAAAAGTTGTATGCTTAATCGAATAATTTATTTTCATTATTATTATTTTGTAGCTTCCTTGTGCCAGTCTTGAAAAATGCTTCGATAGAGAAAAAGGGTTTGAGTAAATCAGCAAAATGATGCCCTGCAGTACATGAAATACAGCGCAACTTCTTCTTTTCTCTATTGCGGTCAGTAATGGAACCCAAAAAAAGTGGCCGATTTGAAGGGTGGCCGTCGAAAAGAAATTCCTTTCAAAATATTGGCTTTATGGAATCTTTGATCACTTCTGAACAAAATATGGCCGTCGATAAGAGGTTCCTTCCAAAATATTGGCTTAAAAGAGTCTTTGATCACTTCTGAGCAAAATATGGCCGTCTAGAAGAGGTTCCTTCCAAAATATTGGCTTAAGAGTCTTTGATCACTTCTGAACAAAATATGGCCGTCAAGAAGAGGTTCCTTCCAAAATATTGGCTTTATGGACTCTTTTTAATGAGTTCTGAACAAAATATGTCTGTTCAGAGGGGTGGTCGTCGAATAGGAGCAGCTGGCTAGATAATTTTCACTGTATATTATTATTATTATTATTTTCGTCTGAAGTCTAGGAACTTGTCGTGAGACATTCACCTTTTGTTATAGACCTCGAATTCTTTCTGGCTGCTTTATTATGGGAGCAACATTTGGGTGAGCCAACATGACGGGACAACACGGCCAAGCCTTATTCGGGATTTGAACCCAAGCCCACTCCATGGAATCTCACGACGCTAACCGCTGTACCATGTGGGAGGCAAAACTGTATATTATAATTAAAGTAAAAAGTTTCAAATAAAAAATTAACAAACCCATTCGTTATGTGGGAATTTTTCCATTGGAAGGACTAACTAAAGAAGAGGGGTGGTAGCATTAGTAGTAAAATAGTGATCGAAATGTAAAATGCAAAAATATAAAAATAATTAAAAGTTTTTAATTTCACTTTTACTCTATGATGTCACTATAGACGTGAAAGCATTATACAGGGTGGTCATAAAAAAACTTTGCCGATATATGGACCTCTAGTGGCCGTTCTGTTCAACCGATCAAGGTGAGATTTCAAATGTAGTTGTTTAGAGGTATGAGCTTAGGATTCTGTGAACGGCAACAAAGTGGCGCTCCCGGTTACGGTTATAGGTATAGAAACTCGAAATTTTCGAATGGCAACACGCACTTTTTCCCGTCGCAAAATGCTCAGCGCATGCGAAAATCCTAAAGAGCGTTGGAACGGTACGTGTATCACGAAAAACGGACGCTTTATGCACGCACAAATAACAGCTCTGCGAGCGGCCAACAAAAACACGATAATGACACCCATGTGAAAAATGTCCAATCCAAATAAAAGTTTTCTTTTGTCCAATCTGTGATGTCATCAGTGATTGGTGTCTTGCCTCTGTCATATGCAAATTTCCTCCGTGCGCCCAATCGTGTTATTGTTGGCCGTTCGCAGAGCTGTTATTTGTGCGTGCATAACGCGTCCGTTTTTTGTGATACACGTACCGTTCCAACGCTCATTAGGGTTTTCGCATGCGCTGAGAAATTTGCGATGAGAAAAAGTGGGCGTTGCCATTCTGAAATTTCGAGTTTCTGAACCTATAACCATAACCGTGAGCGCCACTTTGTTGCCGTTCACAAAATCCCGAGCTCATACCTCCGTATAATTATACAGTGGTACCTCGACTTACGAGTTTTTCGAGATACGAGCATTCTCTCGGCAGATTTTTTGCCTCGAGTTACGAGCTAAAATTCGGGTTACGAGTAATCTTCAGATACCCCACAGCTAGTCTGCGCAGCGAACGCCATGTGCTCATCAAATGAGAACACGAGAAGCATATAATATTTACAATTTTTATGTACAATTATTATACAATTGTATACATATTATTCTAAGACTACTATCCAGTCTAAAACCTAGAGATTAACACTCAACAATTGTCACACGGTGCAGCTCGTTCTGCCCACACTTGAGTCGCCCTCAGAAACCGAACAGTGGCCTCCCTCTCTCGCAGAAAGGTAGCTTCAATTCCCTCCCCCCACACTGGTACTCGCCATGGGTTCTAGGGGATGGGATGACCTTGGTCCTAGGATCGCAAGCTCTCCTCCTTCTACGGATTCCGAGAAAACGATCTTAGGATTCTCAGAAAGAGGAATTTGGACATTACATCCCAGTGAACGATGCAACAATCGCTCAGCTTCCGTGTCTCACTTTAAGAGAGTAGCTCGTAATAAAAGCGAAAGCGAGGAAAATGGGGCGAAAAGATCAAAAATCAACAAATAAGATTTAATTTTTCAGTTCAGCTTTTCTCCTCCTCTTTCATCAGCATCTCCAAGTCTGATGTTCAAGGTAAATGTTGTGCATTACACTTAATAAAACAAGTTTATTGCCGTACATTCTATTGTATTGCGTTTTTATACAACGTTCGTCGTTTATAAGCACATTTTTCTTACTTAAAAACATGTAACCAAAAATTGCTGTGTTTGGGGGGAGCCCGGAACGAATTAATGGCATTTCCATTCATTCCAATGGGGAAAAGTGATTCGAGATACGAGTATTTCGAGTTACGAGCTCCGCCATGGAACAAATTAAACTCGTAAGTCGAGGTACCACTGTACCTGAAATCTCATCTGGATCGGTTGAACGGAACGGCCGCTAGAGGTCCATATATCGGCAAAGTTTTTTTTTATGACCACCCTGTATTTTCTCTTGCCACATTTGATACTTCATTTAGTTAATAAAATAAGTGGGGAAAATAGAGTTAAATTATAAAGTAGACTTGAAAGTTTATATGTATGTGCTAATATACATGAAAGCCTCTTGTATAATTACTACATACATATATACTTTCACTTCTTAGCACTGAAATAACGTTAATGTTCCCTACGAAACATGTTTAAACACGGAAACACTTTTAACTTCTTTGGCGAAATCATATTGCGTGCAACATGATCATTGTTTCACAACGAGCTTGTTCTCGAGTCTGAAGGCTCAGTACATATCTTGCAATGCAAGCATTTAAAGTTTTTTTTGTTATCTGTAAAGCAGTAAACAAAGATGACAGTTTTATTTTCCTTGATAGTGATGATGCATTTGAAAAAATCAGATTCACACAAATTAACCGAAGAAGCTCGGAGTGAACACTAACTGATTGATCTGTTCACTTCGGAAATTAAAATGGGAAAGAACAGTATAATTTCACTAAATTTGCGAAACTTGTGTTTTATAGAAACCTGCTATATATGCCCTTTTCAACAAAAACTGGCACAGTATTGTGTTGAGAGCATTAAATAAATTGCCAAAATTAGCTTTTTATTTTTTATTTGTTTATATAGTTTTTTACCCCGCAAAATGTAGCATAAAATACTGCCCAATAAATATTCTTTTTTTGCTTAATTTTGTTTATGATATTTTAATCTCCACAAAATTTACTAAACAATGAAGTAATATCCTCAAAATTAGTTTTTCTTATGTTTTACTTTGTTTATATTTTTACCTCCTCAAAATTTACTAAAAAATAAATTAACATCACCAAAATTAATTTTTATGTTTTACTTTGTTTATATTATTTTTTACCTCCACAAAATGCAGTATAAAATAAATACTGCCATCACACATTTTTCATCTTTTACTTTGTATATACAGTGGTACCTCGACTTACGAGTTTAATTCGTTCCATGACTTAGCTCGTAACTCGAAATACTCGTATCTCGAATCAATTTTCCCCATTGAAATGAATGGAAATGCCATTACTTCGTTTCGGGCTTCCCCAAAACACAGCAATATTTTTGTTACATGTTTTAAATAAGAAAAACGTGCTTATAAACGACGAACACTGTATAAAAACGCAATACAATATAATGTACTGCAATAAATTTGTTTTATTAAGTGTAGTATTAAGTATATGTATTTGTTTTATTAAGTACAACATTTACCTTGGAGATCAGACTTGAAGATTCTGATGGAAAAGGAGGAGAAAGGTTGAACTGAAAAATTAAATCTTATTCGTTGATTTTTGATCTTTTCGCTCCGCTTTCCTGACTTTAGCTTTTATTACCAGCTACTCTTTACTTGTACATAAAGTTTGTAAATATTATATGCTTCTTGTGTTCTTATTTGATGAGCACGTAACATGGCATTCGCTGCTCAAACTAGCGGTGGGATATCTGAAGCTTGCTCGTAACCCGAATTTTAGCTCGTAACTCGAAGCAAAAAATCTACCGAGAGAATGCTCGTATCTCGAAAAACTCTAAGTCGAGACACTCGTAAGTCGAGGTACCACTGTATTAATTTCTACCTCCTGAAAATGTATCCTTCTCGCATTTGAAAGCATAGCTACGAAGATTAAAACAATACTCATTAATGCATGTTTTTTTATGCGATTCATTAAAAACGATTTAGATAATTCCATTAATGGAACACTCAAGGAAAAAAATAGTAACTGAGAGGCACTGAATGTGTTCGTCTGCTCTTATCGGAAATCAAAATGCGAAAGAACAATATACTTTCGCAAAATTGTGAAAGTTATGTTTATAACCTTCTATGCATGCATTTTTCATGAATTGTCAGAACATTGTGTTGAGAGCATAAAATAAATATTGCAAAATTAGATTTTAATTTTCTAGTTTGTTTATATTATTTTTACCACTGCAAAATGTAACACAAAATACTGGCCAGTAAATATTATTTTGTGCTTTACTTTGTTTATATTTTTTAACTCCTCAAAATGTAAAATAAATAAATATTGTCACAATTAGATTTTTTATGTTTTATTTTGTGTATATCATTTTTTACCTCCACAAAATGTAACGTAAAATATATACTACCACCATTGATTTTTAATGTTTTACTTTGTTTATATTTTAAGAACTGTCAGAGCATTGTGTTGTGAGCATTAAATAAACTGCCAAAATAAGTTTTTATGCTTTAATCTGTTTATGTTATTTAATACCTCCGCAAAAATCTGGCATAAAATATTCCCGAATAAATACTTTTTGCTTTGCTTTGTTTATAACATGTTTTAACCTACTCAAAATTTATTAAAAAAATAAAGTAATACCGCCAAAATTAGCTTTTTTTATGTTTCACTTTGTTTATATAATTTTTTACCTCCGCAAAATGTAGCGTAATATAATTACTACCACCATTGATTTTTAATGTTTTACTTTGTTTATGCTAATTTTTCCCTCCTCATAATGTATCCATCTCGTCTTTGAAAGCACAGCCACGAAGAGTGAAACAATAATCATTAATGAATGTTTTTTTATGAGAATTATTAAAATCAGTTTACATAATTCCATAAATGGATCATTTCAAAGAAAAATAAAAGTAACTGAGAGACACTAAATGCTTCATCTGCTCATATCGGAAATTAAAATGCGAAAGAACAATGTTCTTTCAGAAAGTTTGAGAAACCTATGTTTATAGAAACCTTCTATGCATGCACTTTTCAAGAATTTTCTGAGCATTGTGTTGAGAGAATAAAATAAATATTGCAAAGTTTTTTATGTTTTAATTTGTTTATATTATTTTTTACCACTGCAAAATGTAACACAAAATACTGACCAGTAAACATTTTTTGTGCTTTACTTTGTTTATATTTTTTAACTCCTCAAAATGTAAAATAAATAAATATTGTTCCAATTAGTTTTTTATGTTTCACTTTGTATATATCATTTGTTACCCCCACAAAATGCAGCGTAAAATAAATACTATGATTTTTAATGTTTTACTTTGTTTATATTTTAAGAACTGTCAGAGCATTGTGTTTTGAGCATTAAATAAAATTCCAAAATTAGTTTTATGTTGTAGTCTGCTGATATTATTTTTTACCTCCACAAAATGTGGCATAAAATACTGCCCAATAAATACTTTTTGCTTTACTTTGTTTAGGACATTGTTTACCTCCTCAAAATTTATTTGAAAATGAATTAATGCTTCCAAAATTAGTTTGTTTTATTTTGTTTACATAATTTTTTGCCTCCACAAAATGTAGCGTAAAATAAATACTGCCACCATCTATTTTTAATGTTTTACTTCATTTATATTAATTTTTATCGCCTAAAAATGAATCCGTCTCGCATATGGAATCACAACTACGACGAGTAAAACAATACTCATTAATGCATGTTTATTTTTATGATATTCATTAAAATCAATTTACATAATTCCATAAATGGAACACCTGAAAGGAAAAAAAAAGGAACAGAAGAAATCGCGCGATTTCTGTGTTGCCAAAGAGGGTGTCAAGGCCAGCTACCGCAGTCCAGAGTAAGAAGATCTCATTGACTTGTTGACCTCCACGTCCGAAAATAAAAATAAAAATGAAAACGATATCGGCGCCACATTTCTTTTCGCAAATAAACTTAGTTTCAAGACAAAAACGGAGCAGTTTTGATTGCCGCTTTTGAATTTGTTTTCGAAGTTCACTAATTTTAACTGTCTGGCAATTTGAAAGGGAAAGTGTCATGCCTTAGGCTTCTGGAACAGCTCATTTAGGAGCTCGTGCCTCAACACGTGGTCTTTCATCGGTTACTTGAAATAGGATATATCGTTTTATCGATTACCCTTTTAAAGGTAGATTTCATCATCGATTATTTTTCCACTGATAGATCATTTCATCGATAATTTTAAATAAGCTAAATTGAAAGTTCGTGATTCTTCTAAACGCGTGGTCTTTCATCGGTTATTTGAAATAAGATTAGCTAAAACTTCATTTGTCGGCCACCCCTTTAAACGGCCATATTGTGTTTCAGAACTGATTCAAAACTTCATAGCGCCATTGTTATGGAAAAAACGTTTTTTCGACGACCACCCCTCAAAATGGCCACTTTTTTTCGGAGCCATTACTGGCAACCATAGAGAAGTTTTACTGTATATCCTTTTATCAATTCACCTCTTATAGGTAGACTTGATGAAATCCCGCACTTCGCTACGAAGTACATTCAAATTAAATGCAACGGTCAATGTATGCAATTAATGCCAAAAAATAAATAAATATATATATATATAATTATAATAAATACGACGATCAATGTATATAATTGATGTAAAAAAACAAAAAAATATATTTATAAAAAAATTGTAAGGGATATTTTTATAGACAAAATAATGTAGAAGAAAATATTCAAATTAAATGTAATAGGACATACTAAAGAATATAGTACAGTTAATATAGTACAGTTTGAGGAACATAATATATTTTATTGTATTTTAATATTTTTTTGGATAATGTCCAATCGTCTGCCACATTAGCAAGAAAAAAAAATATTTTTTTGTCTATTTAGTTGTTATGCACGTCACGATAAATTTATTTAAAGTACCAGAAAAAGAAATCACGTGGTCAGCATTTAATAAATTAAATTCTAAAAATAAATTTTTTAAAATTCACTAAAATTCAGAAAATGGAGGTAACGATTCGAAAAAGATCTCATTTTAAAGGAATTTTTATGATCTTTTCCGTGATATAAATTTTATAATCTTCAAATTATTATTTTAAATAGAAACTTTTAAAAAGTTACTAAAACAGCTTAAAAATTTAATTTTAAAAAATCTAAGAAGAATTTTTCAAAAATCTTTCTTAGTGCACCCCTACACTATAAAAAGAATCGCCACGCAAAATTTCAGCCCTTTAAGTCCAGCGGTTTGGTCTGTGCGTTGTATGTCAGTCAGTCAATCTGTCAGTCATTGAGTCAGTCAGTTACGGAACTGTTTTATATATATAAATTTATCATCTATTATCGTTTCAATGATAGATCATTTCATCGATAATTTGAAATAAGTTAAAATAAAAGTTCGTGTTTCTTCTAAACACTGGACTTTCATGAATTATTTGAAATAAAATACATCCTTTCATCAATTATCCTTTTATTGATAGATCATTTCATCGATTAACCTTTCATTGATAGATCATTTCATCGACAGTTTGAAACAAGCTACATTAAGCAATATAAATGAGGACTTCCAGGTACCATGGGAGAAATGTGGAGTATTTTGGTGTAAATATCTTAATAGAAATGCGACGTCGATTTACCTCATCTATATATATATAAAACATTTCCGTAACTGACTGACTGACTGACTGACGTATAACGCACAGACCAAACCGCTGGACCTAAAGGGTTGATATTTTGCACAGCGATTCTTCTTAAAGTGTAGGGGTGCACTAAGAGAGATTTTTGAAAAATTCTTCTTAGATTTTTTAAAATAAAATTTTTAAGCTGTTTTTGAAACATTCTTTAAAGTTTACATTTAAAATAATAATCTGAGGGTTATAAAATTTATATCAAGAGAAAGACCATAAAAAATTGTTTAAAATGAAATCTTTTTCGAATCTTTACCTCTATTTTCTGATTTTTGGTGAATTTTTAAAGATTAATTTTTAGAACTTAATTTTAGCTAATGAGGCAGACGGTTGGGCATTATTCAAAAAAATATTAAAATACAGTAAAAGAAATGTCCCTCAAACTGTACTATATTCTTTAGCATGTTCTATTAGATTTAATTTGAATATTTTCCTCTACATTATTTTGTCTATAAAAATATACCTTACGATTTTTTTATGAATATATTATTATTTTTTGGGGCATTAATTGCATACATTGACCGTTCTATTTAATTTGAATGTACTGCGTAGCGAAGCACGGGTATTCAACTAGTAGAATATACAAGTGTTTATATAACAGTAATACATTAGAAAATATCTGCAACCATAACACTGTGGTGTCATTCCGGAAGGATAACTTTGATCAGCAAATTCAGCGCATCGGTTACGAAAACAGATGAAACCGTTTCGACTCTCGAGCCTGGCCAGTTGCTCTTGAAATCAAAATAGCTTGGTCACTTTTTAATCACAGATATTCCTAGACTTACGATCGCTTGCACTTACGATCGAATTTTTTAGATTAAAAATAAAATTTCCCCAAAAATACTGTTTCTCGAATGTACAGTACATATCTGTATATATTACATAATTATTAAAAAATATGATGCAATAGTCTGCAATACTGAAAAAATTTATAAAGGAATAATAAAAATGTATGATGCAATAGTTTCGATATCCACACGATAAATCAAATAAACCTTCATTGGCTTCAGAAATGGCTTTAGCTTTTTCACCATATTAATAAAGGACTACAACAATTAAAAGCAATGGATCCAAATGAAGAAAGATTCCCAGGTGTAAATCGTCGTACTCAGGAAAATTTGCTTTGCTATCAGACAATATGCAAGCAAAAGAAGACGCAAACTGTTCAGGCTACCTTCGATAACTTTGTTAAAAAAACCTTGCAACGTGTCTTCTGTCGCAAATTCTGAACTAATGGATTGTACTAACATAATAAGCAGTGATGACGAAGAATAATTTATGTCTTCTAAATATAACTTATTTTAAATTACGTATGTATGTATGAAAGTAAAATATATACAGTCGAACCTCCATATATCGAACTTCTCTATATCGAAATTTTCTATATATCGAACTCTTAGCAAATCTCCATGTTCATTACATAGAAAAACTGTTTCTATATATCAAAAAAATCTCTATATATCGAAATTTTTTTTCACGACATATTGGGAGATTTTATTCCACTTTAGAATAAAATCTCCCAATTTTTGGCGTTTGAAACAATGCTTCGTGGACTTCAATTCGCGGAAAATGTCCCTGATGAAGTTTTTAGTGGACTGAATAAATGCGAGCATTTCTTTGGTGAACTTTCCGCAAAACTGGCTGTTCAGCAAGATATTCGTAGTTTTTTTTTAAAGAATGTAAGTGTGATCACTGTAACCACTGTTTGGATTATTGTTTCTTTAAAGGTATATAGTACTCAATAAATCTTTCATATTAATTCATTTTTTAGTTATTAACTTTCATTTAATGTGATTCGCATATAAATTAGAAATGGAGTTTCGTATACGAAAATTAGCTTTAATTTTCATGTTTTAGGATAATTATGATAAAACTAAGATCAATTCTATATATCGAAATTTCTATACATCGAATTTTATTCCGGCATTTTGCTACTTCGATATATGGAGGTTCGACTGTATATGTACATGTACAGAAAAAAACTGTTTGAAACTCTACTTACGACCAACTCAACTTACGACCAATGTCTCGGTCTCTACCTCGGTTGTAAGTCGGAAAATATCTGTGATCTGCTTTAAATTGAACTAATTTAAATTGTCTCTTATTTGTAAAGACTTAGAACCTTCTTTCTTTATCATAACTGGCTAATTCAGTGGTTCCCAACACGTAGAGGTCTGCGGACCACTAAACTAGAAATTGAACCATGTGCGGACCACCACCACCCCTCACCGACCTTCCGAGGGGTATGGACGTATATAATATCCCTCAGGCAAAAGGGAACTTTTTAGAAATTTTAATTCAACACCTGATAGTCATCGGATATATTCCGCCCACCTAGTTCACTGAACATTACTTTCAAAATCCCCATTTATTTGGCAATTTTTTTAATTTGGTGCCGGACCACTCCCGAGGCTCTCGCGGACCACCTGTGGTCCGCAGAGCACCGGTTGGGAACCACTGGGCTAGTGCAAGATCCAGCAGTAAGAATGAATAAAAACTATTCAATTATATATTAAAGCCTACTTTTGACTGAATTTGATTGTACAACTGAACGGGGGGGGGGGACAAAATACAGCAAATGCACATGTCTATACTCCTACTCGGAGTTCCCCCAGCTGAACATGCTAATGTCCCATTAAAATCCTTCAATTCATGCACTGACGTCCATACTAGGTACTTCGTAAACGTGAATCAAAGGTAAATAATGCCATAGTGTCTAGGCCGCGTACAGACGCGTTAAGTCTGTCTGTCGAGAAGTCTCTTTGTGTGGTTTGCAGGGCCGCCCAGAGACTTTACGGAGCCTGGGGCAAACTTCTGTTGGGGGCCCCAAGAAATATGATTAATCGAATAATTTTTTGGGGGGTGGGGTGGGTGGGGAGCCATTTTTTCAGGAGATTATTTTGAATTCTGGAGTACGGTACAAATTTCAGAATTTTCTTTCGGAGGAAATCTAATGCAGTTCTCTCTCTGTTTAACGACGCTCTACTTAACAACGATCTCTATTTAAAGACTATATTTCCCAGTCCCGGCCCCTCCGACGTTATGGGAAATGTTATATTTTCACAAATTCTGTTTAAGGGCGATCTCTACTTAAGGACGTTTTTTCACGGTCCCTTGAAAGTCGTTAAACAGAGAGCCATCTGTAAATAAATTTTTAAAAAATTTTCTGGGGCCCCTCCGGCAGTTGGGGGCCTGGGGCAAAGTGCCCCAGTTGCCCCCCCCCCCTTTGTGGGCGGCCCTGGTGGTTTGTAGGGGTCTGAGGAGAGTACAAGCCCATCGGATGTCGCCCCTGGAGTGCTCGATTAAAACTGTGGTGGCACCGGGCAAATAAGTCGGAGCCCTATTCTTGTGGTGCCAAATAACTGAGAGCTAATAAGGAGTCACACCTCTTCGCTCTGCAGCCTTGTTAGTATTCATCCAGCCAGGGGACATTATTTACAACAACTACAACATTATCTCACATACTTTACAATATGTATACGCACCCTGCTGTATATCAGAACTTATCTCAGAATTTTATCTATTGAAATATTATATATTAATCGATTTATCTAGGAATGAAATTTTTCATAAAGAGCCATCGTCAAAAGGAAATATTTAAAACTCCTCACAAGAAATTTAAATGAAATTTTGAGCGCACCGTTCCTTTTCATTATTATTTTCACTGAAATAACTTTTTATATGAAATAAAAAAGGAACTGAAAATATTGTTCTGTCAGCAAAAAAAAATAAATTAATATTTTTTCCTCTTGAAATTGATTAATATTTTATCTGTAAAATTTTTTATCAATCCCAAAGACAAAGTTGTACTTTGAAACCTTTCCTTTATATAAAAGGGTAAAAAGAAAGTCAAACAGGGCTATTCATTCAGATTATGCGTAAAAAACTAAACAAGCTTTAAATTTTGAATTAGAAGTAAAGACTTTTCAAGTATTTTTATAGGCATAATGATTTTTATATAAAGAGATTTCAGGAAATTAAAATCATTAAAAGCACACAGAACATCTCGACAACCAAAATGGAGCGATTTTAGTGAAATGTTTATGCGTATGTATTTAATTGCAGAATACATGCAAAATATTTATATACCTGTAAATACATATATTATATTTTATATTTAAAGTGAAATGGAAGAACTATGTTAAAAATTTAGATCATTGTAGCAATTAAATTATTTTCAAAAACTTTCTAAATGTTTGATACTATATGTCAGTTAGATACACTTTTCAAAAAATCTATTGAATTTATCTCTTCTGAATTTAGTACGGTAACATAACATATATTAGTTGACAATAATACGAAGTATTTTGCTTCTAAGTTAGAAAAAATTAAATTAAAAATTTGATAGTGGAAAGTTCATAAAACATAAAAATTTTAATTGCATATTTTTTGTTATTTTCAATTTCACTACAATTGAAAATTCAACTGTAGTGAAAATTCAATTTCAATCCAATTGAAATTGAGAATCAAAATACTTCGTATTATTGTCAACTAATATATTGTATGTTACCATATCAGATTTGAAAGAGATAAATTCAATAGATTTTTAGAAAAGTTTACCTAACTGACAAATAGTATCAAACATTTAACAAGTTTTTAAATTGCTACAATAAACTAGAATTTTAACAAAATGCTTCCATTTCACTTTAAGTATAAAATTTAATGTATGTATTTACTGGTATATAAATATTTTGCATATATCTGTATTCTACAATTAAATACATGCGCATAAACATTTAACTAAAATCGTTCCATTTTTGGTTGTCGAGGTGCTCTGTGTATATAATACATGTAAATAAAAAGAAAATATCTAGTATCCCGTATACCCTCAAACCAACAACCGTCGTTAAAATTGTTTAAGTACCATGTATGAATTAATTCAGGCAAAATAACAAAACATTTTTTCCAGACGTCGTTTCCAGTAGTTTAAAGTAGTTTTCAAATTCCTCGCATGTCTGAAATTTCGTGTAAACTTATAGAAGAGTATTTAGATGTCAGTATTACGATAATTGATTTGCAGAAACTTCCAAAATTTATCATGTATTGCTCAGCTATAACGGCAATAGATAACAGTAAAAGGGCGGCTTATTAATAATCGACAATCAAATAAAAAGAGGACTGCTATAATCGTTTCGATCTAGTTAATAGATCATCATCAGGCAAAAGAACATTGGTGTGATTGTCACCATGAACAATTCACGAGTGCTTTATCCATTAATTAGACCGAAACAACTCTGGTTCTTTTTCAGTTGATTGTGGATTATTAAGAACCCGCCTTTTTACTGTTTGCATTTCTACTACAAGTTTACTGTAAGTGGCAATAGATAAGCTGAATTTTAAGATTTTTGAGAGATTGAATTTCAAGGACCTTGAATTACAGCTTACAGTTTTTCAATCGAATTCTTTTGTGGAAGGAAAAAAATTAAATTCGAGAAATGATATGGACACAATCGTACATAAGAGATAAATGGTTATAAGTGTAGGAATAGATGTAGTGAACATTAGATAAAATAACCTATCTATGGCTGTCTTGACGGCCCTTTTCTCTATGTACGCTTATTGACTTTCGTATTCAGAATTGAAGTTTCCTGTAAGTGGCAATAGATAACCTGAATTTTAAGGTTTTTGAGAGACTGAATTTTACAGAACCTTGAATTACAGCTATCATTTTTTTAAACCGGCTTTAAAGAAGGTAAAAAATTTAAATTTGAGAAATTATATGAAAATAATCACACTTAAGAAATAAACGGGCTTATAGTAGAAACAGAATGTAATATGTTGGACTCAGGGTAGCGAAATATAGAAGATATACAGAGTCCAGTCTACTGAATTAATAACACGTTTATTAGAGTCTTGATTAGATGATTTTTACACTATGTACAAAGTCGTGAAACAGCCTCTAGACATAGAGGGAACTGGCCTTCACAGCAACGAAGTCAACAACGAAACACGGGTCGTCAGAATTTTCCCAGGTTGGAATAACGCTTTCTCGGAATACGAATATTCTAGACCGTGCTAGTCTCAGAAGATGCAAGGTGATCTCTTTAACTACCGGAACTCTCCTGGTTCCTATAAATTAACCAGTCCGAGGACTTAGAAGTGTCGGCACGAAGCCTCTAGAGCGTTCTGCTCCGGGAATACCTCCGGGATGGAGTGTAGTGATCGGTTGCGAGGACCTCTGAGAAATTGGACTCTCTGGATGAGAATCAATCCAAGTCTGAATATCTTGAATTTTTCTCTCGAAATTTGCGCTCCCAGCCCCGTGGTGGGACTTAGCCTCCGGTTGGTCGAACGACCGCTGTGACGTCAGGGTTCTCTCCCCTGATTGGTTTCGTCAACGGACACACGATGGCAACTTCTTCGAACGGCTAACTGCGGCGACCATTAGTTAACGTTCGCCACGGGCGTTGCCTGGGCGTGACTCATTTCTTTTTTAACGTCATGTCGTAGACTAGATGGCGTCGGGTCATAGAAATTGCCGGGTTCACCTGGCGAGGGGCGTTATTCTCCGTCTGGGGAGACGATTTATTGAGAGGTCCGTAATGGAACCTCACCAGAAGTAGGAATATTAGACCAAAAAAAAAAAACCCTGTCTACGGTTGTTTTGGCGGATGTCTACTCTAAGGTCCCTTATTGATCTTAAATTCAGAATTGAACTTTATAAAATATGATTTCAGAAACAGGCTGCCAGATAAATCAAATTCGTGTCATATGACGGCGCACAGCTGGACTCGTAGATCTTTAGTCTCCGTGTTAATCTATGGGGAGTTATCCTTTCAGTATTCTTCTAATCGTAGATTAGCCAATGGATGATTTTTTTTAAAATTCTGTTTTACGTATATTAATGTGGATATTTATATAAAGATATAGCTTTTAAAATGCAAAATTTTTCAGTCATTAGTCTTTCCACACAGCATAGAAATTTTGATGTCTACAGCTACAAAATAAAAGTTATCTTTTGGAAAATTAAAATTAAAATTTGTTTCAATAATTATTAGAAATTCATTACAAAATTGACATTTATCTGTTATGAATAAAACTCATTTAGCAGTCAAATCGCCACTTAAAAGAAATATTTCTTGAACTGAGCACGTTAGCGACAACGAGACAAAAGACATCTGCTTTTGTTGCGTTTCCATTCATATCCAAGGCCCGTGTTGCCAGTTCTTCATTCAAATTCTGGTTTCATTCAAGATATCGGGTTGTTTCCTCTCCGATTATGCTTGATAAAATTCAGGAGATCCGTTCGGGCCTGAGGTAGAAATTTTGTTTTTTTTCTTCCTGCTTCTGGTTGCTTAGTATTTTTCGAAGTTTTCTTCCACCAAGTTCTTTATTCCATATTCTATTCATTCAGCACAAAGTGTCTGGTAGACGTACTTTATCAGATGAATTTTAAGCACTATTCGTTTCTGTTAGATTTCTATCCAGTTTAGTTCTGTAACGTTTACCACATTTCTCTGTTTACCATTATTATTATTTTTTGGGCCGTGTCCTTGAGAGAGCTATAGTTAATTATTTATTCTCGTCATTATTAAATCTGTGATGACGAATTTTTCGAATCTGTATGCGCACTTCGCCCAGACCAGGGGTACTTAATCTTTTGTCGATCAGGGACCACATGCCATACATAGGTAAAAATGAGTTTCATTTTCTAAATAAACAAACTATTTGTGCTAAACAACTCTAATAGAAAGTTACTAATAAGCCTAATAATAATAACACATTTAATTTAAACTGCACTTAATAGCAAACGTAAAAGCCTATGAACACTTAAGGTGACTGCCTACGTTGAAAATGCCATTTTTTTTACTATTTTGGTCAATTTAATTTTTTTGCAAGAATCGTGTAATTCAATCTTTTCTCTTTTCAAAACCGTTTTGATTTTCATTGTATATTAATTAGAAGCAGAGTTATAGCTATTTTTAAAAGCATCGTCTGATACAAAATTGAAGTGACTCAAAACTTTAAATGCGTTTTTCTCAGAATTATGTTCTTTAGCACAAATCTCTACCGTTATCATGATATCTCACATAATAATGCATATAATTTGATGAAATTTTCAGGAAATGTTTTAGATACTATTGTTAATGAGATGACGCACAATAATTCTTGTATAATAAATAGTTTTTTGTTTGGGGCTGTTTTAATAAGGAAAGGAATGACGAATTGGGGAAAATTTTCATATTGGAACATAAAATTGTCTGTATTATTTTTGCATTTTAAAATTTCTCTTAGATTGAGGGTCATTTTGAAGATAACTGTTATATGTATCATGTGTGAGAAGGAAATTAAAATAGTAGAATTAGAATTTTGTGCAGAGCGTTAGACGTTTTAGCTGAATTTCATTAAAAATTACTTCAAATTGACCAATTTATAAAAATGTATGGTATTTACAGGCAAGGTTTTTTTAAAATTTTTTTTATTTTTAAATGCTATTTTACCATAAAAGCCATTTTGCCAAAAAATCCTTAAAAAAACAATTTTTTAAAAAAATTGGCTCCGAACGTAGGCAGTCACCTTAAAAATTAACTAGTTGTTACCCATCAAAACATGACGGCTAGATAGTAAATAAATGTACTAATACGCAAATTATACTCAACACATCATTGCCAAATGTTGAAAATCATAATAATGCGCAGAAACAAATTAATGTGTTTAGGCAGCCTCGTGCTTAGTGAGTATCTAAAGCCAGATTTAAACATGTCACTGAGCATGGGCAGAAAGCAATCTTTTTAATTGTAAATTATCGTAAATTAAGCAGTTCGAAATAAACAATTTCCATCCAGTTTAATCTTATACTTCAGAAACATAATTATCATAAAATTGAAAACGGCACAGAGAGATCTAGAGAGACTCCTCGGAATAAACGTGTTTATCATTAACACATGTCACTGAGCATGCGCAGAAACAGTGAGTTTCTAAAGCGAGATTTAAACATGATACTGAGCATGCACAGAAATAAAATTTTAAATGTAAATTATCGCTATTTAATAGAAATTGCGGTTACAAAAACCAATTTGACAAATCTACAGATTACAATCTTTCGTTTAAGACCAAAATGAAGTCTATTGATGCAGTAGTTTTCTCTCATGGACTGCCCAAAAAGTCGGCTTAACAACTCAAATATATAGATGAGATAACAACTCAAATATATAGATCAAATATATAGATGAGATTTTTGAGGATGTATTTGCTTAGCAAGCTGCAAAGTTGCTATGAGGCTGCGACTCCACCTTACATAAAATTTATTAGGAACTTTTTTTTAATCACCGCTGACTTTGCTGACGACTTCTCGGGTTCTCCCGAACCACCTGTGGTCCGCGGACCACCGATTAAAAACCAATAACTTAAGCAGAAGGATATTTCATGGTCTCTTCTCACGAACTAGTTGGTTGGTTGAGAGCGCTACGGTCAATTTTTTGCTACACGAGGGCTAATTAGACCGGGATCTACTGCTTAAAGCCGATTCCGAAGGGCTACAAACATCAATACAAATAGTGGGCATCGATCCCACAAACTCTGGTTTCTTCCAGTGGCGCACCCGGGGGAGGGGGGAGCCCAAGGGGCCCTGCCCCCCAAAAAAGAAATAGAAATTGTATTATGAATATTGATTTTGCATTATAAATATTTTTATCCGTTCATCTCGCCCCCTCCCCCCCAAGAAAAAATCCTGGGTGCGTCACTGGTTTCTTCTCACATGGGAATCGAATATGAGACCCCATCGCCAGAATTTCTTAAAAGCGAGGTCAGGTGTCTTATGCTTACTCCACACCAACGGCGACAGCAACGAAAGACAGACACATTTTGCCACCTGTCTCTGTGACTGTCATAAAAGCCTTCACACCGCTAGGAGGCGGGGACGCAATTTATTTGCGCATGCGCATAATCTTCTCTTTCTATTCTGACTGGCTGTGGAGCATGGCGGCAGAGACAAAAGTTGAACTTTTCCCAGCTTGAAACCGCAGAGACCAGAGACGGAGACGAACCGGGGGGGGGGGGGGGGGAGTGAAAATTTGTTTGTAATACGCATGCGCAACAAGGAAGATACGTGATCCTCATCTCCGCCGCCGTTGGTGTGGAGTAAGCATTAGTCACTTTTCCATCACTGAGTCTATCGTGTTTCAGTTTTAAGAATGCGTATTATACAATTTATAGGTATTTTTTTTCAGTTTTGAATCAATATCATTACACTTTAGATAAGCAATGAGCTTCAGATTATCCAAGGGTGGATTAACCGCACCATCGCCAAGGATTAAAAAATGTTAACGATCTAGGGAATTGACCGAAAGAAGGTTAGCATAGCTCTGAAACACAAGAATGCAACAAGCTATCTAGAGAAGAAAAAGATAAATGTATGCGAGTGGAACTATTACTTTCTGCGACTCTCTAAGTCATCCGGTTTACAGAGGCGTAGCGAGAGGGGGGCGAGGGGGTCTATCATGCCCCGGGCGACACTCGCAGAGGGGCGCCAAATGGTCTATCTTTTTAACTCATTCTACATATTGTATTACTATATGTTTTTCGAGGGGTGCCAAATAGATATCGTGCCCCGGGCGCCAATTATGCTGGCTACGTCACTGCCGGTTTATAATACATTAAGGAGAGCGTAAGTTAACTTTGATAATCTACTAAAATCAAGGCTTGTTTTCAGATCGTTTACAAAAGCTTTTCAATAATCTATATATATAAAACAGTTCCGTAACTGACTGACTGACTGACAGATAGCGTACAGACCAAACTGCTGGACCTAAAGGGCTGAAATTTTGCATGACCATTCTCCTTATAGTGTACAGGTGCACAAAGAAAGATTTTTGAAAAAAATTTTCTTAGATTTTTTAAAATTGAATTTTTAAGCTGTTTTTGTAATATTCTTTAAAGTTTGCATCTAAAATAATAATCTGAGGGTTATAAAATCTATATCACGAGAAAGATCATAAAAATTCCTTTAAAAATGAAATCTTTTTCGAATATTTACCTCCATTTTCTGATTTTTTGGTGAATTTTTAAAGATTAATTTTTAGAATTTAATTTATTAAATGCTGATCACGTGGTTTATTTTCTCTTTTGTGATACTTTAAATTAATTTATCGTCACGTGCATAACAACGAAATAAATTGACAAAAAAAAATATTAAAACAGATTACAAAATAGATATTAAAATAGATAATAAATATACAAAAAGATAAAATTTAATGGTAAAAGATACCGTTACATGGTATAATTCATGGGTACATGGTATAATTCATGGTTATAACGAATTCCCCAGATGTTATTTTCTCGCACTGTACCATAAACACTACGTAGAATCTTTCGCTCAAAAACTAAGGCCGTCTGCACACGGAGCAACTCAAAAGGAACTGATAACTGACTCAAATCACAAACCAGTCCGTGATGAGTCGTAACCTATGTAATTCAATGGAGCCACGCACACGGCGCAACTGGTTACAAACCCGTCGGACGGGTTTGTAACCAGTTGCGCCGTGTGCGTGGCTCCATTGAATTACATAGGTTACGACTCATCACGGACTGGTTTGTGATTTGAGTCAGTTATCAGTTCCTTTTGAGTTGCTTCGTGTGCAGACGGTCTTAGGGTCAGTTCACATAGAATCCGACAGTGTCAGCGTAAAATTTTTTAACCAATCATATACCAATCATTTATCTATTTAATCAATCAGCGCCAACGAAATGTTTAACGCTGACATATTGTTAACGCTGACATATTGAAATACGTATATTTAACCAATTACAAACCTCCAAACGATTAACCACGGAATTGTAAAGGTCTGTGATTGGTTTAAAAATATGTCAATACGAGTAACGTTCAGGCAGCTATGTACTAACCCCATTGGATTCGCTCACCTCAATGTTAACCTATGGAGAAAATTTGTCCACGGATTGCCGACTTGGATTCAAAATTTTTTTTTTTTAAATTGTATTTCATCATAGAGAAAGAAATTTTACATTTGTATACATTTTTCGTTTTTAAAAAAAAATGCAATTAATATTTTAAAATTTAAATTGTTCGGGGAAAAATCTGGTATAGTGTGTTTTAAACGCTCATAAATTCCTTCGGTGGACGAAATTTATAAAATGAAACCTGTAGCGCTTTGCAGAAAGTTCAGGCTATCTGACAATATCAATTTTATTTGATTATCAGCATTTATGTACCTGCAAATAGTTGAAAAAAATATATTTTAAATAAAAAATTTGGCTGCAGCGCTTAAGGGAACGGTGGACCTTTATTTCAGCAAATCTCGTCATTGAAATACTGATTGTCTTATTGTAAATAATATATATATTTCCGTAGATTATTAGTACCAAAATAATTTTTTTCAAGTAAAAAATCCTTTATGAAGCTTCTACAAAGTAATTTATAATGGGTAAGTGTAGTAATAAATTTTAAATCTGCATTTCTCAAACCAGATTTTTCAAGGTTTTTAGATTTTTAAAATGCTCCATGCTACTTAATTTTTCTTCTAAATTCATGAAATTGATAAGGAAGAATCCTGATGCTGTTTACAAAAAAACTGGGTATGCATTTTACAATTCGACTTTATTAAGGTAATTAAATTTGATTTATAACTTTTGAAAAAGCAAAATTTTGAGGAAAATCGGGATGGAATTCAGAAAAAAAATCTCTCAAAAATTAACTATTCAAGGGATTAAATAATTGATACCCAGATTTGTTTGTTATACAGTTTAAAGAGATTAATATTCAAAATCGAGGAAATTTCTCAAAAATTAAATAGCAAGGAGCATTTTAAAATGTTGTTTATAAATTTCAAATTTTTAAAAAAAACTTAAAATTATAATGAGATTGAAAATTTCTTTTAAGGTATTCTATTTATTTATAGTGAAATGTGTATATGTACAAAATTTCGGATCTCTATGATGAAAAGTAAAAAAAGTAAATTTTAATGTCCACCGTTCCCTTAACCCCCCTATAGAGAGAGAGCCATTACAATCCCTCAGAATGTCAATCCTAAGGGGGGTGAAATTCTCGAACTGTCAACTGGATTCCTCCCACCACAACAGTCTGCAAGAAGAGGTAAAGGGAAATACGATTTTTTTTCTTAGTACATAGCAGCCTTAACGCTGACGTATTCTATGTGGACAGTCTCTAAGAGTTTATTCTCGTTTATTTATGGGCCAGCATTCGCAGCCATGAAAAATAATCGGTCTTAGTAAAGTTTTAATATAGATTAATTTTTGTGTTTATAGAAATGAATTTTGATTTTAGTTGACATCTCAAACCAAAATAGCACCTATTTGCCATCAATAGTATGTTGCTAATTTCAAGGATGACATTATTATTATCAGAGATAATTGTACCCAGAAATTTAAATTGCTTGACCCCCCCCCCCCTTAAAAGTGATATAATATTAGAGCAACACAATAAAAATGAAAATAATAAAAGAAGGATATTTTGTTGATCTTAACGGAAAACCATGCTTAAAAAAAATTGATATAAAATTTACCCCGAAGCATAGGTTAACAGCGTGTTTTGTAGATATACAAAGATTTTGAGGAAAGGTTTTCAAAATAAGAACTCCTCCCATTGAAGCATGACTGGGGCCGGTTGTTACATGATGGGAATTTCAATGCAAGAAGGAACGTGAGTAGTTTATGCCTAAGAAAAACATAAGTGATCTATTCTTTTCCCGAAGAATATTAATGCATAAGGGCCTGTTCACATAGGAGTCCGTTGCGTTGCGTTGCGTTAAGGAAAAGATGACGTTGAGACGAAAATAAACCAATCATAGCCGTTAAAAATTTCATTGCTAATCGTTTGGAGGCCTATGATTGGTTTATTTTCGTCTCAACGTCATCTTTTCCTTCACGCAACGCAACGGACTCCTATGTGAACAGGCCCTAAGTCTCATAGCACTTTCTACAGAAGTTTAAAACATTTCTCCGAATGGCTTTTGAATAAAGACGATTTATTCGTAAGGACGATAAATAGAATAAATCGTCTTTATCATTAGACGATTTATTCTATTAATTGTAACAGATTAGCAGTAAAATTTTTAAAGATGCTGTGACGTGCATGATGAAGCGAAGAAAAACTGATAACTAAGTAACTGTTTTCATCGAAATTGGTCTACTCTCTGATTTCACTATAACAAAAATGAGCAATTCCTAGACTAGACGCCTTAGTAAACAACTAAGGGCCTGTTCACAGAGGAGTCCGTTGCTCTGCGTTAAGGAAAAGATGACGTTGAGACGAAAATAAACCAATCATAGGCGTTAAGCATTTCATTGCTAATCGCTTGGAGGCATATGATTGGTTTATTTTCGTCTCAACGTCATCTTTTCCTTAACGCAACGCAACGGACTCCTATGTGAACAGGCCCTTAGAGAGATAATAAAAATGAAGAGTAAGAAAATTGTACTTACCATAGAGATATTGACTTTTGCTGGAGGAATTGGATTCTTTATACACTTCCGAGCAAAATTACTGTTCTATCTTAGGCATTAAATGGCATCTCGGACACAAGGCAAAACACATTTCAAACATTATTAACATTTTGTGGTTTTAAACTGTCTTTTAAGGCTGCCGTGTACTAATCCTATTGTAATCGCTCAGCTCAATGTTTCCCTATGGAGAAAATTTGTCTACTATTTACAGCTACGTAAATGCTGATAATCCAAAAATAATTGAAAGATAAAAAGAACTTTTTATATACCACGTTTTTAAATTTTCTGTTGAATCATATAAAAATTGACAATTCTATGTATTAATAAATACTTCTTTAAAATTTTTTTTGATGAATTCTCCCATCAACTTGAAAGAAAACGGTCAAATGCGTAATCAATCGTTTAGCTCGGGAATTGGAAGTTAACTTGCGTTTAACTTTTCGTTCCCGTACCGGCCAATAGATGGCTGCATCATACTACAAAACAAAATTAACTGAAAAGGAATTCAATTCTGCTTAAAGATGGATAAAAGTATTAAAAGAATGCATTGTCATCGTGTTCTGATCTATTCTAAAAGTTTCAAATGTCTAGCGAGTCGGGAAGTTAGTTAAAAATCGATTGCAAGATTTGTACTGGACAAACACACAAACAAACAAACAAGAAAGCGAGTTAATAAAAACATGGTAAAAAATGGTATTTTCAGACAGCCTGAACTTTTCTGCACCTTGCAACAGGAATCCTTTTGTAAATATCATCCATCAAACGAATTTAGGCACGTTTAAAACACACTATACCAGATTTTCCCACTGAATTATTTAAATTTTAAAATATTATTTCCATTTAAAAAAAAAAAAAAAGAAGAATGTCCCAAGATGTAAAATTTCTTTCTTTATTACGGCGTACAATAAAAAAATCTTTAATCCAAGTCGGCAATCCTTGGACACATTTTCTCCATAGGTTAACATTGAGGTGAGCGAATCCAATAGAGTTAGTACACAGCAGTCTTAAGATATTAATTTTAAAGATCAAAATGAAGTTATAATAACTTTACTAACACTAGAGCCCATACATAAACACAAACTCCTCATTAAAATAGATTCCACAGTTTCATGAACTGCTACAGTTACATAATGCAAGCTAATATTGCTTGCAATGGTTGGAAACGTGCACTTGCAGAATAACATCTTTAAAATGAACATGGTAACAGATTTATATATTTATTTTTTTTAACAAAAATTTCAACAAAACACTTCTTATTAATTCTGTTACATACGATGTGACTCTCATTTTCATGATACTCTCAACATTCCACCATTTCGAATTTTCTCTGTCACAATCTAAGTCTAATGCTGAACAAATATTGAACATATAAGACAAACTTTTGTACCTTCATTTATCAATCGATTGTAACTAAGTTTTTAATGGTAAAAAATATGATGGAAGATTAGTATATGATTTCACTTTAAATAAATTTTCGCTTTAAAGAACTCCCCATAATTGCCTCGTAATAGCATCTTTAACTGCAATTAATAACATAACCTGGCTAGAAACAGTACTGTAATTCCGTTTTAAAGTACTTTCAAATTTCAATTAAAACACTTTTTCAGTAGTTTTAAACTTTCTTTTTGCCTTTCCAATTCTAGTTGGATTTTGTTTTGATGCAATCTCGAAATTTAACTTCTATAATTTTATATTGTAATTTTTATAACGTTCACAAATGATTGAAGAAGTTCACTTAAAAGGTACTTTTGGCTTGTTTCAACAGTTTTTTGTTTAATGATTTCCCTTAAAGTAAATCATTATAACATTAAACATGGTTAAAAATGTTTACACGGTGCACAGAAATGCTTTATGTATGTTTATAAAAGTTACCTGCTAGCAATAGCAGTTTGTTTAGCTTTTGTTTAGTTTGTTTTGCCAAAACAACATAATTTTTCATACGATTTTCCATGTTTTTAGATACGGGTGTCTGTACATGAAAATACAAAATTAAATTAATTTTTTATAAATCATTACCGAGGGTGTACGGATAAAAAATAAAGCAACCCGCTTGGTTAGAAAATAATACGCTTAGAAAAACACGTAAATTATCCAAATTAGGTCCTGATTTTCCATTAGGCCCGGGCCTAGGGGCCCCCGAATGTTGGGGGCCCCAAAAAATTTTAATTTTAAAAGAAAAAAAAGAAAAAAATCCCAATTCAATTTTTTTTTTATTTTACCTTATTTAATAGCAATTTTTTTTATATATCCTTTCAAATTTAATTGATTGATTGGTTCATCATATGTATAGTTATATGTATAGTTCATATATGCATGTTATAGTGTATATAAGGGATTAACAAGTTTTTCTGGTTGCATTGTATTGGTGTTTTAATGATGAAGTTAATATGTTGTTATTTGATAATGTTCTAGGCTTCTACGCTTCAAATAGCCAATTCTTGCTAAAATGGAACTTTCACAATGATTCTTGATTATTTTTTTTATGTGTCAATTTTGGAAATTTTACGCCCACATCAGTGTTAGGGGGCCCCCATCCCGAGTTGTGCCTATAGTAAAGAATTTTCTAAATCGGGCCCAGATCCTAATTAGAACCTAGCATCACCTTTCTCATATACTAATAAGTGATAAAAAGGCTATGATGTCGTTTTATTTTAGTTAAGATTATTGCATTGATTTAAGATAGCGTGGCCCTCGGATGCCAAAATACAACATAAAGAAGAAACAAGAAAAATCAGCTGCGTGATTTTTAAAGATAATAATATGGAAGCCACTTTTTTGTTTTAATAAACACCTGCACAAGCAATCCTTTGAATCTAAAATTTGTCATTTTTGGAACAGAACTTTTTCCTAATAATACAACAGAAACCTCATTTCCGTTGTAAAATATATCGATGAATAAAAGATACCGACACTAGATTCATTTTCCCCGAAGAGCATTTTCCAAAAATCCACTGACACACAGCCACCTCCGAAATTCCGACGCACAGAATGTACTTTCACTGGAGGGGAAAACGCATGCATGTAAATAAAAAGTAAACCGGAAACCTCTCTCAGTCTCACGTGCTAAAACCAAACTGACATCTTTCTCCTTCTTGCAGCACGAGGAAAGTGAAGCTCTGCGCATGCGCCAATTTCGCTGCAGTTGGCGATGTTCTTGTGGAAGGTAGTTCCGCTCTGCATCATTTGCCGGTTGATATCGGTTAGAGTGAGATCCGATGATACGTGGTTATTCTCACAGAGAGTGTGCTGATTGCTGATACTTTTCATGGCTTGAAAAATCTTTCGACAATCATGCCCGCAGTTTTCCTGGACAGGTTACCGCTTCCGAGCCTACAGGCCTACACTGTAGGCAGCGTGTTGTTGCTCGCTTGCTCCGTACACTATGCATTACAGGTTACTTCGCAGATAGGATTAAAATTCAATGGAACAGATATCGGATTGCATGATGATAATGGAATTACCTACATGAATATAACAGTCGGAAAGCGACATGAGCTGTCCTTCAGTAATCTCATATTTGAGGGTGCTTACGTTAGGAAAGCTGTCGAAGTGCTGTATTTTATGCTTCAAGAACCAATGTGCATTTGGGTAAGTACGTTGTTTATGCTTAGAGTGTCAGTATTATGCTATACATTACATTTACCAAAATATGCATGTTAATGTTCTGTCATTTGAATTGGTTGTTAAAAGTCTCTGCGACAAAAAATTCAATTTTCGCAGTTACATTTTACCCACCACACTCAATTTAAATGTACTCATTCGTGAGAAAATGTTTGAAATTATAAATTCTAATATTATGATTTTTTTCTCAAGAACTCCCTTTAAATTTGCATCTAAATGGGCAATATCTTTTATATATTGTAATGCTATTTTGAATTTTGGTGTCGTTATTTTCAATTAGGGAAAATTACAATGTTTTGCGTTTAATTTTTGCTTTATTAATGATGCTAAACCTTAGTTTTTTTTTCGGAAATTATAAAATTTTAAATCTAATGGAAGTTTCGGTAAATATCTATTTCAATAGACAGGAAACGCTTTCTTTATTTTAACGAGGAAAGCAAAATTTGTCATTTACATTGTCTTGATAGGAATATAAAGTGCGAAAACAATTTCTTTCTGTACTTTTAAGAGATTAAAATTGGTCAACTCAGTAGCGGAGTCAATTACATCGTAAAATGGACACTACGTGACGTTTAGATGGTATATTTTGTCACGTGAAGTAATGTTTGAGATGCATACCGAACATTCTTATTTGCAATCTTATCTCTAATGATTATTTTTTTGGATATCTAGTTGACAACTGAGTGACGTATTTATTTTGCAGTCGTTTTTAAAATAACTTAAAGAAAAGTACTTTTTTTCTATCATCAAGACATGGTTTCTTAAAGTCGTAAAAAAAAAAAATGCAAAAGGCATTTATCGGACACATGATTAGATTCTAAATTGCTTTGAATTTTGTTTTTATTGTTTGTTTCGACAGCTGCCGAACACAACGGACGAATTTATATTGCAGTTGATACATCTGCTTATCAGAATTCTGTTAGAAATCCCTTTTATTAAGCTAACTTTTTGTGAACGTTGTAAATAAAGTAAAATTTTATAGCTTTTAGACAATTATTTAAACCCGATTAAAGCAATGCGATACTCTATTTGACAAATAATTTTACAAGCTGTTATTACTTAACTCATTTTCACCACAAATAATTTAATGTATTACTATAGAAAGTCCATTTGATGTTAACGTAACTTGCGTAAATCTGATATTTATCGGGAAATGAAGACAATTTTTAAACATACCAGTTTAGAATAAAGAAATTAAAATTTTTATTATTAACCAACTGAAGAATTGGGGATTTTATTAAATGAAAATGGGCGTGACCTTGTGCATTGTTAGTTTGAACGAAAAATCGTGGGATTTTATTCTAGATAACGGAAGTTCCTTCTGTTACAGACATGCGATCAGCTGATTTTAGGGAAGCAAAAAAAATTACGCAACAGCTGCTTTTTCCTGTTAAAACTGATTGATATCACTAAGCTGGTATGAAATAGAATGTTTGACTCAGGCTATACAGGGAATTTAAGTTGTGTAACGTTTTCAAATAACACGTAGTTGTGAAATACATTTCAAAATTATTGTAAAAAAGCTATAACATCTAAAAAAATGATAGTTCTGGGGATATCAATAATATGCCATTGGTTAACGATATCGATGTAAGGTTTTTTTGGTTTAGTATTAACATTTTGCTTCTTCCACCCCTTCCCTATATATATATATATATATATATATATATATATATATATATAAAATGTGTGTGTGACTACTTATTTTTTGTGAAGTCTATTGTATCTAATAATGTATCTGCTACAACTTTAACCCGCTTTCGTTGTATCAGAATGGTCAATTTATTCGTTAGTTTTTAGCTACTGTTATTCAGTGCAAACCTTTAGAAACCTAAAAATAAATTTACTGACTACTTCTTGAATTATTTTTTTAAAAAATCTGTTGGATAAAAAAAATGAACCTTTTTTCACCAGAAAATGTTTTTTTAAAATCAATCTTTGCTTGTAATGATAGAAATCGGGAGTTGTTTCATTCAATTATGCATCCATGAATATTTTAGTCATGCATGAGATATTTTATATCCTTAACCTTCACTTACGAAAACTCATTAGAAGAAAATTGTTAAATGGATGTGGTTTTCGTATTCTGAAGAAAAACTTCCTTCGGAATGTGGAATTATCTGAAGATGAATTGTATAGAACGAATAGGATGAAAGCAACGGGCATTTTAATGAAAGTTTTAATTATTCGCGCTAAATATCTCAGTTCATCAGTTTCAATGCATGATTACTAATTTTTGTTTATTTTTATTTTAGATATTCATGAAAAATTTTACTCATTTTGTTAGTAAATTCTAATTTCGCTGACAAGGCACAAAGTTCTTAAGAAAGTTTTAATGAATTATTTCTAGAATTCTTACGGACTAACATAATATTCGGTGCTCTAACTACGGAATATTGTATTTACTTAGAGGTGAAGATTTTCATGCATTTGACAATTTGAGATAGAGATCGGATAATCAGTAAATACATTATCACAGAAAAATTGTCTCTTTACTTGAGTAATATTAGTGCAAATTTTTTTAAGATCATTTTTCGAATTCGGGTTGCTGAAATATTTTTTCCAGACACCAATGAATTGGAATTTACGTTTAACTTAATTCATTTTCCATAATTTTGAAATATATTAAGTGTATTTGATTAAATAAAAACGAACTCTAGAACTCAGTTTTTGGCAGTTGCATAGTTAAGACTAGTCCTTGGGTAATAATATATCATAGACCTTTTTTTTTGTGCATGTGTTTAGGAGGGGGGGGGGGGTCTAAATTTTTGTGTTCTGGGTTAACTTTCAGACTGAAAATTTCGGACTGCTAAAATGTAACAATTGTACGAAAATCAATGGAAATTGTTCCAATACCCGTGAAAGTGCATTCAATTTTGCAGTATCTGTGGAAATTATGAACTGACAGATTCTGGACCATTGTTGTCAATTCCTTGAATTTCAAAGCAGTTTCTCAACCACCCGGAATTTTAAGAAAATATTAAATTATTGCCTTATTTTACGAAGAATTGTTGCTCGTAAGAAAATGCCAGAATTGTCGCACGTCAATAATTTGAAATAACGCCCGCGTGAAATGGAAGTTCCAATAGTGACTTTCTAGTCGCAACGATAGCACTGCCAGATTTCTTTGCTGGAAGTCCTGGTAAGTTAACGATTTTTAAGGTTTTGATAAAAATTTGCAAAATTGTCGAGCCTTGATTCCAACCAGGTCCTACATCACATATCATATCATTACCGAACAGTATTTATGAAAATAAGTTAACTTCTTCCAGTTGGTTTACAAGCTGTGTATACTAATGGTGTTTTTTATTTCTCTAAGGAAACTTTATTAAAAATGTTGAGCCTTATTCAAACTTTTCGCGCATAAAATTTTACTAGAATGCCTACAAGGTTTAGGGCCGGACTTTGGCGAAATTGTTTAGGCACTGGTTCCTTGACATGAACAATGTTTTTTAGCCCTTCTGTTGGCATGGGGTTTTTTTGCAATTCGGAATTGACTTTAAACTGTAGGTCCTTGTATGTCCTTACAATCTTACCCTCACGCAATTCGTAAGTGAATGTAGGATTCGGCCGCTTATTTTTAGGGTTCACCTATGAAATTAGCTTTAGAGCTCTAATCAATAATATCGGTACTAGAATTGACCACAATGGCACTATTGATTATTAAAAGAAATCTAAATGAATGTTTAATTCTTCACCTTGATTACCAGTTTGAGCTGATAGTGCTTTTCCATACTTTTGTATACATAGTTTTGATTTGTTTTATTTATGTTATGTAAAACAGTCAGGGTTTCAGATTTTACTAGGTTTAACGAAAACAAAGTTGTAAACCGCAAATTTAGAACATGCATACTATAGTATGAAATAATCAAGGCGTTCATTTATCCCTTTATTTCTTTTACATACCTTATGTTCTTTTCGCAACTGGATATAAATGTGTTTGGCGTATCTAAAAATTCACTCTGGGCTGCGACTGTTCCCCGCCCACTTCATATCATTTTTTCTTGGTCGGTTACTTCTGCTGTATCTAAACTTGTCACCCAGTTAGTTGTTCTATACAGATGTCATCTTATTCAACAATATCTACTGAAGGAATGAGTGCGTTGCACTATATTTTGTAAATGTAGTCTTACTCCGTCACACGAAATGGTCAGTTTAATGGTATTCTCGGAATTTTTATATCACTTAATGACATTCCTCAGACTGAATTGCGTTTACTCATATTTAAGTTGGCATAAAGCATAGTAAACTTATATCACCTTGCATTATAAACCATCGATTTTCAATGTTTGTTTTAAGATATCGATTGTTGTCTTGTATGTTTATAACAGATGATCGATAAACATGCGCATATGAAATTGTTAGACGAAGATACATTGTTTTAATTAGTTTTATCATAATGTTTTTCTTTTGTGCTAATTCTATTTGCTAATTAATTTATTTGAATACAGTTATCTTCATGTTACAAAAAAAATATTTATTTTTGCAAATCAAAATAAGTAACATCACTCGTTGATATAAAATCACACACATCCCTGTTGATATTTTGGTAAGAGAAAATGAAATGTTTCAGTAAACGACCTTCAATATTAAACTGATTTATACACTGCTTACAAATAAGTACATTTTTTAATACTACTAATAAAGGAAGCTATTTGTTTTCAATACAGCTGTTTGAGGAATTTCGATGTTAAGGTGTAATTTAATCAAAATTAATACCTTAGTTTTGAAGATATAACATGGTTGTTAGGAATTTCCCCATATTTCTAAAGGAATTGATAAGAAATGTTTATACGTTTTTGGCTAGAACTATTTAAATTTGGAAAATATTTAAAATGTTCTTTCTATCGCGACAAAACTGTCTTCATAATACATAGCCCCCCCCCCCCCTCCCTCCACACACACATTTCTGCTGTTATTTTACTTTCAGGAAAGGAATTGATAATTCGACCAGAAATTACCCCTCAGTATTAAACTGTTACCGACATTCTTTACTCTTCATGTGAAATGATTGTTTCTAGAAACATCCCCAGACAGAATTCCTGTATACTCCACAGTGTGTTCGTTTACACACAAGACTTGCACCGACATCCTGGGGCAATTTTCGCTTCACACTACGCTATAAATTCTTTAAAAACGGTATGAAGTCACGTTCGTCCAAAGGTTACTGCAACCAGCCGAGTTACTCTCGGAAGGTGTGAGAGTATTCGTCATGTTGACATCCCTGTCGGTGTCAAGGTCGCTGAGGAGCAAGGCTGAGTGTTGGTGTCATTCTTTACATGCTGCTTTTGATTTACAAAAGGTGTAAAAGCCCGCCCAAATTTATTTTCGGCTCGTTTTTTGACGTAATCACTATATCAACGGGGCTCTGTTTATTTTAATGTCTAAAACATTTTCATGTAGCAGTTAAGCCTAATTCTTTTCTGTTTATTTAGTTCTGGCGCTATTTCATGCTGCGAGAAAATTCAAACCCTTTTTGTTGTACAGATCTCTTATTTTGATAGCTTCTATTATGTGCTCCACAGCTCGTGAGGAAACTCATTGGGGGAATAGTTAGGTAACGGAATTTCATCACCAGTTAAGTTATACAAAAAAAATCCATTAACTGTTTCTTGCGTTGTGTTGCCGAGAGTATCCTATGATGAGACACCTAAGTTTTGTAACCTCCTTCCGAGGATGTTGGCAGGAGAAAGCCAACAAGAAAAAAAAAACAGTTCATAAGAAAACATTTCACTCTCGTGATAATCTTTATGGTACATCCATTCATGCAGACAAGTACCCCCCGACTCCGCTTGACATCATTTGACCCGCGTGACCCCCCGCCCCGCCTTTGATGCTCTGTCTAGGACCGCTCGATCGGAGGATCGGTGCAGAACGCAGTGCCCATAAATCACTAGCTTCCCCCGCAGAATACTGTGCAGAGCACATGAATGTGTACGCCTTATCAAAGGTTAAAAGTCAAGAGGAATAAGGGTTTACTAACAACTCTGTTCAAACCTAATTTATAATAATTAACATAGTGTTAATTACAATTATAAATTTAATTAACATAGTGTACATAGTGCACTAATGACATTAGTGCGAGTCAAAATGAATCAATTTGCTTGCCTTGGCATGCTAATCTCTAGGATATCGTAAATTGATCTCCAGTGCTACTATCTTATGTTTCGTAAGGGTAGGGTATATTTTAATTCCATATTTAACAACCATTATTTTAACTTGCACCATCCAGCCTCTTAGAGTTATTCTGTTCACGTATGCTTATGTCCATGCAGTTGCTTTGGATAAGTTAGACCTATGCAGTTCTGATAATTGTTTAATTTCACTCGCAATGCTCATTCCTTTAGAATGATACCCTTCCAGTAGGTATATCATCCTAACAGCAATGTTAATCTCACAAATATAATTCACAGCATTGCAAAAAATATTTCATTAAGTGTGCGTACTAAAGTCAAACTGCAATGTGCCCTCGAAAATCGTGCGAACTTTTCCGCTTTATCAAAAGAAATGTATTCTGGACATCCTGCGAGCATGTGAGATTTGAATTACTTTTACAAGTGTCGAATATCTTTTTGATAAAACTTCTCCTTTCACGCTATAAATTTACCTAGAAGTTAGTTAATTGCGTCAGGAATGAGTTTGAAACGCAATTTCCTCGGTAATTTATAGCATTAGCGTCCGCGCATTAAATTTAATTAAATTCCGTTCTCACCCACGGTTTTCCCGTAATTTCTGCGATAATGCCAGAACTCCCACGCTTAATGGCAACGCTCTAAACGCTGTTTCAATGAAACGTTGAAGAGAGAAAGGTCAACTTATAGTTTCGTCTTGCGTAGAATGCATTTGAATTTTAATGTCCCCTTGAAAATTCGGACTTGTGAATTTCGTTTTATCACTTTTCAGAACTTTTAATATTGTCCGCTGTTACAGAGTGATTCAGATAATTTCTGAATTCAATTTATTTTTTTCTTTCTGGAAACGCAATTTTAAAATTGCCCAAGAAATTGTGTCGCTGTATTTGCTAAATAGTACTATTTTTTGTAAAAAAAATTTATTTTACTTTGAATTTTTTTTTTTCGTTTAATGCTTTAATGCTTCGATTTACAAAACTAGTTTAATCTAGCAAAATCATAGGTTCCACTCAAATCTGTTATTGATGGTGTGTTTTGATTTAAGTTTAAATAATCGTAAACTCATAACGTTTGGTCTGATAATTTAAACAATTAAATTTAGAAAGTTTTATATCACTTGTAAAAAAACTATTACTCTACCCAAATAATTTTTTTTCTTAAATTATGAATTAACTGTACCTTTTTATTTTTGATAATTTTTTTAATTCCTGCTTTTATATAAATCACTAGTGCTTGTGATAAACTATATTTTTTACCTATTTATTTGTATCTACCGATTTATTATGTTAAACAAATCCTTTTAAGCATTTTTATTAATAAGGGAATCTGATTTACCCTTTTTAAAATACTATGTTTAGGAATATGCAATAAACAGTAAATCAGTGTCAAAAGTATTTAGTTTTTTCTTTATAATTATGTATTTAATAATGTATATAAATAAGGTATAAAAAACGCGCCTAATGAAATCCTCATTTAGAGGAACTAGTCGAACTGATTATTATTGTTTATTCAGTTATCGCGATAACATGAACTTTACACCATTTTTATCTCTTTTTAAATAATGTACAGGTGGGGAAATTTCTTTAATTTTACTCTTAAAAAAACTCATAATTTTCCGGTTGTGAATGTTAAAATTTAAGTTTGATTACGTCGAATGTGCGCATCGTTCCCCAAAAGCTTCTGCATGTAGCATTTCCAGATGCCTGTCGAAAATGCGGTTAATTTCGGGCCTCCTCATCTGAATTTTTTCAAACTTAGAGCGCAGTTTAACCTCGTAATTAGCGGATTTAACTTTCACAAATTTGTGTTTTCGCTTTAGTTTAGCGTCTGTTATTATAGATCGTTGAAGTTTTGCAGTGTATATCTATACTGAAATTTTATAGACTCAGTTTTGTACGGTGTAAAACTATTTGTAAACTTAAATAATTTTATTGTTACTTAAATAACATGGAAGTTTTGGATTAAAAAAATTAACTATTCAACATTAATCTATAAATTGAACTTGAATCTTGAATTTTGAAAGCACATTTGATTTTCTGATTAAGTTTATTCAAGATGTTTATTTGCCAACCTTGTCTACGTTGGCAGTATAGATACATTTAGTTCTAAAAGGAATACATCGCTCTAAAAAATTAATCTATAAAACCGATGCGTTTTGATGTTTCTTTATTTTATATACTGATATTTTAGCTGTTTTTAAAATATTTTTAAGAATTTTTTCCAGTGTTTGGCTTAAAAATACTTAATGTTTTGTGCATTTTTCACGCTAGAGTGAAATTATTCATGTAAGATGTTAAAGTATTTATTAATCGAAACCCTAAGTGTAATTATTAGCATTCTTTAATAATTCTTTCATTTGCGTTTATTCCAAAGGCAAACGAACGGTATACATTATGTATAATCTAATGTGAGGTCAACTTTGAGACATCTTATTTTTTGCAGCATAAATACTATATTCTGTTCATTTCCAAACAGTTCTGCATAGGTGTACGCTTCAAACAAAATGAATTTTCATTCCCCACTGAATGATTGTCAAACTTTGCTGGTAGGGATGCGACATCGACAACAAAACATCGATGTTTAGAACATCCGTTTTTTAAAACTGGTTTAGTAACCTCTAACATAATGTTACTTCGGTTAGTCGTGAGGGGGGGGGGGGATTAAATTTACTCTCTGTTTGGACTGACACAAATGACAAAAACTTGGTGCTAGAGTCAGCGCATATCACAGAATTTCCATGGTGCATTTTATTACTTTTACCAGAAAATTGAGGAAGAACTATTTCTATAAAACAATTGATAGGACCAAAGCCATAAAACCAAAAATCCGTGATGTTTTCTAATTTAAATTGGCTGAATGTGAAAATTATTGTAATATTTATTTACAAGTTGTAGAATAATTTACTTCCAGAAGGCTTAAATAATTTAGTAAAAAAAAAATTCTGAAGTTCTTACATTTAACAAGTGTCTAAAACCCGCGTCTTCAATAATTGAATCAGCTGAGAATCTCTACAAATCATGTTTGAGAAACTATGCTGTGCATATCTCCACCAAATTTTTTTATTATGGGGCTTTTTCATTAAAAAAAACATCGAGACAACGTAAACATCGAGCACAAAACATCGATGTTAAAAACATCGGCTTCAATAAATCGATATTTAGAACATCGATGTTTTTATCAAAACATCGATGCTTTGAAACATCGACATCGATGTTGCATCCCTATTTGCTGGTAACGTTTGCAAACACTACTTCTCGAAGATCTAAAATCATGATGCTTTACGCAACTTACTGTTCAAGCAGGAAGGAATAATGTTTGCAAATAAAAAGTTTTCATTGTTCCAGCACATACTTGGAATCTTTTTTTTCTTAAGTTGACTGAATAGCTGCGCGGAAGCCAGATAATTCTTTTCCTCCTCTTTTTAAAGGTTGGCCCAAGTCCTTCGCTCCGAAACTTATTATGTGAGAGGTGTAATGGTTGTTGTACCTAACCTAACCTTGGATTACTTAGGTTTGGGTGTTGCTTGCGTTTCGCCGCGGCGGTGAAAATCAGCAGGCGTTGTTCTTTGTGAAACTGAACGCAAGTAAAGACTCGCCGCGTAATTACTCTTCGCCTGTCATGTCTGCGGGAGATAAAAATCGGAAGGGTTGTGTTTGTAGTCATGTTATGGGTGTCGCGTACATAATTTAAAATTGCTGACACTCCTCTTGTCTAGCTTGTACGCTTTAAACAGTTCACTTAGCTATAATTTTGTGAAAGTGTATGATGTAATTATGCGGTATGCTGCGAAACGTGGTTGCATGATTACGTTTTGCGATCAAAATTGTGCAATTAGGAAATTTTTTTTTTCGGAAACATTTAATCATTACTTTGCAGAAAAAAAGCAATAAAAACTCTTGTTTCCTTCACAGAATTTGAGGGGCGGGACTGTACTTTCATAGCAACCGAATTCTAAATCTATGTAATATTGTAAAACTAGAATGCTTTTGGGTTGTAGGGGAGTTGCAACCCTAACCCAGCCTGCAACCCCTTCCCCGGAAATTTCGTCACCCCATTCAACCAGTATAACATGAGTAAAATATTCTAAACATTACATCTAAAATACTCTTTCAATGTTATGTTTAGTTTTCTCTACTGCTGGGAGCATATCCCCGTTTTCTATGTGGAAAACTGAATTGACGGGGCCTGAATATATTGTATATGTTGTTCATTGTTTTTATATTGTATTGCAACTTGTTTATATATATTATATATATAATAGCCGTTGTCTCTGTATAACACTTCCGGGCTGTACTCATCTTTCAATTGAAGCCCTCAGTAAACAAACAGCCGGTTAGGCTTAATTTCAATTTCAGATGTGGATCAGAATTTTTCGTACCTAAAAACTAATATCTTCTCCATCAAATCACGTTTGTTCAGCCTATTTTTCTATAAAACATTCAGAACTAAAAAAAATTGGATGTTTTTAGCTGTATATTTAACAGTTTTTAAAAATCTGTTTACTTTTGCGATGAATTCTGAAAGTAAACAAACTTGAATGTGAATGAATCAAGTAGCTCAAGTATTCATATCGCGTAGTGAGCTGTAAAAAACTGGATGGCAGTCTACTACTCCAATCGCATAAAAAACTAACTAAATAAAAAATAATGAAAGGGTTTGCTTTTACAAGGTGTGGATTAAATGCAATATTGTTAGATAATTCGGGATATTTTTTAACTTTCATATACTTTTTCCATTATGACGTCAAAATGACGGGTTACCTTCTAGTATATATATATTAATATAAAAAAAATTATATTAATAATCTGACTTCTCCATGTTCCTGTAAAACATAATTTATTCGATTTCTAAAGATGATGTAATGCTCATAAGGTTTGCAGTACTTAATCCCTTCGTTCCCCTGTAGACAAAGATCCTTATAGACTTAGTACAACCTCTGTCTAGGAAGACTGAGCCGATAAGAATCATTGGACACACCTTAGTCCATGAAGTAACATAACGTCATAGGGTAGTAACCTTTGCATCACGTCTTCTGGATTTTCCCAGTATAAAATCAGAACACGGCTGAAAGCGTGTGGCACAATGGCCGCGTCTTCTTTTTCTGATATTGTTACATTTTGTATGCACTCGGTATAACTCCCTCCCTTTGGGGAACTGCTTACGAAACGACAAATAAGCTATTTAAACTAAATCGCCTATTTACTGCGTCCCAATAACCAACTCTTTTCCATCTGCTTCTACGCGACATGTCGTATATAAGTAAACTGATATTGAATTATGAACACAATTATATTGAAAATTAATTTAAATTTAATGCTGAACTGTGTGCTTATAGTAACAAATTTTGAGGGATATTATATCTGTGACTTGGTTCTGGAAGGGCCAGTGTCAAAATTGTTAGTATCGAGAAAAAGGCATTCAAAGATATTGGATATTTGCTGAATGTTACCTTTCGTACACTACGGCGTCACATTATTTTTTACTTAGACATTTGTAAAAATCATTTTTATCATAAAAATTTTTCACCCGTTATTATGTTATATAAAGCATACCTTTTGGCCCTTCTTGGATCTAAAATTACTGCATCTTAAATGACATTGGCTGATATTATAACGAAAATATCTTTGTTATTTGACATTGGCCCTTTTAGGACCAAGCCACCGATATACAGTAATGCATTGTGACTATTATTTAAGTACAGACAAATCTTGTATAAAATTTGAGAACTTGCGATTGTACTGAATTGTAATATAATGATTGAATTATATCGGAAACTTGCATGAATTTGAGAACCTGTGTTTATAAATATCGTTGAAACTGAAATGTTACTTAAACTGAATTGCAGATATGGGTTTTGGGTGTTTTCGCAACCGGCATACATGACATTAAACCTTGCCTTTTATTCCCCCTCTCCAAGATATACCCCCAAGCTTTTGTTTTTAGCGAGTATAGTTGAGACTTTTGAAAACTTGCAATATTGCAATCGAGGGAACCAATACTTTTGCTTGTAAATACCAGGTTTCTTTTTTTTTAATGCTTATTTATTTTTTATTGGGAGCAGATAAAAAAAAAAGTTGGATTGCATTGTATTTTTATTGGATAAAAGCCATGGCATGATACAAATCGTTACTTGATCCCTCTGTCCTCAGGAGGAAGGACATGCTTTGGAGGGGGGGGGGGGGGATCTTTTCGTTTCAAAAGATCTTTGCAGATCTTTCACCCATTCCAAAGCCATTGTTGGTGTTGTTTCCAACGCGGCAGGTCCTTTGTCTATAAAACGACATTCGCCCATCCACACCCCGAATTTCTTGGCTTTATTATGGGAGCACCATATGGATGGGCTACATAGCTAGCTCCCTTATCTCAGCCTTGTCCTTGGACAAGCGGGAATGCCGTTGTTAATGTCAGTGGCGGTTCTGTTTGAAATTCTTCAGCAAAGTCGCAAACATCGCCCGTTTCTGTATTTTGTGTGCCGCTTGCTTGTACTAGTATTTCAGTGACGGTATCTCTTTGGGTCTGTAGATCAGAAGT
Organism: Dolomedes plantarius; assembly: GCA_907164885.2. Classification (NCBI taxonomy): domain Eukaryota; kingdom Metazoa; phylum Arthropoda; class Arachnida; order Araneae; family Dolomedidae; genus Dolomedes; species Dolomedes plantarius. The sequence goes on along the minus strand of OU015490.1, from coordinate 38,176,995 downwards.
TATACCATCGCAGATTGAACGTCTGGATAGTTTAGTTTCCGAATTTACTCTCTGTAAGTCATCAATTACCTTTTCCTCGACGTAATGTCCATTTTCAGAAATTAGAAAGGAAAAAACCCTTCTCGTTTCAAAAGATCTTCGCAGATCTGCCACCCATTCCAAAGCCACTGGCATTTCCATTTCAGTTGTCCACATGGCAGTCGGTGGTAGGGATGCGACATCGATGTTTTGATAAAAACATCGATGTTCTAAATATCGATTTATTGAAGTCGATTTTTTTAAACATCAATGTTTTGTGCTCGATGTTTTACGTTGTCTTGATGGGTTTTTTTAATGGAAAAGTACCATAATAAAAGAAACCCAACCACGTACCATAATTTTCACACTCGGTAAATGTAAGTCTGAATTCTGAAAAGGACAAATACAAAAGGGGGAACGATACCCTAGCAACGAGACAAATGGTAATTAACAACTAATGAACCAATCAGAGCGCTTGGAATGTTCTCGACAATCCAAAACCTTCCATGGTATTTTAATTTAGAAATAGTATAAACACGAGCGGCCAACTAAGTTTTTGTGTTCTGGTTTTATATAAGTTAACATTAATTAATATTAAGATGCCTCCCTAAAAACGTTACTAAACCAGTTTTAAAGAATGGATGTTCAAAAACATCGATGTTTCTTGGGCGATGTTTTATTAGCATCGATGTTTTAATATTGAATATAGATGTTTCAAAACATCGATGTTTTGCTGTCGATGTCGCATCCCTAGTCAGTGGCATTTCTGTTTGAAATTCTTCAACAAAATCGCAATCATCGCCCAGTTTTTGTGTTTTGTGCCGCTGGTTGCACTAGTATTTCAGTGACGGTATCTTTTTGAGTCAGTAGACCCGAAGTTATTCCATCATTAGTCCACAGATTCAATGTCTGGATCGTTCGTTTCCAAATTTACTTTCTGAAGTCAACATTACGACAAGGTAAAGGTGATTGATATCTTCAGGAGTTAAGATTTCTGGCTGAAAGACTGGAATTTTCTGAGAAATAAGTTGACAAGGAAAGTTAGGGAAAAAAACTCGCTAAATCTAGATGATTGCTAGTAATAAGGTAACATATCCCCATGCGTTTAATGTTAAACCAAATCTGCTATTTTATTTTGCTTTAGATATAACATTTTGTTAAAGACTCCAGTTCACATTTTGAATTAGACAACTGTCCTTGACAAATTAAAATCAAGAGTTCACCTTTCACCGGTGTATCAGGAATATAATTTTTCCGGATGTAAATCGTAAACAAATTGCAAGAAAATCGTCAATTTATTGATGAGTTTGCAAAAATATTAGCAAAATTGCATTTTTTTAAAAATAAAATTTATTCAAATGAATGCTGTATGGTTCCAAAGTTCTTCTAGAAATATACTCCTATCAGTTTCGTCCTTTATTGTAGTTCTTCGAATAAATGGGTAACACTTATGTCATCCACTTTTAAAATATATCAAAAGTTTAATAAAGACCGAGCCACTTTATTTCCCAAAGTTTCTTTGTTTTACGCATTTAATCTTTCGCCGCTACTTTACAAAAAAAAGAGGGTGAATGTTTTAAGTCCATTTGATTTAATTGATCTGATTGAAGAATGTCCGCTTTTTTAAAAGGTTTTGTTTCTATATTTTGTTTTTGTATTTTGATTTTCCATTGCTTTTTGTCATATCATTGCCCATTACATCTTGGTGATGTCGAGTTGTTCCCCTTTATGACATCAGCTTTTACGGAAGATGTAAAATAATGTTTATTGTTGTTAAATCATCTTAAGTTAATGGGCTTTTATCGTCTGCAAATTTTATTGGTTTTATTTGAAGTATATATTCTTTTATGGTTTTGCTTTTACCGGCGAGTACTTTGTTCTACGCGTCTTGTCTTGTCTTGCACCTGGTGGGTTTTGTGTGTATTTTCTTGCATGCTTTTAGGGCTGAAATGAGAGCTTATTAGGTATTGTTACTTGTTCAGCTCACATCTTGTTTTTATTGTTCATAATAAACGTAACAATTTACTGTGTTAATTTTCACAAGGTGTTGGAACTGAATTTGGCCACTAAGGAGAGTGCATCTAACCCCAGACTGTACGCCAAAAATTGTGCCAACCGTTGTTCTGATCTCGTACAAATTGCTCCTTGTTGATTCAAATCTTGGCGTCACGCGTGCTTGGACATTTTGTTGACAATCTGACAGCTTGACGCAAAATTCATTAGCTTCCCTTCCCTTCTAACTCAATTCAAAGAAAGATTTTGAATTAATTTCGAAAAGCATTCTTCAGATTAATTGCAATATAGTTCGCAACTATTTTTATCTATGTGGTTTTCACCATTTTCGTTTCTCGGATTTACAAGCCTTAGATTTCATTCACGTATTGTAAAAAAACCCTGAAATAATCCTATGTAAAAAACCCTAAATATCCCCGGATTTTCCCTGAAACTTGCCATGCAAGGTCTTTTTTTTCTTTTGTCAGGTAAAATTGGAACTGCAAGTTATTAGGGAGATAAGAATTAAATTGTTCTTGTATGACTAAAATATTGCCGGTTGTAAGGGAACTTTTTGTCTCCATGCCCTGGTTTATTTTCTTTGTATGTAGAGGAAATTTCAGATGGATTAAAATTCAATGTTTTCCATTGTCATCAGATTCTTCAGAAAATGTGCACTTTTTAGATCTATTTTATGCTTTTGTTTGCTATGAGTTTTCCTTCCGCTATTTTTTTTAACCTTATGGCAATTATGTAAATTTTCACTTCGTTGAAATGTTTGGAAATTATTTATACTGGAATTTATATTGAGGAATCTCGTTTTTATAGTAAATTTATCAATTTGATCTTTAAAATGTTTTGTGAAGATTGAAAAAAAGTGTCTCCCCCAAAAAACTTACAAAAAAAAAGTACGTATATTAGAGGGAAATCTGTTGCCGAATATAGAGGAAATTCTATAACGTGCTGGATCCGAGGTCGCGAAATTTCTTCAAGGATGATTCCGATTATGATGTCTGACACGGGTGAAATTTTTCATTCCTGTATAAAACTTCAGAAAAACAAATAATTATAATGAAGATAATTCAAAACTTTGTTCTTAGAATTTCCTCTAAAGAAAAGGCTGTCTCATCTCCAACAACATAGCTCTTTGATTAAATTGGCACTGATTTTGTGATTTAAAGTTGTGCTCTCAATTCTATGTTTAGTTCTTTGTAAGAGTTGTTTACAGATTTGTTTTTGTTATTAAGTCACTTAAATAGTATATTATTCTTGGCTTGTGTAAAGAAAGAACGCGCGTGTGTGTGTAAAAGATAGTTAATTAACGGAGCAACATGTTATTTTTTTCTGAAGTTTACCGGTTTGTATTACTTTTTAATTTTTCTTTTAAGGAATTTTACATAAGTTGTCTTGATTAAACGGAAACAGTTTCATAGATATCCCCAGTTAAAACATTACTGTGTGTGTAATGCTTGTACAAGGCACATTTCCGGAAAACTTACCATAAAAGAAGTTTTTTCCCCGCTATTCATTTAGCTTTACAGTAATTATGTCGTGACAGAAAACTAAAATCCAATGATTTATAGCGTATTGTTTCGTGCGTTATCCTGATACATTTTCTTCCTTCCTCTTCACATATTCCAGTTGATTCATCTTTGTTTCGAATTCAGGTCGTTTCTATTTTAAACTATGTTGAAAATTGAAAGGAATGGATTTTACAGTCATTTGTCTACTTGTAGTGATCGAGTATTTTAAATGATTGTTAATCTACCGAAATTGTCACGAAAAAATTCTTCGCTGAATTCAGAAAAACTGCTTCTCAAAATAAAGAGGAATGATTAGTTTTAGTTATGAATGACACAAATCTATTAAAGTATTTAAATTGGTTCATTTATTCTCCTTTAAAGTGAAAATTAACATTACTTTGAATTATTCATAATCTAGGAATAGTGGGTGTACTGGCCATTTGGCCTAGTGTAATGGTAATACAGAGGCTGTTCGCACATTTTTTAGACTATTTTGGTAAGCGGTAATAAAAAAATCGTTTGCTGCAAAAGAAATAATTGCAATTGTACTATGTTTTTCAAAGTCAAAATTATCGTCTGCGGCTTGAAAGTACGGTTTTTATTCAAAATGGCGTTTTTAACAAAGCAGTGGTTCGAAGGCTACATTTATGCTCTTTCCGAAGAGAAATATGCATACTCCGTTATCCAAAAACGATGTGAGAGTCATGGTTTTGTGATATCTAAAGCGTCGATAGGTAATATCGTCAACAAGAAAGGAAAAAACGTCAAATTGGAGCCTCAAGTGGGACAAAAATTCCAAACAAGTATCCAAGGAAAAAACGGACATCTTCGACTATTGCAAAGGTACGTTGTTTAATGTTAAAAGAAAATCCCCCTAGTCAAAGGACAGTTGCAAAATCATTAAAATGCTCGGTGTCCACTGTAAACAAAATGATAAACGTTGATTTAAATCTTAAGAAAGCGAAAAAACGCAATGTGCATCGTCTTCTTCCAAATCATATCGCTGAACGTAGGACACGCTGCAGAATTCTATATGAGAAACACTTATCCAAAGAAAAATGGAAAACAATTGTCACAATAGATGAATCATGGGTGTATTTAAATGATTGCAACAAAAAATGAGGCATTTATTATCATAAAAGGGGAGAAAAAAATTTAAGTACTTGGTTCAAAGAATCGAAAGAAAGTTTTTCTAAGGGATTCATGATTGTTGCTGGTTTTTCTTATAATGGCAAGTTAAAAATAAAGAGAGTGGAAAAAATGTCAAGATTAACTCCAAATACTATCAGGAACATATTTTATCGCCAATTTTTCTGAATGAAATACCATCGCTTTACCCACAGTGCCATCAATCTGTGAGACTCCATCAGGACAAAACTAGCAGTCACACATCAAAATCCACTGTAAATTTCCTAAAAGAAATGGAACAAAAAACTGGTATCAAGGCCATACCCTTCACTGATATCCCTACTACATCTCCCGATGTATCACCTATGGATTTTTGTGCTTTCGGACTTTTGAAATCTGCATTATCCAAACGTCGTCCCAAAACCCTTACAGGACTCTGGAAAGCTGTTCAGGAGGAATGGGATAAATACCTCTTCTGACACTTCAAAAGGCATTATCCTGGAAATTGCGGTATCGAATGATAGTTCAGAATAAGGGATGTGAAATAGAACATTTAAAACACAAGAATTTTATGTAATTTAGTTTTGTGAATACAATATACATCGTCTAAAAAATGTGGGAACAGCCTCTGTATTTTGATTATTGAAAAATTTCGTAATTACAAGCCTGCTTTGATAAACAGATTACTATAAGTCTGACAGATTACTTTAGGTCCAGCGGTTTGGTTTATTGCGTTATCTGTCAGTCAGTTACGGAACTGTTTTATATATACAGGTGGTTATCAAAATAATGGAAACACTTAGGAGAAACATGAAGTTCTTTATTAATATGGCATAGGACCATCCTATGGCATTTAATACCACCTGGATTCACCAAGGAAGTGCATTATGTAAGTCATGAATAGTGGTTAAGGGAATATACCATTCTTTATGGATAAATCGTCAATGTTCCTGTAGAGATGCTATTGCTGGATATTAATTCCTGACTCTGTTCCCTAAAACAGACCACAGCAGTTCTATGATATTGAGGTTTAGGGACTGTGCAGGCCAGATAAGACTTGATGGCCAGATTTGACTTGGTCTTGTATGTTCCTCAAACCACGACTTGACACGTCTAGCTGTATGGATCGGATCATTATCATGGAGAACGCCATCTCCTGCAGGAAACAATTTTTGCACCATAGGATGGGTCTGGTCGGCTAAAAGTTCGACATAGTCCTTCTCAGTCAATCTCCCTCTCGGGGTTACAATAATCCCTTTTGAAAACCATGGGATGGCCGCCGAAACCCTAAGAAATTCCCTCTCCATGTTTGACAGCTGGCATGAGACAAGCATGATAATACGCTTGTGTTGGTGTTTTCAGACATACGCACGTCCTATTGCAGGGGACAAAGTGAACAATGATTCGTCTAACCAAATGTCACATTTCAACGTATCACTGGGCCAGGATTTGTGCTCGTGGCACCACTGTTGAGGACGGTTTGCTTTCACATCTGTTACAAGTAGCTTGAGAATTACTACTCTGCCGTAAATGTTTTGTTTTTGAAGTTTTCTCCTACCTGTAATGACTGGTACTGGAGCCTGCAGATTCAGATGGAGCTGTACGGTCATTTTGCCTGCAGTTGTCTTCTTTTTTGATGTCACAATCCGCTTCAACACCAGTCTCTTTCACTTAGCTTTCCCTTTCATCCACTATTGTTTCACAGAGGATGTCTTTCCGTGAACTCTGTATGCCATCATGCCTTCCGATATCATAGCTCGGTAAACACCCAAACCCATGGGGGCTGTTGTAACAGATGCTCCAATTAAACGAGCTTCAACAATTTGCCCTTCTGCACGGTCTATAAGGTTTGTCATCTTACGCTATCCCCCCAAAGAGCCTGATGCCCATAGTTTCATTACTGCTACTTTACAGTGGAATAATGTATACACTATATTCTATAAAAAAATATTGGTCCCTAAACTTGTTTTTTTAAGGAATACGAAGCACTTCCATAAACACCACTATTATTGATGTGTTTCCATTATTTTGATAATCACCTGTATATAGATAATCGTCGTCTAGTTGAGAATTTAATGTGATTTGCTCGTTGAGTTTAGATTGGCGTACATGTAAAGAATGTTTCTACTCCAGCTAGTTGTTAGATGGCCGAATATTTATGCAGGATGTCTAATCGGTCACGAAATTCCGAATAAACTGCTGAACTAGAAAACAGATCCTGAAAGTTCCAGAAAATGCTGCAAGATTTAAAGATCAATTTGGAAAAAGTCTAGTCTCGCGTGCAAGAACGCTATGAAATTTTCCTGTGCATGAAATCTAAATATGTTTTTTTGAGCATGTTTTGGGGAATTTAAATATGTTTTTGGGCATGCTAATTTCAGAATGCAACAAACAAACAAACAAAAAGCTCGTGGTGATTTATGTGGTATGTATCAATTTTAGTAATTCTAATTATAAAATTTATCCCGTTTTTACGCCTATCTCATATGCTTGAAATTACAATCCATTTTCATCGACGTTTCAAATGCACGAAAATTGTATTGTTCCAAATAATTTCTTACAATGATCGATGGGGATCCTTTCTTTTGTTGCAATTTTATTGAAATGTATTGTTCAGATCATGCATGGAAAAGCGCTGGGATTTTCCCTCGTTTCTTCTATAGTGTAGAAATTTCCTTAACATACAAATGATTTACGTAAAAAGCAGACAAACGTAAATTTCACAAAATTTTGGTTAACACTGCTCTTTCAGTTTTTGAATGCAGCTTGTGTAAAATTTTCTGAATTTGAAGAGAAATTCAAATTTATTCCGATATTTACGAAACTACCAAGCTTTTACTGGTGTGCGGATTTTTCTGAAGTGAAAATGTTTCAATTTTACGATATAATGTGTGTGTGTGTGTGTAACGGTCGCATATTTACTTCAACTACAACCGACTGACGTCAGCTTGGGAGGCGCCAGTCAGACTTTAAAAACTGCTTCACTGTGAATACTAGCAGCACTTCATTCTGTGCGTTCTGTGAAGAATGTTTGGAGCGTGAAACCGTAGCTACTTAAGGCTTGTTTAAACTTTTGTATTATGCTATGTCAATTTTGTTTGCTAAGGTTATGTAACAAATAAAATGAATTAATTTGCTTCATTGATTCGGAGTCAAAGGGAAGTTATTTAACCCTATATATATATATATATATATATATATATATATATATATATATATATATATATATAAAATAAAAGAGCTCGTCTGTTTGTTCGTCCGCTGTAGAATCCTAGACTGTTTCACCCACCGGGACCAAAATCGGCACAATTAATATTTAGGACCCGAGAAAGTTAACGCAGGAAAAACGAAATTTGGGGACTCAATTAGTTTTTTTAAATTAATTTTTTAATGATTTTGTGCCCCTAAGATGTGCGCGTACCACTTAAATGTGGATACAGCCCCTTCACCACAACACTTTATTCACCAAGAAGAGTATTTTGCACGCTAAAAGCTGGGCGCTCCGTTATCAGTCAAATTCCGATCCGCGGGGGATAAGAGCGTTGGTACAATAACCTTTGGCCCTGCCTCCCCAGATACACACTCCTACGGTTTTGGCCTTGGGAAAATTAAAAACCGATTTACAACTTGCTTTTTATACGGTTTTTGACCTGCCGACAATAAAAAACCGAATCACCAAAGTAAGGAAAATAGGCTTCATGCGGAATCCCGCCTTACTTTGATTAAATAAAGGGGATAACGCATCTTGCACTTTACCTCTTGGGTGATGTGGAAAAAACTGCATTTTTAAGGGAAAGAAAACAATAAAGGCAAATGTAAATTATAGAACTTATTTCTAATTAAACAGTACCTAACAAATATAATTAAACAGTAAACTTATTCAATGCAAACGTGCGAATAACGCAACACGGTGTTATTAATTCTCAAAATCAGACGTATACCAGTGACTGATATTCGTGACTGATACCAGACGAAGGTCCGCAGGCTCAAAGTTTCTTTCTTGCTTATTGTTTGTATATCATTTCAGTAGAAACGCGCTAAGCGCATTCTGTCTGGCCAGATGAACATGAAGAGCTGGGGGTGCAGCCCAGTATTTTTTTGGTGGAATGCATGAAAAATTTTATATCTAAATATCTACTCGGACAACGCCGGGTAATAATGCTAGTATATATATATATATATATATATATATATATATATATATATATATATATATATATATATATATATAAATGCATGTATGTGCCACACACTGATAGGCTACGTACCCGCAAGAGCGTTGTACTTCGGTAGAGGGGAATCTGCCCACCTCTACTTACCCACTCTGTCTTGGTAGCGCAGAGATGACTAGCGTCCACTTGGACCATTGTTTTGCTCTTATGGCAGCAACGCGCGCTTAGAAGTATTGGATTGCAAAAGACTTGCTGGCCTCCAAACAATTACCCTGATTTGTTCTACATATTACTATCCGCTCTGGAGGCCTTTTATTAAACTTTTTGTTTTTATATGTTTGTATACTTTCTATGTTTTGGGTTTTTCAATTTTCCTGTTTATTTTCTCATTTTTTTCTTCGTTTACTGAAAGCATGCATCTGGCAAAAACGGCTCTGCCTGTATCGCTTGCCGTGTTAGAAATATTATGTATATAATATCTTTGTGGGTTCCCATGGCTTTGTGGTTAAATTATAAGCTAAGAGTGATAAAGGGTGTGTTCATTACTTTAGTTGAGCGAACAAAGAAAAATAAAGTACCAAATGGAAATAGAAAAATAACGTTACTACACTATGCCGAACCAAAGACCAATAAAAGAAACGTTACTTTAAATCGGTTTTTTTATGGCTACTTATCGATAACTAAGTTATTGACTCTTAGCGTAATCAGTCTTCATTTTTCTTTTAGATGTGCTTTTCTCAGTAATTTTTGATTTTACTACGGCTTCAGGCCATTCTCTTGGAGACTTAGTCGTCACCAGTGCAATTGGGGGGGCCCCTCTGACTGGCGTTATGCCCTCTCTGACTGGCATAACTATCACGGAATTAAGTTGCACTGTTGCTGCTTGCGTCACCTTTCCTGACTAACGTATTAAAGTATTGTTCTGAATACCCGAGCTCAGAGGGCTGTGTGAAGACGAGGAAAAATTTTCGCAGAGTTGCGGTTTGAAAATAATCTTAATGATGAAATCGGGTTTGAAAGAAATTGTTAATTTCACAGTTGGTCCAATCGTGTGCATGTGAAAGATCCCTTATGAAGCAAAAGAAATTGACAAAAAGAGTGAAGTGCTGAGTTTGAATTTCAAAGGTGTTAATGCAACCATCTCCAGAAGTTTTGAAACAAAGTTGGGGCATGCATGATACTCTTGGTTCAAAAGTACTGCAGATAGTTATTGGAATTTTCGCTTCCGTATTCGTTGCTAAGCATTTTTGCAAGTTTCCCTGAAATTTCGGAAAAAAAAAAATCGATGCACTGCCTAGAAGTCTGTAAAATACATGGTAAAATACGGACAATTTGCATGAGGATAATTGTAACTATTATTTACCGCAAAAGCAGTTGAAAGTAATGGAGCTAGCAATTTCCAAACACGTGAGCTATTAAAGACGATAGAGCTGTTTATGGTCGTGCTCAAAATACTGTTTTCATTTGGCCTGAAGTAGTTTACAGTGAACTCGTTTAGAGGTTAACGATCACCCTGTGCGTGGCAGTGAATATAATTTCTCGGTGATTAGATGTTGAATCCTACGACTTCGAAGGAAACTTCTGTAAAACGCAAACAGGATAACAACTTTTTATATTACACGTTGTAATTAAAAGGGTCGCAACATGTTTCGAACTAATTAACAATTCATTGTCTGGCTGGAGCATTAGGTGTGAATTAGGGAATTGTTCATAATGGCAATCGCAAGTAATGCTCCTCGGCCTAACGGATTATTAATTCGTTTGAAACGTGTCGCCACCCGTTTAATTACGTTAATTGTGTTTTCCTGTTTTTGAATCCTTTGTATTAGTGTTATCGGGTACTTGAACTGTTGTCCCTGAAACTTGCGTCCTTAGAAATAGCAGATTTTCTTTGCGAAATTTTGGAGATTTGGGTATTGAATGAATCGTTCAACGGTGAGAAAGTCTTTGGATTAGAGAAGTAATTTATATTACAGAGAAACTCGTTTCTCACAATCTACGGTTAGCGACATACCCCAATATAAAAAAAATCTAATCTATTCAGGCTGCTGTGTACTAACCCTATTGGATTCGCTCGCCTCAATGTTAACATATAGAGAAAAAAAAGTTTACTATTTACAGCTACATAAATGCTGATAATTCAATAAAAATGACATTTTAAGATAGCCCGAACTTTTCTGCACTTTGCAACGGGATTCATTTTATAAATTTCGTCCAACAAACTAATTTCTGAGCGTTTAAACAGGGGTGGCCAACCTTTTTGGGAAGAGTGCCACTATCTGCAAAAAAACATGCGTGCCACTCCCAACTTTTCCAACATACAAAAAAAATATAAAGGTGCGCTGTTATAGGGTAGCTGTTATTAGGCTAAAAGGTGCATATATTCCTGCGCTGTTAATTTCAGTAGCGCATGAGTAGGGTTTTTACAGATTTTGACAAATTTTTTCAAATTTCTTAATTTTTCATTAAGTCTCCGCGTGCCACTGTTAAAACGCCGCCGTGCCACACTGTGGCACGCGTGCCGCGGGTTGGCCACCCCTGGTTTAAAACATACTATACCAATTTTTTCCCCAAATAATTTAAATTAAAAAATATTATTTACATTTTGTTAAAAACTAAAAATGCCCCGCGGTGTAAAATTTTTCTCCATTACGGAGTACAATTTAAAAAAATCTTTAAATACAAGTCAGCAATCCTTAGACAAATTTTTATCCATAGTTTAACATTGAGGAGAGCGAATCCGGTAGGGTTAGAACAGAGCAGCCTTAATCGCATTATGTTTTTCAATTCCGTAGCCTTTATGTCGGATTACCCTTTTGAATAGTCGATTTTATTTTCAAAATTTCATCCCAGAACATAATTTATTGTGCCAGATTAAGATAGCAGGGATAGCACACATTGGTAGGTACACATTGGCACAGTTCCGCAACATGTTACATAAAATGGAACACATCTTAGTGAGTTTTCCCCACTAAAAATCGCGATAAGTTAACCTCGTTCTAGTCGCTATTTAAGAATCCGAATGGTACCGTTCTATTTTAGCTTGAATGAATGCATCATTAAAAAAAAATTTCTATTTTGTCTACATTCGATGGTGTCATAGCTTTGCTTATTTATCCATCTTTTACAGGATCAGTTAACTTTTTGTAAGCTAAGGTAAGGCATTAGTTGATCCAAAAACCATTTTTTTCCATGTACTAAATCTGTGGCTTTGAAACTTTGTATGCCCCAAAAGACCCTTTTCAATAGAAAAATTACGCTCTGAACCTATGCTTTTAGCTGTGTTTAAGATAGTAATTATAAATCTGCAATAATTTTTTTATTATAAGATTATTTTCGTAAAATTTTTAGATTTTTATATTTATTGCATGGAAGTCTTTTGTCATTGAAGACTCGTTTAAAAAAATTAATTCGTTCTATATCATAACTTATTGATGAATTACAATCCATCATGCCTAAACTTTTATTGATAAGAAACCAGAAGTTCTATTTACTTAATACTAGTCTTAGCAGATGAAACTAACTGAAGTGTTTCTGAAGATATATTGCTTGTGTATAATATCTTGCCAGAGGGAAAAACTGATTACGTATGAAAACTATTGTTTTGTTTCAATATTATACAAATGTAGTTATCCGCAATTATGTTTATACTAGCTGAAAACCTGTACTTCCCTATGGAGTACATTCAAATTAAATACTACGGTCAATGTATGCAATTAATGCCAAAAATATGTATAAATATATTCATAATAAATACAACGATCAATGTATGCAATTGATGTAAAAACGAAAAAATATATTCATTAAAAAAAAAATCGTAACGGATATTTTTATAGACAAAATGTAGAAGAAAATATTCAAATTAAATCTAATAGGACATACTACAGAATATAATAGTTATTATAGTACAGTTTGAGGGACATATCTTTTACTGTATTTTAATATTTTTTTTAATAATGTCCAAACGTCTGCCGCATTAGCAAGAAAAGAAAAATATTTTTTTGTCTATTTAGTTATGCACGTGACGATAAATTTATTTTAAAGTACCAGAAAAAGAAATCACGTGAACAGCATTTAATAAATTAAATTCTAAAAATGAATCTTTAAAAATTTACCAAAAATCAGAAAATGGAGATAGATTCGAAAAATATTTCATTTTGAAGGAATTTTTATGATCTTTCTCGTGATATAAATTTTATAACCCTCAAATAATTATTTTAAATGCAAACTTAAAAAAGTTACTAAACCAGCTTAAAAATTTAATTTAAAAATTCTAAGAAGAAATTTTCAAAAATCTTTCTTAGTGCACCCCTGCACTATAAGAAGAATCGCCATGCAAAATTTCAGCACTTTAGGTCCAGCGGTTTGGTCTATGCGTTCTGTGAATCAGTCAGTTACGGAACTGTTTTATATATATAGATGAAAGCCTCAATAATACATATGCGTGTGCGTTGTCCGTTATAATTTTAAGGTAAATTTCCTTGTTATACATTTTTATTTATTAGAATTTAATAATTTCGGAGTCACTTCGTATCGTGTACATAGTCTGTCAAGCCTTTATCGAGGGATAGTCTGTGGTTAAATAATAATAATAATAATAATAATAATAATTTAAAAAAAAATCCTATTGCTCGAGGATTCCATGGTTAAGAAGGTTGATAAATGCAGGTACATATTTTCGCTATTTTAGCCCTAAAACAAAACGTATTACGTTAACAACAGTGACTGCTGCTCCGAAAGCAATTACTCTATTGGCTGCGAGGTAGCTCTCGAATCGAGTTTTTTGAATTGCTTTATCTTTTTACTTCAGTTTTCTCCCCCCCCCTTCAAATATAAGGGGTCATATGACTGTTAAACCGTAAAAAAAAGATTTTTTGAAAAACAAAATATATGAAAGATTAACCTTTTCTGAGTATTTTAAGACAATCCGCTTGAAAAAATTTCCATAATTACGGAAGTTATGAATAAAAATGTGTCAGATGTTTACTGTAAACAGATATAAAGGGCATTAATTCAAAGTGATTTTATCTCAAAATGTGTTTTTTTCACATAACGCACTTGTTATCTCTAGAACTATTTCATATTTTTGCATGAAATTTTCATAGATGGTACATATTATCATTTGCTTGAAACTGAACCTAAATTTGTTTACAGATCTCTATTCAATGCATTTTTCATGCATAGGTAAAATTTAATTTATTAAGAAAAAATGCACTATTTTCAGTTTCATAGTAAAAATAGAAATATACCTTAAATATGTATAAATTTAGGTTCAAATTAAACTTTAGTTTCTGCAGTATGTGTTAGAAGCAGAAATTTTTTCTTAAACTCAATTTTTTCTGGAGTATTTATGTGCGTTAGCTTTGATATCACTTTTGTCCAAAGCAAACTGCTTATTATTTATGATTACCTAACGCAAATTATTTTTAACTATCAAACAAGAAACAGGTATATATTCATAAATCAAACATTATTCTATTAACACAAAAAAAATTATGATTTTAAATCTTATACTTTTCAAGATATAGAATGTCGAAAGAGACACAATTTTTATACTTTTTCGACTTTTAACAGTCGTATGACACCATAATACACATATTGTAGAACAGACTGAAGGGAGGGGAAGTGAGTGTACCCGTGATACTTCAAATGTGAGGTCCTTTATTTATGATGACGGGCGATGGCCGAATTAATTGTCTAGGGCAGCGGTTCTCCACTTTTTTAGGCCCCCCCCCCCCCTAAACCGAGAGGAAAAATAAATACAAGATAAAAAACACTTTTTATATACCATAATTTAAAATTTTCTGTTGAATCATGTAAACTTGACAATTCTATATATATTAATAAATACTTTTTTAAAAATTTTTTGATGAATTATCCCAACAACTTGAAAGAAAATGAAGTTAATTGGAAGTTAACTTGCGTTAAACTTTTCGTTCCAGTTCCGGCCGATAGATGGCTGCACCAGTCTACAAAACAAAATTAACTGAAAATGAATTCAATCCTGCTTAAAGATGGCTAAAAGTATTAAAATAATGCATGGTCATAGTGTTCTGAGTTATTCTAAAAGTTTCAAATGTCTAGCTAGTCGGGAAGTTAGTTAAAAATCGATTGCAATACTTGTAATGGACAAACACACACACACAAAGTTAATACAAACATGGTAATAAATGAACATCTCGCGACCTCACCAGACCAAAACTTAACACATTGTTGACCGGTCACGCTCAATAGCTTTCACGAGTCAACTCGTTACTGGTCATCTATCTGCGTTTATGCATGAGAACAAGTTTACTCATGACTGGTCGATAATGTGTTAATAACAGTAATAATAAATGCACGAGCGACTAGTTCAAACTATTAAGCTGCTTTGATATCGACCTTTCGCAACCCCCTTGTAGGTCGCGTGCCCCAGGTTAAGAAACACTGATCCAGGATGATGGCATTCTGTATTCAGAGTTCCCGCTGTTGGCTTGGATGTCTGTAACTTTAAACAGTATGTCCCGGTCTAATTAGTACCCAAGTTGCTAAAGATGTACCGCTCTTTACTAATCAATCAACATTCATTTATATTTTCAATCAGTTAACACAAAACACTTAGTTACATTTTCATCAGAAATCAAGGTCCTTTCTTGTCCGAAAGATTATTTTAGCAGACTTTGTTTAGCTGTATAGCTTCTTCCTCCATTAAACCGGTAGATTAAAACTGAAATGTTTATAGAAACAATGAAATAAAGTTCACTATATTCATATATCTCCCATTCGTATCTTCCATATATCTCCCATTCGTATGTCTTCTTTCAGTAGATTCTCTTAAGTAAATTTTGTCATTTTATAAAAGTACGTATTATAAGAACAGTAAGTGCCATTACGTGTATAAAAGAGTGTTTTTAAAAAATAGGTTCCTTACAATGAAATAGAGAAAAAAAATATGCTGTAGAGGGCTTTCCAAATCTTTTAACAGAAGATATTTTTCCGGAAGAAAATCTCTTCGACCTACAGAGGACAAATTTCGAAGTACGATAACTAGCGGTGAGACATTGATTAATCATCACCCCCCTCTTTCCTAAACTTCAATCGATAAAAAAGGACCCATTAATTCTTCCTTTCAAGAAAAAAAGGATTTTTTTTTCACTAAAGACAAACCTAATAACTTTTCTTTTAAGATAACCCAAGACATAATTTTCCGCAGATTCCCTTGATAGAAAAACTGTCATTAACGAGGAAATATGCAATTTATTATAAGAGAAATTCAGGAGAGCTAATAAAGCCAAAATGACCTGCTTTGAATAATCCCGCTTATGCTAAACGATGGCCTCGATGACCCTCTATCCAAACTTAACTACCACTCAAATTTACCCACAGGTAGGAAGACTTCGATGTTACAATTCGGCATATAATTCGAACCCTGTACCTCCTGATTCTATTTACATTGAAAAATGTCTTTATATGGAATAAAAATTTTCCTTTATAAAAAAAACTAAATTTCTCTGTGCAAAGGTGGCCGAACAGCAAGGTTGCAGCATTTTGCCGAAGTAGTACTTACATGAGCTGGAAAGAACGTTCAAGAAAATATCTCCTGTGAAGAAAGCCTTGTTGTATTATTTAAATATGTGCACACTAGCTGAAAACCCGCACTTCGCTACGGAGTACATTCAAATTAAATACAACGGTCAATGTATGCAATTCATGCCAAAATAAAAATAAAAAATAAATATATATAAATACGACGATCAATGTATACAATTGATGTAAATATATATATATATATATATATATATATATATAAAAAATCGTAAGGGATATTTTTATAGACAAAATAATGTCGAAAAAAAATATTCAATTTAAATCTAATAGGACATACTAAAGAATATAGTACAGTTAATATAATACAGTTTGAGGAACATTTCTTTTACCGTATTTTAATATTTTTTGGATAATGTCCAAACGTCTGCCGCATTAGGAAGAGAAAAAAATATTATGTTTTGTCAATTTATTTCGTTGTTATACACGTGACGCAAAATTAATTTAATGTATCAGAAAAAGAAATCACGTGATCAGCATTTAATAAATTAAATTCTAAAAATTATTCTTTAAAAATCCACAAAAAATCATAAAATAGAGGTAACGCTTCGAAAAAGATCTCATTGTAAAGGAATTACGATCTTTCTCGTGATATAAATTTTATAACCCTCAAATTATTACTTTAAATGCAAACTTAAATTTTTAAGCTGTTTTAGTAACTTTTTTTAATTTGAAAAAATCTAAGAATTTTTCAAAAATCTTTCTTAGTGCACCCCTACACTATAAGAAGAATCGCCATGCAAAATTTCAGCCCTTTAGGTCCAGCGGTTTGGTCTGTGCGTTGTATGTCTGTCAGTTACGGAACTGTTTTATATATATAGCTAACACTGGAATTGTATTTTTTTAAAAATAGATTTAATGTTCACTATGTAATAATTTTTAACTAATACGCCAAATTTTCGCTTTTAAGTTTAATTCAATGTACATAGATTCCTGCATAGATTATACAATAAATTATGGTAATGAAATGCTTTCTTTTGAGTTTAAGAAAGCTTTGCTAGACTTACCAATTCTTTGCTAAGAAATGATGTGAAAAGTTTTTATATTTTTTTGATGTCTTGTAAACAATACTATGCAATTTTTTTACAAAATAGTTTTTTTTATCGTTATAAATGGTAAGTCTGCTTAGGGCTCCATGAGAAACGTTTTTCCATTTTCGTTGTTATTGAAAAATCTAACACTCAGTGGGTGTTGCTAGAGTCCATTAGTAATTTTTCGAATTTAAAGCTAATATTCGAATTGAAATAAAGCCATTGATAGGAAAATAGCTAGAGGAAAGAAATATTCCAGAAGAAATGGCGATTTTTTCTCAATAGCATATACTTCAGAGAAAATCTTCATTAAGAATATTTTATTTTTTCATTCATAATAGACACTGACACGTTACTGCAGTTTTACCAAGTATTAATATATATATACATAATCAATGATAAAGCCACTGATTATTAACTTCTGTTTCTTATGGATTGTACGGTGTCTAAGCATGTTTATTGCTCAGATCATACTTATTAGAAACAGTCCATTGGTTTTTAGGCAGTATCGGCACCGCTGATGACAAGATGCTGTCTAAAACCCATTTTTCACTTATGTGGTTATGAGCATATACTGGTTTTTCACTATCAACTTTGTCTTTTATATATATATCGTACATTTGTAAAATTTGCTTGAAATTATAAGTCGTGTCTGCAGTTCCAAAAGATTAGTTCTGTAATTCGAAATGTGTCCATATGCTTAAAGACACAAAATTATTAAAAAATAACTAAAGTATTTAATAATTCTTTTCTATAGAAATCAGTCTTGTGGATATGGATTTTCAGCCAATAACAATAAATTCAATTCCTGTTTCAGAAAAAAACTAATCCTTAGAGTTTGGTATTGTTTCATCAATAGATCTGTCCATAATGTTTGTTGGAAAACAAAGCATCGAGGAATAGGATAAGTAGATTACAGAATGGAAACAATGACCATTTGTGTATCATAATATCAAACGATACACGATGTGCGCGGATACGGTTAAATGGTTCTAGTTCTTTTATTCCCGATCTTTGTGTTTTTCATTTTAGGACATCTGAATATAATCAGTACGTGTCTCGTCAGGCCATGAGACATCTAAAATGTGTACATTGAAACTAATTTGATTTTTTTTTTTCTTCTTTCGCCCTGGTCGCTTGTTTTCAATAATGTTGACACAACCTTATATTTTCGATCTTTTTATTTCCACCCTATGACCTATTCATAAGATTCCAACTATCATCCTTGTCTTCAGGCCCCGATTTTCCCTTAGGCCCGGGCCTAGGGGCCCCCGAAATTTTGGGGCCCCCCAAAAAATTTTATTTTAAAAGGAAAAAAATTCAAATTTTTTAATTTTACCTTTTTTATTAGCAATTTTTTTTAATATATCCTTTTAAATTTGATTGTTTCCTCATATGTATAGTTATTTTTATAATTCATCATATGTATGTTATAGTGTATATAAGGAATTAATAAGTTTTTCTGGTTGCATTTTATTGTGTTTTAATGATAAAGTTGATATGTTGTATTGCATTTTGTTATTTGATAATGTTCTAGGCTTCTACGCTTCAATTAGCCAATTCTTGGTAAAATGGTACTTTCACAATGATTCATGATTTTTTTGTGTCAATTTTGGAAATTTTACGCCCACATCAGTGTTAGGGGGGCCCCCATCCCGAGTTGTTCCTATAGTCAATTTTTTAAATCGGGCCCTGCTTATCTTACTGAGGGTTAACGTGCTTCCACTGTATATACCATTTCCTTTCTTTGATGGTGATCAGAAACCTAACGAAATCATGGTCGTGTATCATGACAGGGTTTGAAAACTTGATACGCATATGCGTTACAGAACACCGTCCATACATTCCTGATCGTGGTACAAATATTGATACGGATACGCTTAAAGCATGGTTTCTTAACCTGTGGTCCATGGACCTCTTTGGAATCCGTGAATAAATTTCAAAGGCTCGTCCGACTTGGAGGAGAAATGTAGTTCATGAGCTCGGTCATGCCTCAAAACACAAATATCAAGACTTATTCGAAACTAAAACTGATTTATGCGTCAAATTTGAAAAATTAATAGAACCACGAAGTAGAATTTGGATTCCATTAAATTTACTTCTGTGCAGTAGTCATTCGGTAAACGTGTTTTGTTAAGTGTAACTTTGGCAATTATTCCTTTCCCGTTTTTTTCGTAACTAAATTATTAAGTGACTGATAAGCGATATTTTCCCATTTATTGTATGTGCTATGTTCATCAGTAGCTGTTATAAGCGAGTCGTATGGGTTTTTGCACAGAGAGGGCAGGAAAACCTACAGAGAAACTGTGATAACTGCCCCGGACACAGAACTGACGACGGCACATTTTTGATTGTCCGGCCATCCTTGCTGAACTGTCAAAAATTAGTCTTGTTTGCGAGACTGAAGCTCTACGATGACAATATAGTGCAGATTGCCAGGGCTGTCATCTCCGCCCATGGCACTATTTGAAATAGGCTTCGCCATAGTCACGACGTCATAATCATGCGTTTTTGTAAAATTTTACAAAGCTGATTAACCTTTGAGTCTTCATGCACTGTAAAGAGATCGCATAAAGGGGTCCATGACATTAAAAAGTTTGAGAACCTAGGGCTTAAAGTATATTAGTGTTAACGTCCACACTTATCACATAGTTCACATTAATGCCTTGTTCACATTCATGCATAAGCGTCAGCGTAAAATGTTCTTACCAATCATGGAGCTCAATGTAATGATGTCATCCGTTAGCGGCGGAGTTGGTTCATGTTGGACGTTGAGAGACGGAGGACACTTCTTTCGTTATGATACATCGATCCAATGATTGGTCGGCTAAAGAACCGTCTGCAGTAGTAACATAATCGGTATGCGTTCAGTGCTCCTAGACCCAAGTAAATTGAAAAGCAATATCTTTTGACGTTTATTGTAGAGTTAATGTTGTCACTTAACAAGGTGCTGTTGTAAACCTTGTTTTTCGTGAACTAGTCCATCTTGATCTTCAATTTTATACCACTTCGTTTTAAACAAGTCTCAAAATAACCATCTATACTGTTTTTGTATATAGGCCATTATATGTTTAAAATGCAATTCGTGTATACGTTATAGCTTTCCCCCCTGTGATTTTAATTTCTAGCATACAACGATAAAAACGTTATTTTTTGTTCATTTCGAAGAAAAATCGTCTCTCCGATCAAACAAATTCATCAAATCAAAGAAATTGATGGTTCTGAAACTCTGCTTTGTGATAGATATTGCATATCTCATTCAAACTCGTGCTGAAGTTCTAAATCCCGGTTAGGCGAGTAGTTCGTTACTGCTTACGAAGAGTTACGTTTTTATAAGCGCCTGATTTGGCAGCGCTTTTGATTTCCCTTTACGCTGGTGCAATTCCGGATTCTGCACAAAATCACGGGAGATATTTTTATCCTGTTTAGGTTTATCGTAAGGAGACTTTAAATGTAGTACAAAAATACGTAAAATAAGTAGAGAAAAAAATGAAATATTTTTATTTCTTTAGTTACAACTTGCGGTAAAAATGAATATCGCGTTTAACATTACAGGAATCAATTTAGAAAATAAAACTATTTCCTACAGTGAATATTTAGAATTATGCGCATTTCTTAGAATCAGTATTTTCAACAAGCATAGTTTGTGAAATAACGTATCCCGATAATCAAATACATCGCTATTATCAAAAAGATAATAGCCTCGTTGCCCACCGAAATTCACATAAGTACATCGCGATTTCGGCATCACTAGCGGCTGGAGAGATTTGCCAAGTCTGGTAGTCTATTGATCAGTGCCTCTCAACCTTCCCTAGGTCGAGAGCACATAGAATTTTTCAGAGAGCATGGCTGGCACAATCAATCGTTTTTGTATCACCAGTGATCTATATATATAAAACAGTTCCGTAACTGACTGACTGACATACAACGCACAGACCAAACCGCTGGACCCAAAGGGCTGAAATTTTGCATGGCGATTCTTCTTATAGTGTAGGGGTGCACTAAGAAAGATTTTTGAAAAATTCTTAGTTTTTAAAAATTGAATTTTTAAGCTGTTTTAGTAACTTTTTTAAGTTTCCATATAAAATAATAATTTGAGGGTTATGAAATTTATATCACGAGAAAGATCATAAAAATTCCTTTAAAATGAAATGTTTTTCGAATCTTTACCTCCATTTTCTGATTTTTGGTGAATTTTTAAAGATTAATTTTTAGAATTTAATTTATTAAATGCTGATCACGTGATTTCTTTTTCTGGTACTTTAAATAAATTTATCGTCACGTGCATAACAACGAAATAAACAAAAAAAAATTTTTTTTTCTTTCTACTGCAGCAGACGATTGGATATTATCCAAAAAAAATTAAAATACAGTAAAAGATATGATCCTCAAACTGTACCATATTCTTTAGTATGTCCTATTAGATTTAATTTGGATATTTTTTTCATTGTTTTGTCTATAAAAAATATCCTTTAAAATTTTTTTTTTATAAATTATATATTTTTTTACATCAATTGTATACATTGATAGTTGTATTTATTATAAATATATATATACATATATATTTATTTTTTTGGCATTAATTGCATACATTGACCGTTGTATTTAATTTGAATGTACTCCGTAGCGAAGTGCGGGTTTTCAGCTAGTTATTTACATAATAGAAATATTTTTTATTCGACAGTATGTTACCATCCTTCTAATATTTGATTGTTTTGAAAAATAATATAATAAAAAAGAAGCAATTAAAATTTTGATTATTTTATAAGTGGGTACATGGGAATAAAAAAAGGTAGTATAAATAGGTTATTACTTGTACTTAAAAATTAAGTGAGATTTTTGATTCTGAACAGAATTGGCCAATTTTTCGTAAATTGGAATATATTTCCGTTCTTAAGCAATCGTCAGATGTTCATCAGTAAGTTGCCGCTGAGTGACGGACGACCAGTGTGCTGTTGGTGGCGTTTTGTCCGTGTTTTACACTTTTTTACTCAACGTACACAGAGAAAAAAAAGTCGGTCAGTCGCCGGAAAAAGTGGGTTCTGCAACCCACTTCGTGTAGGTTATTGTAAGAGGTGAGTTAAACCACTATACGTGTTTTTGAACGCGGGTGTGAGTTAAAATAGAACTGAGTTATCGTTACTGAGTTATCCAAACATGTGTGTTAAATAACTCACATGTCGTAAGATTATTATAGTCAGTTTACTGAATTGGAGAACCAACTTTAAGTATTAAAACGTATATACTATGTAACTTGAAAGGTTGAAATGGATTTCCTTTGGAATGAAATTTTTTATCTGTACTTAAAATGTTATCCATTACTTTTTATAGGAAAAGAAGTTAACTTTTGGTATACAATGTCTAAATTTTTTAACGAGAATAACAAAATTTCTTGTATCGTATTTCAAATCAATTTTTTGTTTATAATTTTTGTTCTCAAGATAAGATGCTGTAAATAAAATATGTAAAAGAAATTTCGAAATAAATTCGGGCACATTCCAACACTTTCGCGGGCACATGGTTGAGAACACCTACTATAGATGTTATTGTGGTCAAGGAAAGAATGTTCGGTATAAAGGATATTTGCCCCTTCTAATAAATATCCTTAACTGTTGTGGACAGGAAAATCGGTCTTGCATTTTGTAAATGTTAAAATAAACCCAATCGGAATTAAATATTCGTCCAGCAATATAAAACCAATTAAAAAAGCAAACTTAAAACTACAGATCAGTTTGTGTTTGCTGAATTATAAAAGGTAATACTTATTGGTAAAAAAATCTTCCCGTGAACTGTCAAAACTGCTGTGACGGGCAAATTAAACAGGTCATATATCTGGTTAAATGTTAGTAGCAGTATTTATAAACTTGTAGCAAAATAAACTTTTGATTTTATTTTCTACAAATTAAAAATAAATATGCTAAAAAGAGACTGTTTCTGTGGAAGCAAAACTTTTTGCAATTGTTTGTAACGGAGAAGTATAAAAAAATTAACCAAATTTAATCTGAAAAATTAGTAGTCTATTTATACACCAAACTTCAGTTTACAAAACCATCTATTAAATCAGTTTTCCGTAGAATTTTGAATAACGTTTAGTTGCAAAATCATTCGCCTTTTTGCTAGAAAAGTATTTCTGTATTAGAAATTTTATACAACCATTCTTGTATTCTGAAGGACTTGCATTACAATTTTATAGCACGCAGAGGAATTTTATGTGTATATGGTTCAGTACATTAATTTCGTTCATTAAAAATATTAACATTTTTTTATGGAAAAAATGCTTTTTTAGAGGCTTTTACTATACGTAGACTTTTTGTTCAGTTCAAGAATGTTTATAGCATGCGTGTGCGAAACAAATATTTCTCATGATTTGAAATTTTGAAAATCTTTGGTTACTTTGTGTAATTTATTTTAAAATATTTCTCCCCGTTTCTCATACATTTTTAAAAGAACTTTCATGCTATTAATATAGTTGAGTTTGTAGTATTTATTTTCTGTATACATTTTCTCGCGTTAGTTGTAAAACCATCCAATTCTCATGAATTCTTCAAATACATCCATTTCATTATGCTGAAGATCAGTGATTCGCAAACTGAGGGGCGACAAACCTGTGGGTCGCGGATAGTTTGAAATTAATTTATATCAATACAGAATTATTTAATTAAAAAATTTTGCTTTAAATATGCCAAGAATTTTGAAAAATTGCTCTTGTTTTTTAATTTTGTTAATTTTTACCTAAATTAATTGCAAGTTAAGATTAATATTTAAATATAAAATTTCACTCGCATGAAATGTGCCAAAAACAAGTACAGTAAATAAGCAAGACATTTTTTCATCGCTATTATGCAATATAAATAGACACCCAAAATGTATAGTTCGTAGGATTACGTTCCTTAATAACGTCCTCCGGAAAGACAGTCCGTCGCGAGTTATAATTTTGGCAGAGAGCCAGACCCAGTAGCAGTAATCAGTCAAAGCACAAAAATGTGTCCACACACGCGCAAAAATAATAGTAAGCAACGGTAAGTAATCCTACGTTAATAACCCGCGGTAGTTTCGTTAGAAGAGACAACCTGAATTTTTTTTTAACAATTGTCAAAACTGGCTTATTTCTTTTTCTATTTTTGGTTAAACCCTCCCTTTTTTTAAATTTGCTACTACCACAAAATTTTCATAGGGGTCGAGTGAAGTTTTGCGCACCACTTTTGTAGATGGTAGTTAAGTTTGATTTTTTTCAACGTTTTTCGTTTTGTTGGATCGCGTTTTTATATTTTAGGCGTTTTTATTTAATTTCTATTTAACAAACTTTTTTTGTTGTAACGGTTTGGGTGGGGGTGGGGGGGGGGGGTGAAACGGTTAAAGAGGGACTCAACGGTAAGTTGCCAGAATCGCTTTATTCTGCGGAAAGGAGTTATTACGACGATATATGCTTCACAACAATGATTCAAGGCTTCTGAACCGGTGTTACTTATATATAATGTCGAAAAAGCAAAGTCTGTTAAGTTGGGAGTTTTCCGAAAGCAGGATATGATCGTGAAGTGACTCTCGTACCAGGTGACGTTGTAGTAAGTGATGGCTAATTGTATCCCCCGTCAAAAATCGAGAAATATCTAGAAATTTATTTATTGAATAGAAGCTAGTATTTGTTACAAAAGGAGGCCTAACTTCTATTTCCCGTGCAGGGACTTGGTCTATATCCGTTCACAAATTATGTTCGAAGTTCGAACTGAATTTACCGATGAGTTCCCCCCCCCCTCCGCCACCCCCATGTATTTCTCTGTTTACATCCCTCCTAAATTTCCCCTCCTTATTTGCTGTTGGGGAAATGTCTCTCCCCAAACCTTCCGAAGACGCCCTGCATATTTGGGGGGGGGGGGGGGTAATTTCCTGTTGATTCCAAATTTACGATTCTGCCTAGAGTCGGCAGCGATTAGTGGCAAGGTCACCGTCGCTTGAGGGGACCTTATCGTTTACCACTTGCCATTTCAGTTGGGAGTTTAAACTTCACAATTTTCCAATACCTACAGTTTTTGCCCGCGTGAAGATTTTCTATGATTGGGCTGACATGCACATAAAGCGCGACGCTTTTTATCCCCAGAAAATTATGCGTAAATGGTATGGACGAAGTAATGTATATTTTCTTTTCTCTAATAACTTTTATCCTCTATTTATACAGCATTAACTGGATGCTTCGTTAAAAAGCCGAAAAGAGCGTAATTTGGGCTTCCAAAATCTTTATCGTAACGGGGCGCTATCCATTGATTGTCATAAAAATATCTCTGGATGTCAAAAAGTTAATGTGAACCTTAATATGCGTTTACATGGTTTTCTTGACTTTATGAGCCTTGCGTGATACAACTGCGAAATTTTTAGTTTATTTTACAAGTGCTACATGTATCGGTATATCTCTGTGCCATGTCTCAAAAAAGCAGAACGAGGTTCATCAGATAGATTATAAACCTTACCATACTTGATTTCGTTTTATGTAAAAGGTTATTTTAACCCTTCACCGGGCGCGCCAATTTTTATAACACCAGCAGGCGCGGGTGGCACAAAGTGCAACGTTTCTTTCAACCTTGATTATTTCTTTTGTAATAAAACTTTTTTTTTTCAAATTGAAAATAATTCTGCGTTTTATGACAAGATATAAAATGTTGATAATATTGAGTTATATTTATAATTAAATGCCAAAGAATGCAGATACAATCGCCTTGTTTAAAAACTGCCCGGTTTAGTGGATCTAAGGACAACTTGCGAATTGATTCCTATTATGTCCAAAAACCTAAAAAAACAATCAGATTGTCCATCTTCGTGATATGCGGGATACCGTGTAATAGCTGCACATTAGATCAACCACATAAACTCCTGCTTTTGTCGTATTGTAATCCAGTAAAATCGCTGGTCTTCCACGGTTAAATCACTACTAACAATGAATGGAAAGGAATACAAGGGTCAGAAAATCAGACCTGCATTAGAAAGGGTGTAGCTATAAATAGAAACTGCTTAGAACATTCAAACCTTACATGTAAAAACAAACCATTCAAAATTACGAAAATGTTGCACTTTATATACGGGCGCGCCCGCTGAAGGGTTAAAGTAAAACTTATTGGGGAAAAAAAAGTTGCAATCTCTTTGTCATCGAAAAAGGTGTCCGTGATTTCAGTTGTGCACACAGGGAACAACAATCTACCGATTGGAATTTGCGTAGCAGCAGATGGTATGTTAACTCTGGAAGTTTCATTTTTCCATGTCATGGAGCTGTAGCGTACTGGAAATATGGTCTTATTTTTTCCCGAGACCCCACAAGAGCTTTAAACACAGCTGCGTATTTTTCAAGGAATGTGTTGCTCGGTTCCACTAGTTCGGAACACGTGGGGGGAATTAAAAGACGTTTTTCCCACAGATCAGCCAGTAAAGCTGTCATCCTAACGTTTCTGCAAGGTAATAAAGTTCGGCGTCTACGAAGAAACTGTCACGAACGTTTGACGACCCCCTCGCTGAGGGAGAGACGCTAGAGAACGCGGCCTGTGCGGATGTGTGTTTTAGGCTCCGTACGTTGTGAATCTGCACGGGATTTTAATTGAATATGTTGCACTGTTTAAATGTTAATTTTTGTTAATAAATTGTTGAGTTTTTGTTTTAAAAATTTGGCCTTCGTTTGTTTATTAGCTCTGTCTTTCTTTGTTATGGATCCCGTGGTAGTAATTTTTAGCAACGCCTCAGAGAGAATAGCCTTACCTACTTGTCGTGACGCTACAGTGCCCGTGACTGCGCTGGGGGCATGCATCGACGCTGTGACGTCGCTCTTCCTCCTACATGGGTATTGACGTTGGATAGGAAAGGACGATCAAAGTTTTTGGCCGCCAAAGAGCCCAGATTTGACCCCTTAGTGGCGTAGCGAGGAGGGGGTGGGGACAAGGGGTCTATCATGCCCCGGGCGCCACTGGCAGAAGGGCGCCAAATGGTCCCCAAGACGAGATTTTCCGGGATGCTAATGTTTTTCGGGTGCCAAAAAGGTATCGTGCCACGGGCGCCAGTTATGCTCGCTACGCCACTGTGACCCCTATAGACTTTTTTCTATGGGGTTACCTGAAACATTGTGTATGCTGAGAAGATACAGGACTACGCCATTTATAGGACAGCATCACTGCTGCAAAGATCGAGCTTACCTAGATGGAGATCAACTATTGCCTAGACTTGTGCCGAGCGACGAGATGTGCCCATATCGAAACCTACTAGGTAATGTCCAGAACTTCGTGTCTGTATCTTTTGCTGAAAAAATTAACACCAAGTTCATTATATGGTTCTTTAGTTCTCATTGCAATCACGGAAACCTTTTTCAATGACCCTGTACTTAACTTTTTATATCATCTACAACTTTTGGTTACGTTTATAAAAAAAATTCTCTGTAACCATCGATTGACTTACACCAATTAAGCGTAGAATTTTTTTAAAAAATCATTATTGGAGAGCGGGTTCGCCCACTTTGCATAAATTTTCGAGTAAGGGTTAACAGCGTCGTAATTTATTTTTATTTTTTTTAGTGTGTCGTAAAAATGTCGAAAATTGTACTTGCCTAGAAAAAAAAAACTCACGATACTTAAAATTCCCTTGTTTTTTTTCAGTTTAGTAATGAGCGATAACATTTTAATCTCGTTTGCTAGTGAGAAGGTCTTTAAAAATTCATGCGAAACGTTAATTATGGAGATGGAAAGAACTTACAAATTACGGCATTGCGTGTGACAGTTGCGGTTATTTATTCTGTCAGAGTTGAAGGAAAAATCTGTTATGAGGTGGTAACTTGGTAGCTGATGACTTTTTTATCAACTGTAGTGGCGTTGCATTAATTATGCATGCGACATCAATTTCAGTCGCATTTCACTTTCATTCAAGCTTAAAATTAAGTCTCAAATTATTACGGTTAGTTTATTCCTCAGGGGAATATTTTTCTTGCTTAAGACCATTGCAATAAATTTTTGGCACCCCTTTTAATTTAAATTTGTTAACCTTTTAACAAAATGCTTTTAATGCAAAAGATCTTAGAAACTCTTTACTAACAACTGGAATTAGTGAAAAGACAATCATTAAATTCTTTATGCATTTATAACTGCCAGCCTATATATACGAGGGTCATTTCAAAAGTAATGCACAAGACGGTGCCATTTCGCACTGGATAATTAAAAAATAAATAAAAATCGGGTAGTCGCTTCTAACAAAACTACCGCGGGTTATTAACGTAGGATTATTTATCGTTGCCTTCTTCTTTTGTATGCATATATGTATATAGAATCTAGTTCTCGGACGGATGCCCCCTTTAACGAATCTAGGGCCGCGTATTCACTTGCAACCCAAGGCAATACTATACTCAGAGTAAATCAGTACTCAATATAGGGCAGAGCCACGTAACTTCCACGAACACAATGTATTGGCATTTAGGACTATTTACATATGTTGAATTACGGTTCATATACGTTGGACGTCAGTCCGCACCAAGCCTCCACAATCTGAATGAGTTACAGTATGTGGCAGTCTGCCGCGATAAGGATCTTAGCCGCCGTCTGCCGCTTATAGGAGCCAACGTCATGCCATGTCAAGACTATTTCCCCCCTCGCAGCCCGTCTGCTGCGTTTAGGCATCTCTTGTCTTGTCGGAAACCAATCTGTCTCCATCCCAACTCTTTCTCCCCAGTTCATATCTCGGAATCCTAGTAGCGCTGTCGTCGCATAATGTACATGGCGATATATAGCTCATAGCCGGAGCCCTGGGATAACAGAATTCCCATATGTATGTATGTGTTATGTATATATGTATCATATATAAGTACGTATGTGTGTATATATATATATATATATATATATATATATATATATATATATATATATATATATATATATATATATATATATACCAACATATGTATGTTAACATTTTTGACGCATTTTGGTACTTTTCTGTTTAACTGTTTACTGCTTGTCCAAGCGATACAGACTGGCAAATTATGACATTGCAATATTTTATTTATATAAATATATTGTTAATTATTTATAATTTTGCTTTTAAATTTTCTCTGTAGTATTAATAACATTTCGTATGCAGCGTATAATTGTTTACTGTATTTCATTTAAAACATGTAAACTTAAAATCCAGTTATTACTTTCTGTATGGAGTGGCATCATTAAGTGTAAATGGAAACTTAATAATGCCCATCGGCATTTAATTTTTTTTTCATCCCATTAGAGCATTGCTGAAATTTTACCAGAATTAATTTTGTTCGTATTCATCTTTATTCTGTGGTTTCAAATTATTTTGATTTGAAGAAATACTGGTTCAGTACAAAAAAAAAAAAAAAGTTAGCGTGCTTTTACTATATTTGTAAAAATATTTGGATTGATAACAAATATAATCCAATTAAGTTATATTTTAAAATTTTTGCTATTCTAACATTTATAGAAGATCTATGAAGGTAAGATCAGTAATAACTTTAGAGTTCAATTATATTATGACAGATCAAAAATAAATGTTTAGTCCTAAGACATGCATGAAGCATTTTTCGTGAGTCGTCTTGGCCAATCATTGTCAACAAACCACCTTCTGAGGAAAACAGTGGTTGGTATTACTTAAAGTACAAAATCAATTTTATGAAATCAATTTTAATCGCACAGTATCATACTGTTTCGAGTTCATTGGTCAATGTTAGAATTTATGTAAATGCCTTAAGCTGTTCCTAGACTAATGATCACATATTACCATAAATACACATGAAACGCGATAGGTAATTTACGAGTAATTCTCTCTAAACACGCACGCACTTAAGCATGTTTCACCTGTGTGCTTTCTCCCAGACACCCCTTTCAAAGATCACCTTTAATTTTGTTCTACTAAAATATATTATATGGATAATTAAAACTCTTTTAATTAAGGAACCATTTTAATATTTATTAGCCTTTTCAGTGCATTAGGAGCTCATATTTAGCTATTTGCTAACCTACTTGTTCGCAGCAGCAAATTGTTGGTACTATATATCATTAAAAGAATCTAGAGATTTTTTACCATGTTTTTATTAACTCGCTTTCTTGTTTGTGTATTTGTCCAGTACAAATCTTGCAATCGATTTTTAGCTAACTTCCCGACTAGCTAGACATTTGAAACTTTTAGATAAGCTCAGAACACGATGACAATGCATTATTTTGATACTTTTAGCCATCTTTAAGCAGAATTGAATTTAATTTCAGTTAATTTTGTTTGTAGACTGGTGCAGCCATCTATCGGCCGGGACGGGGACGAAAAGTTAAACGCAAGTTAACTTCCAATTAACTTCATTTTCTTTCAAGTTGATGGGATAATTCATCAAAAGAAATTTTAAAAAAGTATTTATTAATACATTGAATTGTCAAGTTTATATGATTCAAGAGAAAATTTAAATACATGGTATATAAACAAGTAATATAAAAACCAAAATTTTTTAAAGTCAATTCCTACTTAGGTCAACAAAGAAAAATTTGAATGTGAACTAATAGTAGGAATTGAAAAAAAAGGATTACCTGCCAGAACCTTGCCTACTGTGCGAGATTAGGAGGGGGGGGGGGGAAAGAGAGAGAAAAAGTTTGTCAGGTTGGGGATTCGATACCGCAACCTACAGGACGGGAGGAGCCCGCGCTACCATAGTGCTACCGTTTACAGAGTAACAACAGGGAAATTACTATTCAAGAGCAAGATACGCTCTAGGTCTAAAACTAAAATCGATTAATTAAATTTAATTAATGAATTAATATTTGAAAAAACTGTATTAACACCAAGTGTCATCCACTACAAGTTTAAAAAATCTATTGAAACTTGAGTGGATGAATAAAAAGTATTTTTTTAACGATTGAAAATTTGAACAAGATATATATAGGGAGAGTTTGAACTAATAGTAGGAGTTGAAAAAAAGTTTATCTTGTAATTATTTCAATTTTCTAAAAAAAAATTTTTTCTCTGGAAAACTCCGGAACGAGTTGGCCTCGCTTTGAAAGTAAAATCCTGTTTAGTCCATTATAAAAGTAAGTTCATTATTATTTCATTAAATTTTTTAAAAATTTAGTTTTAACGTAATGGGGCATCAGTATACGTTCTGTTGCTTCAGTAGAATTAAGTTTTTATTTTAGCCTTATTTTCGTATCAAGAAATTACTTTACTTTTTAAACTGTAAATAAAAAATCTCAGATAAACGAAGTAATGCATTTACGCTGTTTGAATACCATGAAAAAAAAGCCAAATAAAATGTCACACATTATCCATGTACTGTTTTTCGTAAAAATATTCCTTATTCGAAATATTTGTCATTAAAAGAAATATTTTCATCGCTAAATAGCTCTATATCGCTAAAAATCTTATTCTTTCTCGATCAGATAAAATCTGTGACGCTTAAGTGCTTCTTAGTGTCTCTTAACTTCAGATATTATCTAAAAAAGAAAAATGATATCTAAAAAAGAAAATTTTGATTTAAGCTCTTTGTCAGTCGGGTATTTTATTATGGTATAAATAATAAGAAAATAATTAATCTTCCAAAGGATGAATAAAGATTGTTAAGCGCCTAAGGATGAAATTTTATCACCGTGTGATTTTTCTTTTTAAATCTGCCATTTTCGGAAAATAATAATTAAGCTTTTCGTAAAATTAAATAAACAAATCTATTATACGTTGCACAAATGTATTACAGTGAAAAAAAAAAAGTGTTTCCCAAATAAGTTCCCTAAAAGCTTTGCAAAAAGGATAGTAGATTCGCCGTTTCTATACCAATGCGGGCAGTTCATTTGAACACGCATTTTCCTTGAACAATGACTCATGATACGGGATTTGATCAAACCTGCCTCAGAAATAAAATAAAATCGTAATAGTACTGAGAATAAACCCAATTCCATTTTACCTGACTACCCGGTTTTCCAGACGAGTAAGATTATATATATATCATTTAAAAGGAAATCAAAATTCTAAATGTCCATTACATTTTTGCTTCTCTGGAGTTATTGAAAGGAAATTGTAGTAATAAAAGTAAGATTATGTATACTTATATAAGAAAATAATTGAAGGGGTTGGTGAAAATCTTCCAGTTACGTCATTACTTTCAAAGGTAGAAAGATCCTCGTTTAAACACAAAGCTGAAAAAACAGGCGAATTTCGAAGCGATCCAGACAAATATGACGCGACAGTAGTAATAAGTTTACTGCTTTTTAATAGTATGTTACAGACTATTTCAATTTGATTGACGATCAGTGTTGTGAAAAACGCACACATATATGTGTGTGTGTTTGTTTAAAAACATTGGTGGGGATTTCTTCATTTATGTGCTCCTCTTCATTAGCATCAGATGCAGAATCTTCGATTTCAGAATGATTCATTTTAATTTCTTCCACAATATCTTCATCAGTCGGATTTTCACATGTAATGACTTCATATGTTTCGAACAATTGCATGTCACAATCTGCGAATGATGAAATTTTGTGCTTTTCTATCCACATCGCGATAGGTAAATCTTCATCTTCTTCATTCGTTGTATCTTCAGCATTCTTAAAAATTTAAAAGAAGAAAAATCTGTAGTCGACAGAAAAAAAAGGTTCGTTATAGCCGATTTTTTAGATTTCGGAGGTTCACTATAAAAGGATAAATTAGCATTAAATACAATAGGAAAACAGAGGGGACCAAAATTTTTGTTCGCTATATCCGGGAGTTCGTTATATACAGAGTTCGCTATAACGGGGTTCGACTGTAGTGTGTTTAGGAAAATCCATTGATATCGTAAGTTCAGACAGTGTCAGTGTAGGGATTCTATTCAGGTGTTGCGGTCTGAGGAAATAGTGTCCTCAAAGCAGGGCTGCGAAATACACTAATGCTCAGTTTCTTAAGGGGAATTTTTAATACTCCCTTAAAAGAATGTCTCCCTAAAAGGAGTTCGCTTGGTATTTTACTGTTCTACTTTGCGACCAGTTGCCCGAAGTTTAGCGAAAAGCAAAAATTGAAGGTCGTGTTTTAGCAAAGACAAAATATAACCATTGATAAGTTTCGCCAGCAGGGATCTTTTTTTACAATTTATTCTCATTTCTTTTTTCTCACCATAACATGGAAAAATCGGTAAGACTTTTTAACCAGGCCTACGGCACTTAAGCAATGGAAAAAGAATATTGGTATAAAACGAGATATATCACTCAATTTTTTAACTATAAAATTTCAGGCGTACGTAATTGTTGCGATAGAAATGTTACAACCATATTCTCAAAAATATAGAGCCTGCGCTGTGAAATTGGCCAAAGCGCTGATCGGAAGCCAAAAATCGAATTGCGATGGAATTCTAGGAATAATCATTTTCACGACAAACGGTAATCCGGTACGCTGAAGACATCGATAGTGAAATTCATCGGTAATTACCGGATATAAGGCAAGATTGTGCGTATGATGAATCACCGATATTAGAGATGTAACTGTTGATATTTATAACAGCTATTACATATAATTTTGAAATCTATAAAGAACTTTTAGAAGGTTACGTATATTTTTTCCCTAAGATTGCGTCTGTTGCATAGTGATGACTAGTTCTGTGGTTAGAAAAGGTGACTAAACCTCACCAAACCAACCGACTATTATTCTTTTACCACTTCGTGATAGTAATATTTTTTTCTATTTCGTAGGAGCTAAATAGGGATCTATAACTATCCAAATAAAAATGGTATTGGGTATTGTAGGTTTCAGTTTTTATCTCCATTCTGATTGCTTTTTCTTTTGTCTGTATGATAGGTGAAGCGTCTAGTAGTGCTTGTTTGAGGTCGATAGACTTTAGCTCTGAGCCGTAAATGTAGGTTTGGAAAGCGAAGGTCGTGTGACCTTCTCCACAGGGAATTGAGAAAGAAATTACGTTTTGAAAACTCGTGTTACTCATTCATTCCGCGCCTTATCAAACACACGCGATCGAGCAGTAGTTATCAGTCTTATTGCCCGAGGTATTCAGGGTCAGTCATGATTATTAACTAAAAACATCGTTGACATTGAATCTATTTCTTTCAGATAATTTTATTTATCTTTTTGTTTGTTACGGTGGATGTTTCGAATATTTCTCTAAATTATTGCATCACGTCCCTAAATTAAATGAAAACTTTTTTTGGGCTTTGCGTGAAAAGGCGTCTTAAAGGCTATATGAACTGGTTTAGGTATCAGGAAAGTATAGCCTGGAAAAAAAAAATTATTTCATTTCTTGTTAACTTCCAAATTTGTTAACACAGCTTCTTTCATTTTTATGCACTATGAAAACATTTGAGTCTGATGTTCGTGGTTAATAAGATACTAGTAATAAGCTACAGTTGGAGATGTAAACAATTGCCTGTTGGAGCATTTTGTTTGGGATTTTATTCCTTATAAATATTAGACATATATAAATTTATGTTTTAGTTATTTTTAGTAAAAATATTTTTATTTTTAAGACTCCATTAAAAAATTTCTAAACCATCGCTTAATTTTGAAGTTCATAATAAATTTAACTTAGACGAATAAAACGGAAATAACCCGGATTAAGGGGTAAAGTTTGAAAATTTACCCCGTTTTTAATGGTTCATTGTCATTTATCACGGGCTGAATCACTCTATTTTATTTGAATTTTCCAAGACCTGCATAAAAAAAGTGTAATGCTCAATTTAAAATTTGTAGTTTCGTCCACGGGTTCACTATAAAGTCACTGTGTGTGCGAAGAAAAAGTTTTACGACTAGTGTCGTATGCGATTTAAATTTCTTTTAAATTCAGAACTTAATTTTAATTTCCGAATAATTTCTCAATTTTTTTGGTTATAAATAAATTATCTATCGTTTTTCTAATAGTTGTTAAAAAATTGATTTTCGGAAAAAATTCAGTTTGTCGAAAATTTTTTCCTGAGATGCGAAGTATTATCTGATGACATTGCTTCGGGTTGCCGACATAATTCCATTATCTCTGCAGAATTTTATAACAGCTCTCTAATAATAACAGAGACTGATTCCGAATCTTAATTGATGTTATATGCATTCAATTCGTCACTTTTATCCACAACTGTAATTACAGTCGAACCTCCATATATCGAACTTCCCCATATCGAAATTTTCTATATATCGAACTCTTAGCAAATCTCCATGTTCATTACATAGAAAAACTGTTTCTATATATCGAAAAAATCTCTATCGAAATTTTTTCCACGACATATTGGGAGATTTTATTCCACTTTAGAATAAAATCTCCCAATTTTTGGCGTTTGAAACAATACTTCGGGGACCCCTGATAAAGTTTTTAATGGACGGAATAAATGCGAGCATTTCTTTGAACTTTCCGCAAAACTGGCTGTTCAGCAAGATACTCGTAGTTTTTTTTAAAAGAATGTAACTGTGATCACTGTAACCACTGTCTGGATTATTGTTTTTTTAAAGGTATATAGTACTCAATAAATCTTTCACATTCATTCATTTTTTAGTTAACTTTCATTTAATGTGATTCGCATATAAATTGGAAATGGAGATTCGTATACGAAAATTAGCTTTAATTTTAATGTTTTAGGATAATTATGATAAAACTAAGATCAATTCTATATATCGAAATTTCTATATATCGAATTTTTTTCTGGCATTTTGCTACTTCGATATATGAAGGTTCGACTGTATAAACTTTCAAAGTTCTTTTTTTTTTTTGCGGCATAATTGTAAAAAGTTTATCTGCGTCTTTTACCTCCTTGGGATGCTAGAAATAATTAGGCTACTGTTAGGATGTTTACTTCCTCGATGCTCAGTTTGTGCCAAGTTCTGGTTTCCTCCTGCAAGTTTGATTTGCCGTTTAAAAATATACCTACGTAATGGGTACAATTGCGTAAATGCGAGCAATTTGGAGCTGAATCGCGTGAAATGTTCATTTTTATGACAGGAGTCATCATTTCCCTCCCCGTAGGCTGAAAATGCGGTACATGCTAAAAATGGATTTAAAATACAGCGCCTGAAAGGCTGAATTGCTACAATGTTGAATCATTAAGATCACTTTTTAAATTACGTCAAATTGAAAAAGGTAAACCGCCTTGAATTTACAGTTTATTTGAAGACAGCTGAATACCCATGCTTCGCTACGGAATACATTCAAATTAAATACAACGGTCAATGTATGCAATTAATGGGAAAAAAATTATAAAAAAAATCGTAACTGATATTTTTATAGACAAAATAATATAGAAGAAAATATTAAATTAAATACAACGATCAATGTATGCAATTAATTTGTATGTTTAATATCCATAAAACATACTAATGGATGAATTAAACTATTAAACTTCCATCTCAATTAGTCTAGTGGTTAAATTTTATCTTTTTACCGTATTTAAATTTTTTTTGTCAATTTATTTCGTTATGCACGTGACGCAAAATTAATTTTAAAGTTTCGCAGAAAGAAAAACCAAGTGATCAGCATTTAATAAATTAAATTCTAAAAATCAATTTTAAAAAATTCACCAAAAATCAGAAAATGGAGGTAAATATTCGGAAAAAATTTCTTTTTAAAGGAATTTTTATGATCTTTCTCGTGATATAAATTTTATAACCCTCAAATTATTTTAAATTAAAATTAATTTAAAAAATCTAAGAATTTTTCAAAAATCTTCCTTAGTGTACGCCTACACTATAAGAAGAATCGCCATGCAAAATTTCAGCCCTTTAATTCCAGCGGTTTGGTCTGTGCGTTATATGTCAATCAGGGAAGTTTAATCTATTTAGATTGGCGTTAAATCATCTTTCATCGGGAATTTGTTGTTGCTTACGCCCCCTGGTTGAAATGTATTCCAGACCAGATCCATATAGGCGTGCGAGCTTAGGGTTGCGGCTCAGCTTATAATGGCACTACAAGGGTCGGAGTCCAACTTAGTCAGGTGCCACCTCAATTTTGACAGAGCACCTCAAGGGTGACCTGGGGGGTCGTACCTTCCTCACCCACTGATCTCAAAAGACTTTCCGGTCTACTGATTTTACGTGCTGCTATCCAGCCTAGATGCGAAAGTATTTAATGACGCTTGTCGGAATTCGATTCTTTAAATTACTAAATATTTATTTTAAATTTTATCATCAATTAACTACCTGTTATTATTTTTAAACTGTGTTTAAATTTCTAATCTCATTTTCTATTTTTACTTTTTCTTAACTTTCAATTTTTTTTTTTTAAATTGCTGAGCACTTGCACCGTGAAATATATATACCTTGCTACAGTCGTCAAGACCAAGGAACTTCTAAACTTCAATTGCGTTCGATTCGATCAGAGTACCCTCAGTACCGAAAGCCAACACGCTACCACTTGGCTACCTCTGGCCTTACCGGGAATTTGATGTCACTGGCATTTACTACGAGAAATAATCACGCCATATGCAACTCTATATTAATAAAGAACTTTCGCTAGTTTTTGATTATTTTTTTGCATGCATTTATATCGTTTTCCCAAGCTGGTATATTTTGAAAAGTCTCCGGATTTTTAGTTCTCGCGATTGGAGGATTTTCTCATGAATTTTAACATATTAAAACCCTAAATGGGCCATACCAAACGGCAATAAATATGTGCCGAAAAACTCCCTATTATCCATAACCAGATTACTGATGTCATCGTTCTGTAAGTCGGCTCCGTTTACCCCATGTTGCGAAGAAAACCCAAGTACGTCAACAAACAGTCTTGCCCTGCACACACAAAAGAAGGGGGGGGGGGTAAAGAAGTTATCTAAAAGGGATGAAAATTTAAACGGTAGCTAATCGGGACTTGGACATTTTCAGTTATTTCATAGTTTATTCCCCATTGAATATGGACTGAGATGGGTTCAATTCTTAATTTTATTGCTGTCTTTTGTTGGCTGAATCTCGTATTTACTTAAAAGTTCGGCATTATGGCTTTCAGCCGAAGTTTTTTGTTATTTGGAGGGGGGGGGGTGCACGTTGTAGCGTAATGTTTAGCGCTTGTTAAAGCGAAAATGTTGTACCCAGTGATTCCCCACCCCTCTACCAATCAGAGGATTGGCTGCGGGGGCGTTGAACCCAAGAGGGTGCTTGGGTACGCGGGAAGTCAGTAATGGTGCATATGCATTCATGCAGAGTTCTCTGCATGGAGACCCCCGACTTCTGTCATCACATTAGTCACGGTAACCCTACCCGTCCAAAGCGATGTGAATGAACACGTGTCTTCCAGATATTCCTCTATTTAGAACCCCCCAAGGTCCCTCGTGTTTCTTGATCTAGTGTCCCCCGCCCCCGCTTGACACCATTTGACCCCCGGGATCTTTCCTGCTCTGTAGCAGGACCGCGAGAGGAGGCGATCCACGCATATGCGGAGTACGCAGTGAACATAAATCACTGGCTTCCCCAAGGCAGAGCAGAGCAGAGCAGAGTACATGAATACAGATGCAGCATAAGAAAGGAACAGAAGGAGAGCGTCTATGCTAGGAATCGGAGGTCTGGCGAGGTAAATGTAGACTCGTCTCACCTCTGGTTAGTAATTATCCATTAATTAGAATTGAGACAGAGAGAGAATCTCTTAGAGTAATGTTAGGAGGCCTGACAAGATAAAGCAGGCTCGCCTCGCCTCCAGCGAATTAATTAATCGGTAACTAGATTAGAGTAGTAGTACAGCCGAGGTCTGTTCAGTTATTGTAGGCTTGCCCACCTCGTGCCCAGTCTTCTGTAATTTTTATGTTAAGTGTGAAACTGTTTAAATGTTCAACTGTAAATAAGTTTATGTTCGTCTTGTACAGTGACGACTCCCAAAAAGCACGCATCGGGCCCTACCTGGCCGAGGCCCCACTGGGTAAAATACAGTGACGACTCATTTTTGCACTACCTCATTTGTCCCTATGCCATAGAAAAGAACCTAAGTGAACCTCGGTGTAGAGAAGTGATCGTTCACGACACACGTTCTCCCCCCCCCCCTCCAAATTTAACTTTAACTAAATTGAAACGTTATTAGAAGTTCAGTTAAAATCGGAAAATGGTAGAAAACTTTTAAGGAAGTTTGGTTTTATTTCCGATTTTTCAAACAGTGAAACTGAAGATTCAGATTATGCCTTTTGCCTTAACATAGTTTTTACAATAATATGATCCATAACAAAAATTCGATGCTATTTTTTTCTAATTTTATTTATATTATATTTTTCTCATTGTATAACTTTTGAATACTACTCAAACATCAATTCTATTGTTATTCAATTTCAAAAAAATCTTTCATATTTTGAGGAACCCGTCAGGCAGTCAATGCGCGGAGGAGGGCCCTAACTAAATTAAATTCCTGCCCCCCCCCCCCCCCCCAAAAAAAAAAAAAAAAAAAAAAAAAAGTTAGAAGTACACTATGCCCATGCTGGTCAGTAATTACCACAGGAAGCTAAGAATTAGTTTTCGAATGAAGATTTTGTACTTAAATCCTTCAATTTGGAAACGAGCCATCGTTAAAGACTTTTTTCTAATTTGTTGTTACAACAGTTGATTTTACGTCAATTATTTGAATGTATTTTGCTGTACTTTCCATTTATTTGTGGTATAATATTTTAAATATCGCATCCTCTCATTATTTTTGGTCATATATCCCGGTTTATCATGGGTTGTAATAGTATTTTGAATGCATCTCGCTACTTAGTGTAATCCAGTGGTTCTGAGCTCTGATGGTCCGATCGATCGATCTCTACCATCCATGTTCCACCGCCTGTCGAAGGATCAATACAAAAACGTCTCCTCTGATCCGTTTAGTTACCTACCGTAGTTTTCGGTCTATCGGACGCACCTTTTTACATAAAAAAAATCTACTTAAAATTGGGGTGTGCCTTATGGTCCGAAGGTAACATTAAAATAAAATGAGTATTTTATTATTCATATTGTATACAGTCGAATCCCGTTATAGCGAACCCGGTATATAACGAACTCTCGGATATAACGAACAAAAAATTTGGTCCCGCTGTTTTCCTATTGTATTTCGTGCTAATTTATCCTTTTATAGCGAACTTCCGAAATCTTAAGAATCGGCTATAACGAACATTTTTTTTTTCAGTCGACAACTGAATTTTTTTTAAATTTTTAAACTTTTTAAGAATGTTGAATAAGCAAAGAATGTTGAAGATGAAGATTTACCTATCGCGATGTGGATAGAAAAGCACAAAATTTCATCATTCTCCGATTGTGGCGTGCAGTCGCTCGAAACATGTGATGAAGTCATTACATGTGAAAATCCGACTGAAGATATTGTGGAAGAAATTAAAATGAATCATTTTGAAATTGGAAGATTCTGATGTTGATGAAGAGGATCACATAAATGACGAAATTTCCACTATCTGAGATGCTACAGCAGCGATGACTGTAATAAGTTTTTGTCTACACAAGCAGTGGAAGAAAGAGTGTTTGATGTATTCGACAAAGAAATTCGAAAAATGTTTTTGAAATCGGCATCACGTCAGCAGAAGATTACCGATTATTTGAGCAACAATTAAAGACAAAATCAATTTGTTTCCATTTTTCTTCATTTTTAGTGAATTTTATTAGTATTGCGTCAGTTTAATGTAATCGATTTTAGTCAATTTAATTCATTAATGATCATTTTTAATAGATTTTATTATTCTTTCAATACATCATTATTGAATATACATAGCAACTGAGTTATACATTTTGTGAACTTACCGTACTTTACTTTACCGAACTTTACCGTTTTTTCTAATTTGTTGTTACAACAGTTGATTTTACGTCAATTATTTGAATGTATTTTGCTGTAATTTCCATTTATTTGTAGTATATTTTTTTAAATATCTCATCCTCTCATTATTTTTGGTCATATATCCCGGTTTATCATGGGCTGTAACATTTTTCTTAATGGTTCGGATATAGCGAACAAAACCTTTGGTCCCTTGAAGTTCGTTATAACGGGGTTCGACTGTATATTTATTATACAGGGTGTCCGGGCTAAAAGTATCCAAAAGTTGGCTTATTTTTATGGAACTACCCATTAGAATTTAAAAGAAATTTATTTAAATAGAACATCTCACCAAGTTTTAATATCAATATATTTCGACGTGTGCCTTTTTTGTAGCACGATAAACGTCTAAACGGTAATCCAGTTATCTCCAAGTGTTTCGTAGCATATCTGGTGTTAGTGTATAAGCAAAAAAAAATGTGTGTATAAACAAAACACTGAAACTGGATGAGTTGAAGAAGCGTATCATTCAAGTAATTCGTCTAATAACTTGGAGATTAATTCGTCACTTGGAGAGAACTGGATTACGTTTAGACGTTTGTCGTGCTACCAAAGGTGCACACATCGAAATCTATTAATATTAAAATTTGGTGAGATGTTCTTTCTGTTTAAATAAAAATTTTTAAGATTCTAATGGGTAGTTCCGTAAATATAAGCCATAACTTTTGGATACTTTTAGCCCGGACGCCCTGTATATATTGGATATATTTATTACATATACTTTTTATATTTATTAAGTAAGAAATTGAAAATATCTTTATACCTTACAAAGTATTATTTTCTAAAAATCCTCCCATAAATTTGAGGTGCGTCTTAACGTCTGTAAAATATGGTTGCTTATTTTTTTCGTCCGTAATAAGTGTAAAATGTACTCTAATGAACCATGGAGAATAATTTTGTTTTAATAAATTTAACCTTTCATTCTCATAGAATCACAAAAATGGCTAAGACCTTGTATCTTTATCGAGAATTTGGCTATAATAGCAGGAGGAACTGCCAATAGAAATGAAAGCATGTTATCAGATCAACAATGAGAGGCTTCTTAAAAATTGAGAAGCGCAGCAATTCGTTGAGAAAAGAAATAAGTTTTAATTCATAGGTGTTGAAAATTATTGCAAATTTCTAAATGCTGCTATTATTCTCTTAAATTATCCTTTTCTTTTCCTCCGAGAAAGACGATTGATTTGTGCATAGCACGAGAGAGTTGAAAGTGAAGCTATTTTACAACATCTGTCACCAATGAAAATTGTTCCTGATGATCCATCGATCACTGGTTTAGAAACTGGCTAAAATTATAGCATGGTATTGGCTATTGAGACTGCTGTGTACAAACACTATTGGATTCGCTCACCTCAATGTTAACCTATAGAGAAAATGTGTCCGAAGATTGCCGACTTGGATTGATAATTTTTTTTCAAAAATTGTACTCAGTTATAGAGAGAAATTTTACACCTTAGGGTATTTTTCGTTTATTAAAAAAAATGTAAATATTTTAAATTTTAAATTATTCGTGAGAGAATCTGGTTTAGTGTATTTTAAACGTTGATAAATTCCTTTGGCAGGCCAAATTTATAAACTGAATCCTGTTGCAAGGTGCAGAAAAGTTCTGGCTATCTGAAAATACCATTTTTATTGCATTATTTGTAGCTGTAGGTAAATGGTAAAAAAAATTTCTCAATAGGTTAACATTGAGGTGAGCTAATCCAATAGGGTTAGTACACAGCAGCCTTAAATAACTTTATCTTTGGTCTTAAGAACTTTACCTTTGGTCGGAGATGTCCACTGTGGTGTGGACGTGTTACCGTCAGTTTTTGCGTGTACTTAAGAAATCAAATTGGAAGCATTAATTGTAAAACTATTTATTCGGCAGCGTTAGAGCATGACCGCTCTGTTCCGTTTCACTCTTACATCTGCTCTCTTTAGACGTTCACAGCGCCATCTCGCCAAAATTGGCAAGCAAAGAGCTGTAACATATGTGTGTGTATGTGTATATATGTGTATGTGTGTCTTCGAAGCACTTGAACAGACATGTGCCATAACACTTAAAATGAACTTTAAATTTAAGTCTAGTACAGATTCGCAAAATGTGTCTGCGAAATTTTTTTTTTTAAACGTGGATAATTTTTTAGCTGTGGTTCAAAATGCTCTCAACTGAATTCGAATTCTTAATGACTTCTTTCAAGAATTTAAATACGATATAGATGCATAAATCTGCTACATTAAAAATCTTTTTTGCAGCTAATCAAAATCTATGACCTTTCATTTTAAATGTCCCGAGTTGTCAAAAGGCATATGGGGGGAAATTTTTTTACCTTTTCCTGTTTAACAATGGAAAATGTCGCAAAGAAAGTGCTTTATCTCGATTCTCTTTGGTCAGCAGAATCGAAGAAACGCTGATTCCGATTACAGAAAAGTGAAGCTTTTGTGGATAGATCGGAAGAAAAAGGAAAGAGGATAGAGAGATGGTTTTTGAGGACAAAATGTCAGTCTCTTTAATTTTTCGAAATTTTTATTCATGTGTCGAAGTCGTATTCATAAATCTAAAATATTTGTGGGAAGATGAAAAAATTGTTTTGTTGCGATTTTTGGTCTAGACCAGCGGTGCGCAAGCTTTTCTAGACTCCGACCCATTTTCTTTATGGGGACAAGGAACCTTCGACATCGAATTTTTTAAATTTTCAATTTTTAACTATATGCCAAATGAGAAGAATTTGTATTCTTTTTTACTACACTGAAGACCCTTAGAATTCAAATTAATGAATTTTTGGCAGAAAAGGCATGTTTTTGAAAAAAATTTCAAAAATGCTATCATTTTTCAAAATGTTCCCTGTGCATTCAAAGTCATTTTAAAATCTTAAATTTTACTGTATGTGTGTGTGTATATATATGTATATATGTATATATATATATATATATATATATATATATATATATATATATATATATATATATATATATGAAAATATATATGAAATAAGCTTGTCTGTTTGTTTGTCCGCTATAGAATCATAGACTGTTTTACCCACCGGGACCAAATTCGCACAGTTAATGTTTAGGACCCGAGAAACTTAAATCAGGATAAACGAAATTTGGGGCTCAGTTAGCTTTTTTTTAAATTAATTTTTTTATGATTTTTGTGCCCCTAAGCGCACCTCTTAAATGTGGATACAGCCCCTTACTACAACCACTCTAATTCAATACGCGGGGGAAAAGAGGTTTGTTCTGAGGGGTGGTTTGAGAGTTGGTCTGGGGGTGACGGGGGGGGGGAGGGCGAAGTGTTTATTTTGCGGGGGGTGCAGCCCAGTATTTTTTTGATGGAATGCATGAAAAATTTTATCTATATATCTACCCGGGCAACGCCGGGCAATAATGCTAGTGTATATATATATATATATATATATATATAATATACACACACACACTTGTGCATTGATTTTTTTTTGTATGAATTTAAAGCCATAAATAAGTTATTTTTTTATCTGCCCGTTTTCTTTTGTTTTAGCTTTCTTTCATGGTCTATAAAATTGAAAAATATTCGTGGTTTCAAAGAATGATGCACAGTTTTGTGACAAACAATTCCGTTAACAATCCTGAGAAATCTGAAGACAATGAATGCGCATGGAGCCTTTTCAAAAATGCTAGCAATTTAACTTTTTTGAAAAACAGGTCCTAATCTCTCAAAAAAATACTTATTTAGGATTTCAAAGTGCCTTCAGTGTAGTAGAAAATAATATCAATCATAGAGTGAAGAATAGAAAATTTTGAAGAAATGAGGTTAAAGGTCCTTTATTTCCTTAATTAAAAAAAAATCATTCAACCGA
This sequence comes from Dolomedes plantarius, assembly GCA_907164885.2. NCBI lineage: Eukaryota > Metazoa > Arthropoda > Arachnida > Araneae > Dolomedidae > Dolomedes > Dolomedes plantarius. Next base: position 38,132,004 of record OU015490.1, on the reverse strand, counting down.
ATGAAAATTTATTGGTAATAGCAATTTTTTTTTTAATTTAGTAAAATGTTAACAAAATAATAGAAAAACGAAAGTAGCAAATTTTGAAACTATTTCAAAAAAATCGATGAACTGTACATTTTGAGCGTGTATATTTACTTTGCATGAATACAATAAAGTCTTCCTTACCATCTACACTTTTTTTTTTTCAAATCTCATGTAACTAAACTTTCATATTCAAATATTAAAAATGAAGAAAAATTAAAAATAGCATGATTTTAAAATTATTAGCTTCATATTAAAGCATCGAAAATTATAAACTCCATTTATCCATATATAACTGAACTAGAAAAAATAATGAAGGGTGAATCTGGACCTCGGATAGTATTTGCTCAATATTTGGTGAACTATTTGAGAATGATCCTCTCATATCATCGTTGTTTGGTTCTTATAGCTATTAAATTTGAAAAGCCAGTCTCGTATAAATAAAACTATTAATTATGTAATTATAGAAGGTTTACAGCAAGATTTTTAATTAAATAATTCAGTTTGATATAAATTTACTTTAGACTAACCGTGACCCTTCCGTTTTTTCACGACCCCCTATGTGGGTCGCGACCCACAGTTTTTGTGCTTAATGTGTGTATGTATGTATGTGTATGTGTATATATATATATATATATATATATATATATATATATATATATATATATATATATAGTGTATATGTGTTATCTTCACTTTATCTTTGGTCGGAAATGTCCACTGTCGTGTGAACGTGCGTTACCGTCCGTTTTGCGTGTACTTAAGAAATCAAATTGGAAGCTTATTAATTGTAAAACAATTTATTCGGCAGCGTTAGAGCATGACCGCCCGCTTCCGTTTCACTCTTACATCTGCTCTCTTTACACGTTACCAGCGCTCACAGCGCCATCTCACCAAACTTGGCAAGCAAATAGCTGTAACGTGTGTGTGTGTGTGTATGTATATATATATATATATATATATATATATATATATATATATATATATATATATATATATATATATATATATATATATATATTAGTGAACTTCGTCTAATACGGCACGTTCGAGACTTGAGGCATGCCGGATTACGAAATATTCCAGATTACTGAATGAATACAGGGAATGAAAAACGGGAATTAAACAAAAAATGACAGCAAAACATGTTTTTAATTATTTAAACAGCTTCAGTAGAATAAAAAATTATGTAAAATAACTTATGAAAGAAAGTGCTCTGTAGGCTTACATGAAATTTAATTCGGAAGTTCAGCAAGACGGTTGATCTAAGCCCATGGAATTGTTCTTCTTGGTTGAAGCCATCTTAAACAAATCTCGAATATCGATTTGTTTTTAAGTTGTATTCGACGACTGGCCTCTCCTCCAAGCATGCCGATACGCTTTGCTCGGCACAACGTTTTTCCCTCGCGCCTTACGATCGCAAACAAACCTGAAGAAGGCATGATTGATTTTTTGCGATCTATATAATTTTTTTTCTCTAAAGTCTTACTCGGACCGTAGGATGCAGGATTAGAAGTTTACTATATATATATATATATATATATATATACGAGGGTTGGGGCAAAAGCCATGGCAACTATTTTTTTTCTTGAAATTACCAGTCTGGTTGGAAAATGTCACATATACAGACGAAAGGACAAGGTCTTAACTACATGTGTGGACAATGAATAGCGCTGAAATATCGTAACACACTAATTTATTACGGTAGTATACAGGGCAATATGGCCTTCACCGTGCAAAAGAATGATAACACAGTACACATAAAGTTGACATGACAAACCTGGGCCTAAAGACCCTGAATGTAGTGGTGGGTATTATGGTAGGGCATTATTCCCAAGGGCTTCTACTAATTCACTGTGACATTCCATCGCATTTCTCCCTCGGAGAACGGCTATTTTGATGTAAGCGCGCTGCTCAACTCGGGTTACTTCCATCTCGCACGACACTCACCAACTGACTGATTTCAGAGCCCTCGCTGCGCTACTACCAGATATCACAGAGCCATTTGTTGCTCTGCATACACACTATGCCTGCAGAACTTCCACATGACACATATACATTTGTGATCCGTTCACATATCTACAAGAAAAAAAATAGTTGCCATGACTTATGCCCCAACCCTCGTATATGTATATAAAAAATGTGTGTGTGTGTGTGTGTGTGTTTATATGAAAAATATTACGTTAACTTGAAGAATTATCTTTAACAAAATCGGGATGGAATGTTGCTATCAAGGTATGGAGAAATAGAAATTGTTCTCTTTTATTACATCAGATAGAGAAGAATAGAGGAGATCAAAGTTTCACATGTACTTCTGGAAAGAACAAGTATGTTAACGTTGAAGGAAAAAAACTTTCGTCCGTGATAAGTCTTTCGAGCGAAGAGAAAATAGGTTATTAGTGTCGGATGGTTGAATTCTTTTAACACTAACACACACGTCGCCGGATATATTATGTTGGCTTTCATAACTAGCATCAAATCGAGCATAGAAAGGATTAACTCTTATGCATTTCTAGATGTTTAACTTTCCTCAGAGTTGTTAAGTTTCTCCTTTGTGTTTTTAATTTAAAATTTGTAGGAAAGTTGACTTTCTCTGAAGATTTTCATACTACATTGTAATCAGAAATTGTCCGAGATAGAATTGCGTATTTTAAGACACCATTTTTCTTTTGAATAAATCGAAATTGTGTATTGGTTTTTCCCAATTGATTTCCTCTGTCTACATGTCTCCAGGGTTTCCATGATCTTTTCAGAAAGTAATAGGTTACTCTGAAATGATCACGTCCGGGTCACAATTTTTGGCTACATGTCTCCAGGGTTTCCATGATCTTTTCAGAAAGTAATAGGTTACTCTGAAATGATCACGTCCGGGTCACAATTTTTGGCTACATGTCCCCAGGGTTTCCATGATCTTTTCAGAAAGTAATAGGTTACTCTGAAATGATCACGTCCGGGTCACAATTTTTTGGTGCTTCTTGATATTCCTGGTTCGACTTGCTACATCAGATTGATTTAACTAACACACACACACACACAAAATTTTAAATGCACAGAATATATAAAACCACATTTTAATAAAAGCTGAACAAATTTAACACTCTGTTGCAAAGATACACATACTAAATCCGGAAATACATAAAGTAAAGGAAATAATTAACTAACCGAACAGTGTACAGCAGGCTTGCCCAACTCGCGGGCCGCATGTGGCCCTCGGCAGCGAATAATGCGGGCCTACAAGATCCCAAACTTTGAGACTTACTTTCGCAGAGAAAATTATCCCTCGTTATACAATCACGTCTTACTCGTGTCATAGCTATTTTGCCCTATGTACATTTGCGAAGAATTATCTTCAGAGATAAAAGCACATGAAGAGTAAATTTAGATGAAAAATTTCTGAAAAGCGTCTTTAAAACTTCTAAGAACTACCTCCACCATCGAAACGGATGGATTAGTTTAACAAAATCAAGGTTAAATACCCTACTAATTTTATGTTAATGTTACCTTATACTTTTAATGTTATAATAAAAAAAATTTCAAAATTTAAAGTGAAATTTGTGACTAAGTGTATTATATATTTTATATTTCCCCCCCCCCCCCAACAATTTCTCTTTTAGTAGCTCCAAAAGGTTCGACACCCATGGTGTACAGCAGGGGTGTCAAACTTGCGGCCCGGCCAATATATTAGCACACAATAATATATAATAAAATACCCGACGCAGAATTATAATAAGATAGGAAGAATTCACTAAATGTTTTTTTAATGATACTCTTTTTTGCTATTATTAAACAATGCATATATTTATGTTGAATATACTGTAATTAGGTAAATAAACCTACGTTTCTATTAATGTTTTTTTTTTTTTTTTTTGGGGCGCTTGCGGCCCACCTATAGTTAAACCTTGTTTGTTTGGCTCAAGGTAGCCTTTGAGTTTGACACCCCTGGTGTACAGTGTTCTGAGCTTACATTTAAAAACGTTCTATATCCGGGTTGAGAGAAGAGTCTGTCAAAATTTGCATTAATCGTTCGTAAAATAATTGTTTGTTAATTTGCGAGAAGTCGTATGCAGCTCCTGCGGTGTCGCAAGTCACCACAGTAATTTTGTACTTCGACTAGCAAGAGAATGAGAACCATGAATTGCCCATGAGAAACTTGTATGAACTCATACTTTACTAAGAATGTATCTGGAGCACTAAGTAACATGACTGCGTAGAATTACGCTAACCTAATTTTTAATTGAGGGAGTTAAAAAAAAATTTCGGATTTTAGAAGGTCTCTTATTAGTTTGAATGGTTTCAAACTCAATTGTACATGTATAGAAAGTGAAAAGTTCACCCACCCACAACCGCATCTTTGCATTCCCCAGCTACACCGACCTTCAGAAGATGTCATCTGGTTCCTTGTCAGGCAATTCACTTCGTTGTCAATCTATCTGTGCCCGCCTCTGCACTAGTTTTCGGTGTGAAGCAAATGACTTTTGAAAAAGAAGCAAAAAACGAAATGCTTCAATGTGTTGCAGCGAGGATGTGTGGAAAGCTGATTACGTAAGATGAAGCGCATGTATCCTATTAACGAAATATATTTTTACTTCTCATTTTCATGGGAGATATAAGAATTTTTATTAAATATTCATTCCCAGAATATTTAGTAATGACTATTTATTAAATATTCTTTATTAAATATTCATATAACACAGTGCGTTCAACACACTTAACGGTGACTTTTTCTCCCTCGAAATTATTTGAATTTCGACCTCATTCTTTTATAAAGGTACGTAAAAACACCTCCCTCTAAATTTTTTATTTTTACCATGTTTTTATTAACTCTATTTCTTGTTTGTTTGTGTGTGTGTTTGTCCGGTACAAATCTTGCAATCGATTTTTAACTAACTTCCCGACTAGCTAGACATTTGAAACTTTTAGAATAGCTCAGAACACGATGGCAATGCATTTTTTAATAATTTTAGCCATCTTTAAGTGGAATTGAATTCTTTTTCAGTTAATTTTGTTTTGTAGACTCATGTAGCCATCTATCGGCCGGGACGGGAACGAAAAGTTAAACACAAGTTAACTTCCAATTAACTTCATTTTCTTTCAAGTTGATGGGATAATTCATCAAAAAAATTTTTTAAAAGTGTTTATTAATACAGTGGAATTTCGATCTATCGTTTTCGGATACATCGTTTTTCCGTATGTGTCGTTCATTTTATCCAGTCCCAACGATCATATTGCTTTGTTAATATTCCGCATCTATCGTTTTCCCGCACTTATCGTTCATTTCAATCGGTCCCTTGAAAAACGATAGATCGAGATTCCACTGTACATAGAATTGTCAAGTTTATATGATTCAACAGAAAATTTAAAAACATGGTATATAAAAAGTTCTTTTTATCTTGTAATTATTTATAATAAAGTCTAAAAAAAATTAATTGCTTCAAAATATGCTTGCTTGCCAAAACATCTCTTTCTGATTTATGGCACTATAGATTTACAACACTGAACCAGACAATGATCGAATAAGAGAAGCGCTAGTCTTTGGAACCAAAATTTATGGGTTCGAATCCTGCGGCAGATGTAGGTGTTTGTGTTCGTTCGAAATTGGCTGGAAGCATTACGTTTCGGTCAGTTTAGCCATCGTGATTCGATAGATGGCAGCGTTCCAAACCAAAGAACCAGACAGTTCTACCACCCATTGTAAGTAGCCATTCAATAACTAAGCAGTTTGAAGTAAGTTTCGGCCCAAAATTTAGCGCATAACATAGATGGCAAATCTCTGGCCCTCAACAATTTTTACGGTTCTCGAGCCACCAGCTAGTCAAATATTTTTTGTTATAAAATTTTTTAAATATGAATAATTTTTCCTTCAAAATATACTTTTCGATAGCTTCTTTGAAAGCAACTTATTTCAATTTTTTTGTTACTTAAAGATACGTACGGTAGTATACTTCCGTATTTTCTGCAGATTTGTGTTATATTTAAATGAATTTATTAATATTAACTCTTATTAATGCCCCTTACTTTATTTCATGTATGTTTTAATCCAAATCTTTCAAACAAAGTTATAGAAACATGTCATCACATTTCCATCAACTATTTTTTTTTTTTAAATAACAGGGAATGTGAGATTTTGTGAAAACACAGAGGAAGTTAAATTTATACAAGAGTGTGGGACCGTTAGTAATATTCTATATTCCATAATTTTTCTCATGATTTCAGTCCATGCAATTTGCAGAAACTTCAATTGAAGGTTCAATTAATCCTTATTCGGCCTTGTATCTTGCTTAAAGTGACTAAATTTGAGCATGTTATAAAATATTTTATTCCCGAAATTCATTTACAATAAATGCCTGAAAATTTAGAAGTTTTTTATGCGGAAAACGTCAGCATTTGTTAAATTTGTTTAGTTAATGTGACTATAAACTGTTACAATAAATATGTTATAAAGATTATAATATAGATTTAGGAGTAAAACTTGGCGCGCGCACACACACACACACACACACACACACACACACACACACACTAGCTAACTGTATACTTAATATATTCTTCAGTTTTCCTGAGTTCGTTAGGATTGAATAAAATCTCTTCAGAAACTGCGCATAAAATAAAATTTATTATTCTGTAAATTCTTCAGGCGCATACACAGATTCAAACAGAAAACACGTAACAACTGTCTTCTATACAGCAAAAAACTCTAAAAACACAAGTCAGGATACCAGAGTCTTCAATACAATACACGCCTAACACACTTTCAACACATTCAATTCTTAGTGGAAATTGAACTGAGTTCGAATACCAATGCCAGGTATATTTCTAGACTTCCAAAGCGCCCCCTATCGCTCAGCCAGCTAGATATCTCTAGAAGCTTCTAGAAAGGTATAGACAAGTTGGCAACTATTTTGGCGCCATATCGCAAAATGTGTCCACATATCGCCAAATTTTGCGACCAAAATAAGTCACCAAATCCATTGCCAATTTGGCGATAACTGTCATATTTGGCTAGATTACCATAGACTCGTAAAATTCGTAACAATATATACATACTGATATGCAAACTTAAGGACCGCATAGTTTTTTCGTAGTTTCTTCGCAATTGAGCAACCTAGATGGTTGAAATTCACACCACAGATAACTCAATAGTACTACATTGGAGAACGAAATAGCATTCGTGTAAATAGAATGCAGATCTTAATTTGGAGAATTTATTAAGAAACAGCCAAAAAGTATTACATGTCGACGTACAAGGGCGTATTTCTGAAAGATGGAATAATGCAAAAGGGTGGATTTTAGTACGGAATATGATGTTCCCTAATTGCAATGGTTGTTTTGCAGTGTCTAATCATGCTCAATGAGTTGGTCTATGAGCTGCTGCGGTAACATTGTCCACTCCTCTTTTAGTGTCCTTTTCAGTTCATGGACATTTTGCAGTGGAGGTATGCCTGCCACGAGGTGCCTTCCCAGAACGTCCCACACATGCTCTATTGGATGTATGTCTGAGGACTTCGTAGGCCAATCCATACGAGTAATGTCCTCACTTTCCAACAGTTCATCCACTGTATACGTACGACGAGGTCTGGCATTATTGTACTAAAAAAGAAACTGAGAACCAATGAAACCTCGGAAAAGACGTACGTGAGTAATAATCACTGCAATAGCGGTTTCCTGTTACTGAACCACGTTGGATAATGTGGAGCTCAGTACGACTATTTAGCATGATGCCTAACCAGACCATGTCACCTGCACCTCCATACCGATTTTTTAGGTAATGTTTGCTGGATGATACAGTGTTACCACCTCTCTCCAGATTAACTGACGTCCAGAATCGCTAGTTAAGACTGAAGCTACTCTCATCAGTGAAGAGTACCGTGCCCCATTGCTGGGCAGTTCAATCTTTGTGGCCCGTACACCATTCTAAACGGTGTTTCCGGTGACCAGTCAATAGCGGGATGCAAAGTTCTGGCCGTCGGGTGAATAGGCCACCTTTATTCAAACGTCTGGCCACTGTGAACCGTGACACTTTGCGTCCTGTGGCCATCTGTAGTTGCTTTGCAATATTGCTTGCCAACTGCCGGCTATCTCTTTTAGCCTGTAGGACGATAGTGATTATTGGTCGATGGTAGGATGATTATTGGTCATCCATTGGTGTCGTTTTCTTCTGGCGACCACCACCGATCTTTCTAACAGCTGCCCCAGTTTCTTTGAAGGTCTTTCACACACGTGGAACAAGTCTCTGGGCGATTCAAAACTCTTCGGCTACACTACTCCCTATGCGTCCTTCTTCAAGCTTACCAATGATTCTACCACGTGTAGATTAATCTATTTCCTACTAGACATTTGTTTAACCTGTAACACAATACCAATTCAATTTACCTTCTTAATACAAGCACACGGAACTTTTTATTTTCTAACTTTTCACAAAAGAGATGCTTTTTATGAAATTTAGTCCTGTCACATGCCGTGCCTCGTAACTATCCGAAAATGTGCATACTGATCCTTATGCAAATCACCTGTAGTTTTTGCGTTTCTTATTTCGAGTTTAAACCAATGGAATACTATCGGTCCTTAAGTTTTGCACACCAGTGTGCGTGCGTGTGTGTATGTATATATATATATATATATATATATATATATATATATATATATTTTAGTCGAACCCCCGTTATAGTGAACCCGGTATATAACGAACTCGCGTATATAACAACGAAAATTTTGGTCCCACCGTTTTCCTATTGTACGCAATTTAATTAGTATTGTGTCAGTTTAATGTAATCGATTTTAATAGATTTAATTCATTAATGATCATTTTTAATCGATTTTATCCTTTTTTCATACATCATTTTTGAATACACATTGCAACTAATGAGTTATACATTTTGTGAAATCTAGCATTTTTTCTTAACGGTTCGGATATAGCGAACAACCGGATAAAGCGAACAAAACCTTTGATCCCTTAAAGTTCGTTATAACGAGGTACGACACTCTCTCTCTCTCTGTCTCTGTCTCTCTCTCTCTCTCTCTCTCTCTCTCTATATATATATATATATATATATATATATAATATTTCATTCATTCATTCAAAATTTGCCCTTTTCTATTAAAGTACCTGACCGTTAGTTCCCTGAAAAATATATATTTTTATTTTTAGGTATGCGAACATTAGTTCCTAATCCCTGGCCTGTAAAGCACTTATTTTTTTATGTACACCATGAAGCGTAGATAATATTATAACGTAGTATGTCCTCCATTGACAAAAGATACGTTTCGCAAGTCCTCAGAGTAATCCTTGGAGAAATTGCCTGTTGCGTTTCGTAATCATGTCCGTTGCCTGTATTCTTTGATGATAATGATCTTACACGAAGAAGCTACAGCAGTTACAGCACTATTGTATACAAAAAAAAATCACCAAGAATTAATTGCAATATAATTATCGCAATTTAATAATTTGAAATTGTTACAAAGTCGGACAACAAAGAGAAAAATATATGTTCGTGGACATCTCTTCCGTAAAAACTTGTGAAATATGTGAACTAACCCTTCTGGTATTTTAAGCTCAATTTTTTTTAAATATGTGATACGTGAAAAAATAATTAAAAGCTTAAATAGCCTAACACCATAGTTTATAATGACCGTCAAATTTATCTATTTCGACTGCTTGGTAAAATTGTAAAATTCAAGCAGGATCAAAAACTTAAGGGATGATATAGCAATTCAGTGCCTTATCTTTATAATTTTGTTAGCCCACAATACGGTCAAAATATGGGTTATTCATTATGAATGTCTATATTTTCATCGCAACAGGCACGGTATAGATGCCACATTTCATTAAAGTGTATATTAAAGTTGACGCTCTAAAATCTACTAAATTGTTCCACAAAACTTGATGGTTGATTTTTACAGTTAGATTTTTAGGTTCGACTCCGGTACGGACAAACTGTCCGGGTGAAATTCGGACCAAATCCGAAGGAGAGTGAGATTTCTCAGTTAAAGACTGCGGATGGTCTTAGTTAAGCAATTATGTTAATAAATTACCTAATTTCGCTTAAAAAGCCAATTATCGCCGAGTTTTCGCTGGAAAGTAGTAAAAAAATAATTTTCGCATTTATTCGCTCATATCAGCATTTTTCGCATTTATTCGCATCTATTTCGTAAATACGAAAATTACGTATCCTTAAGATTATGACTAAATTTTTCAGAGACTGCGTTCCCAAAATTTTTGCAAACCTTTTCTTGAAAGTAATTGCCAATTTCAAATTTGATGGAAGGCTATTGCTCAACGTATTTATGGGCATTGTCCTTCGTGTATGTAGATAGCTTTAAACTTCTTTCAAGTATTACCCTTCAGCAGTGATTAGCGGGTCGAGTGAAGGAGTTGCAACCAAGAATTCTTCGATTCGATACCTTGACTTTCACAACTGTTACGGCGTGCGTACGTGATACGCTTGGCATAACCCTGGAAAATCTATAATTCAACGCGGTGCACTTCCTGGGAAGTTTTTTTCTTTTTGCTTAAATCATTTAACTTTCGAGCGGTTGCCCTTCACACCCAAAGTCATGTCTGAATAAAACTTATTTAATTCCTTTTATATACTAGTGGAGATATGCAAGAATCGACCCTTGAACTTTTTTGCATTTAATTATTCGCGAGTTTGCCGTCAGTAATTAAGGCTGCAGTGTACTTACCCTATTGGAATCGCTCACCTCAGTGTTAATAATGGAGAAAATGTGTCCAAGGATTGCGGACTTGGATTTTTTTTTAATTGTACAACGTAAATAAAAGAAATTTTACACCTGGGGACTTTTTCGTTTTTTTTTTTAATGCAAATATTTTAAAATTAAAATTATTCAGGGGGGGGGAGAATTTGGTATAGTGTTTTAAACGCTCCTAAATTTCTTCGGAGGGGGGAGCAATTTATAAAATGAATCCTGTTGCAAGGTGCAGAAAAGCTCAGGCTATCTGAAAATACCATTTTTATTGGATTATCAGCATTTATGTAGCTGTCAATAGTAGACCCACTCTTTGGTGTACACATTTTCTCCATAGGTTAACAATGAGGTGGGCGAATCCAATAACGTTAGTACTGTCCGACCACGGAAGCAAGGTCCCTGGAAGCTCTTACGCAAGCGCGAGAAAAGCTAGTCTGCTTAGAAAATAGGGGAAAACGTCATATTTTCGGATGTGTTTGTTTGTGAAATACGGAATGTATTTCAGACTGCTTTTTGTCCGCAATTTTAAAGTTATTTTTTAAAACTTTATTTTTGATCGAATATGTGAATAATAATTTCAAAATAATAGAAAGAAAGAAGCAAATCTATTTAAAAAATAGGAGTTTTATAGGAGTGGATATTTTCGGATTACATCACAATCAAAATTATCTAAAGCTACGTTTTCGGTGGTTCTTTTTTTTCTGACGTTTCCTCGGAGATTCAAATTTTGGAGTTTCTTCACCCTTTGCTTCTCTGCGTATTCTTTTTTACTCTGGACATTGATATCCCGGTCATTTCACTAGCTCTCTTTAGGGATTGCGAAAGTGGAACAATAACATTTCCTTCTAGTGCTTCTTTATCACACAATTTAATTGCATTGTGTATTATACGTTTACAATCACTACGGAACGGCTTATTCCGAGCAGTTTTGGTGGGTAAAGGATCCATTAATTTTAATATAATAATCAAAATAACAGACGAGGAAAAAGCAAGCAAGCGCAGTTAGTAACCGATTCTAAAGAATTTCGAGAGAATACGAGACTTTCCCCCCTCCTTCCTCAGCAGCCTTACCTACAGCGTGAATAGAATCGTCTTGGCACTATGCCAACCGTGGTTCTTCGTACTGTGGTCGGACAGTACACAGCAGCCTTAAGTAGAACTCTATAAGTACTTCAGCCTATTTCAGATAATGTCTTAAAAGGGGACTGGGACGTCTGCGACAACTAAGAAGTTGGAAATTTGGGCTATTTGTTTAAAGCCCATATCTTATACAAATATGCATGTATCATTATGATTTTTTGTTAGTTTAGTAAGACCTTTATGAATATTTTAAGATAAAATTTCTTTTTGGATTGAAAGGTAAATTTTTAAAATAACAATGTAAACATTTTTCCCCATGAAATTTTTGAGGTATTCACTTTGGAGCAATTTTTTTAAAAATCTAGTGAAAATCTTACCTTGAAGTCTTGTGTGATGATTAAACACAGTTAATTTTATATAGTTAGCCCATTTAAATCTTTGTTACACTTTCTCAAAAAATTTAAAAAAATTATAAATTTCACTTATTAGAAATCTGCATATTTTTGTCATACATTTTCCCCATTTACAAAAATATCTTAAGGTTTAAAAATAAGAAAAATAGGTAATATTGATACAGGAACACTTATTCTATTGACTTTTAAAATTGCAGATGTACTTGCAACATATTTTGCAGAAAGTGTACCATTACATGAAAAAATCACATTTTAAGAAAAACTCAAAAAACACTTTCCCATTAAATGGGATTTAAATGTTTGTTTACATTTTTAAGTTGCTAATAATTGTTGTTAGTGTAAAAAAAGTACATAAATTATATTTCTAATCTGCAGAATCTGCTCTATTTTTTAAGCCACAAATTCAAAAATAAATTTTTTGAAGGTATTTGAAAGTCCAAGTCTTGAACTTTGCAACCATGTACAGGATTCGAATCGCAATCTTTCCGACTGAACCATCTTGTTTTTATGAGGAACTCTCATTATCTGGCATTTATTCCCAAGAATCTTTGTATTTTTACAAGTATTCACATATTATATAGGTATTTCATCGCATACTCTTCTGTGTTGCCTGTCTCACAATTGGAACGTACCCCGAGAGCTTACATTTTTAATAAAACGAAATGCAGCTCAACATTTTTTATAACTATTTTTTGTGTTATATATAACAAACAATATTAATACATTGTTGAACGGCAATTTTATTTGAATATATGCGCAAGTCAACGTCAAGGACTGAAATTTTGGTATAAAGTGCGGCATTTTTATTATCTGAAATTTGTTTTTCTACGGGGACCTGAGATTCCCGGTTTAAGGTATCTACCTACGTTCGGCGCACTTTTTTTTTTCAAAAATTTACAGTACTAATTAAATACCTACGTTTTTTAGTTCAAATGTGATATAAAATCATGACAAATAATTTTGGTTATGAAATTTTTAACATTTTAAAATATAGAAAATTTATTATAAACTAGTTGATACCCGTCAAAATATGACGGCTAGATAGTAAATAAATGTACTAATACACGAATTATACTCAACACATCACTGTCAAATGTTGAAAATCATAATAATGCGCAGAAGCAAATTAATGTGTTTGAGCGGCTTTATGCTAAGTGAGTATCTAAAGCCAGATTTAAACATGTCACTGAGCATGCGCAGAAAGCAATTTTTTTCATTGTAAATTATTGCTTGTCAAACAGCGCGAAATAAACAATTTCCATCAGGTTTAATCATATTTCACAAACATAATTAAAAATGGCAGAGAGGGATCTAGAGAGACTGCTCGAAATAAACGTGTTTATCATTAAAACATGTCACTAAGCATGCGCGGAAACAGTGAGTTTCTAAAGCCAGATTTAAACACGCCACTGAGCATGCTCAGAAATAAATTTTTAATTGTAAATTATCGCTAATTAATAGAAATTGCGGTTACAAAAACCAAATTTGACATGGGGGGGGGAGAGTTTGTATTAGATTCCATTGATGGAGTTTGTGCAGAAAAAAATTACGTCACCTTTTTACCCTCGAAAAAAGACTAACCTACCTATTGTACCTACCTAATACTGACTACCTAATTCAGTGGGCTTACCTATTGTGGTACCTACCTGTGGTATATACCTAACTCTCCTATTGTGGCTCTATATGCAGAGAAAGATAGAAAAGCTAGCAAATGAACCAAAAAAATCTTTAAAAATGTTCAGTTCTAACACATTGCCTCGCGAACTACCGAAGAATAATTTCCTATTTCTGAATTAATCGTCATCACGAACCCATTGAAACATTTTATTACAGTATTTGAAAATAAACCTTCCATTTCTGGTTCAGTATCAATATTAGCTCTTTTTTTTTTTCAGTTGTTTTCAATCGATGAATAGTGGTTGACTAAATGGGTTGTGGAATGTGCATTTGAATTGCTGCAGTTGTTGTATGTCTGACCAAAAGTTTGAAAGTTTTAGGATTCCACAAAATTCGTGAACTATTCAAACGAGCAAAAAACTTCCTTTATGGACAGGTCGTCCGAAACGGAAGGTAAACGCCCCGAAAACAGCTGTGCTGATAAAAGTAAAATTCTCGTGTGCTGGCAGAAAATGAGTTGGGCAGGTAATTCATGTAAGGCACGCACGCTAACGTAATTTAATTCACTGGCGCGCGTGTCTTCGAAGCAAATTGCGAATGTAATTTATTCCCATGCCAAAGTCTTGTCATTGATGCTGAGGTCGTTTTGATATAGACTTTTGCCTGTCTTTTTTATCAATGGCTGCCGATAATGTCAAAGAGAATATAGTATTGACATTGCATAGATCCTGTTTTGTTAAAAATGCATGATATTAAAAATTAGTCTTTCCTGGTTACGGGTTCCAGCTGCGTTGTTACATCCGTCCTCGTTACCCTACTATAGTAATCAGAATATTTTAGATTGCAGAAGAATTAAAATAACTTGAGATAATGTAGGTAGTAATGAAGAAAACTCTTCAGGGAAGCACACGATTGCCTTTTATAGCAAGAGTTTAACCCTTCAACGGGCGCGCCCGTGTACAAAGTGCAACATTTTCGCAATTTCGAATCGTTTGTTTTTACATGCAAGGTTTGAATGTTCTAAGCAGTTTCTATTTATTGCTACACCCTTTCTAATGAAGGTCTGATTTTCTGACACATGTATTCCTTTCCTTTCATTTGTTAGTCGTGATTTAACCGTGACAAACCAGCGATTATACTGGATTACAATACGACAGAAGCGGGAGTTGATATAGTCGATCGAATGTGCAGCTATTACACGGTATCCCGCATATCACGAAGATGGACAATCGCGGTATTTTTTAGGTTTTTGGACATAATAGGAATCCATTCGCAAGTTGCCCTCAGATGCATTAAACCAGACAGTTTTGAAATAAGGCGATTGCATCTGCATTCTTTGGCCTTTAATTACAAATATATCAATATTATCAACATTTTATATGTTGTCATAAAACGCAGAATTATTAATTTCAATTTGATAAAAATTTATTACAAAAGAAATAATCAAGGTTGAAATAGACGTTGCATTTTGTGCCACGCGCGCCTGATGGTGTTCCGAAAATTGGCGCGCCCGCTGAAGGGTTAATGAAGAGCGCGATGTTAATACTATTTACTATAAACTTTACGTTTCCATTCAACTTAGCTAACTCTGAGAAACATGACCTTCAAAACGAGTAGTTTTTGTGGTCGGACAATGGCC
The DNA here is from genome assembly GCA_907164885.2 of Dolomedes plantarius. Lineage (NCBI taxonomy): Eukaryota > Metazoa > Arthropoda > Arachnida > Araneae > Dolomedidae > Dolomedes > Dolomedes plantarius. The sequence goes on along the minus strand of OU015490.1, from coordinate 38,116,527 downwards.
GAGTGGTTAGGGCGCTGGTCTTGGGAACTAAATATACGGATAACAGGAACACACAGCTTCCTAATATGCACAATTAAAAATAAAAGGATGGCAACTAATTTCTAACTAATAGCACTTCATCAGCTCGAGGCACATGAGATGTGATTGTTTCTTGTTGACAATTCACAAATGCTAGGATCATAGAGGACGGGAAACAACGGAAAATTCCAAAAGAACGCCACGGGAGATGGTGGCAGAAGTGGACTCGTGAATAGGGAAACGTTTGAAAAAATAAACCAGGAGGGGGTGGGGGGGGGCAGGTTATGGTCTCTAGATCACGCACAAGGAAAAGGAAATAATACTGAAAATCTGGGAGAAAAACGGGAAAATAGAATCGAGAAGATGGAATTATGAAATACAACTAAGAAATAAAGGAATGTTAACTAAAAAACGAAGTAAAGGTTGTACGCATTTACATGCAAATATCTATGGTGCCCGGTATGAAGGGCGTAAGTCAAAAGCAGTGATTTAAATATACGAAGTTATTGGCTTACATACCAATCGCAGAACAATAATTTCGATTTGAGTTTTTTCTTCAAAGAAATGTACTTTTGTATACAAAAGTGATAGACTTAAGCCTTTTATATAATTCGAAAGATTTTTGTTTTTTTCTCAATACCAACAAATATATAATTACAAGATAAAGAGATAAGAAGTTAAACGCAAGTTAACTTTTCGTTCTCGTCCCGGCCGATAGATGGCTGCACCAATCTACAAAACATAATTAACTGAAAATTAATTTAATTCTGCTTAAAGATGGCTAAAAGTATTTAAAATAATGCACTGCCATCGTGTTCTGAGCTATTCTAAAAGTTTCAAATGTCTAGCTAGTCGGGAAATTAGTTAAAAATCGATTGCAAGATTTGTACTGGACAAACAAGAAAGCGAGTTAATAACAACGAAGTAATAATTACAAGATAAAAAGAACTTTTTATATACCATGTTTTTAAATTTTCTGCTGAATCATATAAGCTTGACAATTCTATGTATTAATAAATACTTTTTAAAATTTTTTGGTGAATTATCCCATCAACTTGAAAGAAAATGAAGTTAATTTTTTGTTCCCGTCCCGGCCGATAGATGGCTGCACCAGTCTACAAAATAAAATTAATTGAAAAAGATTTCAAATCTGCTTAAAGATGGCTAAAAGTATTAAAATAATGCATTGTCATGTTCTGTTCTGAGCTATTCTAAAAGTTCCAAATGTCTAGCTAGTCGGGAAGTTAGTTAAAAATCGATTGCAAGATTTGAACCGGACAAACACACACAAAAAAACAAACAAGAAAGAGTTAATAAAAACATGGTAAAAATCACTTTTGACTTAAGTCCGTTTTACCGGGCCACCATAGATATATTTCCAAATAGCACGTAAAGATAACGTGAACAAGTTATTGCCTAAAACTGGAGTATTGCAAATAAAGTTTTGTTGAAAATATTATTCCACAGCAACAATTTTCGCGTGAAGAAATTTTATATCCATATTCCTAAGAATGTTAGGCTATCAAGTTCCGAGGAGTTTGGGCCCAGGAATGAGTTACAATAAGCCCTCGGGTTCGAATTCCGCAGAAAGCCACGGGTGTTTGTAACTCTTCGAAAAGAGGACAATACCTAAGCCAATCAACTAAGCATTTTTTGTTAACTAGTTTCTCTAAAAAAGAGGTAGACTGAAAAATTCGATAGACAGAATTGTGAATTAAGTAAGAATTGAGCTCTTGTCTCCTTAAAACGTAAACTTCACGAGGCTATTCTAGTTGTCTAATTTTTTTTGCCAGATCTTGACTTTGAATAACATCACAAATGTACCTCCATATTGAGAAAACGAGATTTTTTTTGAAAGCTTTTGATATTATTTGAAGGGATTACTGTGTCAAGAAAATTGTTTGTGAATGAAGTGTTTGAGTATTTTCTCCTTCACTCTGCTTTTACGCATCGATTTTTCCGTTTCTTATTCGTGATGGTTTTAGTACTCATTGTCCTGCATATGGGATGGTTTGGTGTAATATATCCTAATTTTACTCTAATCGAATCGAACCACGTTTGATAGACATATTTTTCTTTAAAGGCCTGATAGTCTCCTATGCGAGCTCTTTTTAGATTTTTAGTTTTGATTTAATTGGGGTAATAGTCCTTCAGTTTTTTTTTTTCAATTGTAAAGTCAATCTCGACGTCATCTGTTCATTTCAACTTCGACCCACTTTATGGCTAATTATCCTTTTTTTACCATGTTTTCATTAACTCGCTTTCTTGCTTGTTTGTGTGTGTGTTTGTCCAGTACATATCTTGCAATAGATTTTTAACTAACTTCCCGACTAGCTAGACATTTGAAACTTTTAGAATAACTCAGAACACGATGACAATGCATTATTTTAATACTTTTAGCCATCTTTAAGCGAAATTGAATCCATTTTCAGTTAATTTTGTTTTGTAGACTGGTGCAGCCATCTATTGGACAGGACGGGAACGAAACGTTAAACGCAAATTAACTTCCAATTAACTTCATTTTCTTTCAAGTTGATGGGATAATTAATCAAAAAATTTTTTGTAAAGTATTTATTAATACATAGAATTGTCAAATTTATGATTCAATAAAAAATTTTAAAACATGGTATATAAAAATTTCTTTTTATCTTGTAATTATTTTTTTTTAAGTCGCTCATATTTCTCGTTTAGTCATTCGAAATACACGGCCAGCCACACTCATTCTTTGTTCTTGGCGAAATTTACTTCCTCTTGCTGTTGGCAGTATGGCGGTATTGTTCTGGATTGGATCTTGTATGCCATAATTAGGGATACGTAATTTTCGTATTTACGAAATAGATGCGAATAAATGCGAAATATGCCGATATGAGCGAATAAATGCGAAAATTATTTTTTTTAACTACTTTTCGGCGAAAACTCGGTGCTTTTTACGCGAAATTAGGTGATAATAGTAATAATTTATTAACATAATTACCTATCTAAGACCATCCACGGTCTTTAACTGAGAGATCTCTCTCTCGAATTTTGCTTATTACTTATTGCTAAAGACTTAAGGAAGACAATGTGGAGACAACTACAGCGTTAGCTTTTAACTAAGAATTTTGATACTTAGCTAACCGAGTAAGTACAATTGTGATTTTTTTTTTTAATAAATGCGAAAATTTTGAATTTATATACGTAAATATTTATTTTTGCAAATGCGAAATTTTATATTGCATTTTTTTCCCCGAAATTTCGATATTTTTTATGCGGAATTTACGTTCTCCTAGCCATAATCCATTTACCACTATAGAAGTTTCTCGGCATGTTTCTGTTGAAAACTCCCAAAGCAAAATAGTTAGTAGCTGACTTAGCACTGAAGTGACTAAGTAGGTAAAAACTGACTGCCAATTCTTTTTGTAGTGAGTTTTGGGTGACTAGTATCCCAGTATGAGGTGATTTACAACTCTCATTTTTGTAGATGCGACCGTGTAATGGTAAATATTTTTCGGGAACGCACACACACAATTCAAAGTTTTTAGCCATTACATACATGTTAGACCATTTCCCAACCTTTCGAACAGAAGTTCCTTTCAAAAATTTCGATTTTTGAGGAAAGGGCGTTATTGTATTCTAGGCCGGGGAAATTTCGTTTGTAAATGAGGAAAGTTTTGCGGGGTATCGAACTCTGCGAGCGTTCGTAAAACGCCAGATTGCTGAAGTGCAATCTCCCGCTCTCAAATGCATCGAAGAAGTTTCTTTTAGAATGCGTTCGTTCTTTGAGCTGTATGTTTCAAGCAAAGACACTATTACATGAAAATAAGATACTTATAGAAATTAATACCCGTAGTCGACACCTTTGTGTGACATTTAATCTTTATTGAAAGTTAAACAATATTCCATTCAAATGGTGGTCTTTAATAAGATGCAAAAGCTACCAAAGCCATACTTGACAAATTTTAGATCTATTTCAAGTAAACGCCTGCTATATAAAATGTTAGTTGCACGGTTTAACCTACGGTAAAAAATATTTAAATGTCTTATCATAACAAAATTTAGTTAAAAACTTACAAAAACCTTTATAATGGTAGAAATAACGCTTAGTAAGTATTAGTTTTATATTTACGGCTACATTTAGGTCCCTGAAGTGCAATGACACGTTCGTGTTACAGTTCTCAACTGATTTGAATAACAATGCTGAATGAGCCATGATTTGATTATTAGTTTCCTAAATTGACTGAACATTTCTCATTAGATTTATTTTTTTGACTGTTTTGTGCCTTGGTAACCTTAACAACCGGTTGTCCCGTCACCGCCAAATATCGCTTTATTAGACTGAAATTTTCTAAACTAGAGTAAAATATAGATTTTTGCTCAAGTTTTTGGGGTATATAATTTGAAACTACCAAGCTAGTAATTTTGAAAGATTTCAACTTTGATTTTAAAAAAAATTAAAATAGGGTAATGTACTGTTCCATTTCAATAAATTAGATAATTAAATATCCCGATCTAGTAGCTCTTTCCTCGCCATATTTGGTCAGTGAATCCGAAGTTTTTAATGTTTTTCACTGAAATAGTTTTTACAGGAACTTTAAGGATTATTATTTTTAAGTGTTTTTAATGTTGATGACAATTTGAACTTAGTTTTAATTATAAATACAGTGGACGCTCGTTAATTCGAACTCAAAGGTTCTCAGAAAAAAGTTCGAATTATCCGAAGTTCGAATTATCCGATTCTAAGAGAAAATATATAACTTTAAATGTGTATCACTGAAGAAGAAAATCTCCTAGTATGTATAACCCCAGAAAATATATTATACTATGTTATCTAAAGTTAAACATATTAAAAAGCAATACAGACTTACCTTAATCATAAAATGAAGCAGAAGATATGCAGTATAAAGTAAACTTTAATTAAAAATATGAATTACACTTTGGGGAAAAACTGTAAAATGGATGTTTGGTTTTGTTTATGATGCCTACATTGTTCAGCCAGCTTCTCGATTTGAAGTAAACATTTCAATTCATTTTCAGAGGAAGGTTCCATCCTTCTGTAGTAAAGACTAATTTTTCTGAAATTCTAAGAAAATCGATCCAAATAAAGGAAAATTGCTTTTTTCGTCTGAAGGTTCCGTCGTTTTGAAGGTTCCGTCTGAATAATTTCAGAGTTTTAATCGAGTCCATTATGGCTTTGTCCATTACGGCCGCATTAAAAATATCTTTCGGCAGGTAAGTAGAGAAAAGCCCTGGCAGTTTCCTACCGAAATTTGTGCAAACGTCTTCGTTTACATCAGAGCTTTGGCCACATACAGTTTGATAAGAAATATTGTGCCTTGACTTAAATCGAGAAAGCCATCCATCACTGCATTTAAAATCTTCAATACCCATTCGAATTACCAATTCATCAGCCTTCGTCAGCACTAGGGGTCCATTTATCGGAAAATTTCGAGATCTAACATCCTGGAACCATAGCAGTAGAGCTTTTTCTAGAACTTCTTGGAAAACGTTTCCCATGCGTTTCCTTCCTCTAGCAAATTTTGATTTTTCCCATGAATCTAAAATTGACTCCTTGTTTTTCAAATTAGTTGACAAGGCATTTTTTTAATTCCATAGTCAGCTGCTAACTTTTTTTTACATTCGCCATTCTCTACTTTCTTTAAAATTTCTACCTTTGTCTCCAAATTTAGGGTTTTGTACTTTCCACGTGTAGACATCCTGAATTTTTACACGTTCACACCACACAATGAGGAAGAAAAACTAGACCACCTTAATTGTTTTAAATATAATAAGTGTAAAGATGGTAGATGTAAATCATGTCCTAATGCAAATGAAAAACAAATAGATAATTCTCGTAGTTTAAAAAAATTTTGCAAGGTTTACAATTGCATTTATATAATAGAATGTAAAATATGTGGATTGGGATATATAGGTCAAACTAAAAATACTTTAAATAAACGGATAAATTTACATCGAAGTCAGGTTTATAATGCCAAATGTCAATCTCAGGTAGAAGTATCTATAGAAATTAACCATTTTGTGGAACATGGTGTCGAAAACATGAAGTTAACCATAATTGATTTAATTATTAATGACAAGATGCGATTATGGTGGGAAAATTACCATATACAAAAGTTTAACACTGTTTACCCTTACGGTCTAAATACGCTTTTATTCGGCCAAAATATAGGACCAAGCTATATTTCTAATGTGTCTTCGCCGGGAGTTAATCCATACAATAGCATGACAGTGTATAAAACGTTAAAAAGGAAACAACGTGGTGGTGGTGGTGGTACTCGTAAATATAACGATCTTTTGAAAAAACTAAATACTTTATGCGTAAAGATTAAACAGTTATCCTATATTCCATATAACTGGATAAAGAACTTTGTTTATGGTGTAAAGCGAAAATGGCTGGGTAATTTTTGGAAATTGTGTAATAGTTCTGATTTTTTAACCAGATTTGGAAAGGACTCGCTTACCCTTTATGCATTTATAGATAACATTAAATCACGTAGTTTTTATCTTGGTTTTAATTTGTCTGATCTTGTAACATACCAAAAATTGTCTAAGGAATATTGTGTTGTGACATATAACAATAGTATTGTAGACAAGATAACTTTTTCCAAAATCCTTAATTCTTGCAGTAGTTTATTACCCATAAAAGATTTGTATATTAGCCCTTGTTTCAAATATTCACTACCTATAGGTAGAAAGATTTTTAACTATAACGAAATATCTAAAAATATATATAAACATATGCCAGAATCTTGTGATTGCACCACGTCTTCCCCTTATTACAACGAAAATTATAGACATGTCATCACTGGTAACATCGAAATAGTAAATGATGAGAAGTTGAAGTTCATAATGTATAAGGGTACAGGTTATCGTGTAGAAGGATCTAGATTCGGAGTAGTAAATACTTTTGACAGAGATTTAGATGTTTTTGTGTATAAATTAGCAGTAAAATATAGCCACCCTACAACCACTTTTGCTGAATGGGTTTTTAACATTAAAAAGTTATTTCAATTATCTATTAATAAATATTTACAAATATATAATCATCACGATCCTAGTGTTTCTTTAAACAGTTTAAAAAACAGTATAGTTAAATTAAGGCATAGTTATGTTATAACTTATGTCGATAAAATGGCCAGCAACTATGCTTTATTATGTAAACGTTTTTACTGTAATAAATTAATTGCTATTTACAGAGATACTTCAGTTTATCAGAATATAAATATAAACACTGACGAAATTAAGAATAAAATAAACGCGTTATATCTACGTATAGGTTTCAAAATAGGCATTAATAAAATTAAATTTCCTTACATAGTACTAATCCCCAAGTTTCATAAGGTGCCTATAAAATTTAGAGCCGTAACAATAGGCTGTAACACTTATCTTACTATTGCAAATAACCGTCTATTACAATTACTCAAAAACGTTATGATAAAAATTAAAAAAGAAGGCACATATATAGTTAATAATAGTTATGAAGTGGTAAAAAGTATTAGTTACATGGAGGATATTGTGGGAATTTCTAGTTATGACTTTTCGGATTTATTTAACTCTATTAACTTAGATGACTTACATAATATCATTTTAAATCTATATGAAAGATACGATTTACAAGAGTTTATTACATATAACCGATATAAATCTTTGTTACAGCTTGTTTTAAAAGAAACTTATTTATACAATGGAAGTGATATATATAAGCAGATACATGGGATCCCTATGGGAGGGGGATGCTCTTCAATTCTTGCTGATATCTATTTACATAATTACGAAACAGGAACAAGTTTATTAAATGAAGTTAAGTTTTTTAGGTATGTTGATGACATTTTGGTATGCTTTGTAAATAACACAGGATTGGACTTTAGTTTTTACCCTAGTAATTTAAATTTAGTTGAAACTTCGTGCAATAAGGAGGGTTTTTTTGAACTTTTTAGATTTAAGTATTATAGTTAGCAATGGCTCAATAATTACAAAAATGTATGATAAACGAGATGAATATAGTTTTAAACCAAATCGTATTATGTCATGGACAACATGCATACACCTAAACATCAAAAGAAATGTAATCACTAATTTTTTAACAAGATGTAAACGTCTCAATACTAATAATATAGATATGGATTTTAAAATTAAACAATTTAAAAATTTTGCTTTAGAGATGGGTTTCCCTAAGTCTTTTTTAATGTCTAATATAAAAAAATTTTTAAATATCAGTAAAACCGAATTTAAACACCGTTTTCTTTAACCGTAACGGTATGTTAATTATTTGAGATTGGGATACAGTATAAAAGATATATGAATGGGGAACATCCTTACATTGTAGCAATATACAGGTATGTGAGAAACAAAGTAGGTTGGTTATGATTTTACATGAATATAATAGTTGAAATTTATACCAACACTGTGTTTAAATAAGTTTTTCGTGTTTTGATGTTTAAAATGTTGTTTTGTTTATTAATATTTGACGAAAGTCTAGGTCGCACTGAGGTTTCGGGCTTCCGGGAGTGTTGCCGCGGCACAAAACTAGTTTAACCGGAGTAGGGGGGTCACAACTCCCCCCAGCCATTCGAAACTTCAGTTTCAGGATTTGGATGTAGTTTCCCTGGATTGACATTCCACTAGTTTTCTGTTTTACACTTATTTTAATGATATATATAAAATACGTCGATCATTGTATACAATTCATGTAAAAAAAATACATTTATAAATAAATCGTAAGTGATATTTTATAGACAAAATAATGTAGAAGAAAATATTCAAATTAAATCTAATAGGACATACTAAAGAATATAGTACAGTTTGAGGAACATATCTTTTACTGTATTTTAATGCTTTTTTAGATAATGTCCAATCGTCTGCCGCATTAGCAAGAAAAGAAAAATATTTTTTTGTCTATTTCGTTGTTATGACGTGACGATAAATTAATTTTAAGTACCAGAAAAAAAAATCACGTAATCAGCATTAAATAAATTAAATTCTAAAAATTAATCTTTAAAAATTCACCAAAAATCAGAAAATGGAGCTAAAGATTCGAAAGAGATTTCATTTTAAAGGAATTTTTATAAACTTTCTCGTGATATAAATTTTATAACCATCAAATTATTTTAAATGCAAACTTAAAAAAAGTTACTAAAACAGCTTAAGAATTTAATTTTAAAAAAATCTAGGAATTTTTGAAAAATCTTTCTTAGTGCACCCCTCCACTATAAGAAGAATCGCCATGCAAAATTTCAGCCCTTTAGGTCCAGCGGTTTGGTCTGTGCGTTGTATGTCAGTCAGCGAGTCAGTTACGGAACTGTTTTATATATATAGATTAATCCTTCACGAATAGGTTTTTACCATATGATTGAGTCGATTGAGGTTCTAAGAACTTAACCTTTTTTTTTTTGTTTGCGACCAATGGATATTTTCATTGTTCGCAATAAAGGCGCATGGATCAGGATATAAAGTACTACTTGTTTATAGGACAATGGAAATCTCGAGTTCAGGGTTATCTGGTCATCGAATATCCTTAAATTCAGAGTAAAATGAATTTGCAGAGTATGGGATTTAGTCTGCAGGCACCGTCAATGCTCAACCGGTGGGTCGCAACTCGATCCTAAAACTATTAAAATGGTCTTTGTGTACTTTTATAATTGTAGTTTTTATCTTTACCTAGGAGCACTTGTTAGAGAGTATGAAACCTCTTGTTGCATATATTGCAAACATATGTCTATTGTTAAATAACTGTTTTGCTACAAAGTGCTTATATTTTGTCAATCATTTTCAAATCGGAACACAAATTGTTTATCAATAATCAATCTGCATCTTCAAAAAAGCATATATACAGTCGAACCTCCATATATCGAAGTAGCAAAATTCCGGAAAAAAATTCGATATTTAGAAATTTCGATATATAGAATTGATCTTAGTTTTATCATAATTCTCCTAAAATATTAAAATTAAAGCTAATTTTTGTATATGAAACTCCATTTCCAATTTATATGCGAATCACATTAAATGAAAGTTAATAACTAAAAAATGAATTAATATGAAAGATTTATAGAGTACTATATAAATTTAAAAAAACAATAATCCAGACAGTGGTTACATTCAGCCTATTAAAAACTTCATCACGGAAATTTTCCACGAATTGAAGTCCACGAAGTATTCTTTCAAACGCCAAAAATTGAAAGATTCTAAAGTGGAATAAAATTTCCCAATATGTCGTGAAAAAAAATTTCGATATATAGAGATTTTTTCGATATATAGAAACAGTTTTTCTATGTAATGAACACGGAGATTTGCTAAGAGTTCGATATATAGAAAATTTCGATATAGGGGAGTTCAATATATATAGAAAATTTCGATATAGGGAAGTTCGATATATGGAAGTTCGACTGTATTTTCAAAACTGTCTTTGTTCTTTTATTTTTGTTTTCTGTGAAGTAATAATTCGGTACACATTTTTATCTCTTTTTCCCAGTCTAATTTTATCAAATGCTTTTAAATATTTGACAAGTTATAAGCTGAAAGTTAATGGAAAATAGAATAAATGAATTTGGAGACGTCTCAAGTTCCACGAAAATTACTCGTAGATTTTTATCTCGGCTGGTATCCTCATTGACTTGTCGAACCATTTTTCTGAATATCGTGGGCAGACGTAAAAAGAAAACGTGACCAGATAGTAAGAAAAACCAGAACGTTTTAAGTTTCCTTTTCCATCTCCGCCCTTGACTCGTCGATGACGTTCCTTTTGTATGAGATCAGCAGCTTGGAAAAAAGCCAGGGAAAGGTTACGTCGATTATGCGAGTCAAAACTTCAGAAACCGTAATTTTTTTTTTAAATTTCTATTTGAGAGAAAGTGATCAATGCACTTTCTTAAATACAGAACTGTCTCGTGTTACTTAATTCTAATCGCGGACGGAAATGTACAGAGGTTTCAGGGGATGATTGACTCTTTGGGTAGGTTCATTGCACCAGTCTGCAGTGGCGTAGCAAAGGGGGGGCAAGGAGGTCTATCATGCCCCGGGCGCCACTCGCAGAGGGGCGCCAATGTAAGATATATATATTATATTACTATGTTTTCGAGGTGGATGCCAATATAAGGTCTATATATTATATTACTATGTTTTTCGGGGAGGGCGCCAATATAAGGTATATATATTATATTACTATATTATTTTGTGGGGGGCACCAACATAAGGTCTATATATTATGTTACTATATGCTTTTCGGGGGGGGGGGGGGAGTGCCAATATAAGGTCTATAATGTTATGTTTATCGGGGGCGCCAATATAGGGTCTATATATTATATTACTATATGTTTTTCAGGGGGGGGGGCACAAAGGTATCGTGCCCCGGGCGCCAGTTATGCTCGCTACGCCACTGCCAGTCTGAACCATTGAATGACAAAAGCTCCGAATATTTTCAGGTTCATATTATTTGATCACATAATCACATAATTCGTAAACAAATTATAATTTATTCATTTATACCTACCTCTATTCCGATGTCATAGCGGAAAGGGTCATGCCCAGTTTACACGTGTGACGTAATGACCCACGTGGACGAGCGCTGCGTCATTCGAATTCGTGCTGATGACGTCGGCAGGTGCACTTTTGATTTTGTTTAGATTAATGCACATTTTGATCTCTTTGTGAGAAGCTTTGATTTGATCCACTCATGCCGGAGTAATGTAAATAATTTGTAAAAATGTACATTAAAATACACCGCGTTGCAGGGCTTAGTTCTTTCGATTCCGTCTACCCTTCCACAGAAAGAAGCCGAAAATTCGAAAGGGAGCTGCGAAATAGTCTTATCTCCATACCGTGAAATCTACAATGACCTTGTAAGAACCAGCAAACAAACCTAAATTACAATGATTTTAAAGATGATAGAAGGTGCAAAATCTATATAAATAAAGCAGAGTGTCTCTATGTATGTATGTATGTATGTATGTATGTATGTATGTAAGGTATACAAATCTACATTTCTTGACGAATCTGGTTGAAACTTCGTATACTTATGTTTTGAAGCCTGGAGATAATTCTAAGATTAGTTTGAAAGCTTTAAAATAGTTTTAAAGGTATTTTAATTCTAAAAGTACTTCACCGCTTCACTCATCCTGAGAAAACATGGCCGACATATCTCCCGTATGGTGCAGCCATCTGTCGACAGCGACGGGAATGAAAATTGACGGGAATTTAATGGGGAATTGACGGGAACATTTGTATGGCCCTGAAAAGGGAATTTTTTTCTTTTGTGGGCTACGAGCATAGCCGGGCGAAGCCCGGCTAGTATCTAAATAAAGAAAAGGGTGAAAGTGAAGGTGTTATCGTTCAACCGAAAAAACGCTCTCGTTTGTTTGTACTGAGCAGCGATGAGGAAGAAATTTATTAAATTAAATTCGCATTAATTGAAAATATTTCTTGTTTCTTTTCGTTTTGTGTTATGCATTGTTTTTAATAAAGAAATTAAGTTGCCTATATGGAATTTGTAAAAAGTTTGATTTTAATAAGTTTTCCGAACGTAACCCCCTTTTTTCCATGTTTTTATTAACTCGCTTTCTTGTTTGTTTGTGTGTTTGTCCAGTACAAATCTTGCAAGCGATTTTTAACTAACTTCCCGACTAGCTAGACATATGAAACTTTTAGAATAGCTCAGAGCACGTTGACAATGCATTTTTTTAATACTTTTAGCCATCTTTAAGCAGAATTAAATTAATTTTCAGTTAATTTTGTTTTGTAGATTGGTGCAGCCATCTATCGGCAGGGACGGGATCGAAAAGTTAACTTGCGTTTAACTTCCAATTAACTTCATTTTCTTTTAAGTTGATGGGATAATTCATCAAAAAATTTTTTTAAAAGTATTTATTAATACATAGAATTGTCAAGTTTATGATTCAACAGAAAATTTAAAAACATGGTGTATAAAAAGTTCTTTTTATCTTGTAATTGTGCTGGCTCTGGGTCTCATAACCCCGTTTCACACAACACGACATTTTGTAGGAACCTATCTACCGTGTTATAGGAGAGTTACCTATACAATTCAAACTGAATCCGCACTGTAATTTTTATTTTATAAAAAAATGAAAAAAATGGCGGCGCCGCAAGGAAAAGAAATTGCTAAGTTAGGAGTGGCATCATTAGAATTAGCATAAGGTTAAAAAACTGTTATGAGTAAACTCAGACTAACTCTTGAAAGAGACGTAGGCGAGGTCCATTGTTTCATCCCTGTGTGATGTGCAGAGGTCATTCTCTCGATGCATCTTCGCCAAGTCAGGGCGTGTTTTAAATCTACTGTTGCACACTCTTGTGGAAGGAGCTCTGCTGCATTCTTTACGAGATATTCATCGCAGTTCTTGTAAGCTACCCATTCTGTGTATTATAGAATGAAAGTGAATTCTTTTCATCCTCCAGGTTGTAATAAAAGACCGTAGCGCTCCAAATCAACCGGAAATGAATTTTCTCGAAGTGAAAAATGCCGAGTGTTCCGCAGAGATTTGGGGGTAGTTCTGTTGTCTGCAAAGGGTTTAACGTGAGTGTCGATTCGAAAATCCTACATAAACGGGGACGAAATATAGGTTTGGCGTATCGTTGACCTAATTTTGTCCTTTTGCAGGACTGATTTCCTTAATTTCGCATTTTGTTAAAGTGCTGATGCATGTTATACAATTAGTTTTACGGTCTCTTGGAGACTTCTTTGTCATAACGCTTTTAATTGGTTTCTCAGCAGGTCACGTTCGAGTTTTTTCTTTTAGGTGAGATTAACCAAACTTGTAAATTTAGAAAAGATTTTTTTTTCTAAAAATCTTGTTAAAGTTTTAATATCATAGATATCAAACAGAATAACTCATCGATGACATAGCTACTATGTACACACGTACCTTGTAGTGTTTTTAGTTTATTGAACGTATTTTGGAGTGTTTTTAGTTTATTGAACGTATTTTGGAGTGTTTTTAGTTTATTGAACGTATTTTGGAGTGTTTTTAGTTTATTGAACGTATCTTGGAATGTTTTTAGTTTATTGAACGTATCTTGGAGTGTTTTTAGTTTATTGAACGTACCTTGGAGTGTTTTTAGTTTATTGAACGTACCTTGGAGTGTTTTTAGTTTATTGAACGTACCTTGGAGTGTTTTTAGTTTATTGAACGTACCTTGGAGTGTTTTTAGTTTATTGAACGTACCTTGGAGTGTTTTTAGTTTATTGAACGTACCTTGGAGTGTTTTTAGTTTATTGAACGTACCTTGGAGTGTTTTTAGTTTATTGAACGTACCTTGGAGTGTTTTTAGTTTATTGAACGTACCTTGGAGTGTTTTTAGTTTATTGAACGTACCTTGGAGTGTTTTTAGTTTATTTTAGTTTTGATAGTATAAATAACAAAGATTAGTTCATTGTGGTTTTTTAGACTGAGTCCGAATGATTTTATTTTTGGTTGAACTAGAGTCCAGCCGCACCTGAGCCATGTCTGTTGCAACTTAAATTTATGGAAAGAAAAATTTGTTTAAATTAATGTTAAATAAACTATCATATTTATTTTACATAACGTTTCACATATGAAATGTTATGAATTATTCAATCTTATCTACTTTCTGGTTTTTAAAGGTGGGATCGAATACGACAGGTGCTTAGACAAGTAAACTTTAGTCGTTAAAACTTCTGTTTCTTATATTAATGCACCTTAGAAAATTATGGGCTAATTTTCCCTCAGTTTTTTTAAAAACATTTGTCGGGTGTTTTCGTGTCCTTTTTAAAAGTGTGTTTTTATTACTTCATGGTGTCTCCTCATTGCTGCTTCTTGGGTTGGAAGTTCCATTCTTCACAGTTTCATTTGTAGAATGGCAATACTCCCTGGGAGGTATTTGGTCTGTCCTGTCTTACTGCTTCTACGTTTTCCTGTGCTGCCCCTGAGGTAGAAATCCGAATTTGCTTTCTAAATTCAAGAACATGGTTTTATTTCCAGTTGATTATAGTGAATATTTCAAAATGCTTCCAATTCATAACTCGTTTCACTAATTTTGGCGTTATATTTCCCAAGAGCAACGTGTTCTAAATACAAATGAGTGTTCAAGTTGTTATTTGTTGACGATTTTTGCCTTCATTACAGGTATAGTTTTATAGTATATAGTTACGACTGTTAACGATTAATTTTGAAATCGTTTCATTTTCCTCTAAACGCCTATTGGCACCTCCTTGTGTAAAGTTTATGTGCAACATATTAAGGCTGCTATGTACTAAGAAAAAAATCGTATTTCCCTTTTCCTGTTCTTGCAGACTTTTGTGGTGGGAGGAGTCCAGTTGACAGTTCGAGAATTCCACCCCCCTTAAGATTGACATTTTGAGGGATTGTAATGGCTCTCTCTATATATAGGGGGGGGGGTTAAGCGCTGCCCAAATTTTTTATTTAAAATATATTTGTAAACTATTTACGGGTGCATAAATGCTGATAATCAAATAAAATAGGCATTGTCAGATAGCCTGAACTTTTCTGCAAAGCGCTACAGGATTCATTTTTTAAATTTCGTCCACCGAAGGAATTTATGAGCGTTTAAAACACATTATACCAGATTTTTCCCGAATAATTTAAATTTTAAAGTATTAATTGCATTTTTTAAAAAAAGATAAATGTACACAAATGTAAAATTTATTTCTCTATGACGGAGTACAATTTTTTAAAAAAAATCTTTGAATCCAAGTCGGCAATCCGTGGACAAATTTTCTCCATAGATTAACATTGAGGTGAGCGAATCCAATGGGGTTAGTACATAGCAGCCTTGATTGCATTTAATCATACGCGCAATTATGTGAATGTAGAAGTAACATAAAATGTAGCAGCTTAATATCTGCTCTGAAAACATTTATGAAGATCTGCATAATCCACTGCGTAGTTTTCTGCGGACTGCTTTGTAAATAATGCGTTACATTTGTTTGAAACTGAATATCCGTAAAATTTTCTGTGTAAACAGTTTACTATAGCTCTTACGAAATAGCTATGCCCATCTGGATTTTCAAAGGAAATGCCACGGAATGTTACAACACCGTCGGCGGCTTTCAAGTTTCTCGAAATGTAAACAAGATCCTTCGGACCTCCCTGGAATGAGGACTTGTAACCTGATTTATTTTGATTCATTTTGAGATAAATATTTTATGGTTTACACATCTTAATCGGTTTAGGACACCATTAAGATAAGCTCTTAATAAAAGTTACGGTTTTCAAAGGGTTTTATATAACTTGTAATTCCATTACTTTCTAAGTAAGTTTTCTCTTCGTTCATTTTGAAATTTTATCTGAGGGTTTGGACAAAATTTTGTTATTTTTAGGGATAAATTACGTGGACTCTATACCCTTTTTTGGTTACATTTTTATGATTGTTAGTGAAGTTTTACGATTTAAGTAGCTGTGTGGCCATTCGCCTGAACAGTCGCATAACAACCGAGACCTGTTGACTTCAGGGAGAAAGTGAACTAGATCCAGACTATAAAAAAAATGAAAACCTACGTGACATTTTAACTAATTAAATTTTGATAGTAAATTATTTGTAAGTTATAAACCCTTAAAAAAGGGATAAATAAGGTTGAAAATGCCTTAGGACTGCAAAAATTGGCAGTTACATTTGGTAACTGGCAAAAAAGTGGTTTTAGTGAATGTTGTTTTAATGGGATTTCTAATCCTTCGGGAAGAATTTAAGAGAGAAACTGAAATATTTTCAGTAGAAAATAAAATTGCATGTTTGATTATTGTAAAATAGGTTCCATGTATGTTTATTAAAATCCATCCGTTTATATTAAGCAGAACATCAGACACATTTTGCTTTTCAGGTAAATTTAATTCAACATTATCTTGAGAATTTCACTTTTTTTTAAAATTGGATACTGTAAAAATATTTGTCTCATAATTTTGAGAAACTGTTTTGTGAAGTCAGTGACTAACAGGCTCTTTCTTTTGCAGACATTGATTAACATGACCTATTGCTGCTTCATACTTATTGGAAAGATAATACAGAAGTTAGTATTTGGGGATCTACGAGTTTCAGAACAACAGGTAAGCAATTTTTTTTCATGTGTTATGAAAATAGCTTTGTATTTCTGGCATTTCATTAAACTGCTTATGTTTGTAAAGGTTATATCTAAAATTGTCTTTATGTGATTAACTAGCTGTTTGCCCGAGTGTTTTGGATTTATCTCGGTCACTTTAGACATTTTTATTTTTCACCCCTTCAAAGCCCCCATGCCGATGGGGCTGAACTTACAGTTCAACGGCATCGGGAGTGTCACCATTCATCTCAGCGACACCGTAAACTAGGGATTCGACAATAATCTTGGTTTTATTAAATGTCGGCCCCACCCCTAGGAGTGCACACTTTGGTTTAAATGTCATCGGGACTGTTACCAATCAGCTTAGCGGCCCCGAAAACTATGGATTCGACACTACTATCGGTCGCTTTCGATTATTTTTACATGTCACCCCCTTCCCAACCCCACCCCAAGGTGCTAGGGGTAGTATTTTTTCCCAGATTGTAAGATATGTGTACCAAGTTTGGTTGAAATTGCTCCAGGCGTTCCAGAGTTATGCTGGAACATGCATACATACATTAAACATACTATCCATAAAACATACTAATTTGAATTAAATTCTTAACTTCCATCTCAATTTGTCTAGTGGTTAAATTTTATCTTTTACTGTATTTTAATATTTTTTTCTCAATTTATTTCGTTGTTATGCACGTGAAGCAAAATTAGTTTAAAGTATCACAAAAAGAAATGAAACGACGTGATCAGCATTTAACAAATTAAATTCTAAAAATTAATCTTTAAAAATTCACCAAAATTCAGAAAATGGAGGTAAAGATTCTTAAAAGATTTCATTTTAAAAGAATTTTTATCACCTTTCTCGTGATATAAATTTTACAACCCTCAAATTATTATTTTAAATGCAAACTTTAAAACATGTTACAAAAACAGTTTAAAAATTTAATTTTAAAAAAAAAACCTAAGAATTTTTCAAAAAACTTTCTCAGTGCACCCCTACACTATAAGAATTGTCATACAAAATTTGAGCCCTTTAGGTCCAGCGGTTTGGTCTGTGCGTTATGTGTCAGTCACTCACGGAACTGTTTTATATATAGATTTGGAAATTCTTCTCAGTACTGGTGCCTCTTCCCGTACAAAGATAACATTCTAATGAAAACTTGCCGGACGATGACCGGATGGCTGTAACATTTGCATTAGGTAAACAACAAACGCTAGTTTTGACCAAAACTAGCCTTCGGGCAGAAAAAGATGACCAGCGATCTCAACCAACTAACCACCTATGAAAATTGACGGACGATGGCCGATTGGCTGTCACATTGGCATTCGGTACCAGTCTTTGTAGCCGTACGGAATTAGCTTAAAACTATGGCCCCCTGTCAAAATTAGTCTTCCTGCAGAAAAGGGTGACCAGCGCTCTCAATCAATCAGCCCAACCACCTATGAAACCTGCTGTAAGCCAAAATTGCGCAAGACGGAGAAATTATTAGCTTGCATGAGAAAATTGTTTTAGAGTTCACCGCCCTCAAAATAAACCAAATCGTACCAGATAACTTATAAGACCAAAAATAACATTAATTTAAAGCAAGTTTTTATAGAATGAAACCTGTCTGTATCGATGTTTTTTTTTTACGTTTTTATCGTACGGATATCGTACTTGTTTATTTCATAGTTTATTTTGAGTTTGCCTGTGTACAGTGATAATTTTGCGTTTTACAGACTCATTTCAAACTTAGTCCTTAGCTGTGTCCGGAACTTTTCAATTCTACAAAACAGTACTTAATTATATTACTGAAATATATCCTTCAACGGTAGCTATTTAACGGAGATTATTATTCTACCCTTGGAACAAGAGATTTTCATCTGTCCATTCCCTTAGCCTCAACTCGGCCAGACGACTTACGCCTAAATTTTTGTCTACTTCTCAGCTGCCTGTATTTGACCTTTCCAATGCGTTTGTTCCCTTAAATCAGTGCCCCCGGCTTATATCTTAACTGACTGACAGTTCAACAAATATTATGCGAAGAGACTTAATTTTTCCGCAAAGACCAGCAAACAAGATGATTACTACCCTCTTTAGTTTATAGCTAAAATTATTTAAAGTTCATTCTATTTTATTTAAACCTAATTATGCTTTTAGGTTTTTATCTGCTTGTTTCTCTCTACATTTATGCAGTTTTATATTTCAATCAAAATCACAATTTCCAATTTTATTTGTAACTGTTTCCATATAATGTCCATGTGCCCTCAAGCAACTGTCCAACGAAGCTCGATCTATCATCGGGCGTAGACAATGTGCCCTGCCGTAAAACGCATAAAAACAAGAACGATAGCACACCTATTTGCCAATCAGGCCTCTAGCCCTTATCTTCCCCGTATCCGTCCCTAATGGAATAATTACAAGATAAAAAGAACTTTTTATATACCATGGTTTTAAATTTTCTGTTGAATCATATATACTTGACAATTCTATGTATTAATACTTTTTAAAATTTTTTTGATGAATTATCTCATCAACTTGAAAGAAAATGAAATTAATTGGAAGTTAACTTGCGTTTAACTTTTCGTTCCCGTCCCGGCCAATAGATGGCTGCACCAGTATACAAAACAAAATTAACTGAAAAGGAATTCAATACTGCTTAAAGATGGCTAAAAGTATTAAAATAATGCATTGTCATCGTGTTCTGAGCTATTCTAAAAAGTTTGAAATGTCTAGCTAGTCGGGAAGTTAGTTAAAAATCGATTGCATTATTTGTACGGGACAAACACACACACACAAGAAAGCGAGTTAATAAAAACATGGTTAAAAGAAGTCCAGCTCGATACAGCTTCAGGAGTGGGTTTCATTCACAGATCCAAGAGAACCGCACTAAATTTTTGTGAAACTAATGCACCAATCTTTAGTTCGATGGAAGTGGTTGCAATTCTTAATGGCTTTCTGACGGTACTCAAGAATGTTGGTAGCGCTAAAAAGCAATGTCAGGAGTAAGGGGTGATTGTGGACAAAGTAATGTTTCCTCTGCAAAGATATGTCTTAAAGTTTGTGATCCAGTGAAATTTCCGACCTATAGAAAAGCCCTGGGCTACTCTGTATAAACATTCTTTTGATACTGATTCCCCACGTTTTGCCGCGGTCGCATGTTTAGACTTTTAACTGGCCACATCTTTTCCAGATTGGTTTGGCTAATTCATCCGACTGCGTCTCGTGCCATTCTCGCCAACGTTTGACTGCATTACATCTTGACTTGTGCCCTGCACTTTTGAATTTTAGGTCCCTTTTGAAGTATTGGAGAGCCCGCGATCTAATGGCCAAATAAACGGCATCTGTGAAGTAAAATAAAAATGGCGATGTTGTGGGACCACATTAATAGCTCTTTGGGTGGACAGGATTGATCTATAACTTGTGAAATTGTAAATTAAGGGAGTTGTCATCAAACACGATATTCCATCTTGTACAATTTTTAATTACTATTTTTGGTAAAAGAGGATGGGTGTTTGCTGAAACACAAATACAAAGGCTACTATAATGGGTATTGCTCCGTTTTTTCTGGGTTAGTTAGGATTGAATAAAATCTCTTCAGAAAGTCACACAAAATAAAAATTTATTATTCTGTAAATTCTTTAGATGCATACAAAAATCCAAACAGAAAACACGTAACAACTTGTCTTCTATACAGCAGAAAACTCTTTAAAAAAACACAAGTCAGGATACCAGAGTCTTCAATACAATTCACGCCTAACGCACTTTAACACATTCAATTCTCAGTAGAAAAGAACTGAGTTCCAATGCCAATGTCAGGTACATTTACAGACTTCCAAAGCGCCCCTTATTTGTTGGTCAGCTAGATATCTCTAGAAGCTTCCAGAAAGGTCTAGACGGCAAGTTGGTGACCATTTGGTTCCATGTCGCCAAATTTGGCGACCATAAGTCACCAAATCCATCGCCAATTTGGCGATAATTCTCATATTTGGCTAGATTACCATAGACTCTTAAAATTCGTAACAGTATTGTGGACGAAGGTTTAAATTTTCACTTCATAACAATGATTTTATCCTTACTCTAGATTACTATTCCCTTACACCATTTTGTGTCATTTTCAATGTCCTATATTGTTTCTCGTTGCATTGGAATTCCATGTTTTCTAAAATAGTAAGGGGTCATGATCGGAGTCGCAATGAAAGAGTAATTCATCGCGTTCTGTATTTCTCTTGATTAACACTTACATTGTCTGAATGTAGCTGCGATTTCCCTCTCAAAGCTGCATTTTGAGCCCAGAGAATTAATTCCATTCTTTTTCATTCGCTATTTTAATTTTAAAAAAAAACTTCGTAAATTTTCTATATCCCCCAGAAAAAGTTTCATGTAGTCTCCTCTAACGAAACTACCGTGGGTTATTAACGTAGGATTACTTATCATTGCTTACCTCTTTTGTATGTATATATATGTCTTATGTATATATGTATCTATCTATATATATAAATATGTAATTATGTATATACACACATATGTATGTCAAAATTTTAACTCAATTTGGTACTTTTCTGTTCAATTGTTTACTGCTTGTCCAAGCGGTACAGATTGGGTTTGGCGCGCTGCCAAAATTATAACTCGCGAGGTACAGACGGACGGTTTTAGCGTCTGAAATTTTCCTTTCCGGAGGACCGTTACGGAGGAACGTAATCCAACGTTAAAACATCTGAGAAAATTCATATACATTTATACCCCTCTGTAAAATCTTTTTTCCGCGTGTTGAGTGTGTTGTCAAGATACAAAATATTCAGGTTCATTTAATCCATATGAATTCCAATGGAAATGTTTACTCAAAATTTTTTATTAATTGATAATTTTCCTTTCTTTAGCAGTTGCATGATTTAGTAAGTGGAACTAAATTAGGACCTCTAGTTTTAGTGTAGTTGTTCCAGAGCTTTGAGAACTTCATTTTCAAAGAAATAAACTGAGCGAACCGGGTATTTTCAGCATTTAATTTTAATCAATAATTAATTTACAGGAATAATATAATTAACTTTTTAATCTGGAAGAGAATTTCTTGTGAATTTGCTTATTTGGTTTTAATTTTAACGTTGCAGTTTCATGATAGCAAGGTCTGTCATTTGAAAAATAAATGTTAATAACATGTATATTTCATTTATAATTCTTATGAAAATTATATTCTTAGTGAACCACGAATTTTTAAGCTGATAAATTTTAGTTGGCTACTGTTTACTAACCGTGTTGGATTCGCTCACCTCAATGTTAATCTATGGAGAAAATTTGTCTATCACTGGCTGCATAAATGCTTATAATACAATAAAAATGGTATTTTCAGATAGCCTGAACTTTTTTGCACCTTGCAACAGGATTCACTTTTATAAATTTCGCCCACCAAAGGAATTTAGGAGAGTTGAATAAACAATATATCAGATTCCCCCCCCCCTCACACGAATAATTTAATTTTTTTCATTTAAAAAAACAATTAAAAATGCCCCGAGGTGTAAAATGTAACGTAGTATTACGTTCCTCCATAACGGTCTTCAGGAAAGCAAAATTTCAGACGCCAAAACTGTCCATCGTCGCGTGTTATTTTGGCAGCGCCCCCAACCCAGTCTGTATCGCTTGGGCAAGCAGTAAACGGTTAAACAGAAAAGTATCAAAATGCGTCAAAATTATATATATAATAGCCGTTGTCTCTGTATAACACTTCCGGACTGTACTCATCTTTCAATTGAAGCCCTCAGTAAACAAACAGCGGTTAGGCTTAATTTCAATTTCAGATGTGGATCAGAATTTTTTCTTACCTAAAAACTAATCTTCTCCATCAAATCACGTTTGTTGAGCCTATTTTTCTATAAAACATTCAGAACTGAAAAAATTCGATGCTTTTAGCTGTATATTTAACAGTTTTTAAAAATCTGTTTACTTTTGCGATGAATTCTGAAAGTAAACAAACTTGAATGTGAATGAATCAAGTAGCTCAAGTATTCATATCGCGTAGTGAGCTGTAAAAAACTGGATGGCAGTCTACTACTCCAATCGCATGAAAAACTAAATAAATAAAAAAATAATGAAAGGGTTTGCTTTTACAAGGTGTGGATTAAATGCAATATTGTTAGATAATTCGGGATATTTTTTAACTTTCATATACTTTTTCCATTATGATGTCATTATTAGTATTATGACGTCAAAATGACGGGTTACCTTCTAGTTTATAGATATAGATATATAGATCGATATAGATATATAGATCGATATAGATATATAGATAACACCTACATACATTATACATACAAAAGATATAAGCAACGATAAGTAATCCTACGTTAATAACCCGTGGTAGTTTCATTAGAAGAGACTACCTGAATTTTTTTCTCTATTAAGGAGTACAATTTTAAAAAAAAATCTTTCTATCCAAGTCGGCAATCCTTGGACACATTTTCTCCTTAGGTTAACACACTGAGGTGAGCGAATTCAGTAAGGTAAGTACACTGCAGCTTTAATGGCGCAGGGTTCAAAGTAGGACATAAAGCGCCAAACACATGACTAGAGCCGAAAAAAAGAGTACATATAAAAGCGCCAGGCGCGAACCAACAACGGAAATTACGTATTTAAATACCAACACTTTTCGATAATAAAAAGGACATGCAAACGTAAAAAATTGGTATAGAAGGGTGATAAAAATGTGCAAACGTTATAAAAATGATATATAAAAAGTTAATGATATATAAAGGTAATAAACGATGGGATATAAAATTGATAAAAAAAATTAATAATAACGTTGATATATAAATAGGTAAAATCACTAAAAGTTTAACAGTAAAATCAATGACTGATAGAATTTAGAATATTGATTTTTCCACAATAATAGTACAATGGTTGATGTTGGCGCGTATTACAATACCAGGTACACGTTTTTACATCATCATTCCCCATTCATGTTTCATATCACCCAGTTCCTTTGTTTACTTTTAATATGTAGCAACAGGATGAGTGTCCGTTTACCAAGCAAGTCGAAAAAGTTATAGGTAAATATTTATGGATTTTTTCCTTGGAGTTTGGGTAAATATTTGCGGTAACCAAAGGTCTGGAAGATAGCTTTCTCTAAAATTAATTATTTGAGGCGTCACCACATCTTTCTTGAAGGGAATTTAGTTCGATAAATTCAATTTCTTTGTTCCCTAAGGGGGTCCGGCACACATTAAAAAAAAATTTTTATTTATAGAGTTAAAATTTTGAATTTTATTGTGATGGTTAACCATATAATTTGTAAACAAAATCACTTCATAAAACTTCTCAAAATGTTTTTAAAAAATTTTTTAATTTAAAAAAAAGTGGGTTAATTTAAAATTGTTATAACTCGAAATATTATTTGTCGAATTTCAATTCTTTTTCATTTAATTAAACAGAAATATATAAGTTTTAATTTTGATTCAGCATTTTTTTAACTATTAATTTTTTTAAAAAATTAAAAATATTTATATTAAAATTTACAAAAAAAACTATGTAACATATATTTAAAAAATCCTATTTTCAAAAGTAAATATTTTTTTTCAAATTTGCTGAATTAAAATTAAAGTAAAATATTTGAAAAAGACATGTTCCAAGTTTCAACCATTTATCTTTAACGGTTCTTGACTTATAACAATTTAAAGACGAGAAATGGGGGAAAAACCCCATCGTAAAGAAAAACACACTTACAGGTTTAAACAACGCTTGGCTACTATTAGAATGTTGCAAAAAAATTTAAATTATCCTGTTCTAATTAAGATAGAAACATGATTTAAACGTCATTTTAAGCGTAAAAGAACAAAAAAAATTTAATTCAATAAATTTTTTTCTCGAAAATTTGAACAATTTTGTGTCCTGGACCCCCTTAAGACGGATCTAAAAATAAGAAATACCCAGTTTTCATTTGTTTTTAATAATCCTATTTTTTTAGCCTGGGATCAAGAAAATATTTACTTCTATAGCCAATCTATGGCGAAAAGATTAACTCACTCACTATAGACTGGTTCGGCATGTTATATTGTATTTTCAAGATCGTGTTCATTTTTATATGCTCTTCACTTTTCAAAGTCGTCTTTTAAATGCCTTTGTTTCGTTCGGTATTGTCACAGCAGTTTCCTTTTTATTAACTCCTCGCCATCATCGTTTCAACAGATTTTTAATTTTCAATTTTAAAACATCTTTAATGGTACGTACTTAATATAAGAGCGGACTAAAAAAAATCAAAGTTTGGGTTTTATGCTCGCCCTAAAACGAGATGCATGTCTGGAAATCCCTAGCCCTGTAGGGCAATATTGGTTATGAAATGAGTAACTTGAATTGTCATTTCTATACATTAGGTTGCTAGGTATATTTCCTCTCAAAACGGTACAGTGGTTTGAGACGAAATATATGGTACGGGCGGGTCGGATCGGACCCGATCTTTTTTGATGAGGTTTTTGGTAGAAATAAGTACACAATTTTTAATTAGCATTTTTGCCGGATAATAACATTTATTGATATTTTACATAAAATAAAACCTTTTTTGTAGAAAAAAAAATGACCAGCGAATTGTAATTTTCCTAAACAAAGACTCTCTTTGGGATTTACATAAAATATTGTTTATATTAGGTACCGGTGGTTATCAAAATAATGGAAACACTTAGGAAAAACATAAAATTCTTTATTAATATGGCATTAAGACCATCTATGGCATTTAATACCACCTGGATTCACTAAGGAAGTGAATTACGCAACTCATGAATAATGGTCAAGGGAATATTATACCATTCTGTATTAATAAATCGTCAATGTTCCTGTAGAGATGCTATTGCTGGATATTGAATCCTGACTCTGTTCCCTAAAACAGACCACAGCAGTTCAATAATATTGAGGTTTAGGGACTGTGCGGGCCAGATAAGATGTTTGACTTGGTCTTTATGTTCCTAAAACCACGACCTGACACGTCTAGCTGTATGGATCGGAGCATTATCATGGAGAACGTCATCTCCTGCAGGAAGCAATTTTTGCACCATAGGATGGATCTGGTCGGCTAAAAGTTCGACATAGTCCTTCTCAGTCAATCTCCCTCTCGGGGTTACAATAGATCCCTTTTGAAAACCATCAGAAGGCCGCCGAAACCCTAAGAAATTCCCTCTCCATGTTTGACAGCTGGCATGAGACAAGCATGATAATACGCTTGTGTTGGTGTTTTCAGACATACGCACGTCCTGTTGCAGGGGACAAAGTGAACAATGATTCGTCTAACCAAATGTCATATTTCAACGTATCACTCGACCAGGATTTGTGCTCGTGGCACCACTGTAGAGGACGGTTTGTTTTCACATCTGTTCCAAGTGGCTTGGGAATTACTACTCTGCCGTAAATGTTTTGTTTTTGAAGTTTTCTCTTACCTGTAATGACTGGTACTGGAGCCTGACGATTCAGATGGAGCTCTACGGTCACTTTGGCTGCAGTTGTCTTCTTTTTTGATGTCACAATCCCCTTCAACATCCGCCAGTCTCTTTCACTTAGCTTTCCCTTTCGTTTACTATTCTGTTTCACAGAAGATGTCTTTCCGTGAACTCTGTATGCTATCATGACTTCCGATATCATAGCTCGGTAAACACCCAAACCCATTGGGGCTGTTGTAACAGATACTCCCATTAAACGCGCTTCAACAATTTGCCCTTCTGCACGGTCTACAAGGTTTGACATCTTGCGCTATCCCCCAAAGAGCCTGATACCCATAGTTTCATTACTGCTACTTTACAGTGGAATAATGTATACACTATATTCTATAAAATAATTGGTCCCTAAACTTGTTTTTTAAGGAATACGAAGCACTTCCATAAACACCACTATTATTGATGTGTTTCCACTATTTTGATAACCACCTGTATATGTAATTTAGTCTACCTAGTTTTGGAAGTTAGTGAAACCAATTTTCCAAGCATAAAAATGGACACTATTAAATAATAAATAATATATACTGACTGTAAAAAATAATATACACTGACATTTTTGGCCTTCAAAATCCAAATAAAAAATTAAAAACCTAAAATAATTTTTTTTTAATTGACTAGTGATCATGAATGTTTTACATCAGACACTCGTATTTAGTTATTCCTATATCTAGTAGGGTGGTCTAGTAGGTCTATATGATAGGGTTCCTTGTCAACTCGATCTCTTGCAATGGGAGGGGAGAGTACGGGAGGGGGAAGACGCACCCTTGGGTCGGATCCGACCCCGACCCCCCCCCCCCCCACTGTACCGTTTGAGGGTTAGTTTTAATCCTACAAATATGATGGACGATGGCCTAATGGTTAGAGCGCTGGCATTCGATACCAGAGTCCGTGGGATTCGAGTGTCACGGATGTTTGGTAAGCGTTCAGAATCAGCTTTAAGCAGTATGTCCCGATCTAGTTAATCCTTGTGTAGTTAAAAAATTACTAGCGCTCTCAACCAAACCAAACCTACAAAGTTGAAGACTAATGTTTTCTTGTAGATTCTCCGTTAGTATGCTGCCATCTGTTTTAGTCCAAAATTTTCTTCATTCAGTTTTTCCCCCCGAAAAATCAAATTTTTCTTCAACAATCAATAGCAGATTCAATACAACATAGCTTTTTTTATGATGGCTTTTCTCTTAAAAATTACTCTACTAGCCTAGCTTTGGAAATATACGATTTGATTTCTTAAATTTTTTTTTTCTGTTTTGTAACATATGATACATTTCTCTGAAGTTCAATCACAAATGGCGCCTCTCACAATAGTTTGAAATACTATTACGTTGCTATATTGAATTCCTCTTTCTGTAACTTCTTTTTTTCCATCAAACAAATGGTGTAACTTGATGTAATTTGAGTAAATGTAATGTATGTATGTAATTTGAGAATTTTAATCTGTTAAATTTTCCATTTTAAAATTCTTTAAATTTAAGTTTTTTTTAATTGTTTTCCGAAAATTTAAAATAATTTCTGTTTGTTAATCTAGTTTCAATGTTTCAGTTTTATTAATTTTAGAGGAAAATTTCCGTAATTTTGTCTTGAAATAATCAGTTGATTTAGCACGAATCTCTCGTAATGTCACAAACGTATTTCTATGTAATGTAACATTAAAAACATTTATATATATTTTCTAAGTATACCAAATATTTCCCAAAAGTAATTGTATGGTGGGTTTTTTTTATTTATTTTTTAATGTTACTTGGTAATATAAACTTTTTCATTGTTTATGGGCCGGACGATGTCCGAATGGCTAGAGTACTGGCATACAGTACTAGTCTTTGGGCTCGAGTCCCACTTTTGGCATGGACGTTTGTAGCCGTTCGGGATCGTCTGCAAGCAGTAAGTCCCGGTCTGATTATCCCTCGTGTAGCAAAAAACTGACCGTAGCGCACCAAACCAACCATTGTTTATCACCAAGTTCACTTAGTTGTTTTTATTAATGTAAAACTGTCTGGGTATCATAAATTTTAATCGTTAAAATTTGAAGTAAGCTTTTTCATTACATACTGGGAAATAATTGTACTATACTAAAACATTGATACAAAGAAGCATTTAAGTATAAAATCTACAGAGAAATAGTCATAAAATCAGGTAAATATATCATGTACTTTAAAATATTTGGGGAAGTTTTCCTAATATTTGAGCGCTGTAGACATTATCGCCTATTCCATCAAAAGTGATTTAGGACAGGAAAATTATCGTCATGAACTATGTACAAGATTTCCTCTTGGACCTTGTCGATTTGCCTGTAAAACCGTTTTTCCTGCTCGGTCAGTATATGAAGGGAGTAAAAAACACACCGGTCTGTCGGCTTCATAAGTGTGTGCGTTGGTGAGATGTAACATAAATGATAATTAACTTTTGACTGAGCTGATATGTATCTGTTATTAATGCATGAGCGATAAATGAGAGAAGTAAACTTAAATTCTATGCTAGCTTGATTCGCAGTGGCTTACAAGAGTGGTGGTGAAAGCTTTTAGGGTGTAAGAAATACTGATTTTATTAGCCGATTGAGATATGAGGATCAGAATCAAGTTGCGAGTATAAGCAACTGCAGATATCTTAACTGTTGAGTTATTTAGTTTAGAGGGTTGAAAATCAGTTGGAAAACGATTGTATATTGAGAAATACGTATGTATTTTGATTGTAGGAGATATTTAGGAAATATAATTTTTTTTAAATTTATATGAAAGAACTACATTTTTCAAATTCAACGGAAAATACATTCATTGCACACTGAATAATTATTAAAAAGCAAAAACTTAGTTCACGGCTTCTTTCGCAATTTATGTCCATAGTGATATATAAAGTCAAAGCATTTTTAGTGGATCTAATACCTCATTCCATATTAAAGAACTTTGTAGGTGTCTGCGATTTTTCAGACGTCCGTTATGCCGGTTAAGGGGAGAAGTAAAAGCTATATACAGAGCTAAAAGAGTTCGAAACTGTCATTCCCCGTGACAGTTAGTGGTCCATTTTCTACTCTAACCGACACGTAACAGGAAACTAAATTTTTAAATCGGGAAAGTAATATTGGAAAGGCTTTTTTTGGTCTAACTGAAATTCCAATATGTGGTTTAAAATACTTTCCATGGATACGTAAAAATGAAATATATGACCATATAAGAGTTTTCGTGGCCCAAAAGCAAAACCAAAAAATCGGGTTATCTTGCTGTATTGTGAGGGATGTAATAGTACGGTAATTGGGCTATGATATCGTGATTTAGTTCCATAAAATTTTATTTTTTAATTTGTATCCAGGTCCATATATTATGTGTTATTTTGGGCAGTGGTAGAACTTTTTAGAATAGTGTTTAGAATGTATCGGAGTGTTGAATGATGTGTGCCGAGTAGTGTTTTGTTATGTAGCAGTATGATCAAAGTATAATTTTTTTTCTTGTGAGAGGAGTGTGCAGGGGATTATTTTATTGGCAATAGTCCAACTGAAACCATAGTTTCAAAGGTTGTAGTTCGTTATCAACGTATTGAAATAAAAACGACTACCCGAGGAAGAATTTGAACTAAGATTGAATACATTTTGTGTATGGATTAATTGGCATAAATTGTGTGAATGTATTACTCAGTGTGTTTTTCATGTTATTGTTTAAGTACCCTGGAAATTTATTTCTGTGTAAATTATTTGGGAAATTTATTTCTTTGAAACAAAGTTTTATTTTTGCGGCGGAAAACTATTAGTATGTTTTGGAATGGCAGAAGCCAATGTTCTTATCCTCGGATTAAGGTTCAGGACAAACAAAACAACGGCTGTAAATAATCACCTGGCACGTGACGACACAAAGACAAGGTACTTTATTCACTCATATAGACAGAAATCAGAACAGCATCGCGATACTGTTCTTAGCACGAAGCTAAAAGGGACACAACCATCTTAATTTCGATTCCAAACTAATTCTACAGAAAAACAAAACATTACTGGGAGTTGCCATGCTATGAATACAAAACTATCAAAATTACGATTCCATTGGACTGACATCTATGGGCGAAAGAATTAACTATAAGTATTTTGAAACAATGTTTGTCTATTTATCAATTAAGCGTAAACTTATTTCATATTACATTTCGTATTAAATAAAATATCAGTTTGAACTGGATTGAATTATGAATTAAATTTAAAGTGTAATTGGATATTATGGATGTACATTAAATTAGATATTTCATACAACTAAGGGCTGCCTCTAGAATGGGGGGGGGGGGGGGTTGTTTTGCAAATATAAGCCTTTTGCTTTTATAGTCCTTACAATATAAATGTGCGCCTCTAGATGCAGGATTCGTTTTGGAAGAAACTTCTACAATTACTTTTTACTTGATTTCCTTCTGTACAGCTACTTACCTCGTTCGTATCATGTATGACGTCGTTTCATGCTTGCTTTTTCGTTGAAAACAAGAATATCCCAGTTTGCAATCTGCCATTTTAATTTACCTCCTTTTGAATTCTGGCGAAACATCGAGAAATTTCACTATCCATATAAAAAGTTTTTGGAAGTCAGAAAAAAATTTTGGTAGTTCTCGAAAAGTACTGAATTAACGGGAAACATAATTTTTATCTTTTAACCCTCAATTTATTTCAAAAGGCCCTAGGTGTATTAGAATATGAAACCCAAAAAATATTTCTATGAATCGCTTGGACACACTAATTTACAATGGTAGTGCGATCTCTGCACTACGATGCATCATATGAGAGCAGACATCCATCCTCGTCTTGGAAAAATATTTATGTACGGGGTGGATTGATGTTTTTTGTGATCTCGTATCACCGTGACAGTAAATGATGTAGCTAGAATATGTTGCTTGACATCGTTATCAAAGAACGGAAGGATCGATATTTTGCTTTTCGAGCTGGCGTCTAAAATTCCAAAGCCTGCTTAGCTTTCCAGCGGATGTGACTAAGGATGCAGGAACTGCACTTCTGAAGCTTCTTTTCTGTCTTCAATGTTAGTATCATCTCCGTTACGTGTGTACAGTAAAATAAGTTTAAATATTCCCTCGATTTTTTTTTTCTCGTGTACACTCACCTTGCTATTTAGTTTGAAGTTGTATTTTTTTAGTGTGTAGCTCCGCTCTTTTTAATCTTTTTGTGAATTTCCATTTGAAAACTAGCACAGATGGTTTCACTGTGGTTTTTTGGTAGGTTTCTTAGAAATTTAAAAACGTAACTTTTTGATATTTCACACGTACATTTCCATTTAATAGGTGATTTGTGTATTTTACAGGATATTTCTTAGAAATAGGAAAACAAAATTTTTCATATTTTCTTACGTGTTAAATTCATTTGTGTTTAACCCCTTTCTTCTCGCTCCCTTGAAAATCACGGGGTGAGTTTTCGCCTTCTATTTCTCGTGCCCGTGATATTGCCGGGCTGGAGTGTCCAAAAGTTACGCACCAAAAAGATTAAAACAATACATTTCATTTACACTGAAAAAATTTTATTATTTTACATACCAGATGGTAGCACCAGACTATTTATAATGAAATTGGGGATGGTTTATTTTAAACTAGATATGACAGATCAAAAAATAAATAGAATCCTCCGAAAAAAATAGGCACTTTTATTACCGTTTTATTGAAAATTATCCGATCGTTAAGGGATTAATGGGGTTTTTCTAACTTGAAATTATACAGGATGTTTAAAAAAAAATCACCCCATTTGAAAGGAGTATATTATGAAATATATTGAACATAGAAACTTAAAATTAATTTTATATTACATAGCTAATCATAAAGTTTTTTTACAAACCAAATTAAAGATGCTCAATATGCCCACCTTTGTATGCATGACTTGTGTCTATACGATAGGCAAATTTGTCCCAAACTTTTGCGAGCATGTCTGCATACGCTGCTTCCACGGCTTGTTATGCGTGCACGGACAACCCGTGTCTTGGAATTGTTTATACCATCGCCTAATGCTCTGAGAGGTAGGTCAATTTTCCAGGGTTTTGTCGACGAAAATCACGCTGAACAGTTGTTACGGACTCCCACTTCGCAAAGCGTAGAACACAAAATGATTTCTGTTGTGCAGTCGACATCTTTACAAACACTGAAGTGGCGGGCGAAGGAAAAGCGTTAGCCCTACTTGTCGGCAACTGCGAGATTTCCCTCTTTCTGCCTATACATTATTCGGTCAAAACGGATTAAAAGGTGAATAGTTATGATTTTTTTAAATCGGATGATTCTGTTTGAAACACCCTGTACTTTGTAAGCTCATTTTATTCTAAATGCATAGCTTCTGAATATTCGGGAAATTTAATTATATGCGGCTTTAAAAGGCTGCCGTGTACTAACCCTATTGCATAGGCTCACCTCAATGTTAACCTACGGAGAAAATGTGTACTATTAACAACTACATAAATGCTGATAATCAAATAAAAGGGGTATTTTCAGATAGCATGAACTTTTCTGCACCCTGCGACAGGATTCATTTTATAAATGTCGTCCACCAAAGAAATTCATGAGCATTTAAAACAAACTATACCAGATTCCCCCCCCCCAATAATTTAAATTTTAAAATATTATTTGCATTTTTAAAAAAAAGGAAAAATGCCCCAGGATGTAAAGTTGTTCCTCTATTACGGAGTACAATTTTTTTTAAAAAAATCTTTCAATCCAAGTCGACAATCCTTCGTTAATTTTTCTCCATAGGTTAACATTGAGCTGAAGGAATCCAATAGGGTTAGTACATAACATCCTTAATGCTTATGTGTTATCCTAGAAGTATATCTAAAGTAAAATCGTAGACCTACTTCATTCATAAACGTATAATTTTTGCGGACCTTAAAAGTGCTTTTGTTCCTGTTAGTATTTTATTCTTTATTAAAAATAGGATTTCTTAAATTTTCAATCCCCGGAAAACATGTTAAAAAAACTTGGTAGATGGGGTTTTAAATTTCTGTTATTGTAAAAAAAAATATTAAAGAACTTTAATTTTCAAGCAATGATTTCTATTGAAATTTTAAATTTAATTTATCTATATATATATATAAAACAGTTCCGTGACTGACTGACAATGCACAGACCAAACCGCTGGACCTAAAGGGCTGAAATTTTGCATGGCGATTCTTCTTATAGTGTAGGGGTGCACTAAGAAAGATTTTTGAAAAATTCTTAATTTTTAAGCTGTTTTTGTAATATTCTTTAAAGTTTGCATCTAAAATAACAATCCGAGGGTTATAAAATTTATATCACGAGAAAGATCCTAAAAATTCTTTTAAAATGAGATCTTTTTCGAATATTTACCTCCATTTTCTGATTTTTGGTGAATTTTTAAAGATTAATTTTTAGAATTTAATTTATTAAATGCTGATCACGTGGTTTCTTTTATTTTTGTGATACTTTAAATTTATCGTCACGTGCACAAGAACGAAATAGACAAAAAAATACTTTTTTATTGCTAATGCGGCGGACGATTGGAAATTATCCAAAATAATATTAAAATACAGTAAAAGATATGTTCCTCAAACTGTACTATATTAACTGTACTATATTCTTTAGTATGTTCTATTAGATTTAATTTGAATATTTTCTTCTACATTATTTTGTCTATAAAAATATCCGTTACGAATTTTTTATAAATATATTTTTTCGTTTTTTTACATCAATTGCATACATTGATCGTTGTATTTATTATAAATATATTTATACATATTTTTGGCATTAATTGCATACATTGACCGTTGTATTTAATTTGATTGCACTCCGTAGCGAAGTACGGGTTTTCAGCTAGTAAATTTATAAAGGAACTGTGCCTATTTGAACATGGCCACTCTCAACATTATGCTAGATTTTGTCTCTTGTCAGTCAGAATCTGTGTAAATTGGGGAAAATGGATTGTGATCAAGAATTTTTTAATATTTTGTCGTTGGAATCACTGATAAAATAATCTGCAAATTACAAATAAATTTTTTGGATTTATTTGTCTAAAATATGATTATTTGATATATTTATAGAATCGTTCTGAACTCTTAGGATTATTATGGTTCCCATTATACCTTTTTTTTTACTATGGTTTTCTTAGTTATATTCTGGATAAAATTAATCATCTGAATATTGTTGATACAGAAGGTTTTACTCTCATTTGATATCAAATTACATTTATTTGTTCCATTGTAGAGTTAATTATTGCTTTACTTGAAAATATAAATAATCTCTAACATAAAATACTTAACCTTTGCATAAGAAAAAAAATGGGAACTATGCTTATGATTAATATCTCTGACAACGGGAAACTTTTTATTTCTGTTAAAAACATTTATCACTCGATATATATATAATGTTTGTTTCTTTAGCTTATGGAAAATCTTTTATGCTGCTACTGAGGGTGGTTTGTTTAGATGTTTGAAACATCAGTATGGATGTTCGATTTCTTACGCGTATCTCTAGTTTTGAGTTCTTCACGCATCGACATTTCTAATCCGACACGTTAGACCTTGAATGTTTTTTACCTTTACAACAGAGTTTGAATGCAGGAAAAATAGTTTTAAAGGCAAATACCGAGCGAGATATTTTGAACACTACTGCTTTCAGACTGAGCAATATGGATGTAGAAAAAAAGAGCTATAACGAGCATTGGTCTGAAGAGATGTATGCTCTTCTACATTAGTAGTGGTCACTTTTATTTTGGTATTTTTAAATGTATTTTTATTAAAAAAAAAAATACTTCACAACCCTTTTTTTTAAACAACTAGGGGCTTCACCCCTAGACTCGCTAAGCTCGTTCCTCGTTTAGGGCTATTGGCGAGATACATAGGGGTGATTATCGGGCAATGTAACAGCTTCCATCCATTTACTGTTGTCACCCTTATGCGAAGGGCTTTTCATCACTGTTGAATTATCGGCTTTAAAATTCAATCCGATCAATTCAATTCGACCCCATACCCCCATAAACAAATGAGGTCTAGTTTGAAAGAGAAATGTCTGTAGTACTTTTATTTTGGTATTTTTAAATGTATTTTTATTAAAAAAATACTTCACAACCCTTTTTTTTAAACAACTAGGGGCTTCACCCCTAGGCTCGCTAAGCTCGCTCCTCGTTTAGAGCTATTGGCGAGATACATAGGGGTGATTCATAGGGCTTGACGGGGCGTGATACATAGGGCTTGACGGGGTGGGATAGCATGTATCCCAAGAATACGGGCCCAACAATATATATATGATAATATTAATAATAACCTTTAATCGCCTTTTCTGAACTTTCTCATCTGCTAACTCCTTTCCGACGCCTTGGCGAGATGCTTCGCCTTTCCATATACTACTAACTTTCTCTGCCAATTCTGGCAACCTCTCTTTGACCTAATTCTATTTTCGCGCGATACGATTTAGACGCTGGGCTGACTCGAAGCGAATAAGATGTGTGGCTGTTTCCGTAAAATAAATCTTTGTTCCTGAAGCTGGCTTTTTTATTTTCCAGCCATGATGTATGTTTTACTTCAAGCGATGACCATTCGGGTCATCATATATATATATATATATATATACCCACACCCTTAATGACCGTTCTTACGAAGGGGATATGAAATTTCCTGTTCTAAATAGGTGATTGGAAAATTTGGTCCCGTAAACTAAAGGTTAATACTTGCTGCTCATTACATTAACGGGCAAGTGAAATTGTGGGCATGTCGTTGACAACAAGAATTTCTGCCGCGAGGCAGATCGATAATGCCCAATTTTGCTTTACGAAGGAAAGGAATGAGAGAAAAAAATGGTGACATGAACTGTGATATAATAAGAATAAAGGTAAACTATTTTTGCATCCAGGGAAAGAGATCTTTCATTACACCCACTTTATTCATAAATGTATCAGGGCTTTCACGATTCTTAAAAATGCTTTGTCCCTGTTAGTCTTTTATTCTTTACTAGAAGGTAACCCGCCATTTTGACGTCATAATACCAATGACGTCATAATGGAAAAAGTATATGAAAGTTAAAAAATATCCCGAATTATCTAACAATATTGCATTTAATCCACACCTTGTAAAAGCAAACCCTTTCATTATTTTTTATTTATTTAGTTTTTTATGTGATTGGAGTAGTAAACTGCCATCCAGTTTTTTACAGCTCACTGCGTGATATGAATACTTGAGCTACTTGATTCATTCACATTCAAGTTTGATTACTTTCAGAATTCATCGCAAAAGTAAACAGATTTTTAAAAACTGTTAAATATACAGCTAAAAGCAGCCAATTTTTTTTAGTTCTGAATGTTTTATAGAAAAATAGGCTGAACAAACGTGATTTGATGGAGAATATATTAGTTTTTAGGTAAGAAAAAATTCTGATCCACATCTGAAATTGAAATTAAGCCTAACCGGCTGTTTGTTTACTGAGGGCTTCAATTGAAAGATGAGTACACCCCGGAAGTGTTATACAGAGACAACGGCTATTATATATATATAATTAAAAATGTGTGGAGTCCTCAAATTTTCAACGCTCGGAAAAATATTTTTAAAAAAAAACTAAGAGAAATTGAACAACTGTAATAGATGAATTCAAATGTGATGTAATAAGACGAAAGGTGCACGGTTTAACATCCGAGGAAAGAGAAATCTTTCATCACACCAACTTCATTCATGAACGTAGCGAGGTTTTCACGATCCTCAAAAGTTTCTTTACGGTCTTTCATTACACCCACTTCTTTCATAAACGTATCAGGGCCATTACGTAAATTGCCATTCATAAACGTAAATTGCCTTTACTTTTTTTGGGGGGGAAAATAGTCTGACTTTCTTCGTAATATCGGATTGAAATAAAAATATTTAATTTTCAAAAAATTCTACCTGGGGAGGTATTTTAAAATTTCTGATAAACAGATTTCGAGAAGAAAGCATCTTGCACACATCGACGAAACTTGGGTCTACAGTATATTTGTAATCGATTAATACAGATGGAGTTCTTCAAAATGGAAACGGCCCGCGTCGAATCATTATTTTATGGGTCGACAGCGTACAACATGGATTTTTACCCGACACAAATATTATGTACAAATTAATTTGGTAAAAACAGATGCTGAGTAATTGGACTGGATAAGAAGACAATCACCAGCAGTGGTAAATTATCAAATCAAAATAAATATTTCTGAAAGCATTCTATTTCTTCTATTACAACATATTTAAGGCAGCGATTTTAATACTTATATCTTTTGCATTATAATACTTTTTTTGTTAGTTTCTAAATATGTTCTTATTTTTCAGCATATTAAAGACAAGTTCTGGAATTTCGTATTCTACAAGTTCATTTTCATATTTGGTGTTATGAATGTACAGTTTATGGATGAAGTGGTCTTGTGGTGTAGCTGGTTTTCTATACTGGGATTTCTTCACCTTCTTGCTCAGTTATGTAAAGACAGGTGTGAATATGTAAGTATACAGTTTACTCTTAATTTTGATTTTACGGACGTTTAGTTTTTTTAAATTAAAGCTAATAAAAAAAATTTATGTCTGTAATATCTCATTCAATGTATAATGATAAAAATATATAAATAATTCTATCATCCATCCATTCATTAATTAATGACCTTTTCAGAATTATAATGTACTAGCGGCCCGTCCCGACTTTGTCCGGGTTGAACAAAATATTATACCAATAAATTTCCAGTTGATAGCCAATAAATTGTAAATCTTTTTTTACCTTAATATTAACCTAAATAATACCTTAAATTAATATTATGTTAGTTAATAATTAAAGTTAATTTTTTAAAAGAAAAAGGCGTGCCGGAGAACGGCTAGGTTCGAACCGCTACCGTCAGACCAGAAGCCCACCGCGACAGCACCACGGTAAGGATCGTTGAAATCTTCGGCACAAAAAGCGGTAGAAGACAGTAGCGGTAACAATGGAGATTGTTAGGATTAAGCCCCTAACTTTTTTTCTACTGATCAGATATACATTGTATATAGCCTATGTCCATCTGGAATAATTTACCTTTTAAACAGTAAAGGAATTTTTCAAATAGGTGCAATGGTTCTGGAGATTACCCTCCACATACAAAATCGCTCTCTTTATATATAAGTATAGATATATTTATGTATGCTTGTTCCTGATAGTCCTAAATCCTCCGAGCGCGGCCAAATTTTGCAAACCTACTCTTTAGGACCATGTGAAAATAATGAAATGCAGACAACCCTCCTTTCTCCCTTGAAAAATTATAGTAGTTCCCTCTACAAACTAACCTTCCCCACTTGACTCATTCCTTCGACAAGTTGAAGATTAGAGTTTCTTTAACCTACAATAGTTGTTTGATCCATACTAATCGTTGCCCTAATAAGTATTACCATCTATCCAGTGTTCAGAGCCTTAGGTGGGATTGTTTCACTTGACAAATCATAAACTGTATTTAACTTTGTTTCGTGGTGGTAAAGGTCTAGGAGTGTCCCCCTACATTCTAGCTGAGGTGTATAGGGGAAGACTTAAAATATTTTTCTTCGAATGGGACAATAGCATCTGATCTTATGGACGCGTGGTGGAAGATCCCTGACCATGAAACTAGTCTCCACACTCGTAGTTGAATATTTGAGAAGCTTCTTTTTACCACATTCAATCTCTTGGGCTACTTTGTACTAACTCTATTGGATTCTCTCACCTCAATCTATATATATAAAACAGTTCCGTAACTGACTCATTCATTCACTGACTGACTGACTTACAACGCACAGACCAAACCGCTGGACCTAAAGGGCTGAAATTTTGCATGGCGTAGGGGTGCACTAAGAAAGATTTTTCAAAAATTCTTCTTAGATTTTTTAAAATTAAATTTTTAAGATGCTTTTTAAACTTTTTTTACGTTTGCATTTAAAATAATACATTGAGGGTTATAAAATTTATATCACGAGAACGATCATAAAAATTCCTTCAAAAGGAATTTTTTTTTCGAATTTTTACCTCCATTTCCTGATTTTTGGTG
Organism: Dolomedes plantarius; assembly: GCA_907164885.2. Taxonomy (NCBI): domain Eukaryota; kingdom Metazoa; phylum Arthropoda; class Arachnida; order Araneae; family Dolomedidae; genus Dolomedes; species Dolomedes plantarius. Next base: position 38,077,105 of record OU015490.1, on the reverse strand, counting down.
AATTTTTAAAGATTAATTTTTAGAATTTAATTTATTAAATGCTGATCACGTGATTTCTTTTTCTGGTACTTTCAATAAATTTATCGTCACGTGCGTAACAACTAAATAGACAAAAAAAATATTTTTTTCTCTTTCTAATGCAGCAGACGATTGGATATTATAAAAAAAAAATAAATATCCCTTACGATTTTTTTATAAATATATATATATATATATATATATATATATATATATATATATATATATATATTTATTTTACATCAACTGTATACATTGATCATCACATTTATTATAAATATATATATTTATTTTTTGGCATAAATTGCATACGTTGACCGTTGTATTTAATTTGAATGTACTCCGTAGCGAAGCGCAGGTTTTCAGCTAGTGTTAACCTATGGAGAAACTGTGTCTACAATTTACACCTACATAAATGCTGATAATCCAATAAAAATGGTATTTTCAGATAGCCTGAAGTTTTCTGCACCTTGCAACAGGTTTCATTTTAGAACTTTCGTCCACCAAAGGAATTGATGAGCATTAAAACACATTATACCAGAGTCAACCCCCCCCCCCCCCCGAATAATTTAAATCTTAAAATATTTGCATTAAAAAATGAAAAATGCCCCAAGGGGTAAAATTTCTTTCTCTATTACGGAGTACAATTTTTTAAAAAAAAACTTTCAATCCAAGTCGGCAATCCTTGGACACATTTTCTCCATAGGTTAACATTGAGGTGAGCTAATCCAATACGGTTAGCACACAGCACCCTTTAAGTGCCTTGTGTAGGTACCATCTTCTTGGAATTTTTAGATTGCTTTATTAAATCCTCACTTTGCCTATTTACTCTTTATTACTTCCAGAGTACGAATTAGCTGTGATAACATTGTTTCTTAAGGGGACAGTGGACTTTCAAAAATTGTGAAATTAGTCCAAAAATTCGATTTTTTTATTTTATTGAATTGTTAAACTACGGACGAGTAGGAATGTGTTGCAAAAAGTAATTTTAATTTCTGTGATTACTTTCTAGTTATAGGCATTTGTATTTAATTTAGATATTATGTGGTTACTAATAGCAATAACTTTAAATGTACTTTTCTCAAAATAAAAATTTTCGTGTCATACGAATATTTAAACAGCTCCAGGCGCATTTCTAATGATCGTATTGCTTTGAAATTTAAGTTTTATGTACTTAGCTGTATATCAAATAAATCTTATTGAAAATAATTATGCTTCGTAGCTCAGAATTTCTAAATTTTGTACTTGAAAAGATGATTTATAGGTATTTTGCGTCATAAAAAGTGTGTTTTCACTATTATTTTTTTCTCTTTATATTTTTAATGAATGCTTAAAATAAGCAATAAGTTTCATTGTTAGTTCTATTAGGTATCCTGTAAATAAAAATTACCATATTATATGCAAAAGAAATGCGCATGGAACATTTTTAATTAGGCCAATTATTGATATAATTAATCATTCATAATTCCTAAATTATTAATATTTCATCTTTAAATTTTAACCACTTTTACACATCTATGGTAATTATCACATATTTAAATTTCAAGCAAATCCATTCAAAACAAAAAGTTAGGTTTGAAGGTCCACTGTCCCCTGAAGGTCATTTATATGAGTAGGTGCTGCAAAACATTAATAAACGTTCACCACAGAAAAGAAATTTTAAAAAATTGTATAGATAGAATTAGAATAAATTATCAATGTTCTAATAATACGTGTATGATGTGTATGTAGAGCTAAACAAGTGATATGCTATGTTAATTTGTAAAAATTTATATCGGCGAATTAATATTTGTTATCGTTCGATTTTCATACTTCTACGAAAGTATACTACTATCTTTCGTATACTTTGTATAATGTAAAAAGACTTTGAAACGATGGGTAGTTATAGGAACAATTTGTCGATTTCCCGAATTGTCATTTACAAGAGGTGATGCAACTTCAGAGGAGACTGAAAGCAACCTCGACGAACTTAAATTTTATATAGAAAAACGACTTGAAGACATTTTGAACTTGGAAGGTGTTTGACTGGAGGATAAATTCGAGAAATTTTGCCGTCCCCACCTTCCGGTGATACGGTAAATCCTGGTGCCAAATCGCGCGACGATACCCTGCCAATCAACTCGCAGAGAGATCGTGCACACTAAACAAAAATCTTACCATTTAACAGCCATTTAAAACATTTGCCGGCAAATTTCGAGTGACAATAATGAAAGCCCCTTAGTCGAAATCAATTTTTACCCAGGTAAACTCGGGGAAAAAAAACCGTTAACGTCAAAATAATTTTTCAAAGAGATAAGAATTACAAAATTACAAATTTTCCTAAACCGTTCCCGGCTGCACCTATCATTTTCTCCCTTTCTTTTTCTTTATTGAGTGTTCAACCAATTGTACTACTTAAACATAACATACAAAACCAATAGGCCATTTGCCAACAATAATTAAAGTCTCTCTACAAACATAAAACCATACTGAAACACTACACATGTATCAACTTAATATTAATACAATAATTTAAACAATTTCGACAATATATCCACGTCTGGTGAACACTTAAAACCATAATAAACTCTTCACGTATTACAAATCATTATTACAGCAATTTACTTCAGGTATCGTTTAAGCATTAACTTTAACATTATCATGGAGCAATTTAAGTCAACAATATTTAGAATATCCTTATTTAATTTAATGTGAACTGCAAAACAACCCTGTACATTGCTTGGGCCCTTTATAGGAACAAATTTAAAATCTGTCTAGAGTTTCTCCAAGTCGGTTTTTAGTCATTTATTTCACCCTTAAAAGGTATTTGAAACACATCCTGAGTAGCAATTTAATAAATTTATGGAATTTCTCTGTGTATAATTTAACCATATTGATAAGCATTTTTCAACTTTTTCTAATCTCGATGCATAAGCTTAACTTTGAAATATTCATATTTTGGACGTCTTTAATATTGATACACTTGCACTTACTCAAATTTGTTATTCATTGACGAAGTGCACGCAGAAAATTATCGTATTGAAGATCTGAATGATTTTCAAAGCTATTATAGTGGTTTTTCTCCATGTGGAAAAAAAAATGCCAGCTGAATTAAATCATTTTGATACATTGTAAAGTGATGTATATAATGCTCAATCTTATGTTTTAATACTTGATTAAAAATGTGCCTCTCAACATGTTTCTGGAATAATATATTGGAATTTTATCAGTTCCCAAACTTCTAAAAAGCAATAAAAACGTTTTTTTTTTTCTGCAGGTTAAAATGTAGTTTCCCATAATGAAATCGTATTGAATTTAAGTTTAGCTAACATGACTAGGAAAAAATATTTCTGGACAACTAAATTTATATATTTTTTTAATTGTAAAATTAATACTGTAGCATAAAAGTAATAACTGCGCACTGCTCGTGTAACTAAAAGTAAAAATTTATTAATCGTATCTCATTGATCATGGCATCTTAAAAAAAATAATAAAAGATAAATGTTGTAATACCCTCCTATTCCCGCATAAAATGGAAGTGGAAAACTTATATTTGATTTTTTTTAAAAAGTACCAACAGGAAATTATTTCACCAGGTAACAAAATTAGTCTATTTAATGTGGTATTTTATGAAGGAGTGTTATATAACAGAGGGATGTCTTTTGCGATGTATCATAATAAAGGTGTTGCAAAATAGAAAGTGATCAGTGGTAAATCAAAGAATAATCTATAATCATTTAAGCACAGTAGCACTACCTAACTGAAACTATCTCAACATAGGTTTCTTTTTCCCCGCCAAGTGGATTTTTTTAACCCATATTCGGATAAATGTTTAAGTAGCGATGATATCACTCTGTAGAAATAATTTTAACAATTCTTCTTTCGTTTTATAAGATTCTATGGAGTTTGTTCTCATTAGTTTTCCTTTTCTGCCTTGTTTCTAATTTAGCTTTTCTAAAACTCTTAATTTAGACGTGGTCAATGTAGAACAAATATTTAGGTAATGCTATTTTTAAGTGTACTATTTAAACGTATTACATTTTAAGTGTGATACTCAAAACTGGATGTAAAAAACTACTTTGCATTTTTAACTTCCTTATGCTTGATATCGTAGAAAAGCATAGTAATTTTTTATTGTTATTTCAAATTTTCCAGAGCCTTATCTGCCTTATGTCACTATATTTTAAACAGTACATCACAAGTAGTTTAAGGTATGTTAAAGGCAATCGATTTCAATCATATTTTAAGCTTTTGATTTTTTTTATATATATGTATGAAGTGCCTTAGAGTTCGAATTAAGTCAATCGAGGCTTAAATTAACATGATTATTTTTTGGGAAGAGAGAAATCTGAACACAACAAATTGTATATTGATAGCACAGTAAGCCCCAGAGAATCTGACAATTTCATTACAGCCTTTCATCCGGATTTGAAGAAATGTTCTTGTATGTGATTTAGTGATCAGTGCGTGCTAAATGAAATATTTCTGTGGAAGATTGTTATTCTGAATTGCGTAACCTACAGAAGGGTAACCTAGGCTCCAAGGGTCGTCTTTCTATTAGTTTTTTTATAAAGAAATTACGCTAAATGTATCGAAATAGTTGGGATATTAATCTATCAAAAGGTTTTAGACAATACATAAGTATCCTTGGCCCTAGGTAGCCTAGTGATAGCGCGTTGGGCTTAGGACTGGGGTTGCGCGCTTTGAATCACGGCGACGCCACTAAATACCTTAGTGTCTAGGCCGGAAGGTGGCACGTTACATCCGTATACCGGGATAGTCTTTCTATGAGGTCAGGTAGGATGGGAGAAAGTACGGTCCCCCTAGATGTCGCCCCTGGGGGGGGGTGCTCTGACAAAGTGGAAGTGACTCTAGGGGGTGGTGTTGGTTCACATACGGTGTCTCGTTGGAAGCAACCAAAGATTCGCGCGGATTAAGGGCGAATGCCTTAATGGAGAAGTGTACCACATTGACAAACAACATACATAGGTATCATGTATACTAAACCTTTTCCAGTATATTTTTAGCTTTTTAAAGACTTGTAATTTATAGACTTTGTATTTTTCAGCTGTCATTTTCTCCTGCCACACCCAAATGGACGCATTGCAGAGTGTTGATGCTGTTATTTGGAATACTTTCTATGTCTTTTACTTTATTTGCTATTTGTGTGTTTGTTGGATTACACGCCGGAGTTAACACGTTTGCTTTCATGGCAGCCGAAGTAAGTTTTTTATTTTTTATTTCTGGATTTGATTAGATATACATGAATTGTTACCTTTTTATTTCCTTTTTTTAAAAGAAACGTGTTAATATTCTGCTTATTAGTTTAATATTAATATTTGTTGTAAGGAATTTGGTACTTTTCTGTTAGCCGGACGCCACTTGGCGCCAAATATAAATGTCGCCAAGTCGTCGCCTATTAAAAATCTAAGAATGGAAAATATGATAGAATATTTGAGAGAATATCAGATTGAATATCTGATAGAATATCGTGAACCGTTATTTTATACATAAAAAATTTATACTATAAATGCAAATAACACAAATTTAAACATCAGTCATGAAATTGCAAATAGCATTGCAGAAAACATTTCAATTTTTGAATACATACGACTCACATAAATTCTATCAAGAATGATTGTAGATGGTGGCGAGCAGTACCCCGCTGGAGTTTATTATGCCATTTCGTACTGCTCCATAATCTCTTAACTGTTTAGGTATGAGATCCAGTTTCTGGGTCCACGAAATTATATTTGGTTGACAGTGAAATGCTTATAACCGGATTCATAGCCAGATCGTAAAACCCATCTCAGTTCATGCGCAAAACAACCTACGGCAATAAAAATTTAAATTGAAAGTCACGATTTCGCACGGTTCGCGGTGAAAGTTGAAATCCTTGACACGCTAGTGCAAAATTCTGCGTGGTGCACCACTAATTGCATGACTTGGCGACATTTACGTTTGGCGCCAAGTGGTATCCTGCTAACGGAAAAGTACCAGCTACTTTTTTTTTACTTATTTCATGACAATGTAATGTCGCTTGGTTTTAGTAACTTTTAAGAGTTTTTGTTGAAAACGGAACATTTCTTTCTAAAAGTAAAATTTAGTGCTAATATAAGCATTTTACCTTATTTGATAACTTAATATTGTGTAACTGTGTTTTAAAGGTAATATAAAATGTTGAAAAAGAACTAAAGCACTTGGTAGGGTCTGTACTATAAGCATTGAAGCAGTTTTGACAGCTTAGTATTTAATTTGAGTATGTGTGTGTGTGTGTGTGTGCACATAATTTACATACACTAGGTCCGTCCGCTTCTGCAAATTTTGAAATTGTCGGGAAAATAAATTTGGGGTTAAAAGTGTCAGGGAGAAAGACTGAATTTCTACCCATAAAACCTGTCATTAATAAGGATGCTGTGTACTACCCCTATTGAATTCGCTCACTTCATTATTAACCTATGGAGAAAATGTGTCCAAGGATTGCAGACTTGGATTGAAATATTTTTTTAATTGCACTCCGTAATAAATTTCCCATCTTGGGAGAGTTTTCGTTTAAAAAAAAAAAGCAAATATTTTAAAATTTAAATTATTCGGGGGAAAAATCTGGTAAAGTGTGTTTTAAAATGCTCCTAAATTCCTTTGGTGGACGCAATTTCTAAAACGAATCTTGATGCAAGGTACAGAATAGTTCAGGCTATCTAAAAATACCATTTTTATTGGATTATCAGCATTTACGTAGCTTTAAATAGTAGTCACATTTTCTCCATAGGTTAACATGGAGGTGAGCGAATCCAATAGGGTTAGTACACAGCAGCCTTATTAGGGAATTTCTTGGAGGAATCTCGCCGCATCGCGAAGAAAAAGTAGGATTTTTTAAAATTCAATTTTTAATTATTCACTATTCTCTAGTCATTTACTACAGAATCTCCAAAAACTTCCCATAAGCACGTGACAAAGTTTTCAAGAATTTCGTAGTCAATTTTTACCTTATGGGAAAAGTGTTGAAATGTTCCAATAAAGCAAAATAATTTCAGTAATTGTCATATCGTTCTTTTCCCTTCGAAAAGATACCTTTAAAAGTTTGTATTTTATGATTATTTTGTTTCGCGTGCACGTAAAATCTGTTCTGAATTATATACAGTAGGGCGTTTCATTTTGTAGGGCAAAACATAAAAATGTAAAATTTTTGCACACTTTGCTTACGCCCTGAGTCTCAGTGATGTAAAAGATATATATGCCAAATTTCAAGAAGATTGGGTAATATTTAGAGGTTGCACACTTTGATCAGTTTTGTAAAAGTAGGCAAAAAATAAGATTTTTCAATGTTAATTACTTTTATTGGAAAAACTAGAAATCACAAACTTAAAATATTAAAACTAGACACTAAGATTAATAGGTAGTATGATAGATAAAACGTGTTATATTAATCAACTTTGAACGATGCAATCCCTTTTGTCCGCTTGGTGACGACTTTTCTCTGATTCTCGACTACCCTCAACAAGAGTTGATTTTGTTGTTAGTCCCTAACCGATTCGTTAAACTTTTCTATCAGAGCAACTCCTCTTTCTGTGGTATCATTGACCACCTTAAGAGCATTCACATGGCTTCTTAGAGAATCACTGCAGTATTCTGTCACATCGTGGATCCCAAACAATTCATAGAACGTCTTTGTTTTATCTATATAAATAAAGCAGAGTGTCTGTAGGTATGTATGTATGTAACGTATACAAATCTACATTTCTTGACTAATCTGGTTTAAACTTCGTATACTTATGTTTTGAAGCCTGGAGATTATTCTAAGATTAGTTTGGAAGCTTTAAAATAGTTTTAAAGGTATTTTAATTCTAAAAGTACTTCACCGCTTCACTCATCCTGAGAAAACATGGCCGACATATCCCCCGTATGGTGCAGCCATCTGTCGGCAGCGATGGGAATGAAAATTGACGGGAATTTAACGGGGAATTGACGGGAACATTTGTATGGCCCTGAAAAGGGTCTTTTTTTTCTTTTGTGGAGCCCGAGCATAGCCGGGTGAAGCCCGGCTAGTTAGTAATGAAATGTCTCAGGTCTTTTCTTTCAAAAAAATAGGTTTTTAACCCTCTAATCGTTTCATTTCTTTTATCTTTGCAGGTTTGGTTTCTAAATTTTTAGTCATATTTTCCTTGTCAGCCTGAGTAATACGTTCGTCCAAAAAAGCCAATCCTACGCTTGTTTCTGACAGATACCAAAGTTGTCTCTTATCAACCTCTTGTCTTCTTATTCACTATTCTCCAGTCATTTAAATTGTTGTTTAGAGGTTGCACACTTTGACTTTTTTCTCTTAAACATTTTCTCATTGTTTAAGAGAAAATGCTTTCATTTTCTCTTAAACAATTGTAAGAGCACTTTTTTTACGTCTGCATCTGTGTAAGTGCTCAGAAGCTGTAGCATATCCAAATCATTCTTTGGAGCCCATCGACTTTACAATTGCCTCGTGCCAAAAGCGAACATATATGAAGCTGACAAAATGTGTAACCCGTTTCTCGATCCCAAGTAGACGTGAGTGTCTGATCAAGAGGTTTTAATCTAGAACTTGAATGTAATTTTTCAATTCCTACTATTAGTTCACACTCTTCCTATATATATCTTGTTCAAATTTTGAATCGTTAATAAAATACTTTTTATTCATCCACTCAAGTTCAAATACATTTTTTTAAACTTGTAGTGGATGACACTTGATGTTAATACAGTTTTTTCAAATATTAATTCATTAAATTTAATTAATCGATTTTGTTTTAGACCTAGAGCGTCTCTTGCTCTTGAATAGTAATTTCCCTATTGTTACTCTGTAAACGGTAGCACTGCGGTAGCGCGGGCTCCTCCCGTCCTGTAGGTTGCGGGATCGAATCCCCAACCTGACAAACTTTTTCTCTCTCTTCCCCCCCCCCCCTCCTAATCTCGCACAGTAGGCAAGGTTCTGGCAGGCAATCCTTTTTTTCAATTCCTACTATTAGTTCACACTCAAATTTTTCTTTGTTGACCTAAGTAGGAATTGACTTTAAAAATTTTTGTTTTTATATTACTTGTTTCGTTACTGGAGGCGAAAACTCTGCCTATTCGTCACTAGGTGCTGACGATGATGGACATGAGTCTTCCAGTATAACTATCTGATTGATTTCAGCGATAGCTTTGTGATGTTTATTGTTAAATGAATCTTTCTTCTTTTGTATACTTAGTTCTTATTTTCGAGGCGAAAACCTTGTCTACTCCACTCATTGATGAACTCGTGCGATCTTCTCTTTGTGACCTAAGAAATTCTTTATCTTCTTGTGATACGCTAGTCATGTCCATAACATTTTGCCGGGAAATGTCAAATAACTTGACGAGATAATCTTTCCAAATCTGCCGTTTCCCATTTGGTTTATCAGTGCTTCTCGATTTCTCTTAACCCAGATTTTGGTATTCTTTGTACAGCTTCTGTATACCAGCACGGATTTGTATACCAGCACATATTTTCCTCCGTCTTAACATAGATATTTGCTTTCCTCCACCCTTCCTGTAGTTTAGTACTGGTAGATTTAGCAGCACCCGAAAGTTTCTATAAATGATAACTAAAATAAAAAATAAAAGTACTTGTGCCTTTTTGAAAGCAGCCGAGCTCCTAAAAACTCACCACTGGGTACCTTTTCTAGCGGCCAAATTCCTCTTTTGGTTCCCATTTTAAAGTTCAATTACCCGCAAAAGATGAAAGAAATATGAGAAGCCCATTAGTACAAAGCACTTCAATATTAGAAATTTCATAGTTTGAGATAAATGTGTGCAACCCCTAAATATTATCTAATCTTCTTGAAATTTGATATATATATATATATATATATCTTTTACATCACTGAGACTCGGGGCGTAAGCAAAGTCATATGAAAATCACATCTTTGGAAAAATGAAACACCCTAATATACATTTTCCATTATCCTTCAGATGAACATTTTAATATTTATATATATTGAAATGCAGCGTTTTTAGATAATTTCTTCTACAGCAAATAACAATTATTCTGCTCCGGTGGGAAGAACTATCTGTGATAAACCAAATAATAGGGCATATATGATTTCATATTTTAACTACGCAAACTGTTTGAGAAAAAAAATATTAGCCTATTGGAGTTTTAAAGTTTTTTTTAAAATTCTTCATTTTTCTTAATTTTCCATATGCGTCTTGTAATCAATATGCGATAAAATTAATGAGAAATTCATAAACTGCCGCCCAAGAATTAATACAAAATGTTCTCGTGAGATCTGCAGGGGATGGAACATAAAAGACCATTGTCATCTGGTTCGTGTATTGCTCACTGCCTTAAGACCTTTCAAACACAGCGAAATTTCTCTACTTTTGCCCCTAGTGGCCGTCATATAGAAATCCGCCCCTATATGACGGCCACCCCTCAAAGCGGCCACTTTTTCCGGAACCATTAGTTGCCGTCACATAGAAATCCACCCCTATTCGACGGCCACTCCTCTAAGCGGCCACTTTTTTTCCGGAACCATTAGTGGCCGTCATATAGAAATCCGGCCCTATTCGACGGCCATCCGTCAAAACGGGCACCTTTTTTTTTTTTTCGGAACCATCCTTAAAGAAGTTTTTTCTGTATACAGAAAGGCCTTTACTGACGAATTTAATTCGTTCCGTGACGGAGTAAGCAACTCTAATTACCCGTATGTCAAATCAGTTTTTTCCATTGAAATGAATAGAAATGACAATCCGTTCCCCCAAAACACCGCAATTTTTTCTTACGTGTTTTTAAATAAGAAAAATATACTTATAAGTAACTAATCTATATATATATATATATATATATATAAAACAGTTCCGTAACTGACTGACTGAGATACAACGCACAGACCAAACCGCTTGACCTAAAGGGCTGAAATTTTGCATGGCGATTCTTATAGTGTAGGGGTGCACTAAGAAAGATTTTGAAAAATTCTTCTTAGATTTTATTAAATTAAATTTTTAAGCTGTTTTTGTAATATTCTTTAAAGTTTGCATTTAAAAAAATAATCTGAGGATTATAAAATTTATATCACGAGAAAGATCATAAAAATGCCTTTAAACCGAAATCTTTTTCGAATCTTTACCTCCATTTTCTGGTGAATTTTTGAAGATTAATTTTTAGAATTTAATTTATTAAATGCCTATCGCGTGATTTCTTTTTCTGGTACTTTAATTTATCGCCACGTGCTTAACAACTAAATAGACCAAAAAAATATTTTTTTTCTTGCTAATGCGGCAGACGATTGGACATTATCCAAAAGAATATTAAAATTCAATAAAAGATATTATGTTCCTCAAACTGCACTATATTAAGTTTACTATATTCTGTAGTATGTCCTATTACATTTAATTTGAATATTTTCTTCTACATTATTTTGTCTATATCCGTTACGATTTATATATATGTTGTAAATATTATGTTTCTCGTGTGCTCATTTGATGAGAACGTTACATGGAGTTCGCTCCGCAATCTAGCGGTAGGGTATCTGAAGCTAACCCGAATTTTAGCTCGCAACTCAAGGCAAAAAATCGGCCGAGAGACTGCTCGTATCTCAAAAAACTCGTTAAGTCGAGGTACCACTGCATATTTTTTAATCTTATTTAGCAATTTTTGTCACACAGAGGATAGTAAAAGAGAAATGCCTGAAGTGTTGCTCGAGATTTAATGGAAAATTTTGTCCCCGTTATCTCTGCAGGGATAACAGTTGCTGCCTAGACAGAGTGCCGCGTCATCCAGTTGGCTCTATTTTGCCTGTGTAGATAAGCGTATTTTGTTTTATGTAGTAGGGGTTATTAATAAGAATACCACGGGTCATTTGTTTTCGCTGACCGAATTTCTATGACCTCTGAACTAGTTCGCGTCCCTTAAGTTAAAACGGAAATTCAAATACTGTAAAATTGTGGAACGTGCAGATTTAATGAGTGAAGAAATACCAGTTGCTTAGAGAAAGAATAGTATGAAATCTATATATATATAAAACAGTTCCGTAACTGACTCATTCATTCATTCACTGACTGACGTACAACGCACAGACCAAACCGCTGGACCTAAAGGGCTGAAATTTCTTCTAATAGTGTAAGGGTGCACTAAGATTTTTCAAAAATTCTTCTTAGATTTTTTTTAATTAAATTTTTAAGCTGTTTTTTAAACTTTTTTTACGTTTGCATTTAAAATAATACATTGAGGGTTATAAAATTTATATCACGAGAAAGATCATAAAAATTCCTTTAAAATGAAATATTTTTTCGAATCTTTACCTCCATTTTCTGATTTTTGGTGAATTTTTAAAGATTAATTTTTAGAATTTAATTTATTAAATGCTGATCACGTGATTTCTTTTTCTGGTACTTTAAATAAATTTATCGTCATGTGCATAACAACTAAATAGACAAAGATATTTTTTTTCTTGCTAATGCGGCAGACGATTGGACATTATTTTGTCGATAAAAATATCCCTTACGATTTTTTTATAAATATATATTT
>OU015490.1:37754594-38059594 GCA_907164885.2 Dolomedes plantarius | reverse complement strand
CTAACCAAATCAGTTACCTCAAGGGGGAACTTCCGAATAGGATGCAGGTCTAACCAAAAGACATCCCAAGGCCCCGGGATCCCCATTGAATCAGATAACTGATTTGGTTAGGCCTCCTGATGAAGAGACCAGTCGGTTGCCTCGTTATATGGTTTAGTTCCTTTACTACTTACTACAGAATCTTGCACTATGGTGCGTTGAGCCCTAAGTGCATGATTTCGGTTTATTTTTTTCTGAATTCTTCCTGCTAATAATTATCATGCTTTGTTGAATTATCTACTTTAAGTTATATTTGTCTGTTTTCAGTATGAGGATTTGTTGCAAATGCGCAATCTTCTATTGAAAAGTTAAAATATTTGAACGCTAGGGTAGGTTTTCTGTTAATTTGTTCGGCTGTCTATGCCCTCTTTATACGTATTATTTCGTGTTGAATTATTTACATTATTTGTGTATAATGTCCATAAATTACACTACTTTCATTTCTCAGGATTATGAATAAACTGATATCATATTAGAAAAACTCGTAGTGATATAAAACCAAAAAAGCTTTTTTGAAACAAACAAAACAAAAATTACGGATTGCATAGATAAATTCAATTAATAAAAATCGAAAAGCAAGGGTGATATTATATTCTGAAAATACAATAAAATTTGATAGAAACAAGTTTATAAGTAATAAGTAATGAAATAAGTAATGAAAGAAGTAGCAGGTGAAAATCAGCATGAGTCAGATTGTTTTTAAAAAAGTATTTTATGATTTTTCAGGTGGATAATTGAATTTTCGTGACTTCTTTTTCCTTTCTTTTTCGCTTAAATCCCTCTCAAAGACCATTATTTACTTTTGCGCTCTTTTATATAATTTTCATCGTGATGCTTGAAGGAAATCTTAAAAGAACCGAACCATGTCGCAAATTTGCCATTTTCTTTATCTTTCATAAGTGTTGAAGAATTATTTTATGGAATTCCTGTCTATCTGTAAAGGCAATTTTTTTTACCGATTCTTTTTAGAAATGTTCAGTATACTAGTAAAGAAAAGAGCTACTTATTGTGTGTGTAAAATTAAGGTTTATTTAGTACCAAGGTGTGTTTTATCTAACGATCACATCTTTCGGAATCAGTCCTCCGTTTGATGATAATTTCCGCTCTGTAGGTTGAGAGATATAACCATTTAACTTTATTTTACTAATAATCCTAGTCTGATAAACCTTCATGTGTTAGTTTCCAGTTTCAACTTTATAACACAAAACGTGTAAACGTAGTTGCTTTATTTCCGGCCTGATGTGCTTATTCCAGATGTGTTGTTATGACTGCAAATCCTGAAAAGGTTTTATTTCTTTTTTAAATTAACCTGGATAACTCATTGATGATCCTTAATAAGACTTAAAGATTAGAGAATCATCAACAATTCCATGCCTTAGTTACAGGGTTTGTCAATTCAGTGTAATCTCGATCGATCGTTTCCCGAATGATCATTTTCCCTTATGCGTCGTTTATTTCATCCAGTCCCGATGATAATATTTCTTTGTATGTTACCGCATCTATAATTTTTCCGCATTTATTGTATACTACAATAGGTTCCTTTTTAAAAACGGTAGAGTTTTCACTGTATTACTCTTAAGAGTACATATGTTCGAGAGCTTACATGAAGAGAAATATGTCAAGAGATGGCGCTGCAAGCCCGTCGTTTGATTTTATTCTCAAATGTTTGCAATTCGAATTTCGCCTTCGCCTCTCTTTTTTGTTATTGCTAGAGTGATGAATCAGTTTAGAACGTAGCTTGCTTGGAAGGGGATTAAGATCCCATAATATGTCTATTCTTTTGAATTTAGTTAATTTTGAGGCTTTCCAGCCTATTATCATCTTCTTGTAAATATGTAAATATATTAAATTCATTAAAAAACTTGCAAAAATGATTTGAACTTTGCACCACTTTTGTTTTGAAGTTTCTCACTCTTTAGTTTCGTTTCTAGTAGAACATAGTAGCCATAATTGCTACATACATTATGCTACTGTTTCTAAAGCACTTTCATGTGGTCCGTTGAGTCGATTAGGTAAAATGTTATGAATAAATTTCTTCGAAAAGACGTTCCATCTACATCAGTAGGATCGACATACGGTTTACGTGAGATGCGTGCAACGTTTATAAAACTTTCTCTATTATTTAAACCCTCTTTCATGCTATTGCATGGAAATCCAGCTGCATGCAGGTAAATTAAAAAAAAATTTTTAGTGGTACCAGAAGGCGTTGTTGGTGAATTATACGAGTAAAAAATATATAAATCGGAAATTCTTCGTATGCGTCATTAATATGCAGGCATGTAGATACTGCAATTTGAAAATAAAATCTTCGTATCATCGGTTCTGTATTATGATCTGATATACTTGTTTAGGGTAAGATTAAGTAATACGACTTCGAAGGTTGCAATTTCCAAGGACCCTCTTTAAGACGGTGCTTTAGTTACACCGCAGATTTTGTCTCTGTATTAAGGTATGAAGGATTTTGCTCTCAACATTCTTCTAATCATAGATTAGCTAATACATGTTTTGTATATGAAGGTATAATCTATCTGTATATATAAAACAGTTCCGTAACTGACTCACTGACTGACATACAACGCACAGACCAAATCGCTGGACCTAAAGGGCTGAAATTTTGCATGACGATTCTTCTTATGGTGTAGGGGTGCACTAAGATTTTTCAAAAATTCTTCATAGATTTTTTTAAATTAAATTTTTAAGCTGTTTTTGTAGCTTTTTTTAAGTTTGCATTTAAAATGATAATTTGAGGGTTATAAAATTTATATCACGAGAAAGATCCTAAAAATTCTTTAAAATGAGATCTTTTTCGAATCTTTACCTCCATTTTCTGATTTTTGGTGAATTTTTAAAGATTAATTTTTAGAATTTAATTTATTAAATGCTGTAATTTATTAAATGCTGATCACGTGACTTCTTTTTCTGGTACTTTAAATAAATTTATCGTCACGTGCATAACAACTAAATAGACAAAAACAAAAATTTTTTTCTTGATAATGCGGCACACGATTGGACATTATCCAAAAGAACATTAAAATACAGTAAAAGATGTGATCCTCAAACTGTACTATATTCTTTAGTATGTCCTACTACATTTAATTTGAATATTTTCTTCTACATTATTTTGTCTGTAAAAATATTCCTTGCGATTTTTTTATAAATATATTTTTTGTTTTTTTACATCAGTTGTGTACATTGATCGTATTTATTATAAAAGTAAATACATATATATTTATTTTTGGCATTAATTGCATACATTGACCGTTGTATTTAATTTGAATGTACTCCGTAGCGAAGTGTGGGTTTTCAGCTAGTATATTTATAATATTAGTGATGCCTATCCCTACAAAATTGAAATTTTGTTTTTTTAAGGTTTTTAAACACATGTTTATTGCACTGAATGGTCTATTTCCGAACGTCGAAAACAAGTTTTAAAAATATTCATTTGCTGATGTATGGTAAGAAAAATGCTATTTAAATTCCCCCATAGCTTATCCTAGGCATAGAAAATATGCAATGTCGCCTTCTTAAGTGGACAGAAGCATTTGACTGCTTGCTGTCAGAACCTGTACCGATACTTGTTAACCGTGCTTGACCCTCAGTGCAAATGTATAAAAGCATTTAACACATAGGCTGTCCAATCCTACTGGTACTCTTAGAGCCTGTTCACATAGGAGTCCGGTAGCGGAAGCGTAAAAGGAAAGATAGCGCCGAGACGGAAATAAACCAATCATAGGCGTTAAAAATTTCGTTGCTAATCGTTTATAGGTTTGTCATTGGTTAAAGATATTTCAATACTTTAACGCTACCGCTACCGCTACCGGACTCCTTTGTGAGCAGGCCCTTAGTAATACGTACGCAGACAGGTAAGGCGTGTCCTTTCACCCAAAACTGCCGAATATATTCTTGTCGATTCCTAATGAATAAGGCTTTGTTCACACTGCGTCCATCAGCGATAGCGTTATTCGCATCGGAATATTTTTAACCAGTCCTAAGGGCCTGTTCACATAGGAGTCCGTTGCGTTGCGTTAAGGAAAAGATGACGTTGTGACGAAAATAAACCAATTCCATCGCTAATCGTTTGGAGGCATATGATTGGTTTATTTTCGTCTCAACGTCATCTTTTCCTTAACGCAACGCAACGGACTCCTATGTGAACAGGCCCTAAATCTTAGCTTTTTCCGTGTTCTAATCGTTTGGAGGTCAGTGATTGGTTGAAAAAATTTTGGTGCGGCTAACGCTGACGTACGCAGTGTGAACAAGACCTAAACCTACACCATTAATGAGACAAAATCGTTGCAACCCTCGTAATAAAGTCGGTTACCGCACATGACAACGCTATCCATTTCAACTCGTCTACTACCTGGCGAAATTAATTGCCTCGATAGGCAAAACAGACTATAAATCATTCGTTGTACTCTGTTGGCGAAACCCTGTTGTGCGCCAATCTCTGTTGGTGCAATGTTTCAAGTGGCCAGTAGGTTTTATGGCAGATGAACAAGCCATACCTATCTCTGTACGCTTTGCTATAAGTGAAAATAGCACGTGGGCACCTATTTCAGAAAGAGGAATCAACCAAATTTTAATTTATTCCCTTATTTCCTTTGTCATGCGTGAGCAACTGTGTTCAAACGACTCGTAAAGAAAAATACGTTGTAAAATTGTTTAAAGGTACAGAACAAACTAATTCCGCCCCTCCCTTCTTTCATTCCAATAAAAAAAGGAAGGATGCCCGACTCCGCGCAGTATGTGGCACCTTGTTCGTCCGATGATTGTTAAAGTCTTTTATTAGTGATAACTTATGATTGCGATTTGTTCATAAAGTGCGCAGTGACTCTTTGTTCTCAAATCTGCACAAAACTTAACGATTCTTTTCCGATATTTGAATGTTTTGAATCTATCTATATAAAACAGCTCCGTGACTGACCGACAGATAACTTACAGACCAAACCGCTGAACCTAAAGGGCTGAAATTTTGCATGGCGATTCTTCTTATAGTATAGGGGTGCACTAAGAAAGATTTTTGAAAAATTCTTAGATTTCTTTAAATAAAATTTTTAAGCTTTTTTGTAACATTTTTTAAAACTTGCATTAAAAATAAGTTATAAAATTTAAATCGCGAAAAAGATCATAAAAATTCCTTTAAAAAGGAATCTTTTTCGAATCTTTACCTTCATTTTCTGATTTTTGGTGAATTTTTAAAGATTAATTTTTAGAATTTAATTTATTAAATGCTGAACACGTGGCTTCTTTTCTTTTTGTAATACTCCAAATTAATTTTGCGTCACGTGCATAACAACGAAATAAATTGACAAAAAAAATATTAAAATACGATAAAAGATAGACTGAGATGGAAGTTTTTAGAGAATTTAATTCAAATTAGTATGTTTTATGAATATTAAACATACAAATTAATTGCATACATTGACCGTTGTATTTATTATATATATATGTGTGTGTGTGTGTGTGTGTGTGTGTGCATGCATGCATGCATGCATGGCATTAATTGCCTGCATTGACTGTTGTATTTAATTTTAATGTAATCAGGAGCGAAGCATGGGTATTCAGCTAGTCAGATAGAAAACAGAACTTTCATCGGACTCTCAGATCGTGAGTAATAAGAAGTTGGTGAGGTTTATATTGTACTGACAGATGACTGGGTACATGCTAAATATTCTTTTAGAAAAAATTTATGTAGTGTATTTAAAGATTATGTACAAGAAAATGTTGTGAAAGTAAAAACTTGCTTTCGATTTATATCCTTAAAATATTTTATTTCCTTTATAAGTTCATTATACACTTCAAAATTATTCATATTATTGTATGCGCTCGCTTTTTTAAAAGAATGCACCAGTGTATTTATTACCATGTTATTTTTTAACTCGCTTTCTTGTCTGTGTGTTTGTCCATTACAAATCTTGCAATCGGTTTTTAACTAACTCCCCGACTAGCAAGACATTTGAAACTTTTAGAATAGCTCAGAACACGATGACAATGCATTCTTTTAATACTTTTAGCCATCTTTAAGCAGTATTGAATTCATTTTCAGTTAATTTTGTTTGAAATGTAATTGCTCTCTTTATTAAGCGTTTGATCATTTTCTTTCAAGTTGATGGGGATAATTCATCATAAATTTTTTTAAAAAGTATTTATTAATACATAGAATTGTCAAGTTTATATGATTCAACAGAAAATTTAAAAACGTGGTATATAAAAAGTTCTTTTTTATCTTGTAATTATTACCTTCATATCAGTACAGTGGCTTTACCACGGCGTTTGTTAGGCCCCAAGACCCCATTCTCCCAGGAGCCTAAAATTCTGTAGAAATTAGTTATTCCAGTATAAACTTGTATTCCAGGCATGAAAATCCTTCCCTAGAGAGCCGTGGTAGCGTCACTGTATCAGTTGCAATCTTAATTTGCCATTATTGATAACACTAAAATTTGTTTTTAAATGCTATATTTTTCTTTTTCAGTGTTCTTTGGTGTCAGTAAGAACTTTGTATGTAATCACTAGGTAAGTCTAAATATCCATACTTTTGCATAGAAATTCTGTAGTAATCGCATCGCTTTTCTTCCTCACTTTTTCGGTGTATTTATTATATGCATTGATATTCCTAAATTGTCGAGAATTAATGACAACTTTGCAGACTTAGAACTTAAGGCTGCTGTGTACTAACTCCACTGGATTTGCTCACCTCAATGTTGACCAATGGAGAAAACGTGTCCAAGGATTGCCAACTTGGATTTAGTTTTTTATTGTTTTAATTTGTGCTCTGTAATAGAGAAATTTTACACCTTGGGGCATTTTTCGTTTTTTTTCAATGCAAATATTTTAAAATTTAAATTATTCGGGGGGAAAAAAATCT
The DNA here is from genome assembly GCA_907164885.2 of Dolomedes plantarius. Lineage (NCBI taxonomy): Eukaryota > Metazoa > Arthropoda > Arachnida > Araneae > Dolomedidae > Dolomedes > Dolomedes plantarius. The sequence continues at coordinate 38,052,690 of OU015490.1, read as the reverse complement.
GGTATAGTGTTTTATATGCTCCTCAATGTCTTTGGTGGACGTAATTTATAAAATGAATCCTGTTGCAAGATGTGCAGAAAAGTTCAGGCTATCTGAAAATGTCATTGTTAATGGATTATCAGCATTTGTGTAAGCCAGGGCTGTCAAACTCGCGGCTTGCGGCCCGCGACGAATATTTTTGCGGCCCAGCCAATATATTGGCACACAATAATATATAATAAAATAACCGACGCAGAATTATAATAAGATAGGAAGAATTCGCTAAATGTTTTTTAATGATACTTTTTTTGCTATTATTAAACAAAATGCATATTTATGTTGAATATACTGTAATTAGGTAAATAAACCTACGTTTCTATTAATATTGATTTTTTTTTGCGGCCCACCTATAGTTAAACCTTGTTTGTTTGGCCCAAGGTAGCCTTTGAGTTTGACACCCCTGGTGTAAGCTGTAAAGAGTAGACACATTTTCTCCATAGGTTAACGTTGAGGTGGGTGAACCCAATAGGTTTAGTATACAGTAACCTTAAAAGAGGTATCTATTACATTATCGTAGATCGTTCATATGATGACTGCATATTTGTACAGTAAATAAAATCTATTTTCGTTGTTAGCACTGTTTGGGTAAATTAGTTCATATCTTGAACAAATGGGGGAATAGTCCCATAACAAACAAAATGGTACCATTACTGCATGAATTCTAGATTCCTGCAGATGATGGTGAGCATATTGTTAATTTCGAATATTATAGTCAATGAACTACTAGAAACACTTATAATTGATAAAATTTCTGTAATTCAATTTTTTTTTTAATCTTTAGAATTTTTTTTTTCCTAATGAGAGTTTTAGCGTTTAGGTTGTTGATTCTTGCATTCAGTTTATTTCTTCAGAACTCTAGCTTATTTAACTGGAACTGAGGTTGGAAGTTTAAGAAATAATGAATACTCTACATAATCAAACTATCGTTTGTTTGTTATACAAGACCTTGCGACTTTTGAAGCGAGGAATTTTTACGATGAAATTGCAGCGTACAATGCGACGACATGGCAGCAAGACATGAAAAGTGTTTCCATATCTGCCGCTGCCTCCCACGACGTTGTTCTTGAATGATGTTTCCCTTATTTATATCAAAGAGTTCAATGATCATCGCTTTTGTGATTTGTCCGTTGACATATTCACACCAGATGCTCCTCGACCTCGCGATCTATTTTATTTCGAAATAATTTGGGCCGGATGAAGGGAGGATGCCGGGCTAGGGCGCTGGCATTCGGTACCAGAGTCCGTGGGTTCGAGTCCCACTGTTGGCATGGATGTTTGTAGCTGTTCGGAATCGGCTTTAAGAAGTAGGTCCCGGTCTAATTAGCCCTGGTGTAGCAAAAAAAATTACCGTAGTGCCCCCCACACTTCCCCCACCCCACCACCCCAAAAAAAATCAGGTAGTTTCTTCTAACAAAACTATCGCGGGTTAATAACGTAGGATTACTTATCGTTGCTTACCCCTTTTGTATGCATATAAGTATGTATGTGTTATATATATATATATATATATATATATATATATATTATGTACTAGATGGTACCCGTCAAAACTTGACGGTTATTAAGTAAACATTCCAATAAAAAAAAAGGTTCATAACCTTATTAAAATATTAGAAATTCATATGAAAGCCACGTGTGCTGGCAATTTAGAAATATTCAATAAAACACTTCAAAAAAATGTAAGAATATTTTGCGGTTCTATTAGGTATTCGCTTTGAAAAGCACGCTACCGTAAAGACACTTTTGAACATATCACTATCCATGCGCCGAGTTTGCAACTTTCCGAAAATACAAAATTTGATATTATTGTAATATCTGGTTAAAATAATCCCTATATATAAAACGCGTAGGTATGCGGCACAAAAATCTACGATATTTCTACACTTCGAATGGCAACGGCTGCAACTACCGGATGTAAACAGCGGCTGTCCGCAATTTAAAACCGCGTGTGTGTAGTGGCCGCATAAGTTACAACCGCTGATCTTTTGACAATACATGTTTAGACCTATCAAATCCATTGTTTAACCATGGACAGTTGTATGTAGGTTTATCTAGAATCCATTCTTTTGATTCTGTCGCTTTAGTATCTCCTACTTTTGAAATACTCAAATCTGTATATCAAGAAGTTTTATGAATATCATAGTTGAAATCCACACTATATTTTAAGTACTTGCTGAATTTTTGCTCCATTTTATAAGTGAGGAAATTTTCCCAAGAATTTATTATTTAATATGATTAAGTGTAGATATCTGAATTGTGAACAGTAATACATACAGAGAGTGATGTAATCAACACTGTATTTAAAATTTCCCCCCCAACAATTTCTTATTTCTTGTAATGGTAAAGTGTAGATATCTTAATTTTGAAAAATTGCTGAATTTTTGCTCCATTTTATAAATGAAGAAATTTTCCCAGCAATTTATTATTTAATATGATTAAGTGTAGATATCTGAATTGTTAACAGTAATCAGTAATTCATACAGAGAGTGATGTAATCAACACTATATTTAAAATTTTCCCCCTGCAATTTCTTATTTGTTGTAATGATAAAGTATAGATATCTTAATTTTGAAAAATAGTACATACAAAGAGGGATGTAATTTTTAAAATCATTGATGTGGGCTTTCTCAGTCTTATCTTTAACTCTGTTCTAAGGTAATGGAAATTCACATTTTTTGATCACGATGTTTTAGAATCAGCTTAATAGAGAATACCCCTTAACAACATATATTTATGATGACAGGTAATTGTAACATTCCTTACATATGTCACTTTCAGTTGCGTTGTTTTGCAAAAGGAAATTTAAAACTAAAAGTGACCATGCTGGTCACGCAGTGGCTAGTATGGTTAAAATATAAATAAATATATATATATATATATATATATAAAAAAGATGAATGAATGACTAACTTCATGTTTACATTTTCATGTCCCGAATATATAAAATGAATACTTGTTATTAATTTAATTAAAATGCTATGAAAACGTGAAAGGTATCGGAAAATTACAGACTTTTAAAAATTCAAGAAAATTTTGCCGTTATGTTAGGTATTCGCTCTGAAAAGCACACTACTATACAGTACATACCGTAGATAGTACATGTAAAAACGTGAATATTAGAAAATAATATACTGTTTTGCAACCTGATGTGTTGCAATTTAGAACATTGAAATTTACTTGAATGTTTGCTGTCTGATTTGTTAATTTTAAATTGTTTTCTAATTTGAAGGTGAAATTTTTTAATACTTTTTTTTATTAGATCTGAAAATAAAGTAATATAATTCGAGAAAGTGGCACAAAACAAAATAATAAAATGTCCCCTTATAATCACCTGAAATATTGTTTTAAGGTGACTGCCTACATTTGGAGCCAATTTTTTTAAAAAATCATTTTTTAAAGATTTTTTGTTTTTTATGGTAAAATAGCATTTGAAAATTAAAAAATAAACAAAAACTTGCCAGTAAATACCATACTTTTTTATAAATTGGTCAATTTGAAGTAATTTTCAATGAAAATTAGCTAAAATGCGACACATCTGACAGTTATCTTAAATGACCCACAATCTAAGAGAAATTTTAAAATTTTAAAATGTTGCAATATGAAAATTTCCCCCAATTCATCATTCCTCTCCTTATAAAAACAGCCCCAAACACAGTGGCGTATGCAGGGGAGAGGTTGATGGGGGTTAACCCCCCCCCCCCCCTTTTTTCTGATTACATATATTACTTAAATAGGTTCAAGCTCTGCACTGATTGCTGAAAACTACTTTTTCATAGTAACCCCCCCCCCCCCCCACTTATGAAAATTTCGGCGTATGCTGCTGCCCAAACAAAAACTATTTAACTATTTATTATTATGCATCAATTATTGAGCGTCATTTCATTAACAATAGCATCTAAAACATTTCCCAAAAATTTTATCAAATTATATGTATTATTGTGTGAAATATCATGATAACGGTAAAGATTTGTGCTAAAAACATAATTCTGAGAAAAACTCAGTTCAAGTTGTTTGCCACTTCAATTTTGTAGCAGACATTTTTTAAAATAGCTATAACTCTGCTTCTAATTGATGTAGAATGAAAATCAAAACGGTTTTGAAAAGAGAAAAGATTGAATTGCACGATTCCTGGAAAAAATAAAATTGACCAAAATAGTCAAAAAATGAAATTTTCAACGTAGGCAGTCACCTTAAAAGATACACTATCATTGCAATAGAATGCTTTACTAAAAATTATTACAGTGAGGTTTTTTTTAAAAAATATTGAAGTTTATAATTAAAAAACGTTCTTGGAAAAAAAAACCATGCTTGCAGCTGATTTTAAAATCAGACTTGTACAGTCTAACTAATGCAGCCAGATATTTAGAAACAATACTGCTAATTCAATCTATTTCAATGTAATATAAATATTTTATATAATCATGTATTATGCTATATATATGTATAAATATATTAAACAAAAATAAAATATATAAATAAAATCAGATTAAAATATCATGCAAATTATTCACGTGCAAATAATTTTTGCATGTGTATTTCAATTTAATGTACATATATTATATCTTATGCTATATATATGTATAAATAGGCTAAGTATAAATATATTAAGCAAAAATACAATATATAAAGAAAATCAGATTAAAATATCATGCACATTATTCACGTGCAAAAAATTTTTGCACGTGTATTTCAATTTAATGTACATATATTATATATTATGCTATATATATGTATAAATATATTAAGCAAAAATAAAATATATAAAGAAAATCAGATTAAAATATCATGCAAATTATTCACGTGCAAAAAATTTTTGCACGTGTATTTCAATTTAATGTACATATATTATATCTTATGCTATATATATGTATAAATAGGCTATGTATAAATATATTAAGCAAAAATAAAATATATAAAGAAAATCAGATTAAAATATGCAAATTATTCACGTGCAAAAAATTTTTGCATGTGTACATATATTATAATGTACATATATTATATCTTATGCTATATATATATATAAATAGGCTATGTATAAATATATTAAGCAAAAATAAAATATATAAAGAAAATCAGATTAAAATATCATACAAATTATTCACATGCAAAAAATTTTTGCACGTGTATTTCAATTTAATGTACATATATTATATATTATGCTATATATATGTATAAATAGGCTATGTATAAATATATTAAGCAAAAATAAAATTATAAAGAAAATCAGATTAAAATATCATGCAAATTATTCACATGCAAAAAATTTTTGCATGTGTATTTCTTTTTAATGTACATATATTATATCTTATGCTATATATATGTATAAATAGGCTATGTATAAATATATTAAGCAAAAATAAAATATATAAAGAAAATCAGATTAAAATATCATACAAATTATTCACGTGCAAAAAATTTTTGCATGTGTATTTCAATTTAATGTACATATATTATATATTGTTAAATATATATATATATGTATAAATATATAAATATATGTATAAATATATATTAAGCAAAAATAATGTATATAAACTAAAGAAATTCTGATTAAAAATCATACAAAGTTATTGAATCGTTACTAAACACGTATTAGATGTGGAATATATAGAATTCCATGTGTTGTAAATGCAAAAAATCTGTATACTGAAGATTTGGCCTTTTGAACCGGTAAGCTTTTGTGACGTACAGTTTAGAATATATCACTGCGCATGCGTCAAGTTTGCAACTAAATTCGACATTATTGTAATATTAAATTGTAATACTGTATTGTAATATATATTATATATTATGTATTAAAAAATATATAGTATATATTAAAATATATATATTATATATGGTTAAAATAATGAAAACCTGTTTTACTGTGAAAAAAATTCTGATTCAATTTTTCTTAAATTAACGAATCACGGTGAATGAATGACTCACTTGTGTTTACATTTTCAAGTTCTGAGAAACACTATGATAACGCGAAAGGTGGCGGAAAAGAGATAATTCTCTAATGAAGAGATAATTTTGAAATAAAATTGATCGAAATAAAGTTGATTTGTGTCGATATTACGCTGTTTTAATTACAATTATTTGGGTTTAGTTGGCAAATAATCTTTTTGAACTTTACTTTTAACTTGTTAAGCCTAACTCATAAAACAAAATGGATGCCAAATGGATGGATATGAGGTGGTCGCTCCGGACGCGTTACGGACAGAGTCGACTACAGAACACGGCAACTATTATAAGGATGTATGTATGGGGTGTACTGGAACTGAGGAACGACGCCTTGTTACACACTCACAGGGTTTATTTCATCACTACACAAGACACTTAAACATATAATATAATGAAATGAGGTTTCTTAGCTCCTACTCGAGCAAAGCGATCTTTCCTCCGCGAGAGCGTACTTCCAACTTCCGTATTTCGTCTTCAAACAGGAAGTGGTGGAAGGGCCCTCTAGCGGCTAAAAGTAACTCGCTCCCACATATATATACACACACGTGTGTGTGTGTAAGAATAGTTGGTTGTCTAGGGATTTTAGGGGTTGTCGTCAACTTCTAAATCATTACACGACTCAAAAAAATTACTATTAACATCAGACAAACAATTGTATTTGACGAAGCGATACATTAAACATAAAACAATTAGAACTAAACAACCGCAGTTATATCTTCATAACAGAAATTACTCCTTTGTACTACGTCGTTATCTGAAAACAAAAGTCACCATAGCCGTCTCCTGGGAACGTCTTAACACTGCTGAAAGTCAATTTGCGAGGTGTCAATTTGAGTTATTCTGAGTGGTTCACGGAGAGTTCACAGATGACGCTGGCTGGAATGTAGAAGCGTCAGCGGCGGTTGCCAGAAGCGGGGGCCAAAAGTGGGTGCTAGAGGGCGTTCCCCCCCCCCACACACACACATATATATATATATATATATATATATATATATATATATATATATATATATATATATATATATATATGCATATATGCACTAGCTGTTTACCCGGCGTTGCCCAGGTTTGTACTTATCTCAATTTTTTTATTACACAGGAAAAGGAATGGAGTCTACATATAGTGTAAAATTTAAGTAATTTAATTTACAGGTATTTAAAAGCAAAGTATACAAATGATAAAGTAAAATTACAAATTCCTCTATTATTAATTTAACTCAAAACTTGATTATAAACATTTTTAATTTCTTATATTCCCCTCAGTGACTCCGAAACTATGGATTCGACACTACTCTCGGTCATTTTGGACATTTTATATTCACCCTTTCTCCCCCTGCCTCCCCCCCCCCCCCAATACTGAGGAGCGCTGAACTCTCACTTAAACGGTGTCGGATGTGTCACTATTAATCTCAGCGACCCCGAAAACTATGGATTCGACACTAATATTAGTCGTTTTCGATTAATTTTATGTGCCCCCTGCCCCCTTAGGGGTGCTAGGAGTGTCTCTCCCCCCCCCCCCCAGTGTTTTCCGCGGGAGTGGTAACAACATCTGTACAAAATTTCATCTCAATCGGATGGACCGTTCGGGAACGTATAAAGGACACACAAAGAAACATTCTCTTTTATATATATAGATGTCAAAATTTTGACGCATTTTGGTACTTCTCTGTAACTGTTTACTGCTTGCCCAAGCGATACAGATTGAGTTTGGCGCCCTGCCAAAATTATAACTCGCGGAGGGCCGCGCGCGTAGTATATATGTTCTCCGCATATTTCTTTTTGGAATTGGGTGATTCTCAAAGAAACGTTAATTGCAGCGCGTTTAACAGCGCGAGAAGCAGGTGACACATTGTTGTAGAGTCTTATATTTTTCAGGTACTCATTTCCAAAATGATGTTTACGAAAGCACCTGTCTGAGTGTCTCGGGCCGCACGTAAAAGCTTAGTTGGCCGCAGTTTGAATATCCCTCGGATAGGGACCGCAGAATGTCTTTGGGCCTGTTCACTTAGAATCCGTCAGCGTTCAAACAGGACAGTTTATCTCTCTCTCTCTCTCTCTCTCTATATATATATATATATATATATATATATATATATGTATATGTATGTATATGTATGTATATGTATGTATATGTATGTATATGTATGTATATGTATGTATATGTATGTATATGTATGTATATATATGTATGTATATGTATGTATATGTATGTATGTATATGTATGTATATGTATGTGTATGTATATGTATATGTATATATATATATATATATATAAAAACAGTTCCGTAACTGACTCATTCACTGACTGACATACAACGCACAGACCAAACCGCTGGGCCTAAAGGGCTGAAATTTTGCATGGCGATTCTTATAGTGTAGGGGTGCACTAAGAAAGATTTTTCAAAAATTCTTAGATTTTTTAAATTAAGTTTTTAAGCTGTTTTTTTTTACTTTTTTTACGTTTGCTTTTAAAATAATACTTTGAGGGTTATAAAATTTATATCACGAGAAAGATCATAAAAAAATCCTTTAAAATGAAATTTTTTTCGAATCTATACCTCTATTTCCTGATTTTTGGTGAATTTTTAAAGATTAATTTTTAGAATTTAATTTATTAAATGCCGAACACGTGATTTCTTTTTCTGGTACTTTAAATAAATTTATCGTCACGTGCATAACAACTAAATAGTCAAAAAATATTTTTTTTTTCCTTGCTAATGCGGCAGACAATTGGACATTATCCAAAAAAATTTTAAAATACAGTAAAAGAAATGTTCTACAAACTACTATATTAACTGTACTATATTCTTTAGTATTCTTTATATTAGATTTAATTTGAATTTTTTCTTCTACGTTATTTTGTCTATAAAATTATCCTTTACGATTTTCTTATAAATATATTTTACATCAATTGTATACATTGATCGTCGTATTTATCATATATATATATATATATATATATATATATATATATATATATATATATATATATATATATATAATATAGTCGAACCTCCATATATCGAAGTAGCAAATTGCCGGAAAAAAATTCGATATATAGAAATTTCGATATATAGAATTGATCTTAGTTTTATCATAATTCTCCTAAAACATTAAAATTAAAGATAATTTTCGTATACGAAACTCCATTTCCAATTTATATGCTAATCCCATTAAATGAAAGTTAATAACTAAAAAATAAATTAATGTGAAAGATTTATTGAGTACTATATACCTTTTTAAAAAAAACAAAAAAACAATCCAGTTAGTGGTTACAGTGATCATGGTTACATTCTGTTTTAAAAAACTGCGAATATCTTGCTGCACAGCCAGTTTTGCGGAAAGTTAATCGAAGAAATGCTCGCATTTAGTCGTCCCTGATGAAGTTTTTAATGGACTGTTTTCCACGAATTGAAGTCCACGAAGTATTGTTTCATACTCCAAAAATTGGGAGATTTTATTCTAAAGTGGAATGAAATCTCCCAATATGTCTTCAAAAAAATTTCGAAATATAGAGATTATTTCGACATATAGAAACAGTTTTTCTATGTAATGAACATGGAGATTTGCTAAGAGTTCGATATAGGGAAGTTCGATATATGGAGGTTCGACTGTATATATATATATATATATATATATATATATATATATATATATATATATATATATATATATATATATATATATATATATATATATATATATATATATATATATATATATATGGCATTAATTGCATACATTCACCGTTGTATTTAATTTGAATGTACTCCGTAGAGAAGTACGGGTTTTCAGCTAGTCCCTCGGTAAACAGTCACGACTTTTTTTTTATCTCGGAGGTTCAAAGCTATCTTCTACCAAAGACGTACTTAAACTGCGCGGCACACCAAGCTTTTATGTGCGACCCAAAACACTCGCGCTCATTATTAGGCTGGTGAATTTATAAACACAATTTTGGAAACTTGGGCCTGAAAAACGCAAAAATGTGCCACTTGCTGCTCACGTTGTGTGCAGTGTTTCTTTGTGCATCATCCTGTTCCAAAATGAAATATGCGAAGAACATCTATAGAAATCGGCTTACTGATTCTTACCTTGATGACGTATTGAGAGTAGCTTATAGCAAGTTTAAAATTGTTTAAAATTGTCGAAAGTTTGTTTCAACACTTAAAAATCGTATTTATTTTGAAATAAACGCGTGAATACATTTAAGTTTTAGTTTTAGTTTTTACGTTATTACCAGTTGGTACCCATCAAAACATGACGGCTAGATAGTAAATAAATGTACTAATAGACAAATTATACTCAACACATCATTGTCAAATGTTGAAAATCATAATGCGCAGAAACAAATTAATGTGCTTAAGCGGCCTCGTGCTTAGAGAGGATCTAAAGCCAGATTTAAAAATGTCACTGAGCATGCGCAGAAAGCAATTGTTCTAATTGTAAATTATCGCTAATTAAACAGCGCGAAATAGACAATTTCCATGAGGTTTAATCTTATATTTCACAAACATAATTATCATAAAAATAATGACACAGAGAGATCTAGACTCCTCTGAATAAACGTGTTTATCATTAAAACATGTCACTAAGCATGCGCAGAAACAGTGAGTTTCTAAAGACATATTTAAACATGCCACTGAGCATGCTTAGATATCAATTTTTAATTGTAAATTAACGCTAATGAATAGAAATTGCGGTTACAAAAACCAAATTTGACAAATCTACAGATTACAATCTTCCGTTTAAGCTCAAAACGAAGTAAATTGATGCAGCAGTTTTCTTTCACGGACTGCCCAAAAAGTGGGCTTAGCAACTTAAATATATAGATACTATGAGGTATAGTATACTATGTTGAGGCCCGCGTAACGTAGCAAACATATGCATGTGTCCGAGAGAAATAAAAGATTAAGTACGGTTGTTCTAGCACAAGTGTCTGCCCACACAGACTTTTGCAACTGCCATTTTAGAATCGGGATATTGTAACAACGCCAGCATACTAACTCCTTGTCTCAACCGCTGTGAGAGTAGGAACTCTAGCAGCAAAGTCTCACCTCCCTGGATAAAAAGGTTTTTTTTCCTTGTGACCAGACAGGTTGCGAAAAAGTCAGACGCAGACGAGACCTCAACCTTTTTTCCCCCCGCCCACGAGTTTTCTTAACTGCTGAGATGTGTCAACACAACCGAATTTATTGTAATTTAATGGGTTTTTTTTAATAAACTAGCAGCATTACTCGGCGAGGTCCTGGATTCTAAGAATGGTTGTTTGCCAAAATCAGTTTAAAAATTCAATATAGCATAAATAACATAGAAGAGACTACCTGAGGTTTTTTTTTATACTAACGAAACTACCGAGGGTTATTATCGCAGAATTACTTTTATCGTTGCTTACTTTTTTGTTGTTGTGAGGAACGTAATCGTCTGCCACTCTTGATTTATAACTCGCGACGACCGTTTTAACGTCTGAAATTTTGCTTTACCGCTTACCGTTATGGAGGAACGTAATCCTATGTTGAAAAAGCTTGCAAAATCAGTGGCGCACCCAGGGGGCCCTGCCCCTCCCCCCCCCCCCCCAAAAAAAAGTAGAAATGTTGATTTTGCATTATAAATTTTTTTTATTCGTTCATCTCGCCCCCCCCCCCCCATGCATTATATTTTTATCCATTCATCTCGGCCTCCCCAAGAAAAATCCTGGGTGCGCCACTGTGCAAAATGATATACACATCATTAAAATGAAAACCCAGTCCCAGACGACCACAGTTACAATACAATCAGTAAACACCCTACCATGATCCTAGACCACGGAGAAAGGGCCTGTTCACATAGAATCCGTCCGCGTTACTCGTATTGGCATGTTTTAAACCCATCACAGACCTTTACAATTTCGTGGCTAATCGTTTGGAGTTTAGTCATTGGTTAAATATATTTCAATACGAGTAACGATGACGGATTCTATATGAATAGGCCCAATGCCTCAACGTCAGCTGTAAAGATTCCGTTGGAGCTGATAGGTTAACCCCTTGAGGACCAGCGCGCGGAAAACGAATTGCAGTCACGGGACCGAACGCTCCGAAATGGAGCGTCGCCACCGGCCCACGCATTTTGAGCAGTTAAGCCTAATTTTACAAAAAAATTCATATAAAATCAGCATTTTAATATAATGACTTCAATTTTACAAATTATGTATATAATATACTACTTCTTAAAATGTATTAATATAATGAATATAACGTTAATAGAAATAAATGAAACGTGCAAAATACTATAATTATACTTAATCACACGGAAACAAATACTGTATACACGAAACCAAAATTACAAATACGATATTAAAAAAAAGAAAATTAAGCAATAATTACCTGTAGATAATTAAATTCCAATTTAAATATTCTGTTGTGCGTGGAATAGTTCAAAACAAGGATCGACACACAGTCCTATGTTGCATATTTTGCACTTATAATACGATGTTTTCTTTCGCTTTTCCTTGTTTTTAGCGCACACAACCCATCGCCTTCTACCTTTATAACCGTTTTTGTCAATTTAAATTTTCGGAAAATGTCTTCCAGATAAACGGAAAGGTTGAGTGCCAGAGGATTTTGGACAAATTTTTAAGTTTCTTTGTTTTGCGAACTGTTCTATTATCTGATTAACAACTCTGGATCTGAATTCCAAAGCCGGTATTTTCTCTCCTTTTACCTTCGAATATATTACATTTGCATTTAGAAGTGCCATATCTAACAAACCCAAAAACAGCTTTTTATGCCATTTCACTGTTTTTCTAAATGCTGGATAGTGATTAATGATAGAATTGCCAGTGTCAACACCTCCCATATTTTGATTACAACACATATTATTTCACTCTTAGTTAGGTATCTCGGTCTTTTAGCCATGGATAACGGAATGAAACTGAATATAACCCCACCCCTTAAATTAATGGCCAGCAGTCTCATGATGTATATACAGGCGATGTATATACGAAATCAAAGTGATTTCGTGTTCAAGAAAAAGAAAAAAAAATCCAAAACATCTACAAAAAACACCCAGAAATATTTCTCTCTCATACCCTGTAACAGTCAGTTAGATGCACTTCACCATATTCTCCTAACGAAAAAAGCAAAGCAATAAATAAAAACGCCGGCGTCCCTTTAACACATACGTGCACTTTAAAGAGCCGTGATTCACAGTTTGTTTACACCAATAAATCTATCAAATCCAGAAGCACAGAACAGAAAAACAGAAACTAATGCCCGTACATGAAGGTCAAATGCCATATGACTCGACCGTTGTAAAAACTGTTACCATTTAGCGCCATCTACTAGTATTTAAAAAATTCAAATAAATCGTTCCATTTTCAAATTACGGATACGCGACACTGGGCTCCCCGTGATGATCAGAGTTCTTCGCCTATGCGAGACGCTGGTCTGATAACAGTGGAATCGTTACGCTCGTCGCGAACGGGTTAAATTTTTTTACGCTAACGCTCTAGATTCTTTGTGCACAGGCCTTTGTAGGCTGCTACGTGGCCTGAGATCTTATTCTGTTATGCTCAATACTGTTTTTTTTTCCCATTATCAAAATTGGCAATAGCAGCATTAGCTGCAATTTCTGCCACTTTAAAAAAAAATAAAAATAAAATGTGGTAGTTCTTGGAAAATAAGACTAGATCAAAGCTTTTAAGATTTGCAGACATTTTATGCTCTACCTGGAATATACTTTTTTTTTTAACAAGTCTAGGTGTTTTAAATAGCACACGTTTCATGTCATCTATAACAGCTACAGGAGCTGATATTCCTTGCTTAAATTTACCGTGCTTCACTTGTAGTAGCTTTTCTTACATGGACATCAAGTATCGAAACCATTGCGATTAAAGTCATATGACTACATCGTCCGAAAGATACTGTGAAGTCCATACTGTTATTTACACGACACGAGCATTATTAGAATGTTTCCCCCTTCATTCCGTTGCTGTTAATTGATCGGTAAGGACATCGGTTAATCGACCTTGACCACTAAGAAGGTTTTTATTGCTGTTATCTTCCATGGTGCTCATCCTTTAATTTCCGTGAATGTCCATTTAGTCGGGGCCTGCACACTCAATTTTTGAGACTTCAACATTGCATGACTTGTATTTGAAATTGCTAAATATGTTTTACAGTCGCCGTCACCAATATAAGGAATCGGGGGCCCGGGTCGAATCCCCAAAACCCTATTAAATACTTTCGTGTCTGGTACGGAAAGGGGCACATTAAATCTGTAAACAGGAAAGTCCTGTGAGGTCAGAGAATGGGAGAAGGTACGAGCCCCTCAGATGTTGCCCCTTGGGTGCTTGGTCTAAATTGTGGATCTATTCATCAGAAGGGATTCAATCTTGGAAGGCCTTGGTCGCTATGTCGAGCCTTGTCTGGTGCATTGTAAATTGGAATTTGGAATCGGGATATATACTTTTCTTCTGGTCAGGAAAATATGCCAACATACCATTTACCCCCATCTAGGCAGAGACGACCCTAATGGTGTTTACAACTGTTCGGTTTTCCATTCTATGGCAATTTTTTTCGTTATCGTATCTTTTTAGCGATTCACACCCTGTCAGGAACAATCCTTTCCGAAGTATGATATTAACTAATCTTGTCTCGTTCCAGTAACATTAGTTACACCTAGAGCGAAGAATGACCTAGTTATTACTCTACCATTTTCGAAAACTGTCAGATCTGATAATTCAGTCCGTTTCATTTATCTTCTTTCTTCAAACGTTTTGCAGCAATAGTGCTGGCTGTCCCATGTGTATATTTTATAGTTTTATGGCATGGCTTATGTGTTACTTAATGATGTGAAGTACATGGACCCTTTAAAATGTTTTTGATATTGTAAGGGCCTGTTCACATAGGAGTCCGTTGCGTAGCGTTAAAGGAAAGATGACGTTGAGACGAAAATAGACCAATCATAGGCGTTAAAAATTTCATTGCTAATCGTTTGGAGGTTTGTCATTGGTTAAATATATTTCAATACTTTAACGCTCCGCAACGGACTCCTATGTGAACAGGCCCTAATCCTTGTTCTATCCACCTGATATCTCAGTTGAGGGGCAAAGGAGACTTCATATCTCAAATGTGATGCGTTAAGTGGAAAAAAAAATAGTCTTTAAAACTACTTTACATATAGCATTTTAAAATTCAAATTGAAATCAGCACTGTTTTTTTTCCGCTTTCACTGTAGGTTTGATGCTGTTGAATATAGATCCTGACTGGTAGAACATTTATTTCCTTATAAAAAAAGAAATTTTTTTCCTTTAATTTTTTTTTCTTACTACAACGTAGTCGAAAGACTGTATCCACTTAATATCAGCCGAATCAAATGCGATGTTCATTCTTCCTTCTCAATACAGAATTTTTAAGATGTTCGTATTCCCCTTTGAGCCTCTACAAAGTGTATTGTTTTCACTTGTCACACTTAGAATCCGTCAGCGTTACTCGCATTGAAATATATTTAACTAATTACAAACCTCCAAACGATTATCAACGAAATTGTTGAGGCCTGTGATTGGTTTAAAATATGAGGCGGTGAAAGGCAAAGTGGTGTAAGTCAAAAGAGTTTAACTGCCAAAACTACAAAAAATTCCACCATAAATTGAACAAATTAAAATTCATAACAATTATTACAATATTGCAAATAACTATTTACAATTCCACCATAAATTGAACATGGAGATTACATATTTGACACCAAATGAAAAAAGTTGAAAATGTGACTTACACCACTTTGCCTTTCAACGCCTCATATGTCAATACGAGTAACACTGATGCTGAAGGATTCTATGTGAGCAGCCCTTATTGTTGTACGACATTCCTTGGCGGCAATAAAGTGAAAATAAGAGCCTAAGTTTCCGCCCGATAGAGTATTGCAATACTTCCATTACCGGAACAGACAGTTACAAAGTGTGCTACAATCGGGATTCAGTCTTTGGTCATCGAAGTAATGGGCTGACACTTTAACCCTTTAAGGGGACAACAACCTCTACCGTTTGCACAATGCAGATTTTTTTACCGATTGTTTTTAACCTAAAAAATCTTGCAAAATTTTCTAATTAAAGGTTGCAAAATGTTTTTGCTTCTTTAAACTCATAAAAGATGGCAGCACTAGCCATTTTCTGCTCATTTAACTGGAATACGTTGAATGTAAGTGAATAGAAGAGTAGATTTAAGCATTCACACTGTGCAAACGGCGCCCCTGAGAGGGTTAAGGCTGCTGTGCATTAACCTTATTGGATCCGCACACCTCAATGTTAACCTGTGGAGAAAATGTGTCTAAGGATGGCCAGCTTGGATTTAAAGATTTTTTTAATGCAAATATTTTAAATTTAAATTATTTGTGGAAAAAGTAATGTTTTAAACTCTCATAAATTCCTTTGGTAGACTAAATTAATAAAATGAATTCTGTTGCAAGGTGCAGAAAAGTCCAGGCTATCTGAAAATGCCATTTTCATTGGATTATCGGTATTTATGTAGCTGTAAACAGTAAACACATTTTCTCTATAGATTAACATTGAGGTGAGTGAATCCAATAGGGCAGGGGTGGGCAAATAGCGGCCCGCTACAGATTTTTTTGTGGCCCGCCAAGACACCCAGAAAAATCCGGACAGCGAAAATCTCCATGGCAGCCAGAAAAACTGCCAATATTTAATTAAATTTATATTGATTTTTATGATACAATTTATACCTTTTTCTGAAATGCAAAGTTAACTAATAAATGCAATAATTTTAAAAGGTGCGCCCGCCCGCCCGCCCCCCCCCCCCCCCCCCGCTAACCTCCGCTTCCACAAAGTGTCCCCCGGGCCAAAACAATTGCCCTCCCCTGCAATAGGGTTAGCACACGGCAACCTTGACCGCATTTACCAACACGAGCTCCTAGCGAAGGCAGATGATTTCGCCTGATATGGTGATGCAATGCAGATTTTAGAACTCTTAATAATGCCAGTTATTCCTTGCCGAGAGTCTGATACCCTAAGGTGGTATCAATTAGTTCCCACTTTAGATAAAAAGATTGGAGATATACTCGGCAGAAAGAATGCTTTCACAGCGAGACAAGGATTGTAGCAATTTGAAGTAATGCTGATTCGCATTTGTGATGCTCATGTCACATTTTTAACGACTGATGATGACTGTTTAGCAAGGGCTTCCTCACCCCGCCCCCTTTTCACCTTTGTACTGTTTATTTATATCGTCGACTTTACCTTATATGAACATTTGAGTATTTGAGAAACATCGTGTCTTTTAAAAAGTTTAAAAGATGTCCTGAAGTTGAATGTCCTAAAGTGGATGTGTTCTAAAGTATTTTGTCAAAGTAAGCTATCTCGGAGACATCATTTCTAACCAAAAGTATAACTATCGATTTAAAAAAAATTGTAAGGATTGACCAAAATCTCAAAACCCTGGGGATCTTTGAAACTGCGATGGTCTAAGAATATCTAGGTCATCGTACATACTAACAGAAGTAAAATCTGAATCCGAGTGAACGGCTGACTGCGAGAGTGTCTCTAATAATCATGAAGAGGCGCCCCCCCCCTCCAAAAAATAATCGTGAAAGGAGTATGGCCAAGATGTAAAGACTTTATTTTGGACATAAAACGTCCTAAGCCTTTATTATTCGCTTCTCGGAGGAAAAAATCCCCCGGGATTTTGATAATTAAGGGCGTAAAAATATACATCTCTAGCATACATGTAGCCTGGGACCTAGGTTTCGTTCTTGTTCCGGTGAGTTCGCTGAACAGAAAGGTATTCCAAATGCGGAATTTCTCCCAATTTTTATTGGTGACTGACAAAGTACTGCCAATCCAGCCCACTTATGGAAGAACCATCGTGTAAACACGCAGTGTGGTACAAAATTTGGAGCACAAAATGCATGATCCTTTCTTGGTGGGCAGTTGCATTTTGTCAATCAAGAGCATGTTATTCTTTTTGTTTTTAAAAGAGAAAAAAAAAGGCACATTCAGTTTTTTGGTAACAAAATTTTTAGGGATCATTTATCGCACCATTCATCTATTCGGTTGAGCGGCAATTGCACTCTGCCAGTTGCTCTTTCCGGAGTTTAGTCCGATGTGAATAATATAATGTCCGCAAAGGTCACAGAGGCAGGAATATCCCGGTTTATTCCTAGAATTGCTACGCTGAACAGAGTTGGACTGATTACCGATCCCAGTGGGAATCCTTTATTTACTTTGATATAGATTCCTGGCCATTTATCGATTCCTTTATCAGACGATTTTTTAAAGAATTTGGCTAGGTATTGCAACATTTTACCCCTGATATCCAGCTTCATTCACTACAACAAGATTGTCGCATGCGGTATTTTATCAAATGCAACTTCAAAATCTAGATGTACTGCAGCAGTTCATAGGTTTGGTTTGATTTGGAGCGCTACGGTCAACTTTTTGCTACACGAAACAGTTCATAGCATTTTTTAACGTAGGACTACGTTCCTCAATGGTGTTCCTCCTGAGGGAAAAAAAAAATTGTCCTCCATCGCGAATTTATAATTTTGGAAGCGCTCCAAACCCAGTAGCAGTAAGCAGTTGAACAGAAAAGCACCAAAATGCGTAAAAAAAAAGGGAAGCAAACGATGAGTAATCGTACGTTAATTACCCGCGGTAGTTTTGTTAGAGGAGACTACCTGAAATATATATATATATATATATATATATATATATATATATATATATAGGTGGTTATCAAAATAATGGAAACACCTATCAATATTAGTGGTGTTTATGAATGTGCTTTGTATTCCTTAAAAAAAAACAAGTCTGGCTACCGGTATTTTTTTTATATAATATAGTGCATGTATTACTCTACTGTCAGGTAGCAGTAATGAAGCTAAGGGCATCGTGCTTTTGGGGGGAACAGCGTAAAATGTTAAACCTTGCAGACCTTGTAAAAAGGACAAATTCTTGGAGCGCGTTTAAATTGAAGTATATTACTGCAACCCCCAGGCAAAACGGCTTTTTTTAGCTGTGGTATCGAAAATCATGATAGCATACAGAGTGCACGGAAAAGCATCCTTTGCCAAACAGAATGGTGGACGAAAGGGAGAGCTGAGTGAAAGAGACGAGGTATTGAAGAGGATTGTGACACGAAGAAAGAAAACAACTTCAACCAAAATGACCGAAGAACTCAATCGGCATCTGCATGTTCTGGTATCAAGCATTAGAGGTAGAAGGGAACTTCACAAACAAAGCATTTACGGAAGAGTAGTTATTCCCAAGCCACTTGTAATAGATGCCAATACAAAATATCGTCCACAATGGTGCCACGAGCGCAAATCCTGGTCGAGTAATGTGTCGAAAAACGGCATTTGGTCCGACGAAACAGGACGTGCGAATGTCTGGTGAACACCTACACAAGCGTGGATGTCTCATCTCAACTGTCAATCATGGAGGTATATCTATCAGGGTTTGGGGTGCCATCTCATGGTTTTCTTCAGGCCCTATTGTAACCCTAAAAGGGAGATTGAATGAGAAGGACTATGTCGAAATTTTAGCTACTAGTCCATCCTATGATGCAAACACTGTTTCTTGCAGGAGATGGAGTTATTCGGTATGATAATCCCCCTATACATACAGCTAAATCTATCAAGTATTGGTTTGAAGATCATGAAAAAGAAGTCAAATAAATCTTGCCCTGTACATCCCCCCCCCCCCGTCTATAAATCATCCAACCACTGTGATCTGTATAAGCGTATAGATAAAGGTATCGATATCCGCCATAGCATTTCTACAGGAACTTTCATGCTTTTTCCCTTCAGAATTGTATAATATATTCTTAACCACTATTTATGACTTGTATAATCCAATTCCAAGGTGAATCAGGTGGTATTACATGACAAAGGTGATCCTGCCCCGTATTAAAGGTTTTATGATGTTTCTTGTTTCCATTATTTTGATAACCACCTGTGTGTGTGTGTGTGTGTGTATATATATATATATATATATATATATATATATATATATATATATATATATATATATATATATATATATATATATATATATATATATATTAAATGAAATCCCTGGTAAATATTTCTCGGGAATATAAGAATCATTTTTACACCCCTGTCAAAAATGACCTCTCAAACTTCAAAGATTGACAGCTCAAGTTGCCAGCTGATATTCAACCACTCCAGTTTGATTTTGCTACTTGCTATCTGGAAGTTTCAGCTCCTAGAAATGCTGGCGCGGTTTTCGAAAAGGTCCTGCTCGGAAAGGGGCAAATATAGCTCAAATGATGAGTTGAAATACTTTACAAGCTTTTAAGGTAGGTGATCTGGGGTTGCTTTTAGTGGTCTAGACAGTCCCAGCTACATTATGAAACCATAAAATGTAGTCAGCTGAATACCTGAAATCTCCTAGATTGTATTATCAGTATGGATATCCTCTCACTTTACTTGCTTGATTAATCTTGGCCGAAAATGACCACAAACCCTTATGATAATCGGTCGTAAAAAAAATAATTAAAAAATCGGATTTCTAGCTGTACTTAAACATTTCCTCCGGAATAATACATATATTTTATACTGAAAACTAGCTGAAAACCCGCGCTGAATGTACTCCGTACGAACGGAGTACATTCAAATTAAATACAACGGTCAACGTATGCAATTTATGCCAAAAAATAAATATATATATTTATAATAAATGCGATGATCAATGTATACAATTGATGTAAAATATATATCTACAGTCCGACCACGGAAGCTAGGTCCCTGGAAGCTGTTACGCATGCGCGAGAAAAGCTAGTCTACTTAGAAAATAGGGGAAAACGTCATATTTTCGGATGTGTTTGTTTATGAAATACGGAATGTATTCCAGACTGCTTTTTGTCCGCAATTTTAAAGTTATTTTTTAAAACTTTATTTTTGATCGAATATGTGAATAATAATTTCAAAATAATAAAAAGAAAGAAGCAAATCTATTTAAAAAATAGGAGTTTTATTATAGAAGTGGATATTTTCGGATTACATCACAATCAAAATTATCTAAAGCTACGTTTTCGGTGGTTCTTTTTTTTTTCTGACGTTTCCTCGGAGATTCAAATTTTGGAGTTTCTTCACCCTTTGCTTCTCTGCGTATTCTTTTTACACTGGACATTGATATCCCGGTCATTTCACTAGCTTTCTTTAGGGATTGCGAAAGTGGAACAATAACATTTCCTTCTAGTGCTTCTTTATCACACAATTTAATTACATTGTGTATTATACGTTTACAATCACTACGGAACGGCTTATTCCGAGCAGTTGTGTTGGGTAAATGATCCAGTAATTTTAATATAATAATCAAAATAACAGACGAGGAAAAAGCAAGCAAGCGCAGTTAGTAACCGATTCTAAAGAATGTCGAGAGAATACGAGACTTTTCCCATTCCTTCCTCAGCAGCCTTACCTACAGAGTGAATAGAATCGTCTTGGCACTGTGCCAACCGTGGTTCTTCGTACTGTGGTCGGACAGTATCTATATATATTTATAAAAAAATCGTAAGGGATATGCATTTTTTTTGGATAATATCCAATCGTCTGCTGCATTTGAAAGAGAAAAAAATATTTTTTTGTCTATTTAGTTGTTACGCACGTGACGATAAATTTATTTAAAGTACCAGAAGAAGTCACGTGATCGGCATTTAATAAATTAAATTCTAAAAATTAATCTTTAAAAATTCACCAAAAATCAGGAAATGGAGGTAAAAATTCGAAAAAAATTTCATTTTGAAGGAATTTTTATGATCTTTCTCGTGATATAAATTTTATAACCCTCAATGTATTATTTTAAATGCAAACGTAAAAAAAGTTTAAAAAACAGCTTAAAAATTTTATTTAAAAAAATCTAAGAATTTTTGAAAAATCTTTCTTAGTGCACCCCTACACTGTTAGAAGAATCGCCATGCAAAATTTCAGCCCTTTAGGTCCAACGGTTTGGTCTGTGCGTTGTATGTCAGTCAGTCAGTCAGTCACGGAACTGATTTATATATAGAGATTACTTATTTGTGAGACTACCCAGAAAAAAAAGACAATGTACTAAAGAGCTAAAAGATTAGTGTCTGATCAAGATGTTTACTGGTCATGAGGTCCAAAAAAGTAGCGGAATCTGAAAATAGGTACGAAAATATTGCTAAATTAAGAATCTGTCCCGAAAAAGTATCTAGTCCACTAGATTTGGACTAGATTTGGACTAGATTTTGTCCAAATGGACTAGATTTTTCCGCCTAATCTATCCATCGCACGAAACAAATTCATTTTGGTTTTTTTGGCCTGCTTGTATATTTTGGAACATATAGAAACCTACAAACAGTTTAGTGTCTGTAAAAACTATTGTAACCGATAAAGGTAGATTGTCTTTCGACATTCGCCCGATCAGACGCGAGAGTAGTTGATTTCTGTCAATGGGGGGCAACATGAAGTTAAACCAACATCACCCCCTGTTGCCAGCTCAATTTTGATCGAGCACGCCCAAGGGGCGACATCTGAAGGGCTCGTACCTTCCCCCTCCCTCTGACCACACGAAAGGACTTGCCGATTTAACGTGCCCGTATCCTGCGCAGACACGAAGACACTCAATGGTTCTCGTCGGAATTCGAGTGTAACGCCTCCCGTGCGAAAACCAGCGTGTTACCACTAGGCTGTCTCGGGTCCTATAGTTGTTTAATATTCTCTTTACATTTATTTTACAAGTGGGACACCATTTAAAAAGTTTTTCGAGATTTATCATGATTACGCCCCCCCCCCTTTTTTTTCAATTCCTACTATTAGTTTACACTCTCCCTATATATATCTTGTTCAAATTTTCAATCGTTAATAAAATACTTTTTATTCATCCACTCAAGTTCAAATACATTTTTTTAAACTTGTAGTGGATGACACTTGATCTTAATACAGTTTTTTCAAATATTAATTCATTAATTAAATTTAATTCATCGATTTTAGTTTTAGACCTAGAGCGTCTCTTGCTCTTGAATAGTAATTTCCCTGTTGGTACTCTGCACGCGGGCTCCTCCCGTCCTGTAGATTGCGGGATCGAATTCCCAAGCTGACACTTTTTCTCTCTCCCCCCCCCCCCCCCCCCCCTCCTAATCTCGCACAGTAGGCAAGGTTCTGGCAGGCAATCCTTTTTTTTTTTCAATTCCTACTATTAGTTCACACTCAAATTTTTCTTTGTTGACCTAAGTAGGAATTGACTTAAAAATTTTTTGTTTTTATATTACTTGTTTATTATTAAAGAGTCCCCAGAAAGTGTTCAGATACCTAGTAGTCATGGCCCAGCATAGGGAGAGGTCACAGCGACAAATGCCACATGGTTAGATGAGAATTGTTCGAAACAGTAGACCCGTATTCTGCTAAGACAGTGGACGAAAGGCCTACTTTTCTAGCATCTAGACTTCTGAATGCTTGAATCTAGATTGATTCTGTTGGTCAGGTCTGAGCTTAGGAGCGTTACGTTGCGATGAAATATCATGTGGGGGGAATCTGAATCGGCTGAAGGACCAAGCTATCCAATCTGTGGAATTTTCCCTCTAACAATAACGGCTAATTCCAATATGGCAATGCAAGGATTCGTGGGATAAAATTGATAGAATTGTTCATAGCTCGAGCCCCCCCCCCCCGCCCTAATTTTTTACTCCCTAATTAGCCACCATATAACCCCAACCTGACAGGGCTGCCCAGAGACTTTACGGGGTCTGGGGCAAACTTCTGTTGGGGGGCCCCCAAGAAAAATAAAAAAATGGAAAGAGACGAAAACATACATTCAAATCAAGTTACTCATACTTAAAATTTTATTACATGAATGATTAACATAATTATTACATTTCATTGCACCGCTCCCTTGTTTTATTCCCAATAAATATGACATCTTCCATCCATGAAATTTTAGTAGTTAGTACTGTCTTCAATTTATTAGAGAGAATGTATTTTTATAGCAGTTAGGACTAAACAGTTATATTTTTCATTAAAACTAAATCGCGTATTTTTCAGAAGACTATTTTGGAGTAAGAGAAATCTAATTAATCGAATAATTTTTTAATTTTTTTTTTTGTCCCCTTTTTTCAGGAGATTATTTTGAAGTACGGTACAAGTTTCAGAATTTTCTTGTGGATGAAATCTAATAAATTATTTTTTTTTTTAATTTTGGGGGCGCCTCCGGCAGTTAGGGGCCTGGGGCAAAGTGCCCCAGTTGCCCCCCCCCCCCTCTCTGTGCGGCCCTGCAACCTGAACTCCATTGAATGTCATTGACAGACGATTTTACGAAGAATTTCTGTCCTGTTTGTTCTCGGTACCTTGACCCCATTGCAACGGATGGGGCCCGGCGTAACAACAGAAGCCTTTCGGGAGACTCAGTACCTTGACCTCGTGCTCTCAGCAGTACTCCTTGACCAAATTGTAATGTTTATTTGGCGGGAAATAAACATTGTTTCGTACTGAGTTTTAGTAATATCTAAATGTAGACGAATGCACTACTTTTTTACCGGATATCTCGTTTTTTTTTAATGTAAAATTATGCAAATGAATCCGAAGTTTTATAATGTATTCGGGAAGTTATTCAAAACAAAACATATGGAGTAATGGTGAACGGCACTTTATTCTGGATAAGTAATTCTACCCACCCCCCTGGAGATTAGAATCCTTTGTACATTATTGCATTGTATAAACCAAAAAATGGAACTAATAAAGGGATTCTGTTTCTGGCTGTGTACCTGCCTAAAAACGTTTGGTAAAAAATACATCTTTCTCTGTCAACCACCGAGTCAAAATAACGTGACAATGTCAGATGGTATTTTCTGTGAGTGAACGGTGAAATTACTGGGTTTCATCGAAGCTTTTTTTCATTCGCGCATTTCGTACCTTTCTCTGACGTGTTTGTTTATTTAATGGGGGTGTAGCAACGGCGGCCACAGGGGGGGGGGGGCAGTAGGGGCAATTGCCCTCCCCCCACAAAAAATAAAAAAATAAAATAAATTTTTTTTCATAGCCTAAAATTATATAATTCTAGACTTATACTAAATGAGTTTAAATTTAAAATGAGAGGATGTTTATTTCTTATATATATATATATATAATATATATATATATATTATATATATATAACCCTAAAAGCCGACGTTGCCCCCCCCCCCCCCAAATCTCTGGACTGGAGCCGCCACTGGGGTGTAGGGGATGTGATCGTTTTCAAGGTCATAATTGTTCCAGTCTCCATGATTAGTTACAGTGCCTCATGATTTGGAATAATTATCTGTTTATACTCTTGTGCTTCACACTGCATATTTGAAACCATTATGCTCTTTAAAATTGTTGAAAAAATTGTATATTTACCGGAACAGCCAAATTATTTTTTTTTGCTCTGATGTATCTCATTTAAAATCTTTACGTAAATTGCAAAAGAAACACCCTATTATGTGCTGTAAGTGACTGTATATCTTTCCACCATCAGGGGGCAAAATAATAACAATGTTATTTTCCTATTACCCTCTCCTAGACTCAAAATCCCCCCCCCCTCCCCCCAAAAAATTAATTCTGTTTATGCCATTGCTTTGCATCTGACATTTTGCATTGTTTTTGGATATGATTCATTGCATAAAACCTTGTGTAGTTATTGTAGCATGTAAATTTGAAGTCATCAAATCAAAAGAAAAATAGTTTGGAAATCATGAACAGCTAAGCAACTAGACAATAACCTTCCTTTCTCCATGGGAACTTTCGTTCACAGCCAAATATTTGTTTACATTTTAAGGGATTTTTCTTAAATTTTCTTGGAAAATTCCTTTTTCTCTGTGAGATCTGTGAGCCTTAAATAAAATCTTGGGCTTCTTAAAATGTTCATTTCTATTTTATGTCTCCTCCTTTTTCTTTTTTTTTTTAAATTATTCATTAGCTAAGAGTTAGATAAATAAATTTTAACTGTGTATTACTTAAAAACAATTTCATTTAATACTAGTCATACTTCTTAAAAAAATTTATACCAAACAGCAATTTTTTCTACCAAATATTGATAAAATTCATGAAAATGTATATAAATAGAAATAATAAACTGATATACAGAAAGTAGGCTTTTATAGACTCCTTATTTATCCCGTTAATTCTGATGATATATTGAGCTCAGCAGAAAATCTATTTATTAATCATATTAAACCACAAACTATTTTCTTAGTATTCATGAATATTAATGTCAAAAAAATTTTAATGTATATTTATTATTTTTGCAACATTTTTAAGAATCCTAAATTATGGCTTAAGCCTGTAAAAAGTGATTGAATTTGATTTCTGAAAACTAAACAAATGTAAAAAGCAAAGCTATGGTAAAGTTGGGACGAGGGGGGGGGGGGGAATCACTAAATTTGACATCTGCTATCTTAATGAGATGCGATATTTGTAAATGTTTGCATAGAGCAAAGCTCTAGTTAGTAATAAAGAAAAAGTTGTTATAAAATTGAAGGTGCTTAAACAATTTTGTCTGTTAAAAGTTTGGCCCATTATATTTTTCTCTAATCTTCTCTTACTATCCACTGTCAATTCAACAGCATTCTCATATTGCAAAAAATAAATGATTACTTAATTTTAGTTTGTGCATTTAATGTATTTTGGTTTCATACAATTCTACAATATATTTTATGAAATTCATTTTTTAATTTCTTTACAGGTATGCTATATATTTATTAGATGCAACCCATGAAGGTGCTTGGGAAAAGAGAGCTTCGTATGTTTATTACACAGAGTTAGGGTTTGAACTAACAGCATTAGTCATTGACTTTTGCCATCATCTACATATGTTGGTAAGAATAATGTTTAATAATTAAAACTCTAAGATCATATTTCAGTGTTGGGAAAGTGTTGTAATGTAAACATCAGTTTTTAAAAAGCATATTTGTCTCAGACAAAATGTGGCAAGTTTTATGAGTAGAACAAATGTTAAACTATATTATGGGTATTGTTATGAATGTGTTCAACTTTAATACATTTTGTTAATACACTAATCTAAATTGAATTTGAGTTTTTTTTTTAAATTTAAAACTTGGATGTATTCAGTGTGTGACTCACTATAATGAATATTTCATAGAAGGAAAGACTTCATTTGTACAATGCTAAAATATCATTCCTCTTTCAGTGTATATATTCTAAATTGTAGATATTGAAATACTTTTCTCTTTACATTGAATTACCCATGTATAAATTATCACTTAGACTTTTTCTTAGAATTTAGTGTTATTGGAACAATGTGTCTAAAATGTTTCTTTGGTATTTAAATGTTCTTTGACAAATTCACTTGTTGTAATTTAAAATGTTTGTTGGACTGGATGTTTCATATTCATATTTATCATGTGAAATCTTGAGGATATGTTTTCTTTAATTTTTTTTTATAGTAATGTCATTCAGAAATATATACCGAATTGTCTAGTCCCTTAGTGAACATTTTAAGCAATAATTCCAGCTGTGCATGACCAATTTTGTGATTTTGTAATAATTGTCTTAGATGCAAACTTATTTTTTTATTTATTGTTTTATACTTTCCTGTCCTGTATCTAATTCTATTTAGAAATTATTTTGGAGGATTTTCTGAATATTGTTTAACTGTATATTTTGATTTCATGTAGTTGCAGTTTGACATTTTAATCATATAAATAGCTCTGTCAGCAGGTATCATGCTGTTTCTAATAAGATTAACCCATTTTATTTTTTGGTAGCATGCAGTGTAAATACATTACTTCCCCTTAATTCTCATTCCTTTTAGACAGGAAAATTTTTTCTTCAGTGAAACATAATACTTGGATTGCCATAGGACCTATCAACCTACTACATAATATTGTAGCTAAAATTTTGTTTTTAAGTGAATTTATTTTTGCTAAACTTGTATGTTAAAATTTCTTGTAATCATTTTTAATTGTGAACAAGTATAAAAACTTATAGCTTAAATTTTGCATTTCTTTCTGTAGGTCTGGGGGAATATTTTCCTTTCAATGGCCAGTCTTGTTATTGCAATGCAATTGCGATGTTTATTCTATGAAATCAAACACAGATTAAAAAAATATAAGAATTATTTACGAATAGTAAAGCATATGGAATGCAAGTAAGTAAATTATTGTAATACCTACTGTAAATATGAATTTATATTATGTATTACAGTTCAAATATTTATAGCAGTTAGAATAAATGAAATAATAAAAAGCTCTTTCTTGTTAAATTAGTTTTACAGTGTTAACAAAATAAAGATTCTTAAAGGATTGAAGGTATATGCTACGAAAACTGTATATTCATTTTGTTATATTTTCTCAGAGTAGTAATTTATTGCTGATGACTTATTAGAAGTCTTGAATTACAAATTTTGTTAGTTTTCACTCAACTGATATTTCAGTAACTCTGAGTGGAATACTTTCTAGATCCTTAATAATATTTCTGTATCAAAAATAGTATTAATGTAATATTGCCAGTTTCAAAAAAGATGGTCATAAAATAACAAGTAATTTGTGATGATAAAATGCATCTTCATTTAAATATAAGTAAATATGTTGCTGTATTTAATTTAGATGCTTAGTTGTTAGCTGAACTTAATTTCTATATAATACTGTTCATCCTTTTGAAAATCTCAAAAAAATAAGAAATCAATTTTCAAAATATCTGTGGAAGCCTTTAATATGGCAATATAAAATACTCCTTTTAGAAACACATAATACATAGAGTTAACTTTAGACATTTTGCTAATGTTATCTGTTAATTTGAGTGGGCTCCTTAGAGGTTAAAAGACCAGGCCCAGATTTCCGCATGGGCAAGTGGGGCACTTGCCCAGGGCCCCCAAAATTATGGGGTAAGTTGTAATAACTCCAGACTGTGATTTATTTTGAATTTCAAAAGAAAATTTCATGAATTTATTTATTAACATTAAAAAGTAAATTAACACTTCTTATTAATATTCATTATTTTCTTCAAATTTTTAACTTGTCGGTCGAAATTTTTTTTGAATTTCTGTTCCCGATTTAAGGGAGGCCTGGGTGAGTGTCCCACATGTTCATGTGGAAATCTGGTCCTGAGGAGGGGGGACATGCCCCCTCTGGATCTGTCCTTGAAGGGGGCCCCCAAAATCTGCTTTGCCCAGGGCCCCATTGTGTCAAAGTCGGGCCCTGTAAAAGACTATAGCATGTAAAAAAAATTGAAACTTTTGTATAAAAAAAATGTTAATACGGGTAATCATCAGAAAAGTGTGTTGCTCTTTATTTTTTTTATAAGAACACAGCTATTAATAATCTAAGTTTTGTTATTAATTCTTAATTTGTATATTTTGAATCACTGTGATCAATATTTAGATTATATTCCTTTATCAGGAACTGTTGCAAAAGCTACAAAATTGCATCTGTTCTAGTATACATTTTATATCATAATACACCAATAAATTCCTAGAAAATCTTCAAAAATTTTTAATTTTTAAATCTTTATAGTTTTTACTAATGTAAAATTTTAAGATTGTTAGGATTTTTTTTCCCATCCCAACACAACAGGTACTTGACATTGATCCATCTAATTGATTGGATCAATTGTCAACAGACATTGATCCATCCACACAGCAAATTTGTTGTAGCTCCCTTACAATGGGAGCACCATATAGGTGAACCAACAATGCTCCCTATGAGGGGACAGCAGATCAACATCCATGCCTCAGTTGGGATTTGAACCTCAGCCCACTGCATGGAAACTTGAGATGCTAACCCCTATAACATGTGTGCAGCATGCTAGGAAAATTGAAACATTTGTAATTAAATGCCTGTACCCCCTTTTTTCTATTGAACTAGCAAAATAGTTTATATGGTATTGCTATGAAATACCGGCTTCCTTATTCAACATTATAAAATATTTATCACAATAGTAAAAATATTGTAATCTTTTATTTTAGAATAGTGCTTTTCATTTAGTTTTTTAATGTAAGGTACCCACCTACGTTAAATATTTTAATGTAGAACAAAACTCTTTATTATAAAAAAAAAATGTGTATTTAACTCTTGTGTGTTCAATAATTTTACTGTTTTTTTCTTAATTCTGGAGTACTAAATTATATTTTTTCTTACCTAGTTATCCAATGGCAACAGCAGAAGAAATTGACAAAAACAATGATGATTGTGCTATTTGCTGGGATCATCTGGATCTTGCTCGAAAACTTCCATGTGGCCATTTATTTCATAAGTGAGATCAATATTAACTTTTAAAAACTTTTATGTACATACAGTTATTAAAAAATTATTTCTATGCTTTTTTTAAATTCCCTATAACAGTTGTGGTTCTTAGAAATGTTTAATGATTCCACTTTTGTCTTAGCGTAGCCGAAGGTCTGCAAAAGACAAATTTGAGTGAACAAGAGAGGATTGTTTGTTATTTCTCTCCCTAATGACTATTGTGTTATCTTTCTTAATGGATAACTAGTTGAAGGCTTAATTATGGCTTCCTTCATTTAAACATTTTTATATTTTGAACATTTCCAATGATTTAATCCAATGCATTTGCTAATATACCTAAAATGATTTTGTTTGTATACATTAAATCTCAAAAGGCAGTAAATCTCAAGCAGCATCAGTAAATCTCAAAAGGCATAACCTATCAGAGAGTAAGGAATAATTATTTGGTAAAACATTTTAAAAACTAGTTGCTTAAATCCTTTCGTGAGAACACTCAAATGTCATTTAAGACATGCATTTTATTGAACACTGCTAGTTGTATGTATAATTTTCTGAGTAATTGTATATCTGTAAGTGTCTTATGAATTTTTCTGTTTTTCTGAGCCTCAAAACAGCATCTTTTATTATAAAGGTTGTATGTTTTATTATTACTCTTGTTGAGTTTTTACTCATCAGTTTAATAAGCAACTGTTTTATAAGTAGTATTGTTGTTTTCACAATTATTTTTTTCTGTAACATTTTTGTTTTAAAAATGTATTAAAAGTTTAAAAACTGAATTTTTCTAATTATGAAAACTTATTTACATTAGACATGGCATGCAATGAACATAAGCTTTGCCAGTGCATTTTTAATCATTTTGTAACAGTAGGAATTAAATTCCAGTTTTTTCAGTCTAGCTTTTCATTACTATAAACAAATATTTTTCAAATTATTCTCCTATTTTATAGTTCCTGTTTGCGATCTTGGCTTGAACAAGATACATCATGCCCTACATGCCGCAAAGCACTTAGTGACAGTATAGAAAGGGACTTCTCTACACATGTGAATGATTTTGGGCAAAATGATATACTCAATAGAGAAGCTACTGATAATTCAAATCAGAGAAATCAGTACTATCATTTTGAGGGTAAGTTTTATGTTTTGACAAATATAAATTTGGAACATGCATCCATTGAATGAAATATACTTCATTGATTTGAAAGTGTATGTATGTATGTGTGTGTGTATATATATATATATATATATATAGTCTTGTCTAATAAAAGGTAAAGATTCTTTGTTTTAACTTTGCTCTTACGATGTCTACGAACCTATAGAATGTGAATCTTGTAAATGAACACAATTTGCATTGTTTGCCCAAATCTGAAAACTTAACTAGGATAGAAAAATTAGTAAATATTATCTACCTTGAGTTGCCAGAATACTTTGCTTTTAACGTAGGATTACGTTCCTCCATAATGGTCCTTCAGAAAGCAAAATTTCAGACACTAAAACCATCCGTTGTGAGTTATAATTTTGGCAGCACACCAAACCCAGTATGTATCGCTTCGGCCAGCAGTAAACAGTTAAACAGAAAAGTACCAAAATGCATCAAAATATTGACATTATATATATATATATATATATATATATATATATATATATATATATATATATATATATATATATATATATATATATATATATATATATATATATATATATATATATATATACAAAAGAGGTAAGCAACGATAAGTAATCCTACGGTAATAACCCACAGTAGTTTTGTTAGAAGAGACTACCTGAAATTTTATATTTCTCTTTCTGTGTGGCACTAAAATAAATTTTGCCTTTTTTTTTTTGTTACCAGAGCAATAAAAGGGGTTAGTCCAAAATATAGAGCTATCACTTCAACCTTACAAAGTAATCTTTTGTCTGAATTGCATGTTCTCCCTCCCTACTCTCTTACTAAGTGTTTATAGATTGATTCAAATACGTATTTCGAGGTTAATACTTAAGCTTTAAAATAGAGTTCTGTTAAAAGGTTTCTCAGATATTTGTATTATATCAGGAGGAGATATTTGTACTACAGCAATTACTTTCAGAATTTTTTAATAATATCTAAATGTGTACAGGATTGTATTAAAAAAATATTAAGGGACATAATTTGAATTTTTTTAATAGTCTTTGTAAAATTAATTTGATTTTGTAAGTATTAAATCATTATCATTCCTTCCTATGCCTTCATATTATATCTATACATTTTGTATTTCTATAGGATTCTCTCTCCTTAAAAATTATTAATATTTTAATAAAATGAAACTTCTAGCTAATCATTGAGCTAAGAAATATGCTTTCAGTTTCAATTTTTGGATTGAGTTCAATTATATGAGGCGAAGGGAATAATTTACTTGACCAGTGAGCTGTTCGAGCCCTGTGAAAGACTTATCTCGAATCAACTAACACAAATAATGTAAATAATTAAACATGAAATAATGCATATAAAGAAGGCATAGACAGCCGAACAGAATAACAGAAAACCTACCCTAGCACTGAAAAATTTTAACTTTTCAATAAAAGATTGCGTAGTTACAACAAATCCTCATACTGAAAACAAATATTACTAAAAAGTAAATAATTCAACAGAGAAAGATAATTACTAACAGGAAGAATTCGAACAAAATAAACCGAAATCACACACTTGGGGCTCAATACACCATAAATGCAAGATTCTACAACAGTAAAAGAACTAA
Organism: Dolomedes plantarius; assembly: GCA_907164885.2. Classification (NCBI taxonomy): domain Eukaryota; kingdom Metazoa; phylum Arthropoda; class Arachnida; order Araneae; family Dolomedidae; genus Dolomedes; species Dolomedes plantarius. Next base: position 38,019,781 of record OU015490.1, on the reverse strand, counting down.
ACCATATAACGAGGCAACTGACTGGTCTCTTCATCAGGAGGCCTAACTAAATCTGAAGAGAACTTTCTGAATAGGATGCAGATCTAACCAAAACACATCCCAAGGCCCTGAGATCCCCATTGAAACAGATAGTAAATCAAATGAAAATAAACAGAAATCCTGCACTTAGAGCTAAATGCACCATAAATGCAAGTAAACATACAATCCTAAAAGAACATAAATGAAAAGACAGATATACAAAAAGGTGCACTCACCTTTTTTGTATTTCTTTGCCTCGTTATATGGTTTAGTACTTTTACTGCCAAGACAGCTGTCCAGTCTGTAGTCTGAAATTTGCTACTGCTTCCTTGCGGGGTATATGGCCATACGATTTACAACAGTCCTGAATGTTCTCCCAGGTTTTACCTTTCAATTTTTCTGCCATATCAAAGTTGCTTACCTCTCTAAGTTTTAAAAAATAAGTTTTGACATAACATAATATCATGGGAATCTTATAACTTGCAAGTACTGTTAAATAAATCACCACCATACATTGATCATAGGTTTTATTAAAATATCAAGTATTTCTAAATGATTTGCCATAGGATCACATTTGCATAATTTAAATATAGTTGCTTTTGACATCTATGTTTTGTGTTCTGTATTATCTTTTGGCAATTTTCAATTAAATTATATTGTGTGTAATTTTAGGTAAATGAGATTTTTAAAATGGATACATTACAATATATTCTTGTAATACAGCTTTTTAGTAGGAAATGAAGCAAGTACAAATATCAAAATTCACATTGCTCAAAAATTTCTATTTCAGGATCTCAATATGCCAGTTGGTTGCCAAATTTTCTTCTTGAAGTTTCCCATCATGAAGTATCAAATGACAGACGAGCTACTGCTGATGAAATGCTACAAATAGATAGTATGGTAAGGAACTAAGTTTACTTCAGACTGAAACACATAATTTTTATTTCATTTTTTTTTTTAAATCACTTTATATTTTGTATTCTTAGTTTTACTAAATTGGACAAGAAAATTCTCTAAAGGCCTGCTGTATTGGAAGTAAAAAAAAGTTTCACAAATTAAATGTTTATCGTTTTACTGTATATAGCATTGGTTTTGTGAAAATACTGGGTATTTCTTAATGAATTGTATCGCAGGTCACATTTGCATAATTTAAATATGATTGCAAAGGCAATCATATCCGTTATGCTTCATGTGATTTATATTGCCTTTATTAGTATTTACTAGAAGTATGCAATGCAATGGATATATGTAATGGAGCTGTACATACCCATTTTAGAATGTCATGTTTGTTTTGCATCATCTAAATGTATCTGAATTATTTTCTAAGAACCCTCAGAATTTGTAGAATGTTATTTAGAAACATTAACAAATATTCTAATATTGCTATCTATTTGAACTCATAATTTCATGTATCAATGCTCGACCCCTCTTAAATATGTTATTTGTAAAGAATATTTTAAATTTTATTTTATATATATATATATATATATATATATATATATACACACACACACACACACACACACACACACACACACACACACACACACACACACACACACACACACACATATATATATACAGGGATTTCCTCTTATAAGAATCACGTCTGTTATTACTGTTTTTGATTCTTATAAGTGGTTGATTCTTATAGCTGAAATTTAGGTTTTTGGACAGGCACACGCACACACCTATATATACATATGAGATAATTTACCATAAAATACTCTTTAATTTACGTTAATTATCTTTCATTAAAATTATTTTTTATAATTTTAAAAATACAACTTAATTTCCATACCTATAAGTAGATACACATGATTATAGTAAGAGAAGAAAAAAAAATCAACATTTGTTACAACACACCTGTTAAACAGTTTTACGATTTCAACTACAGGAAGGGTGCAAGAAAGTTTTCTTCTATGGTAGTTTGATGTAATGAAGTTTTCAGGAGGCTGTTTATACCTCTTTCAATACCAATAGTCTCGGATCAAGATTCACCTTCTAGCTTACGTTTCATGGTTTGGTAACGTGCTGAATCTACTAATGTCATATTTGCCTAAGAGATAATGGACACTTCGTCGAAGATTTATGTATTTCATGGTCCAGGAAGCTGCAACCAGGATGTGGGAGGTGGGAAAAAGAGAGTCCCTGTCTTTGTTTATCAGTGGAGAAAAGTGAAATCGGACCCGGACGGGTAAAGATGCTCCTGGGTCAAGCTAATAGGACAGTGTTTAGCTATAGCGTTTAAGTGGCAGCTATTATATTATGTCTAACAAGGAAAGGGATGCATTTTACGACTGTATTCCACCCCATCTTATCAGTCTTTCTTTAAAAAAAATAATAAAGAAGAAACTTCATGCCTTTTCAGGGTTTAAGTGGCTTTTTTGGAAAAAAGAAAGGAAAGCGAAGAGTGTAAGCTGATTCTTAAAACCAGTGGATTGATTCTTTAAAGCGAAAATTTTAACATGGAAATAATACTTTTGTTTTTGCGATATTGATTATTATAAACGGTTGAATCTTATAACCACTTATCACTATAAGCGGTAGTTACTGTATATATATATATATATATATATATATTATTATTATTATTCATGTTTTATATTCATGTTTTATTCATGTTTTAAGCTAATTCAAGTTTTAAGCTAATTTTTTATCTACAGAATTTATCTGAAATGAGAAACTACAGGGTGTCCCAAAAAGATTAGTACAACTTCAAAAATTTATTTTAAAAAAAATAAGCCTACAGCAAAACTAGTTATAATAATAGATAGAATACTATTATTATAACTAGTTTTGTTGTACTAGTATTATAACTAGCTTTGCTTAGTATTAATAGATAATTTACTAAGATAGCAGTAAAAAAAAAAATTTCTGCTATCTTAGTAAAGTTCCACATGAGATCCTTTTGTAGTATGAACAATAGCAAGATGATATTCAATCCATGAATGTTTCCGCATGCTAACATCAACAGTAGCTGCAGCTGTTTGGATCTTTTGTTTCAATTCCATGACACTAATTTTTGTTCAGTATACAGCATCTTTTACATAACCACAAAAGAAAGTCTAGTGAAGTAATGTCAGGAGACCAGGGTGGCCATGCTATGGGACCATCCCTACCAATGCCTGCAGCGCCATCTATGATCAGAAACATACTGTAGAAAAATCTTTTTGAGTTATTCTATCTATTGTTGTAACTAGTTTTGCTGTAGGCCTATTCTTTATTTTTTTTTAAATAAATTTTTAAAGCTGTACTGATCTTTTTGTGACACCCTGTATTTCCGTTCACTCTATTATAGTTATGATTTGATATTCATTTTACATTTTGTCTGTTAGCTTTTGGGAAGATTTAATTTTGTATGATATCGAAGTATTTTGATAATACTGAGCCTTTTTTTTTTTTTTTACACTTCTTAAACATGATACATATTCAGTATTTGTTTTAATTTAGAAATTTATCCTATTCTTAAAATTTACATTTTAAAAATTTAAAGAATAGGCATGCTTGTAAGGTCTCGACTTCAGGTCTCCTGTTGGAAGTTAAAATGCATTGTTTAATTGGTTTCAGAATAGTAGTACAGTGGTCCATTATTTAGCTTGAAAAAACAAAGCATTCAGCCATTTTACTTCAATCTATGAATATTTGGGCAGATTTAGAGCTTTAAAAAATAATTTTAAGTATCTACAGGGCATGGTTTTTAATATCAAGTTGAAGCAGTTATTTCTTATTATTCAAATTATTGTCAAAATTCTAATTTAAAAATTGTTTTTCAGGCTCGTCAGATTCAACAAATGTTTCCACATATGCCTATTAATACAATTGTGGACGATCTACTTTCTACCAAATCTATGGACATTACTGTTGAAAACATCCTAGATGGAAAACTAGTCGCACCTGCAGTATGTGTTTTCATAGGTTTTGGTATATTCAGAAGACTGTTTGATAGTTTACTTGCTAAATTTTGTTTGATAGTTGAGAGTTAACATGTAGCTGAAAAAAAAAATTTGGAGTTTCAAAAATATTTTTAGTAGTATTACTGTGTTCATGTTGGTTGGTACTGATAGTGATTCATTATTGTTTAATTCCTTTTTATTGTTAGCTTTAGTATATCATGATATATAAGTAGTATAAGGAATTCAGTTGATTACTGAATACTAATTTATAAGTTAATTGCTGATGTTTTTCAAAAAATAAGACTAATTAATAGAATCCAAAGAATTTAGTTATAAGTGCATTTATCTCAAATTTTCAAAAATTATGAACAGCATAACATAATGGAAAGCTTGACTTTTCATAGTAGAACAAATTAAAATAAACAACTTTACCAGACAAAAATTAAAGTGATCATCAAATTAACCACATTTTTGAATTTATAAAAAAAGATGAAATATCTACCTTGTTCATTAAAATATTAATACTTCTATAGTTGATTTTAACTCAAGTATTGTAAATATTGCATCATGCTGTTTTATATTCATGCTCATTTCTCTGGATAAGAGTAAAAATTGTCTGTCTTTGTATGTTGAGTAATCATAAAGTGGACTCATCATCTGTTACAGTTTAGGTTTCTAGTAATACATAAATTTAGGGATATAGATGAAATTTTTTTTTTTAAATTCTTAGATTTTTAAATCAATTTCTCAAAATTTTTAGTAAAATGTAGAAGTTTATATTGTTTGAAAACAGTGACACAAGTTATAGTACTTTACCTAAATCATATGCTAATCATTAAATTAGACATTCTTTTTATGTTAATACTGATAGCTCATATCATTCTTTACACTTTCTAAAATAGTAATGTGATTTCTGTATAAATAAGAGTACTTTCTAAATTTTTAGAGTAATTAAGTTAAATTGAAGCATTTAATTTGGTCATACAGTTACTAGAGTAGACTGCTTCTGTTGGGTTTCTGTAGTCAATCTTCAAAGTCACTTCCAATCTGCAGAAAATAAAACCATGCTATGAGCTTGATGACGTATGATGGCAAAATGTTTCGTTCTATATCAAGTATCTTGATCTCTCAGCAATAACAGCTTATTTTGAATTATATATCAAATATCTTGATCTCTCAGCAATAGCAGTTTATTTTATATTCTATATAAAGTATCTGGATCTCTCAGCAATAGCAGCTTATTTTATATTCTATATCAAGTATCTTGATCTCTCAGCAATAGCAGATTATTTTGAATTATATATAAAAAAATGAAAGAGTACATATGTTATTTGAAAAAACTATATTTGCATTGCTGCTTTCTTTTATAATTCAGTGCTCTACCCCCTGTGCCCAAGGTTTTTATCAACTATCCCTGTATCTTAATATAATGACTCTGATCATTTATCCTGTTTTTGATTTGAAAAGCTGTTGCAAAATTAAATATGCTTCAAGAATCTAATATATATGAGGAAAGTAATAAATGAATCTTTAAGATAATTTCAAATTGAAATGCAGAAAATTATTGGTGAGTAACCTTATACTACATGTTTCTGAGAATATTTACATTGCTTCTTAGTATGTTAAGTTTATTTTGAATTTTAAAAAAATTAACCTTTCCCCAATATATAGTGAATTTCTCTTTTACGTGGTAGGGTTCATGCAATGCATTTTCAAATATTTGCAGTTGTATGACTGTAATATTCCTTATTCAAAAATTCATTGCTCTAGCTGACTGTTACCAGGTAACTTCTACTGTAAAAGAAAACTAAATATTATAACCGATATATTTTTGTACTTTTTCACAATTTATCAATTTTGTTATGGAGTGAAATTTTCCTATTTTTCTTTTTGCAAACAAGTTTATATCCTCATATCACTTTATTAAATTATCCTTTTGAGACCAAAGAACTGCTATATAAGTAGTTAATGTCCTCCATTAACTACAAAATAATTAATCCCCCCCCCCCCCACACACACACACACACACACATACTTCTCTAAAAATCAGAATGCTCTAAGTGATATGTAATCTGGCCATAAAAATATTTCCTTAATGTCTGAAGACTCTAGTTTAAAGATGGCTGTAAAAAAATATCGTATTTGATATATATATATTGCACGTTTGTACAGTGTTCCACCAGTAAGATGTTTTCATACATTATGCTTTTAGTACTGAGATTGATTACTGGAAAAACATCTATGAATGCTAACTTAGGAAGAAAGTTCTAAATTAGGTTTTGACGCAATACATTGTCAGCAGATATATGTAATTTTTTTTTTTGGTTGTATTTAAATACTTGACTGCATTTTCCTCTAAACCCATTGCATTGATAGCAAGGAATTTATTTAAAAGAATACTGCCAAATGGTGATACCTGCAATAATTTATAGAAATAGAATGATTAATAAAAAATTGGTTTTAAAACCTGTGACGATATATATATATATATATATATATATATATTCACTAGCAAGTTATGCATATATCAATAACAAACAATAAAAATATCATTTGTAGTTATGCACCAAAGCTGCTATTAACCACAAAGCATATATACAACATTAGTCAAAATTTGCATGTTTTATAACCATATGTATGTTGTAGCCTAGCAAACATACGGTATACAAATACTTAAAAATACTACAGTACAAATATTATGCATTCTGAGCTCAAGAAATAATAATTAAAAGATTTGCTTTTATTTAAAATTAAAACAAATCATTTAAACAATCATTAAGTTAAAATTTGCTTTTAATTTACTTTTATATAAAAAGCAAACTTTTATTATTTCTTGAGCTCAGAATGCATAATTTTTGTACAGTAGTATTAAGTGAAAATTTGTATTAAAATTCAAAATCTTATAATATGATAAAACATGTTCAGAATTATTGGAGAGTATCTTAAATAACACAAAAGAGTAGCATTTACTGTAAGTGCAGTGTAGCTCTCTAACAGCTGAGCTTAGCACATAAACTCAATTGCTGTATATAGTATCAATGTAAATCATAGTTGTAATATGATTTGAAAATCTTTTTTTATAGGCATCTATATTAAAAATCATTCTTAGCACATAAACTCAATTGTTGTATATAGTATCAGTGTAAATCATAGTTGTAATATGATTTGAAAATCTTTTTTATAGGCATCTATATTAAAAATCGTTTCATCATGCAATGCATTTTACAATCTCTTTTTCAGCCTTCTTTTCAGAGCAGTTACTTGCAAAATGCTCATGAAGGAAGTATTCAGGTATACATTCTGCTGATTTTTATTTTTTGAACAGTGCTTTTTTTTCTCTCATCTTATGATCAAAAGTGTCTAAAGATTGCTTGGTTTATTTTACGTACATAATTATTTTATATACATATTCTGTTAGAAATTGAGATCCAGTATTGCTGTCTTATGTTTCAGTGAATACCTAAAGTTTGGAAAATTTTTAAATTATAAATCCTAATTTATGCATTAATGCTTGTTTCAAAATGCTGATTTATCTGATCAAGGTTTTAGTCTGACAATGTAGTTATAAGTACCAATAGTGATCAAGTAGTTTAATCAATTCAGTAAGCGAAGTTCATGTACAGATTTTATAGAACATGGTATTAACTCATAAAATGCTGCATGAAGAGCAACTATTCTGTATAGATCACATATTTTCATTCTTTTCAGTATTTTGGTAATCTGAATTATAATTTAAGATTTCATAAAATTAATGTTTATAAAGCTGAAATATCTTTAATTTGCTTTCATTATCTTATTGGAATTAAATAAGTAGTTATTCTTGTCCATCATGTATATTTATGTTGTTTGAAATACTCCAGTACTTTTATGTAAAAGTCAGTGACTACTAATTTAGATTATATATTTATATCAATTATATTTTATTAAAAAATTTTATATCGGGTAATTTTAAAAACAAATTTTAGGACTTTATCTTTATAAATGAAAATAAAATTTACATTTAATGAAGCTCTGCAGTTTTTTTGTTTTAAATCAATATTTAAATTGTGGTTATCAAATTATCATGTGGTTTTTTTTTCTTAAAGATCCTGATTCTCCTCTTTTAAATTCAATAGTTTTTAATTTTAACTCATTAAAAATCTCTCTGAAAAATATTAAAGCTATAACAGGCTGATTTTACCCTTATTTGTAGTATTAACAGCCATGTATTGTAAATCTTCATCAAAATATTTAGTGACTATGTATTTACTTGTTTGATTTCAGCTCAACTATAAAAAGCAATGAAGCTGTTGGTTGTCACCTAATAGGTATACATATTTTATGGGAATGGCATAAGATCGTACCTAGTAAATTTTAACAATTGTGAGCTTATAGATTTCAGTTTGAATTATATATTATCTTTTTTACTTCTGAAATTAACACTAGAAAGATGGCTGCCATCAAAAAGATGGTTTTGGACATACTGTTGAGCATTGTCTGTATTTATGTTCTCAGGCTTCTGAAATTTTATGACTTTCTCGAATTTTACACGAAATATGCACACACATTTATAATATTACTAGCTGAAAACCCGCACTTTGCTACGGAGTACATTCAAATTAAATTCAACGGTCAATGTATGCAATTAATGCCAAAAAAATAAATATATTTATAATAAATACGATGATCAATGTATGCAATTGATGTAAAATATATATATATATATATTTATAAAAAAATCGTAAAATATATATTTTTTTTTGATAATATTCAATCATCCGCTGCATTAGAAAGAAAATTTTTTTTTTGTCTATTTAGTTGTTATGCACGTGACGATAAATTTATTTAAAGTACCAGAAAAAGAAATCACGTGATCAGCATTTAATAAATTAAATTCTAAAAATTAATCTTTTAAAATTCACCAAAAATCGGAAAATTGAGGTAAAGATTTGAAAACAATTTCATTTTAAAGGAATTTTTTATGATCTTTCTCGTGATATAAATTTTATAACCCTCAAATTATTATTTTAAATGCAAACTTAAAAGTTACAAAAACAGCTTGAAAATTTAATTTTAAAAATATAAGAATTTTTAGAAAATCTTTCTTAGTGCACCAATACACTATAAGAAGAATCGCCATGCAAAATTTCAGCCCTTTAGTTCCAGCGGTTTGGTCTGTGCATTGTATGTCAGTCAGTCAGTTACGGAACTATTTTATATATATAGATATTCAATAGTAAAAAGGGTGAGAAAATGTGTTGTATTCCTACTAAGACTTAAAGCCGTCGATTTGATGGCAATATAGAAAACAGGCAGAAATCTTTAAAATAATACCAGAAAATGTTAATTACTTTTAGTCTCTTCCCTTTTTTGCAAATAACAGAAATAAATATTGGTTCTTCAGAAATATTGGTGTTGAAAAATAAGGACTGCACAAACCATACATATATGATTTATGGATAAACAATACCAGGTTGTCGACTTGGCATACCTGCATAAAAACATCTTATATACTAATTTATTATATATTGGTATGAAATAGCTCAAAATTTAAAGTATTTAACCATTTTTTTAAAAAGAAACATTAAATATTTAAAATTTTTTATTTTATTTTTAACCATCTAAATCAGTGGTTCTCAACCTGGGGGGCATAGAATTTCAAGGGAGCCGTGAGTTTTAAAAAAAGGTAAAATAAAAAGTAAAACTAACTTGAATTTACTGTACTCAATTTTGCTGTCACAATGTAAACGTAATGTATTTTCGACACAAGAACACGATAATTGTTGTACGTCTGGATGTTGAAAGACACCTGAGGTGTGCTTTGTCACAGTTACAACCTAATATTCAAAAACTTGCAAAGGACAAACAGTGCCAGCCCTCTCATTAATGTTGTGAAAGTGACTAGTATTACAAGCCAACCTCACCTAGATCCTTGATCACCTGAAATATATTTGATCTGTATTTAATTCTTTGATTTCATTTGTTCTAATAATATGTTCCAAATTAAGATATATGTGTAATAATATTAAATTTTGTGTATGAAATTATCTATTCTATATTTTCATTTAATAACCAGCTTCAGTTTCAAATTCAGATTGTAGTACTTGTATTGGCTATATATGGTGGTGGTGGTAAGGGGGGGGGGGGGGGGGGCGTGACCTCACATCAGTTTTCAAAGGGGTGCACAGAGCCTGAAAGGTTGAGAACTCCTGATCTAAATGATGGCATTCAGTCTTTTTAGTAAGAAAAAAATTTCCATCTTTCTAGTGTTAAGGTTTCAAACTTTCTACAAATTTGAAATTATTGGGAATATACAATGTCTGTGAGGAGCAAATTTTAATTTTAGAATGAAGTTTTTTTTTTTGAGATTGAATTAGATTTGAAATGAATTTATTTTAAAATCTTTCATAAGTAGCTGAATTTTCAATTTTATTGTCCAGTAAAAATAATTAAGGAGAGTTCAATGTCTGATTTTCTTCATATTATGTAAATTGACCTCACCTAAAGCATCTGCATATCCCTTGATTAATAAAAGGATTTTTTTATAACCTCCATTAAAATCTCTTTCAGTAAGGTAGGATTTTGTCCCATTCTCTAGGGGTGTTTTTTCTTTGAAATTAAAAGGGTAGATTCAAGTATTAGCAGCAGCTCTTATCTAGCAGATTTTGAAAAACTTGAGAGGAAAATGTGGTACTAAAATTATAATAGGTTTATTTATGCCTTAAATTTTAAGAAGGTACTCTAAGGACAAATTATCTTTTCACTTTTATTGAACTGAAACAGTGCCAATAGTTTATATATACATACACACACACGTGTGTGTGTGTGTGTGTGTGAGAGTGACAATTCAGCTTACAAAAAAGATATAATAAAATATGTTGTAAAGCATAAGATTTTACAATCTTGATAATTGTTTCATTTAGGATATTTTTACAACATATTTATTTGTATTTGATTCTTATCCAGTGTCGTGTACATGGCTGTACTGTACAGGGTATTTGGCTAAAACTTGCAGCTGAGCTTTGTTGAATAATTTTTATAAAAACTTCTGAATAAAGGATTTAAAAAGCATGCTAAATTTTCTAATAGTATTTTTTTTATTTATTTATTCATGTGAAAGTCTTCATATTTTTTTTAAGTTTACTAGTATGTTCTTAATTAAAAATAATTTGAACTGTGATATTTTACTTTAGTTTAGCACATTAGAAATAAAGTTTCATGAACTTTATTTTTAAGGTTTAAAAATTTGTCACAAAAATATTAGAATTATAACTTATGTCCTGCATATTTATGCATTTGCAGAATTTTTACTAAATACCAGTGCTGTGTAAAATGTATTAAGATGTGTTTGGGGAGCTGTTGAAAAATAAATTAATGACAAGAATGCTTGTTAGATTTGTGTTCTTTTGTTTTGCAGGGGTACATTTTAAGATTTCTAAATTTAGATAAATAATGTATCTAACCTTATTTTCAATTGGATTTCAGAATTTGATTGTTTATAACGTTAGAACATACCATTATTTCATTTGTTTTATAGTGTGCAAAACATAAATCAATGGTGCACATAAACCAATATGCTTCACAGGTAGCATCAAATGGGTTCTTCTGAATATGCAAGTGATGTAAAGCTTTTAATGTGCTTAAAAAGAATTGTTTGAAAATATTTTTATTGTCAGGAATGTAATTGTGTCTGTTTTTAAAAAGGCCCCAAATAGCAATCAAGCTTCATTAGTTCTTGGAAAGCAACAAGCATTATGTGCTGGCCTTGATTATATTGAAGATGCTGTTTTTCCTGCTGACAGCTATGATGTAGAAGAGTTGGAGAGGTATTTTGTGTTGAGTTTTTCTTTTGCATTTTAGTTCAATGAACATAAGGTGAGAAAACTGTTATTAACTGGTTGTCTAAGTTAAAAGTTATCATGCCCCGGGTGCCAGTTATGCTCGCTACACCACTGTGCAGCTATGTGACATTGCATGTGAAAACCTGTCTCATACTTAATATTTGCACACCAATGTATTTTGTATTTACATCACAGTGAAATGTGTCTGAATATGCTTTTCTGCTGTCATTACAAGAGAATCCTCAAGATGCATTTACTAATACAATGTATACTTATGTATCATCAGTTTTTTTCACTAAATTTAATCGAGAATCTTGTAGGGTGTGAAAGATTTTTATTATATTAATATTAAGTGATGAAAAGGAATATCATTTAAACTGAGTACAAAATGTTTAACCTGTATTTTGATGATCTGTTAGGGGAAAACATCACTGACAAATGTTACACTTGTCAATGTGTTGACTGTTGTACCTACATAGATCTAAAAGTTTCTTTGTAATGCAATATGTGGCAAAAACAGCGACAGAAGGGTCATTTTAGCAAAGGTAGATACCCCTAATTGACTAGATACAGAATGAAATGAGTTGCATCTCAACATGAGAAATAATCGCATTATGAGTCTTAAATTTTTAATAACATGAATGGATTGAAATATTTGATTCAAGTAATCTCAAATTAAACCTTCATTTTTGTACACTGTTGAAATTAGCCTGAATTTTTCATTACTAATGGGTGATACTGTGTTTTCCGGAAAATAAGCCCTAGCATAATTTTTCAAGATACTACTAATAATGTCGAACCGCAAAAATTAGTGCCAGTTAAAATTGTCACTAGGGTTTCGGTTTTGACTGAAACCAAAAATTGTGGTTTTGAACTCCAATAACCAAAACTGAAAACCATGGAAAATTGGTTCGGTTTTTCGGATAACTTTTTTTCAGAGCAAATCTCTAAAAGTTTATAAAAAAAGCACTAAAGCTCGTGCTTGGCATTTTGTTTATATAAATTTTTGCTTTTTCTAGGAATCCCAAATTTTGCTTACTTAAGTATATTTATTTTCTACACCTTTTTAATATCAAATTAAATAATAAAATTCATCTATAAATCAAAGAAATAAAGTCTTGAATGTTCTCGTCACATGATATCCAGATATATAGACATAACATATAGATGTATCTCTATAAATGTATAAGTTATGTAAAAATATAGATGCATAGAAACCATGTATTGCATATATATATCTTAACGTATTAATACAAAAAATGCTGTTCAACAACAAAATTATAGAAACAATGTGAATTTCGTAATTCTACAGTAAAAAGTAATATTCTGCAACAATACGTGAAAAAAGAACACAATCAATCATGAACTTCATCTTAGACTGCAAAGCACGCGGGAATTTGATTGAACCGATGATTGAGAGACCTTTATATTATTGAAAAAAAGTACTCGTGACAGCTTGAAGGAATTAGGTTCATCTGATTTGTTAACAGAAACTGATTTTGAGAGGTTTTTGTACATAAATATACGAATAAATGTAAATTGTTGAGCATGGAAAAAAAATAAGACATACCCTGAAAATAAGCCCTAATGCATCTTTTTGAGCAAAAATTAATATAAGACCCGGTCTTATTTTTGAGGAAACATGGTACAGAGTTATTGGTGGTCTAAAGTGCTTTTTAAACTGAGTTTGTTTTTAATAAACTGTGTTTATTTATAATTTGTTTTAAGAATGCAGTACTCTTGATATAGACAGAAACAAAGTAAAACATTGTCAAAACTGGTCCACATGTTACCAAGTTAAAAGTATTATTAATGGTATTTAATAGAACCTTTATTATTAAGTATAGATAAAAATAAATAGGGTCAGTTCATTTATAACTGCAATGCTCTTTGCTGAAAGAAAAATCTTTTGTTCATACCAAAGTTTTTAATAACTGAAAATTGTATTAGCTCAATCATGTGGTTCTCTATGAATGTTTGTGAAAGGAAAATTAAGGAAATTAAGTATTATTAAAGAGACTGGATCAACCAAAAATGTCATCCAAAGCATTCTTTGCAAACACAGAAGTGTATACTCAAATAAATGAGGAAAATTTCTGATTCTCTAAATTCTAATTAATGAGTGGATAGAAATATTTAATTATGTTATCTCCAGAGTAGTATTGACACAAGTTTGAATTAAAAAATTTCAGCAATACTGTTGATTAAGTTAAGTAAAAATTTGTGATTAACCATACGTTGTTGAAATAAGTCCAAATTGTCTCTGTCATATAATTTTGACTATTCACTGATCTAGGAGTACATAGATAGGTGATGTGTGTTCATTTGCTAAAAAAGCTTTTGGACTCTCTAAATCTTGCACTGACAGGAATTGGTTTACAACAAAGCTTTACCAATAGAGCTTTGTGCAAATGGTACAATAAATGATTTATTATCTGTTTAGTCAGTTATGAATAATTTTACCAAGTAGAGAGCAAGTCGAAAAGATTTTTTTCATCTGCAGTTGCTGATGTTATAACAGTCAGGTTTACTACAATTTTATTACTTTAACCCTTAGACCATTGAGTTTTTGCCATCCAGTTCTTCTCCAGTGTTGGGTTTTTTTGGGGAAGCGCATTTTGAAGGGATGTTCAAAAATGAGAGTTCAATGCAGTTAAGTTAAATTAAAATAAATAGTACAAAATAAGGGAAACATAAAATTTTTAAGAATACATATATATATATTTATATAATGTACTGATTTTTTTTGTTCATAAATTTCTTATAGTATGATATAGCTTAAAGCAAAGTGATATGCATAAACCCACTTCAGTCTTTACAACATATACTCTATTCATTACTTAGTCCACTATTGTCTTTTCATTACTTTTGTCATTTAATAAATCTGAATATCACTCTCAGAATCACTTGAAATGTCAGTTCCAATAGCCTTTAGCTTTCAAAAACCCAAAACTCCCACCATTTTATATGGCATGTATTCTTAAAATAACCTGAAAATCTACTTCTTATCAGGAGAAATCTTATTCAAATGCAATTAAGTTCTGTCATCTATTGATGAATGAAAAAATCAATTTAGAATGCGTCAAACGCGTTTGTAACATGCAAAACATTGGAAAATCCAGATCAGCACGTCCATAACACTGGGGGAAAGACTCTGATGAATACGCTGAGTACATTCATAACGGTCTAAGGGTTAATGATACAGGATTTTTCCTCAGGAATGGGCACAGTATTTTGGCTGTTTTGGGAAATCAACATGCTTTGTATAACTATGGATGTCTTGACAAAGGTCAAAAAGCTATAAGTTATTAAAGAAGATACTGTAATTTTGTCAGAAAAATACTCAATATTGATATTTAAAATTATTGTTATACTTACGTTGGTTTATTTTAATGAACTTTTTCTTTTTAGGTTTCCAGGTTTAATGAGCATGCATATTGCTTCTCCTCTGGGTTGTCGGTTTTCAAAATCTCCTCAAGAGAGAGAGAGGATATTAGCAAAAAGGAAAGAGGATTTAATAAAACTAGCAAGAAGGTATCTTTCTGATCGCTTATTACCTTTCCATAGAGATTTTTTAATTATAGCATTTTAATTGAACAAACTTAAGGATAAAAATTACATATTGTAGGTTACATTTAATTTTTGAAACAATCCCGTATGAATCGTGTAAATGTTTCCATAGCGTATACATTCTTCATAAAATTATATGTTTTGAACTGTTTATATCTATTATAAATAAAGCATAATATGAAAAGTTAAACTTTATGTTGAACACTAAATGGAAATCAGCTGCACATGAGTTTTCGGAGTATGAATGTTCTAAGGTGAAAGTTAACAAAACATCTAAAATCATTCCTATCTTATCACTCTTGTTTAAAAAATTTTCTTCCACGGAAAATTGTTAATAAGCTGAAATTTTATTTTGTTGGTTTGCAAGTTAAATGATATAAAAACAAAGTTCATTATTACTAAGTAGAGCTAGGAACAGTTAAGCTAATTGAGATAATTCCATTTATGTATGCATGCATATGTGTGTGTTTATATATACACACACACACAATTCTCTGTCTGGTATTTAAACAAATCTGAAATTTAATATGTCTGGATCAAATATTTCACTGGTACTCTCTAAAATCCTGTAGAGCAGTGGTTCTCAACCTGGGGGGCATGCCCCCCTGGAGGGCGGGCATAGAAGAATGTCAAGGGAGGAGTGAGTTTTAAAAAAAAGTAAAACTAACTGTAATTTACTGTACTCAATTTTGCAGCCATAATGTAACCGTAATGTATTTTTGACACACGAACACGATAATTGTTGTAATTGTAAAATCACGATAATTGTCGTACATCTGGACATTGAAAGTGACCTGAGGTATGCTTTGTCACAGTTACAACCTAATATTCAAAAACTTGTCAAGGACAAACAGTACCAGCCCTCTCATTAATGTTGTGAAAAGTGACTGGTATTGCATGCCAACCTCACCTAGATTCTTGATTACCTCAAATATATTTGATCTGTATTAAATTCTTTGATTTCATATGTTCTAATATGTTCCAAATTAAGATGTGTAATAATATTAAATTTTGTGTATGAAATTATCTATTCTATATTTTCATTTAATGTTTCAAATTCCGATTGTACTACTTGTATTGACCACATATGGTGGTGGTGGGGGGGGGGGGAGGCATGACCTCACAGCAGTGTTCAAAGGGGGGCACAGAGCCTGAAAGGTTGAAAACCCCTGCTGTAGAGAATATAAGAACATGTTAGACCATCTGCCTGATGTTATTCTCATTCTGCCTAAATGTTATTTTTTAAGCATTACTAACTGATCTTATAAGTGGATATTTCTGCCATTGACCGCGTGAATCGTAATGTATTCATAGAATTCTCCTGTTTAATCTTCATGTAAGAGTAAATAGCACAGAAGCTTACAGAAGCATAGGCAAATTTTTAAAAATTATATTGTTATATAATTGCTGTGGCAAAAGAAAACAGGATTTGTCTAACAACCTACTGAAATTTTAAGATATATTTCTACACCTTTAATGTAGAAAAAAAACATCATTTAAGCAGTTAACGGAAAGACAGATAATGTTGTTAAAGCAACTAAGTTTTGAAATAGTAATTTAACTTCATATGTGCTCTAGAATAAAAACTTTTAATAAGCATTTTTCTAAAAATGAGTTCATACTAGCAACATCTTTTCATGTAATTTTATAATTCACATTAGGTCTCTTGTAGTTCCATTTATGAAAATTATAATATTGCAATGTTATGTTTTGGCTTAGCCCATGATATCTTAATATGTGGTCCATGGACCTTTTGAGGGAGTCTGCTAACTAGGAGAATGTGCAAGTCCATGAACTCTCTCATGCAGCAAAACAAATTCCATGACTTTTTATTTGAAACTAAAATGAATGTGTTAAATTTGAATTCAGTCAGATGTAAAACTGTGTGGTAGTCATTCAATAAAGAATTCAAGTATAAATATATTATTAAATCATAAATTTGTTTTTGTAATGTATTGATGCCTTTTTTAATCCTGTGTATTTTATGCATATCCTTCCTGCTCTAGAATATGAGTATAATTGAATATAATTAAAAAATTTTTAAAGCTATTTGTTGCTTTATTAAATTTCCAAATTTTATGTTTAAAACTATTCATTATTTGAGTCTGTATTATCAGGAGGGGTCCATAACTTTAACTAGATTGACAAAGAGGTCCACAAGACAAAAGGTTAAGAATCAATGGCTGACAAAGATGTATTTTTGCATAATTGTTGTAACCCCTACCAAAAATGTTGATCTCATGCAGACTAGCTTACTACACCTGCTGGATATTATGAAAAATTTCTTTATTTTCATTTTCAATATAAAGTTAACCATGTATGACTTTTTTGTAACTTCATCAATTTCATGCAATGTTATTTCAAATCAAAACTAAGTGTTCTATTATTTTCTAGGAAGTACTTAACTAAAGCACAAGATGTCCCATCAAGCTGAACAAGTAAATAAATGCCAAGGAAAATTTTATGATACTACTGTCACTATTCATGTGTTAATACTCATTCTCCATTCGACTCATCTGACCAGTTTCGCAGTTTTTGGAGTAATCCTGTTTACGGATATAATTCTAAAATTGTTTGATGTTAAACATCTGGTGATAGACATGAGCTGAACCAAATATTAAACATGGTGCTTTTGAATTGTTTGCGTAGGGAAATATTGGACTTGTGAACTGCGCAAAGCTAGGAATGGAGCAGCATGCTTTTTATTAATAAATTGTTCATTCTGCAGCTTCTATGGAGAAAATCCACAAGTGGTTGAATGTTCTGTGTAATTGTAATTTATGTAAAATCTGATCATTTTTGTGTGCATTAAAAATAGTGTATTTCTCATATTGATTGCTTGTCTAATGTAGTACTTAATGAAAATAAAATGTTAATACAGATTCACATAACATTGACTGGAATTTATATTCATGAGTATTTTTAAAGTGGTTTGGTTGCATGCAGGGTTGACACTTCACGGGAGAAACTCTGAAAATCTTTAAGAAAATGCATTTCATTAAACACACCTAAACATGTACAGATTTAAAAATTTGCCACTGATAGAAAAAAAAAATTAGGCATTATGTTATAAAGATTCAAAAGTATATTTTAATTTGTAGGTACTCTTAAATTTACAAAGACTTGAGATTTTGAATTTAAAAAAAAAAGTTTTTCAATGCTTTACACACTAAATTTTTATTCTTGGGTCTGAAATACTGATTATTTACATAAATGTCATGGCAACTTTGTACTTTTCAGAGTTGTTAATTCTCAAGTTCACTGTAACATGCCATGTGAAATACCACACACACAAAGAAAAAAAATTTAGTTTATAAAGTGCATAAACTTTGTATCATCTTATTACCAGAAAATTTGCTCATTGTTTTTTGCAAGATCTAGAAGCTTTTTTCTCAAAACCCATGGCAACTTTAAAATGTTACTCAGTAATACAAATAAATTTTGAAAAATGCAGCAATTTTATATTATCCTCATTCATAAATTGTAAAATTTAGAGAAATAAGCAATAATATATAAAGCAATAATTGAAATAAGAAATAATAGGTGTGTTTGCTGTTTTGAGTTTACTCTAAATCAGGGGTACTCAAACTGTGGCCCACCAAGGTTTTATGTGTCACCTGAAGTATTTGCACTCATTATTGGGCAGGTGCATTTATAATTTTTATTGTGCCTGAAAAATACAAAAATGTGCCACTTGCTGTTCACATTGTTTGCTTTGATGTATCTTTGTGAATCATCCAATTCCAAAATGAATTATGTGAAGAATGTGTATCGAAATCGGCTTGCTGATTCTGACCTTAACCCTTCAGCGGACACTCTAATTTTTGGAACACCAGTTGGCGTGCGTGGCACAAGGTTTGTCTCTTTCAACCTTGATTATTCCTTTTGTAATAAATTTTTTTTTTTCAAATTGAAAATCCCATTTCTGTGTTTTGACATGATAAAAATGTTGATAATATTGAGATATATTTATAATTAAAAGCCAAGAATGAAGATGCAATCGCCTTTTTTCAAAACTGTCCAGTTTATTGGATCTAAGGACAACTTGCGAATTGATTCCTGTTAAGTCCAAAAACCTAAAACAATGAGATTGTCCATCTTCGTGATGTGTGATACTGTATAATAGCTGCACATGTGATCGACTACAAGAAGCCCTGCTTTTGTGTATTGTATCACTGGTTTATCACAGTTAAATCAAGATTAACAATGAATGGAAAGGAATACAAGGGTCAGAAAATCAGACCTGTGTTAGAAAGGGTGTAGCTATAAATAGAAACTGCTAAGAACATTCAAACTTTACATGTAAAAACAAACCATTCAAAATTAAGAAAATGTTGCACTTTGTACACGGGCACACCCGCTGAAGGGTTAATGATGTATTGAGAGTAGCATGTATAAACCAGATTTGTCTAAAATAGTCAAATTTGTCTCAGCATAAAAAAATCACTCATTTTTAAAATTAACATTTGAATACATTTAGGTATTGAGTTTTATTTTTTACATGATTATAAGGTATAGTTAACTATGTAGCAGCCCATGTAATCTAGTAAACACATGTATGTGGCACGAGAGAAATAAAAAGTTTAGTATGGCTGCTCTAAAGAAACTAAGGTTAGAAATTATTGGTATTGTTTCAATATTGTATATTCAAATGTCTACATACACAATGAAAATCAGAGCATTAACCCCCATGAAATGTGATTTATGATTATATAATCCTTATCCAGAGCATCAGTTTTTATCTGTAACCAAATGTAGAATGGCATGGTAATTACAGTGGGGCTAATTCACTCAAATTTGTGCTTTCTAGTTATTTTGAGAATTCAAAATCGCAAGTCTTTTCTCAAAAAGTCAGATAATTACACTCATGGCAGATTATAGTAGTAGTAAACTTTTCCACTGTAAGATGAAGAATACTGCATAAAACATGAAGTACATTCAGCTACATATCTAGTAGATGTTAATTATAAAAATAACTTATATTAATTGTTTCTCGCACAGATATACAGAACTACGTAATGATACATTCCTTAGCTTTAAATTAAACCCTTTGGATTCTAAATTTTATCAGTTTTCTTTCCAAAAACTCTGCATTTAGTTTAAATTTTGTTTTAACTGAAAAGGAAGGTTTAATTAAATTTTTTTTTCAAAAAGAAAAATTCATTTTCAAAAATTATTATTGGATCTGCTTAGAACAATTGTTTTATCAATGTTATAGCATAAATAACCATAAAAAATATAAATGGTTCGAAATTTAAAAATGTCGAGTGACCTGACATAAGAGTTGCTGTGAATAAAATTGTTGAGTCACACTTGACATAGGAGTCCAAAGGGTTAAACAATAGATGAATTATAATGGAAATGTGTTAATACTCTAAATGTGTTTACTCTATAAATGCAATTTTAAAGTCCTAATGTGCACCTCCAATAATTAAAGGTTAGAGAATATTTACAAATAGAGCTTTCCTAAACATGATTCTCATTTGCAGCAAAAACTGCTTTTGAAACAAAGTAAAAACTTAATGCAGACCTCGCTAAAAATACTAAAATAAGTACATTCTAAGCAAAATACTAAAATAAGTAAAATTTCCCATTCTTTTCCTCTTTGGATGAATTATTCCTACATGCTTTGATTATTGAAATATTATTAAATAATCTTCAATCAAAACCCTATTTAGTAACACTAGCTGTTGGCAGAATGTAATTTATAAGATCAAACTCCAGTCAAATAATTATGGGCTTAGTTGACTTTCTTATTTTCTATATTTAAATGTTGTTAAAACAGTTACATCAAAAGTAAATTACACTGCATATTTTGATTTTATTGATGTAGTAATTTTAACCAAATTGGCAAGGCTTTTTGACAGAATTTAACAAATATTGGTGTTTTTTAGAAAAGATAGGAAAATACTGTAGTTGTTTTATATTTGTATAATGAAGATTGAAATAATCCCCTTTTGTTTTATCAGTGATATTTTTAAAACCTTGAGGAAATTTAAAATCCTACAGGAGAGCCCCCTAAAATAAATTTTTTTTCACTCTGAACAGAAGGGGTTTGATCGGTTGAGTGTGCTAAAGTCATCTTCCATGAAACTTTGGAATTCTATTAATTGATAAAAAAAAATACACTTTAATCTCAATACTTTTAACTAAATAGATATACCAGTATACTGATATGAAAATTTATTGAAAAATACAAAATATATATCTTGAGGAGACAGAAAAAAACAGTTGTTCTTCCATGATTTATACAGGTACCTAGAAGAGAGAACATTAAAATTCAATATTAGTTGCAATAAATTACATAACATATCAGTAGGTAACAAATGCCTAAAAATAAGTTTTTATAAACCATAAATGTTAGAAATTAATCTCTCTAAGAAGCAACTGCATTTTAATGTATATTAATATGTACTGATTAAAATGTTATGTTCTTCATGCAGTAGTATGATGAACTTTAAAGTGTCATAACATTTTTTGCCAGATTACACAATTTGAAGTCCTGAATTAAAAAACCATTAAGATTTGATGGTGAATCTGTCTGCCTGTGATTTTATTTTTTTGAAATAAAGAATAATATTGGCCTAATAACTGCATCTTATGCTATGAAAACACCACACCACAATATTCAATTCGGAAGGATTTCAAACTGAACACATTAACAGTATCTAAGAATTTTACCAGCATGGCAAACAACTTTCAGTCTGATTTATTGTCTTAAACTTCAATGCATGCAAGTGACC
Organism: Dolomedes plantarius; assembly: GCA_907164885.2. Taxonomy (NCBI): domain Eukaryota; kingdom Metazoa; phylum Arthropoda; class Arachnida; order Araneae; family Dolomedidae; genus Dolomedes; species Dolomedes plantarius. The sequence continues at coordinate 37,997,734 of OU015490.1, read as the reverse complement.
ACAATGTGGATTTGAGCTTTGTTCACTGCTATTAAGATTCAACTGTACTCAGGGGAAGAAAAAAAAAGGTAACTAAGCATTTAACAAGTAATTTCTAAGATGGAATTTTGTGAAAAAGACATGTCTCGTTAAAAGAATGCACTCACCAGGATAATTTTTACACTGATCATTAACAGCTGGATAAGTTCACTTTCTAAATTTATACTGAAGACTATTATAGAAATCTTCTTAAACATCTTTATTAAATTTGCCATTTATTAAAGGCATCTTTATTAAATTTGCCATTTATTAAAGGTGGAAATAATATAAATCCTTATTTGTGAACTAAATTTTTTAGTAAATTTTAAAATTAACAGAAATAAACTTTTGTCACTTGGTATACTGAAAATTTTAATTGAATATTACTGCAAAAAAAATAATCCTTAGCATAGAAAGGTGAAAAAATGCAGAAATCTCAAAAATTGAGTCAATATCTTTATGTTCTTTGTTTAAATAATATAGGTTAAGTCAATAGTTTTTTGAATAATATGAAAAATAAAATATCTGAAATTAATAGTTTAGAAATTATTCTTTGTTTAATCAATACATAGAAAAAAACAAAAAAAACCTTACAGATAATTGCAAGAAATCATACAGAAAAATTTACAAGGGATTATGAAAAACATAGAAATACTTTTTTTTAAAAAGCACATGCATAGTAGTAGATGAAAATTATAACGACAATGTCATCACCAAGCAGAGGTATATACAATTGAGTACAATATACAATACAGTGAAGTACAATTCCGGTAGAATTAGCTGTTGTGGAATTAATAAGCAAAATGTCAGATTTGGGTGACTTTGTAGATTGGTATAATAATTGGCACAAGGTTTTTTTTGGTTTGGAGCTCTACGGTCAACTTTTTGCTACACGAGGGCTAATTAGACTGGGACCTACAGTTTAAAGCCAATTCCGAACTGCTACAAACATCCATGCCAACAGTGAGACTTGAACCTACAGGATCTGAACCAAATGCCAGCACCCTAGCCATTCGGCCATCACCTAGTTATTGGCACAAGGCTTGCTGGTACTTCTGTAACTAAGACTATTGATACCCTCCCCCATTTTAAAAATCCTGTGTCTTCATTTTTTAATCTTTTTTTTTGCATGCAAATAAGTCAAATCAGAAATGACGTAACCTCACACTAATTCACCATTTGGCCAATAGTGACATCAATTTTATCTACAGATCTGCTATTCAGGCATTTGAATTTTGTACATGTATTGCTTGGTTTTATAAGCCATGTCACTAGAATGTTTTGTCGAGAGGTGTGCTGCCTTTATGGTAGTCTTGTTACAGTGTACTATTCAAAAGTTTTACTTGATAGTAAAACTTTCATTACTATCACATCATTATTTTTTTGTATGACTTTATTTTCCCATAACCTTGATAAATAAGTTTTGTATGTATGTATCAACACACCATCCTTTTATCAAGCCTGAACAGTAGAATAGTTAAGATTCATAACCCAACAAAAATGGCAAAAATTGTTGGTATATCACAAGGCATAATATTAAAGATTATGAGATGGCACAGAAATGAACATGGTGTTGCCTCTAAAAAACACAAAAAGTTCAGACATGACACAAAGATGAAAGCAAGGGAAAAGTGGAACTTTGTAGGGGTTATAAGATGAAAACCCAAGACTAAAGTACAGAAAATAACAGCAAAGTCATAATGATCCTATTTCAGTAATATTAATTCATCAGGAGTTGGATAAAGCTGGTAACTATGATTGTGCCACAATAAAGAAGCCACTCATTCCTGACACCAGTTTAAGAAAACATGACAAACAGTGCCATGAACTTAACTGAAGTTGAAATGATTAGTAACATGTAATCTGATAGGATGAATTGAGTTTCACAATGTTTTCTCCCACTGGTAGAGTATATATTTAACAAACCCCTAAAATATACTAATAGCTTGGTGTGCACTGTCACGCAAGGCCTTGGCTTGTTGATGATTACAGGTCCAAAATGTAAAACTACCACAACGTAGGAAGCACACTGTCATCCAAAATAGTGCAGTAGGTGTCGGCGTTGAGCTTATCATGAATTGGGACCAAGGGTCCCAGTCCATACCAGGAGAAACACCTCCAAACCATAATTCCACCTCCGCCGAACATTACTGGGAGAAAAGGAGGCGTTCTCCAGGCAGACACCAGACCCAGCCATTCGAAAGGTAGAGGATGAACCTTGATTTGTCGCTCCAGAGAACCTGTTTCCACTAATCTACGGTCCACTTTTGACGTACTTTGCACCACATTAACCGAGCAGTGCAGTTGGACTTGTGATCAAAGGCTTATAGGTAGCCCCACGACCATGAAAACCAAGTAGATGTGCTTCCTTATGGATGGTATTCATTGAAACAACACTCCCAGATGCCTGTTGAAACTCCTGGAGTATATGGGCCATCCGTTGGGTGTGGTTTTTCCAAATTTCTCTGGACAGCACCCGTTGGTCTCTATCTCCCAGTTTCGTAGGTGTGCCGACTCGGGGCACTTTCCAACAATCACCGCTCACCTTCCACTTCTGAATCACATAAGCTACTGTCGATTTGGGGTAATTCAGCTCGCTAGATATGTCCCTTAAGGATCGGCCATTTCAGTGACACCTGAGGATTACACCTTTTTCAAAATCAGATAACTCTGCACTTTGTGGCATCTTGCATGCATTTAATGTCAATGTTGTTTCCTACACGATATTTAACGGAGCAGGGCATGGCATATATCAGGACCGCAGATATTGTTATTTGCATGGGTGTCCAATACTTATTGGTAGATAGTGTATCTCTTTATCTCACACTGAATTCATAACATTTTACAAACTAACAGTGGGCTAACAATTTATTAATATAAAGTTCTGCAGAAACAGTGTGTTTCCATTATTTTGATAATCCACTGTGTTATTTATATAATACAACATTCCCAAATATAACACCCCATAATATGATTTATTTAGATTCATAGGTAGGAAAATTCATGGTCCTTTTTCCCAGATGCGATTTTAATTCTATGAGATTTTTTTACTTTCATGACCCATTTTCAAATTCTGCTAAATTTTAAAAGTTTTCATAACAAGTAGACACCAGATATAGGAAAAACCTAATTCAAAATATCACTAAAAGCTGCTTTGCTTCATGTCATAAGAATTATATTGAAAATCAAGCTCATTCTATGTTAATAGCAGAAACATGACCTGACTAGAAACAACCAGAAACATTTCACTTTTTACATATTCTTCAATGTGGAGCTCATAACCTTGATGAGGTTGCTTCTCATAGAGAAGTTCTCTCTGAGGCTAATTACCTCTCCATTTTACAAAGCGAAATTTAGAATGAGTTAAGTGCTAGCCCTCATCACTTTTGGTATTTTGGATTTAAGGGTCTCGAAGACATTTTAAACTTAGAACTTTCAAGAGGTGATTTTTCAGTACTATGCAGATTAAGGTCTGGCCACATCAAGAATATGATATTTTGTAACAGTCAGAAAATTTTCCATCATGCTCTAACTGCAATTCTGAGGCTACTCACGACGATATTTTGTTCTGTTTGAGAGTGAGCCATTCTACTCTCTTTGGGAAATGTACAGAGGAACTGTTACACAAATAATACATGCATGGATATGTCTAATGACATAGAATAAGAAGTAGTATTCTTTTTAATTTTAGTTCAGGCATAGCAGACATAATTTTTAGGGGCACAGTTTTTTCAAAATGATACTATATCATACCACGGGGTTACTAGTCTATATTAATAATTATTATAATCTTTAAATACTGAATATTATAAGTAATAGAAATGAAAACCATACCTTTCAGAGTAATGCATATTATCCTATGAAATTCATTACAACTAGATGCAAAACAACATGGGCAAAGATAAAATCTGCAAATGCTCTCTCAGGTGTTATTCCACTGAACTGACTATTATTTTCTGGATTTACCTGCAGTCTCAGACAAACTGGAAAATATTAAATTTGATAAATACATTTAAGAATCAAAAAAGGCACCATGCATTTGATTTAACACTTATGATCAATATACTTAAAATTTTTTAGAAAAAAAATTAGAAATTTAAAAGCATATTTCATTTAAATGTCCAAAATATTAAAATTCATAAAATATATACACTATAGTCTCACAGGAGAAAACTTTTTTGGATGTAAAGCACGAACTAGTTCAGTAAACTTAGTCAAAACTTTACTTTTAAAAAAAAGTAACACAATTGCATGTATTAATTATCTTGTTTATACATTAATGTCTATTAATTTTATTTCTTAATTATAATCCCTGTATATTAATAACTTAATTTTATCTTGTATTTATACTTATATACTGCAATATTCCATAATTTCATTTGTTCGGTAATTGTTACATGAGATTATTCATCATCATCATCATCAGCACTACAGCCTGCGACAGGCCCTGGCTGTCTCTAAAATGCGTCTCCAGCGTTCCCTATCCAGCGCGGCACCTTTCCAACCCCTCACACCAAGCGTTGTGAGGTCGCATTCAGCACCATCAAGCCACCTTGAGGGGGGACGGCCCCTTTTTCTCTTTCCCTCTGGCACCCTGAAAGTTAGTATTTTCATGGGTAGGTTTTCCTGTGCTCTCCAAACGTGCCCCAACCATCTTAGTCAAGAGATTTTAATGGTTTTTGAGATTGTCGGTTCTTTGAATCTCCTCTCAAGTTCAAAATTCAAAAGTCCTCTCCATCTTCCATTGTCATATACTGGTCCGAAAATAGATCGCAAGACCCGTCTTTCAAATACACTCAATCGGTTTTCAGTGTCCTTATTGAGTGTCCATGTTTCGCTTCCATACAGTACAACCGGCCGAATGAGTGTCTTGTAGATCTTCAATTTGGTTTTTACATTGAGGAGCCTTGACCTCAGTTGTTTTTTCAGGCCATAGAAGCATTTACATGAGATTATTAATGTTTACAAAAGATTTTAATTAAAATTTATCACTTAAAAATTGTAATGAAATATTGTGATGTTTTCTCATTCCTTTTGAATCTAAAAGTAATTACTTTTCTATGTGTGTGAAACTTTATAACATTTAAAATTTCATTGACAAATATTTTTTTTTGATAAAAAAATCGAGAGTCACCTATATTAAACACCCAGAATAATAATAATAAAAACTCAAGGATATCAGGAATAAGTTTTAGTGGGAATGCTGTCATGCATCCATCTGAAAAAAAAAAAAAATTCCCTTGTCCATTATGTTACTGTTTTTACGTTACTGTCCTTTATGCTACTGTTTAGTTGACTTTCGAAGATTAAATATTTTATTGAGATGTGAATTCAAACTATATAAAACACTTTTCAAAATATGATCAAAGAGAGGATGTAAAACTTATTAAAAAGCATTCTCTGTGACTTCAACCAGAATCACTGAACTATTAAACTGAATATCTACACACAAAAATTAAAGTCATACTATAGTTCAGTTTAAAGATTGAACTATTAAACTGAATATGTATACACATTAAGCAAAATAGCACACACTAAGCTTTTCTTTTCTCATTAATGCTTTGTTAAAAAATTAATTTTTAAAGCCAATATTCTCTATTGAAACAAATTATGAAGGATACATTTAAAAAATCCCCCGAATAAAGAGAATACATCAGCAAGTTCCACCCCACAGTATTATTCACTTCGCAATGACAAACGTTGTCACTTAGATGTAAATATATACAATCTTATCAAGATACCATTCTTTTCTCAAGGTGAAAACTTTTCACTTGGAAGGTAATCATAACGTGAGAATAAGCAATTGTGTTAAATAATGAATGGGTAGTGCAGAAAATAAGAATCATGAAACATCGTATTCTTCTAAATAGAAAAAGAAAAAGGCTTATGGCTTGATTGTCAAACGCCCAGCATCTGTAAATAAATCTAAATTGAAAATAACGGTGTTCTTAAATTCCGAAATATTTGAAAAAAAAAAATTCCATGTAAATCATTCCTTACGTTATAGAAGTACTTTTGCGATCAGTGATTTATCAACAATTAGGTTAATTTGCAATTACGCTACTCAGAATGGCTGACGGAACTTCGGTAAGCCGGTAATATTTGGTCATTTAGAAAAGCGATTAAAAATAAAATACGGAGGCGGAAAATTAAGAAATTGCAAAATTCCTTATAAAAAAAAATTGATTCACTTACCAGCTAGTACAAATGAAGCAACAGATGATATGAATCCCGAAAGAAATGAGTTAAAAGGAAATGTTCCAACCAGACAGCAATACACAAACTGAACGATGCCGGTTAATAAAATATAAAAGAGATATGCATCAATTATTTTGATCTTCTGCGGAGTGCTGTTTTTGTAGTCTTTTACAAAGACATTTAGTACTTCTCTAACGTTAGACAACATTATGTGGAACTAAATTTTAACACACGTAACTCGTCTGTTAAGTGTAAGATAAATATTGCCACCTCAACTATACAGGATGAACGTGAATTGAGATCCGTCAATGTATACCGGACTGAGTTTTCTGATGTCCGGAGTTTACTGAGATGATATGCTTGAAAGAAATGTTAATGGACAAAAGTTAATTCAATGAAGAGTATATTTTTAAGATATCATTGATCTGAAAAATTTTAAAAGTAATTCTAAAATATATTTTTAATAAATATATTTCTCTTTCGAAATGTGGCATTTGTAGAAATCACCTGATTACAAATTTGTAAACAAATCACGAAATGGGGGTGAAAACAAATATTGTAGTAATTGGAGCAGGAGTTGTCGGGCTTTCCACGGCTCTTTGCTTGCAAAAAGAACTCCCTAATGCTAGCATAACAATTATTGCAGATAAAATAGGTGATGATACTCTTAGTTCAGGAGCTGGAGGATTATTTAGACCCGAAATCAATGTGCATCATGATTTTCAACGCGTGTGGTACGGATTTTCGGATTTTGATCTATCTAATGTTTGATTTTGCTATCAGCATCTTTAAATTTCCTCAAACTCATACTATACAATAGCCTTTCAGTAGGTAAAGTTTTAAAATGAAAGTTGCTGAAACTTATCAACAGGACATGCACCAGTGTCATGCCAAGAAGTGTGCCGGCTGGCGCCTTCATATATAATAAGTATACATTTTTAAAGAGGGCTTTTTTTTTCTTAAATTTTAACTTAGAAATTCCATACTATAGTTTTATCAAACATATTTTTAAAACTCTTTATCAAATATTTCGAGCCCTATGTCAGACTGATATCAGAAACATAATGCTTAAATAATTCTAGAATTTTCTAAATATAAGTGACTGTAACAGAAATTAAACTGAGATGAATCATTCTTATGAAAAGTGTACTATTACTTGTTCTATACCCATCACAACCAAAGTAGTTGCATAATAAGAGAGTTAATTTTTTTGTAATTTAAAAAGCCCCTTGTAATATTTGAACTGATTTTGTAATTTTTTTGCAAAGTTTTGCTTCAACTATCTACTGTGATGAAATGATCCTTTGCAGAAGTGAATATGCAGTATTCGCCATGTGGGGAGAATAGGAAGATCCCTGAAATTATTAGCTGAAATGATCATATTGATATATAATCAAAATGGTGTTTTTAGCTTATATTGAAATCAAATCTAAATAATAATAGGCATAAGTTTGTATGAGAGGATTGTTCTGATGGATGAGACAGATGGTATGGAGAATTGTTTGGGTCACATCAAGAATCATATTTTCTGTAAATCAAATCTACAGAACCCTTTGAGCTCCATTATGTTTCCTCTCAATTATCTCCGTAGTATATCTTCTATGATTTTTAATCCAGAAGAGTAAATGATTTGGAAATTGCACTCTTTATACCTTTAAATGATAGAAAATCTAGGATTGAGTTATTTATATTATTTATTTTTAATTATCTGCAGCTTTTAACTGTGCCTTAAGGTAGACTAATGGGACTTTTTAAAATGTCTTGTATAGTGTCTCTTATATTGGAATTCTGATCATTGCAAGAAGTAAACGAGGAAACTGCAAAATTTGACTTGAAGTAATAAATATATTGTTAATCCCTGATGTTGTTGTTGCTGTTACTAAGGTCCCTGGGGCTCACGACTATCTGAGACCCCAGTCTGGTACACATGTGAAGACAAAACAGGAAATGGAAATACAGACACACACAGATGGATTTTTATTTTGCAAATGATGACACCACTGGATGGTGGATTTCAGCTCCTCTTTCTAGACAAGGCTCTTTTTTGCAGGCAGATGACTGACAAGTTTCCTAGATTACAACCAAGCCTTACACAGAATTGAACCTGTCCCCCCCCCCTCTGGCATAGTAGGCTGATGCCTTAACCACTTAGCCACTGGGCAGCAATCCCAATTACTAATAATAATAGTAAAATCTAGTATAAAGTAAAATGAAAAGATATCTGCAGGAAAATATCTTCCCTCCTTAGTATTTCAGAGTAAGAATTATTAGATTTCATTCTTTTATCTGAATGAAAGAATTATATGAAAGAACTTAAAAATATATGAAATTTTTTTTACTTTCTAGAGCAGTGGTTCCCAACCTTTTTCAGCTGGCGACCCACTTCCTTATCGGAATACCTCCACGGTCTATTGGTCCATGGTGGAGTAAAAAGCCTTATTTGTATCATATCCCTTCCTTATGTATATATAATTTACCATCAAATATTGCAGATATATATATATATATATATATATATGCTTTTTTGAAGATACAGATTGATTACTGATAAACAATTTGTGTTCTGATTTGAAAATGGTTGACAAAATATAAGCACTTTGTAGCAAAACAGTTATTTATTTAACAATAGATATATGTTTGCAATATATGCAACAAGGGGTTTCATACTCACTAAGAAGTGTTCCTAGGTGAAGATAAAAACTACAATTATAAAAGTACACAAAGACCATTTTAATAGTTTTAGGATCGAGTCGCGACCCACCTGTAACGCTTCCGTGACCCACTGGTTGGGAACTGCTGTTCTAGAGGAACATTTTTATCTAATGATTTATGATAATGGTATAAGCATATTTAAGTATAATTAATGTATAATATATATGCCTTACCAAGTTATTTCGAGGTAATAACTGTAATAATATAATCTTTCAGATTAACTTTTTTTTTATTATTAGGAAAACATTGTTTTAACTTTATATTGTAACTATCTTGAATAAATTATGTACTGTTAATGATGATGAAATTTTATCATTTTGATGAACACAGGGTATTATACCTTTTGTTTATACAGTTTGAAAATAATTTTAATTGGATTTTTCATATTTAAAGGAAATGGTGTGCTGATTCACTCTCCTATTTTCTTGAAATCCTTTCTTCTCCTGAGTGTTCTGATGCCGGTATGCAGCTAGTATCAGGCTACCAATTAAGCTCCACAGCCTCCCAAATTAAGGTAATTATGACGATGCATTTAAGAGTTTTATTTTAGCTTGTATTTTTATCAAAAAGTTTCACAGTTTACTTTAAGAAATTTGGGCTTTTTGTGTTATTTAATTTTTGTTTTTCAAATGTGCACTGCAATTATAATTTTAATGTAAATTTGACTAGAATGGTCTTATTGACAATATGCTATACTGGCTATGACCCTTTAAACCTTCCTATAAAGCAGTGGTTCTCAGCCTTTTTATGTATGTGCATCCCCTTTGGATGATCTTCTCACTGTATACCCCCCTGTGGCCTATAAATATATATATAACATAAGTAACCTTAGTAACTTTATATATTTTTTGCTAACAATCGATGTCTCTCTCCACCCGAATATCACTCACACCTTCCGAGAAGCTGCACTCCTATAAACAGATCTCTGACACAAAATTCTATATTAATTCAAATGTCCCTCATTTCAATAATTATAATTACAGCTGTTATATAAATATTTGGTAAAAAAATTTTATACAATTTAATTTCAGAATCCTCTTTTGGAAGGATTACTTCCTGAATTCCGGAAGCTTAATGAAAAGGAAATGTTATTGTTTCCTCCTGATTACAAGTAAATTATATTTGTGATATATTTGAGATAATAATTTAAAGTGAAAAAGCCATTTTAGCTTGCATGCACACACAAAAGAAAAAAGAACAAATATGTTTGAAATTAATTGTTCAAAGAGATTTGCTTATAATTTTAAGCATTGTTGTCTTAAACGCTCTCTTTTATGATAATATTTAATAATTCTAAGTTAATTGTTTAGAACTGATATGCGTATAAAAGTCAAAGGAATTTTATTTCCTTTGCTGCTTCTGTGCATGTTATGACCTTGGAAGCTTGAGGAGTTTAGATTTTTAAAAAAAAAGTCTTTTCTGAAAATATAACTAGTTTTTATGTTTTTTTATTATTTTTTCTAAATAGTACAATTAAATAATTACAATATCCATAAACTAATTCAAACAGAGAGAGAGGAACAAGTGATATATTTTAACTCAGCATGAAGTGTGTAGCCCAGAGGGGTATTAAACGTAAGTAATAGATTGTCATAGTCAATAATATATGGATAGAGGGCACAGTACTAAGGAAATCTTTATGGCTGGACTAAGTGCACCTTCTAGTGAGAGAAAAATATTAATTGAAAGAGATAATCTGGAACTTGAAGAGACCATTTAGTATGAAGCATTTTTTTGTAAAACACTCATTCACATATGTATGTATGGTTAAAAATTCTTTGTTATACACTCCAGCAAAAAAGATCAAAACTGATGTCTTTAAAAATAGCTATTATTTAGTTAAAAAATGTTTTATATAGTTTAATTTTGATGAAGTTGGAAAGGTCAGAAGTGTTTGGTATAAAAGGCCTCTTTGTATAAATATTGAAATTTTTTGTTGTTGTTGCTAATGCCCCCAGGTCGGAGGTTCTATTCACCAGGTCCTAATAGACTATTGGGCTGAAAGAGGCGGCTCCTGTTTTGAATTAGCACCACAAGGGTCGGAGTCCGACTTGGCTAAATGACCAGTCCCATAATTTTGAACCAAGTGACGAGGCTGGAACACTTGACCCCGCACCTCCATATGTAAATTTGAGAACTTGGAGGACATTGCAACCATGGCCTATTTTACATGCCCTGGCCATCATTAGTGAACACAGCAGTGGATTTGTAGCGACAAGCATCAAATCAGGGACATTCAGATCACTGGCCCGCTGCTCTTGCCAACTGAGCCACTGCACCCATATTGAAATTATTTGAGCAAAAATATTAATTCAAATTAAACATGAAAGTTTTAATATTTGTATAGTGAATATATATATATATATATATATACAGTGGAATCTCGATCTATCGTTTTTCAAGGGACCGATTGAAATGAACGATAAATGTGGGAAAAAAATAGATGTGGAAACATAACAAAGCAATATGATTGTTGGGACTGGATAAAATGAACGACACATACGGAAAAGCGATCGATCGAGATTCCACTGTATGTGTATATATATATATATATATATATATATATATATATATATATAAAATTACAAACATTGTTTCTAAATAAAAAAAATTTTTTATCAAGCATTCATTTCTATACCACTGTTATATAATTTTAATTTTATACATGTCACTCTGTCTTAATGTTATTATTAAAAAAATCTTATGAATCATATATAATGCTCCAGTATGTACAGTTATAGAGGTTAAAATTTTTCCAAAAATATTGTCAATCTCTATTTGTATTATTTTTTAGCTTTAATGTGTCTATTATTTTCTAACATCTTTGTTACATTCTTGATGGAGAGTTTTAACCTTAAAATTTATCAGTTTTAAATGTCTTGTTTTATTAAATACCTATGATTGGTGTAAGTTACACTCATGGTGTGAAAATGAACTTTTAAAAATTACTTTATTATTTTCTTTTTAATTTTATGACTTTGATCACTTGTTATTTCCTTTTTAATGTCTTATTCATTTGTTGACTATACATTTATAGGTGTGGAGTATTTTATACGACTGTAATTACTGACTGCCGATATTATTTACCGTGGATGAAATCCAAGTGAGTGTTTACTTTTGAAGTCAGAATATAGTTACATATTATTAATGCTTTTAATTGTAGCACACCATTTCTTCGCATTTTATCAAATGCTTGTTATAAAAGATATGTGTCTCATTTATCTAACCTGGATTTTGTTCACATTTATTGCAATTATTTTTCTTGTTAGAATATCTCTACACATATTTATATCTACTAACATTTAATATTTTTCTCTTAATTTTTTGAGTTTCTTTATGTTATTCCCTACTGTTAACAATTATTTCATGCACCATTGTGAGTTGAAATAAAGTGACAAAACTGACATAAGATAATAAAGAATAAGTCTGTAAAACATAACTCTTAAAATCCGTAATAAAAATTAAAATGTCAACTTGTTTCAGATTGGTGTGTACGATCTTTCATCAGGCCACTGAGCATTAGGTATAAATCCCGTCTAAATAAAAATTCTTTTTAAATAATAGTAGTTTTAAACTGCCTAATATCTCGAATTATGGCTCAGAATGTCAATAAAATTTAGAACTGTAAAGAGCTTTAGATATGCTAAAAGATTTAGTCAAGGAACATCTATATAAATAAAGCAAAATGTCTCTATGTATGGGACACTAGTATAGTGTCTCACACATGGGACATTGTATATTGTCTCTATGTATGGGGAAAGGAGAAGAATTTTTCTTCTGCTTGAGACTTCGCAGGATGTGGGATGCGTATCCACAAAATTTAAATACCTTTATTCGTTGTTTTTTAGTATTTCCATTCTCTGACAATGATTGCTGAAGGGAGCGTGTCCCTAAACCAACCGGCTAGACGGGCGAAGCCGGGCTAGTTTTAAATAAATTCATGTGAGGATGTTTATCAATCTAAATTTTAAGCAAAATTTAAGTTGATTACAGGAGCGTTTAAGCAAGTTTATCTGTTAGGTGAAGAAATTGATTAAACTTTGAATTTTACTTAAGAATATTACTAAGCAAAGAAATAAATTTGTAATGAGAGGTATTAAAAAATTACAAATATCTTTTTAAAAATGTTATGGCTAAATAGGATTCCAGAATAAGGTAAAATGTTACAGGAAAGTTCTGGTACGTAAACATGACAATTAGTTTTCAATTAATAGGTATAATATTTCATCAGGCCATAGAGACAATTTCACCTAGGGCTTTGTAGACTGATGAAGGTTTCTACCTATTGATCCAAAACTAGTTGTCAGGTTTACTTCTGTTTTAAGAAGCTGTTATTTTCAGATTTATCTCCCTCACAAGTTTTATATTAATGATAATAAAAAAATAGTTGAATTATTTTAAAAGCTTAAAAGCTTTCAAGAAGGGCAAAAAGTGCATGTACTGAAACTATTACAAAAGAAATTTTCAAGTGTTTAATGTTTGTGAACACTTGAAATTCACTTCATTATGTTTCAAGTCTTAAGTTTGATCCTAACTCTATTCCCATGTATTTTTTTTTTTAATGTAAGGTGTATTTTCATTTTGAGAAAAAAAATCTTCTGAATGAATGATTCTAAAGGTAGTAAAATTTTAGAGGATTTTAAAAGCAAAGCAAAAATTAATCTTTACTTTGTTTGGTTTTTAAATACAAACTGGGAAACAACTTGTCTTCACTTGTCAGTACTTTTGATCAGTGCAATATGCATATGGAATGCAGTGCCTAATATTTGCTGGATTGGAATAATATTGTTTGAGATTATAAATATTGTTGGATATCATTTGATTTGATTTATGATAAAGGTAGGAATATAATTCAAACATAGGGTGGCCACAGATCAAGAAAATTGATAAATTATAAATTGGTACAAAATTGAGAACTACATCAGGAGACACTGTGCCTACTAGTTTTGATGGTGAATGCATAAATATGTATGTACTGCTGAGTTATACATGTTTCTAAAAAGGTTATTAGCAACTTAATAAGAGATCTGATAATCTGATTCCAAAATTTTTAGGTTTGAAGCAGCTGGTGGAAAAGTTATCATAAAACATATTTCAAATTTTTCTGAAGTAAGTTTTTCTAACATTGATCTTGACAATTGATTTTACTGTTCTATTGTATGAGTAATCTGTAGTGTGTGGAAGCAAGAGCTTTAATGTTAATTATATTGGAATCTATTTTGTGCTATCTAGTAATCTAGATTATATTTTCTTATGCTAAAAATACTCTGATCAGATTATAAAATATCCATTAAGCATTAATTTTGTTATATCAATAGGCATAATTATATAATTGTATTAAATTTCTGTTGTTATCATGAATTTTATAGATTCCAGATGATTACAGCATCATTGTTAACTGTACTGGCTTAGGAGCTAAACAGCTCTCTCATGATGATATGCTTATACCTGTTAGAGGTCAAACAATTAAAGTGAGTTCTAGAATTTTTAAAAAGTTCTTAATTTCTTCAAAAATGTGTTAGATAAAACATGTATATATATGATGTTAAATTATGTTTAATTTAGCTTTTTTTTAAGTACTTGTTAATTTCACATGATTTATTAGTTTGATTTCTAGAAGCTAACCATTTAATAAGTGAGTGAAGTGTAGGATATTTTTTTAGCATATGCTGTGAATTAATGAAGATTTCAGCTAATAATTGTAAAAAATGAAGTTATGAGTAATAATAAGAAGCAATGGTAGCATTCTTTATTATGATTTATTGTATGTTGTTTACATACTTTTTTTCAAGGATCATAAATTTTAAACTTTTAAAGCTGTTTAAATGGAATGATAGTTTTTAGACATTGTTTTAGACATTGAATTTTTGTCCTCTATTGTAGATTGCCATTTATTAATGTAATTAAATAGAAAACTCAACTTAGTGATGGAATCAAAATTTTAAAAATATGATATAAGAGTATATCTTTAAAATACTTTTAGAGTGACACAGCTATCACATATTAATTCAAAATTCTCAAATATAAATTATAAATTGTTAGTTTTATTTATTTTTTTTAATATTTGACATGGGGTGTATTGATAGACCTGCTTCCTTGTAGTGCACCCCAGGCAAAGTTAATTTAACAGCAAAGTGCTCTTTCAGAGCAGCCTATTTCATATATAACCTCAATATCCCTCTATGCTCCCAGTAAAATACCTAATAAAACTGCATGCAAGATTATAAAGCAGAAAATAAAAGGTTCTTTTATTTCTGACCTCCCAAACTGTATTCAAAATAAAACTGAGGCAAAACCCTGAATAGCCTTCCTGATGACCCACATGAAATTGCAGTTGTTGCTTAATGTTTCTTCATGTTAATGTTCAAAATCAGATTAAAACAGTTTTTAAACATTTTATTTTATGTTTTTCATTATATGTATACATATGTGCATATGATTTCTTTTGTTTTTTATTTATATGTTCAAGATTGCAACTGAACATGACTGCCTGGCTATGTATTTAAACAGAGCGGGCATTTTTTCTAGCTCTGAATACCTTCTTTACAATTCAGATAACATGGACGGTAAGCACATCATGTCCTGACCTGCCTTAACTGGACATCCTTTGTAAAGACATTATTGGAAGGCCCGTAGTAGCATGAGAATTGTATCTTAGTTGCTTTTCTTGTTTGTGTATTTTCCCATTTTGTTCTCGTCTGCAGTTTGGTATTTTTCCCTTTTTTTCTGTATACCTAAGGACTTTGTTCACAGGTTTCTGCATTAGAAATAAAAAAAGTATTTGACTATCTTTTAATCTTTTAATCCCTGTTAAATAAGTTTAATTAATAGTATTTTTCAGCGATTAATAAAATGTACTACCCTTCGAAATAATTATGCAAGAAATATTTTCAACCATGCTCATAGTTTAGACTGGCTTACTCAGTTCACATAGAGTACCTTTTCTGTTTACCACAAGTGAAATCTTTTGTGTGACTAGTCCCGTTGGGCACGTGGGGCAGAGAAATGCCAACAATGGATTTTGTGCCATGACTTATAGTATTACAAGCTTCAGAAAATTGTCTTGTGAAGCAAAATAAATAACTTCTTGTAGATAAATGACTGCCTGTACTCTATGAAAAAATACAATACACTTATACCTCGCTATATGGCCACTCTTTATCTGGTATATCACTATAACAGTCTTTTTTTAATTATTGCACTTTTTCGATTTACGGCCCACAATATTTCATTATACAGCCACAACAGCAGAAAGTGATGACGGCAACATTTTATAGCTTAGTGATTCTTCATGTTAATGTTCATCATCTGATTAAAACAGTTTCTAAACATTTTATGTTTTTCAATATATGTATACATATGTGCATATGATTTCTTTTGTTTTTTATTTATATGTTTATTTTTTAATTTCTGTTTATTATATTGTTTTGTACTTTTATTTTTATGTAAGCATTTTTATAGGAAACTAGCTGAAAACCCACACTTCGCTACGGAGTGGAGGTGTGGGGCCATTCAAATTAAATACAACGGTCAATGTATGCATTTAATGCCAAAAATATGTTTAAATATATTCATAATAAATACAATGATCAAAAGTCATAATGGATATTTTTATAGACAAAATAATGTAGAAGAAAAATATTCAAATTAAATCTAATAGAACATACTAAAGAATATAGTACAGTTAATATAGTACAATTTGAGGAAGATATCTTTTACTGCATTTAAATTTTTTTTTTGATAATGTGCAATCGTCTGCCGCATTAGCAAGAAAAAAAAAATTTTATGTCTATTTTGTTGCTATGAACATGACGATAAATTAATTTAAAGTACCAGAAAAAGAAATCACATGATCCGCATTTAATAAATTAAATTCAAAAAATTAATCTTTAAAATTTCACCAAAAATCAGAAAAATGGAGATAAAGATTCGAAAAAGATTTCATTTTAAAGGAACTTTTAGGATCTTTCTCGTGATATAAATTTTATAACCCTCAAATTATTATTTTAAATGCAAACTTAAAAAAGGTTACTAAAACAGCTTAAAAATTCTAAGAAGAATTTTTCAAAAATCTTTCTTAGTGCACCCTTATACTATAAGAAGAATTGCCGTGCAAAATTTCAGCCCTTTAGGTCCAGCGGTTAGGTCTGTGCGTTGTATGTCAGTCAGTCAGTCAGTTACAGAATTGTTTTATATATATAGATAAAAAGAATAAAGTGCTTTATGAACTGAACTAAAAACTGTATTATTTATAAAAAATTGGAACAGATCCAATTAAATTTTATGGGTTTGTATCAAAATAATTGATTTGTTATATGGCTTTTCGCTTTATGGTCAACTTTACCAGAACGTATCTAGGCCGTAAAGCGAGGTATGGGTGTATGTACAAATGTTTCAGTTTAATTTTCTATGAATTAAGTTTCTTGTTATTTTTATGATCTTGAATTTCCTTCCAATTTTGATCATTATAATGATAGGAACTGGGTATTCCATGGAACAAAAGTGTTTAGCATTAAATATTTACCAATTCCTCCAATTACAAATTGAGAAACAAAACTTTATTTAGTATCAAATAATTTAATCAAATAACATTAAAATCTATTTTAAACTCATGATTATGTGCCATTTAGCTACAATGCAATTTGATTATATATAGCTTCATTAGTCAAGGTAGAATAAATTTGATAAATATTTCTTTCATTTTGAAATTATTTTAAATTCTCAAAATTTTATACCTTAGTATGTTTTAGTTATTGTACATCAAGTATGGGGGTGGTTCTAGTATCTTTTTGACCCAGACCTTATCTGTGAGAGTGACAAAATTAACTGTTTTTGAACCTTATTATTAGAATGGCACAGCTGACTGAGTAATTTTATTTTGGAGCACCTATCCCTTTTTTTTAAATACTCTGTACTTGTGCAGTACCTTGCTTGATATTAATATAAGTAATTTGTAATTTACATTTATTAGTATTTACCTTCTTTAAATCTAATAACCTTCATTATCATCCCCTTGTATGCATATGAATATTTTTAATAGCCGCTCTAAGCTTGGAAATAACTGATATGAAACAATGAAATTTTGACAAGTTGTTCCAAATTTATGAATTGTTGATTTGATTGAAATAAAATGCATTTTCAAGAAATTACTCTTGTTACAAGAAATGGGGAACTTAGAAAAAGCTAGTAGAAACTTATGAGAATTAATAAAGATTCTGAAGAACTTGCTACTAGTTTAAGAAAAATGTTTCCTTTTCTATAGGGATCTGAAAAAGGAATACAAAATGGTATTATAAAGCTATTGTGAAATCTATTTTATTATTAATGAGTGTATTTTTTTAAGTACTTTGTACATATTTACTTGAAATCTAATTTCCATAAGTAAAATGTTATTAGATTTTCCTTGTATAAATTTTGTCCATCCTTAATATTAACAGAAACACATACCATTGATAACTCTAAAGGAATTCACTCACAAAGGTAATTACTACCCAGTATCTTATACTAGTTGCTTGAATATAAGAATACTTTGTTTTGGGATTTAAAAAAAAAAAAAAATCATGAAAATTTATTGTTAGAGACAAGGTTCAGCTATATTTCTACTGTAACATCATGCTTTATTATTCTAATTATGCTTTATTATATATTAGTGCTCTTCATTGTATATGTTAAGGCAGAGGACCCATGTATATCATAAATCTTCAATACCCATGTTAATCTATGGGAAATTTTCCTCTGTACTTTATTATCAAACATTAGCAAATGCTTATTTTAGAATTTAGGTTTTTCCATCTTAATGTATAAATTAAAGTGAGGAGTGAAGTTCTTTAATTTTTTAATGTTTTTATTAAATTCATATTTTACAGGACTTTAATGTCTGTTACTAGAAAATTTAAATCATTCTTTTAAAAACTTTATTAAAATAAATAATAATTTTGAAAAATGTGCATACCGTATTTAAAATTTATTTCCAAATTAAAAAAATTGAATTTAAAAATATGAACTTGTTATTGTGTTGTTAGAAAAGTATAAACTGGGAAGTTCTCCATAACTTAACATATGGATTGAACATCAATTTTTTTAAAAATACTTTTTTTCTAATGCAGAAACCCGTGGACAAAGTCCTTAGGTATACAGAAAAAAAATAGGAAATATAGAAAACTCCAGAGGAGAACAAAATGGAAAATACATAAACAAGAAAAGAAACAAAGATAAAATTTTCATGAAATCACAGGCCTCCCAATAATGTTAAAACAGAGAATGCACACTTAAGGCAGAGCAGCACATGGTATGCTTACTGTCCATGTTGTTGGAATTGCAAAGAGGGTATATAGGGCTAGAAAAATTACCCTTCTATTTAAATACACAGCCAGGCAGTCATGTTCAGTTGTAATCCTGGAAGCAGCAACTATAATTTCACTTTAGCCACCAGGAAGTCCATTCAAGGTCTTGCTCCAGACTTTATTTTGAATACAGTTTTGGAGGTCAGAAATGAAAGAATCCCTTATTTTCTGCTTTATAATCTTCCATGCAGTTTTATAAGGAATTTTACTGGGAGCACAGACAGATAATGAGGTTTTTTTTTTCTTATAAATATGCTTCCTCATTTCCTGGTATTCTCCAATGAGATAGTATCCATTGTAGGACAAACCTCTTTTGAGAATTAGTCATATATTTGATGACTGTTAAAAGAAAGCTGAGATAGCTTTCTTTGAGGCA
The DNA here is from genome assembly GCA_907164885.2 of Dolomedes plantarius. Classification (NCBI taxonomy): domain Eukaryota; kingdom Metazoa; phylum Arthropoda; class Arachnida; order Araneae; family Dolomedidae; genus Dolomedes; species Dolomedes plantarius. The sequence goes on along the minus strand of OU015490.1, from coordinate 37,978,087 downwards.
CTTTGCCACTAAATTAACATTGCCTGGGGTGTGCCACAAGGTAGCAGGTCCATCAATACACCCCCTTAAAAAATACTTAGTTTAGATAAAAATTTGTTTTGAAAGATAAAAAGAATTTTTAAAAAAGTGAATGGTACACAATTTAAAAATTACCTAGATATTTACAATCAGAAGGTTAACTTTTCTAATAAACTATTTTTAATGATTTGTAATTGACTACATGAGTTTTAAAACAGCTTTATAATATGACTATTCTTCTTTAAAACTGTGTTTCTAATTCATTTACCATATAGAAATGAATATTCGTCTCATTACTTTAAGTCTATTAGTATCCTTTTACTAGGTTTGTTTAATTTCAGTGATAGATAATTTATGTTTTTCATAAAGATATATTATCTGAAGAATAAAGATATATATCTTAAGATATGTCTTTAGATTTATATTATATAAAGATATATATAGATATATATCTTTATATAATATAAATCTAAAGATAGATATCTATCCAAAAGATATATTATCTGAATTTAGAGCTATATGAGTCTCTGTACCTTAAAAATATAATGAAATGCAAAATGGTGTATATCATTATTGATTGGTGAAATTTTAATCTTAAAGCACTGTTCTGATTATATCTGATATTAAGATTCTGCATTATTCTGGGTTTGTTCCAATTTAATTTCATTATAACTACTTAACTATATAAAATCTTACTTGAAGAAATGTGACATTGAAACAAAAATATATGTGTATAAAATAAAAGCATCTAAAATTCCTTAGTTTCAAGACATTACACACAATACAAGATAAAACTATGATGACAAATACTATTGACAAATGCTTCATCTTGCCTTTTCTGCCACTTATTCTGGAAAAAGTGATCAGTAAAACGGTTACACTTTTTATCTGGGTTAGCATTGCTGTAATCATTCCATGTCTATAGAGTTCAATGGTTTTTAGTGGGTCTTCAGTGAGCTTTACAGCCTGACTTTTCAATAATAAAAAATCACTATAGTGTAAAATGAATTAATTTCAATGTTCTGATGCTCAAATAATTGAATTTTAGGTAAAAGCTCCTTGGATAAAAAATTTCTACTATGGTGGTGATGTATATATTATTCCCGGGTAAGTCTTATATCTTAATTTCTCTTCTTATATTCCGTATTTCGGGTAAAGCATATTAGTTTATGTTTTAAATAAATGTTACAACTATTTAAAATGGTATTTTTTGTTATAATTATGCAATTTAAAATACCCAATATACAAAATAGAGTTTAAATTGGTGTTTCATATTTATTTAACTTATTTATACTTTTCATTTAAAGTCAAGTAAAAAAGAAAAATAGAAATTCATCTGTTGTATAAAATATTTTTAATATTTACAAATCATAAATGTACGTTATTTATATGCTTTACAGTTTAAACATTTTTATACATATTTTTGATAATTACTTCTATAAGTGTGAGAATCATTACAAAGTAAATAAATAAGCTTTCCGCCATATATTTTGCTATAGGATAGTATAAACTCACCCGAAACTTAATTTTCATGATCAAAATTATTTTATATGACTGGAGTTTATCAAATACATTTTAGATGTAGAATTTTTTTTTAATTATATAACTCATAGTTAAATACTTATTACAGTAATATTCAACCTTCCAACATTTTTCATGTATAGATGCATCTCATAAGGAAGTAATTCTACTAATATATAAAACCATATTATTTTAAAGGAACTGCATAATCAGATTAAGATTTAACACATAATTGAAGAGAATTTTTTTTTCATATCTATATATACAGTGGAATCTCGATCGATCGTTTTCGGATCCATCGTATTTCCGTATGTGTCGTTCATTTTATCCAGTCCCAACGATCATATTGCTTTGTTATGTTTCCGCATCTATCGTTTTTCCCGCATTTATCGTTCATTTCAGTCGGTCCCTTGAAAAACGATAGATCGAGATTCCACTGTACTTGCTGAAAACCTGCACTTCACTACGGAGTACATTCAAATTAAATACAACAGTCAATGTATGCAATTAATGCTAATATATATATATATATATATATATATATATATGTATGTATATAATAAATACAATGATCAATGTATACAATTGATGTAAAAAAAATACATCTATAAAAAAATCGTAAGGGATATTTTATAGACAAAATAATGTAGAAGAAAATATTCAAATTAAATCTAATAGGACATACTAAAGAATATAGTACAGTTAGAGGAACATATCTTTTACTGTATTTTAATATTTTTTTAGATAATGCCCAATCGTTTGCCGCTTTAGCAAGAAAAGAAAAATATTTTTTGTGTATTTCATTGTTATGCAAAATGACACGATGTTTATTTCTTATATATTTATATCTACTGGCTGAAAACCCGCACTTCGCTACAGAGTACATTCAAATTAAATACAACGGTCAATGTATGCAATTGATATAAAACAAAAACAAAAAAATATATTTATAAAAAAAATCGAAACAGATATTTTTATAGACAAAATAATGTATAAGAAAATGTTGAAATTAAATCTAATAGAACATTCTAGAGATGACGTTGTTATGACGTGACGATAAATTTATTTAAAGTACCAGAAAAAAAAAATCACGTGATCAGTATTTAATAAATTAAATTCTAAAAATTAATCTTTAAAAATTCACCAAAAATCAGAAAATGGTGGTAAAGATTTGAAAAAGATTTCATTTTAAAGGATTTTTTATGATCTTTCTCATGATATAAATTTTATAACCCTCAAATTATTATTTTAAATGCAAACTTAAAAAAAGTTACTAAAACAGCTTAAAAATTTAATTTTAAAAAAATCTAAGAAAAATTTTTCAAAAATCTTTCTTATTGTATCCCTACACTATAAGAAGAATCGCCATGCAAAATTTCAGCCCTTTAGGTCCAGCGGTTTGGTCTGTGCGTTGTATGTCAGTCAGTCAATCAGTCAGTTACAGAACTGTTTTATATATATAGATGTATATATATATTGAAAAAAAATTGTGAATTTTCACTTAAATCTTGAACTTTTCAAATTTAGTTTAGATTATGTCACCCTTGGTGGAGTGAAGGATTATGGAAGCTGGAACCCAAAAGTCAATCCCTATCAAAAACAGTTCATTTGGGATAAATGTACAGAACTTATACCAAGTTTAAAGGTTTGTTTCTAAGTCCTTTCCCATTATTATAATATTGATCATGTTTTTATTTTGTTAAAATTTTATGTACTTTTAAATTCCTTCCAAATTTATCAATTCTGTCAAAAGGTATGAGCAGCTTCTTGAATTATTTTTAAAGGTATGTTAAAGAGGATAATAAATGTGCCATTCTGTTGTAAGGTGTGCAGGCCAAATTGGTTGATTATCCAAATGGCAGAAAGAGATGTCATAGCATTCTTAATAGAATAACAAGCTTATGCTCAAACAAATGTTAAAAAATAAAAATAAAAATTTTCTTTTGTATTTAAATTAATATTAAAAATTTTCTAAATGAACCAGTTGGGGAGATTAGAAGGGGAATATACATCACGAGAAAAAAAAAAAATGTCTTTGTTGTTGTTTATAAACCAGCTTCTCTAAATTCGGTCATCAATCAAAAATTGTGCTTAATGGAAAGTTAGTGTCGTGTTCCTCTCTAATTTTAAATGGTCCCTTAAGAGATTAATTCATATTTTCAAAACCTAACATACTATGTTTATGAAGGTTACTACTAATTCACATTTATCAGAGGAAAAATAAGTCTTTTGCCTTTAAGTCTTCAACGTATGCTTTTCTTTGTTTTGATAGCATATAATTTGAATATAATCTACTACTACAAAAATCCTTCATTGAAGTCATTTGTGTGGTAGATTTTCATAACGGTGCATTAATATTTAAAAATCCTTCTTACCTCCCAGACCTGTCATATTTATTATCGTAAGAAAATTTCTTGAAACTTGGACAAAACACAGTTTTGTATTGTGATTTCTCTCCTAAATGACCTGTACAATACATGAGGATATGTTATATTATATTGCTTCATTCCAAGCTCATTTACTTCTGTGTTCAGATCATTTGACAGAGAAGGTAAATTGACACTGTTTAATATATCAAAAATATAAAGTGCTGCTATTCTATCAAGATGTGTGAATGTTGTGTTACAATGACATTCCTCTTCTCTTGCATTTTGTATTGCAATGTGTTTAGCAGGAAGACAAACCAGCTCTTCCGGACCATCAGGATTCTGGAGCCACAAATACCACATTGAAGTTATTTTCAAGACTTATTATAACATACTATTACAGTGAACAGACTTTCTTCACCTGTCAAAAAGTGGGCATCAGAAACTAACAACTTTAACTCACTCAATTAAGCTGTGGTCAACCCTTATAAAATAAGGGTTGCCAGAAAATATGTGCCTCCAGTAAACCGCCAACAAAGCTTGCTAAGAAAAGTTACCCAACACTCATAAAATAGGGGTTGCCAGAAAATATGTGCCTCCAGTTAACTGCCAACAAAGCTTGCCAAGAAAAGTTGGCCAACACTCATACCCCTCTTAACTGAAACATACTGATCAGAAATGCTGACAACGCCCAGTTGTCAGCATAAGTTAGCAGACAGTCCCCCAAAACTTCCACCCAAAAGTGGGGTCTATCAAGAAGAATTAATGATGGCCAGGAAACCCCCAAGACAGCAGCAAATGTCCGAGACAGGTGGCCAATGCGATTGCCTCTGGCCACCACACACTGTGACAAAGCCACTCCAGAAATCTGAAGCCATAGGCAGGAAGAGGACTGCAAGGCATTTATGAATATTTCTTTCAGCAAACAAGTCGTCACAACAGTTGCATGTTTTGTTTGCAGTTAATTGTTCTCTCTATGAATGTATCTTATGCATTTTTTTTTTAAATTGACTTTGTTTTCCTAAAAAAGAGAGTAACAGAGAATTATGAAAAACCTTCCTGGTGTAAAGGACAGGCTATTGTCCAAATATTTAAAATGTGTCCAAAGTAAATTGATTTAGTATTGGGTACAATATAAAATTCCAAGTTTTCCCAAATCTTCACTTGTCGTGTATTTCAAGACTTTCAATTACATAGTTAAACAAAAATGTTGTGTATATCATTAACTATTATGTGTTATAATTTTATATATTTTCTCCCTGTTTCATTGTTCAAATTAATGGTTTTAAAAGTTGTAAATATTTTCAGATACTCATAATATTCCTTTAATATTTTATTAGGTGTCATTAAAATTTGTTTTGTAAGTTTAAAATTTTCTATTCCATCTGTGAATTGTTTGTCGAGGGGTAGAATAATGTATAATTAGGGATACGTAATTTTCGTATTTATGAAATAGATGCGAATAAATGCGAAATTTGCCGCTATGAGAGAATAAATGCAAAAATTATTTTTTGACTACTTTTCGGCAAAAACTCAGTGATAAATGTTTTTTTAAGCGAAATTAGGTGATGATAATAATAATAATTTTTTAACACAATTGCTTGTTTAAGACCATCAACAGTCTTTAACTGAGAGATCTCACTCTCGAAGACTTAAGGAAGAGAATGTGGAGACTACTACAATGTTAGCTTTTAACTAAGAATTTTGATACTTACCTAACCGAGTAAGTATAATTGTGATTTTTTTTAAATAAATGCGAAATTTTGAATTTATATACATAAATATTTATTTTTGCAAATAAATGCGAAATTTTATATTTTGTAAATTTTTTTTTTTTTTTTTTCAAAATTTTGATATTTTTTATGCGAAATTTACATACTCCTATGTATAATTAATAAATGGCAGTAAGTCAATGTCAGTTTTTATGTTTATCCTCGACTGTGCCTGTGTTAGATAATTTTTGGACTCTTATAATAGTATGAATAGAATATTTTTAGCAGTAAAGAAGCTTGGGGATTTGTCCACTTGGAACAATATTCAGTGACAATGAACTTCATAACATGTATGGGCAATGAGAGTTCATACCATACCCAGGGAAGAAATCCTGTTGGCTCCTATAATACTTTTGACAGGCCCTCAAACTCAGAATGATATCATGGACTCTTTAACTTGTATAGGCAACGTGGCTGTCACCATACCAAGGGATAAAATCTTATTGAGATCCTATTTGACTTTTGCCAGGTCCCCAGAATTATATTAATTTACAATGGACCTATAAGTATATTTATATTAATACTTTAAAAGTTTAGAGTTGACCAGGGAAAATAACTAACCACATGATATACAATTTATTAATTATTTATAATACTAGGGGCTTCGCCCTTAGGCTCGCTCCTCTGTTATGGCTAATAGCGAGATACATAAGGTGATTCTCAAGCAATGTAACAGCTTCCATCCATTTACTGTTGTCACCCTTAATGCGAAGGGTGTTTCATCACTGTTGAATTATTAGCTTTAAAATTCAATTAAAAATCGAAAATTTAAGATATAGACTTGAAATGAGGTTTATATGAATAAGAAAGCTTTCAGCTTCCAGATGATGTAAATATTTTTTTTTTTGTAAGATAAAAACTCGAGGAGCATCGATATTACATCCACATAGGGAACAATATTTCTTGAAAAACTGTGTTTCATTTTATGATGAAAATATTAGTCTGTTTTAAAATATTTTTAAACAAATGAAGTTTAGTTTGAAAGAGAAATGTCTGTAGTCTTAGATTGTAAAAAGATCAAAATTCTACGATCATTTTTTGGCGAGTTATCGTAATCTGAAGATGAAAAAGTCAATATTTTCCCATAAAACATAAAATTTAAAAAACTTAAACTCCGATGAAGATGAGACATGTCTTACTTTGGTCCCCCCATTTTTCTGCATCCATTGGTATCGCTGTCGACCCCATACCCCCAGCAGTTTCGGAGGAGATAGCATGACAAGCTTTTGACAGTGGCAGCAGGAGTTACTTTTTTTTTAATAGAGAGATTAGTTGATATGGAAGGTGTGAAATGAAAAAAATATTGTTTTTTGAGAGAAATAAACTGTTATACAAATGTTGAACTCAATTTTGAGAGTAAAATGTTATGGTAGGTTTGGTTAGGTTACTAGAGATAGTGTAAATTTAGAAGAGTAACAAAAGCTTGTACTTCAGACAAGCAGTTGAAGGATTTCATGTGACAGTAAGCAAACCAAATAAATTGCAAGACAGAATTCACTTCAAAGCCATAGACTACAAAAGTTTTCTAAGGATATTGGTGGAATTTTTAGGCTTCCTTTTTTTTTTTTTTATAAAAATTCAGTAATATTTCAGTTTTTTGTGAAATGTAAAAAAATTTTAAACCTGTGACATTTAAAAAAAATCTTTGATGTTTTAAATTATTCAATGCTGTTATTTAAAGATGTATTCTAAATCAAAATTTACATTCTCAAGAGGATACAGATAGTTAAATTTTTTTTTTTCCTTTCATGTTACAGAAGGCTGATATTGTTTGGGAATGGGTTGGACTACGTCCCTATAGACCTGAAGTACGTGTTGACACCACTTTTGTTGAATGCAATGGAAAATACAGATTGGTATGTATGCTTTAAAAACAGGGTGTTAAAATTTTATTTATATTTGATGCAAATTGACTTTGCGTTGTAACAAAAACATTTACATGTTTTTAGTTTTCTTCAGTAGAATACTGAAGTAGAGAAAGAAAATGACACAGTCTTAACAAGAAATACTTCTCCATATTAGAAACAAAAGTCATATAAAATAATGAAAGTATAAAATGACTCAATTTTTTTTAAAATGACCTGCAGTATTTATTTACCTTTAGTAGACCTTATCTTTGTTAACAAGCTCTATTCATCTTGTTAAGTAGAACCTGATTTGAGAATGAAAGTGTTAAATATTCTATCTGTAGGGAGATTTTTGGCAAGTAACCTTTTTTTCACAATGCAGTAGGCACATGACCTGAGAACAATTGCCTCTCTACAGAGTCGGTTCCATAAGTGAGGTGTTGAGGCGATTGCCTCATGTATAGAATTGAAATAGATGCCAAAATAAGGCAATAAAAATACGAAATTTTTAATAAATAATATTAATAGTTTAATCTAATAAATGAAGACATTCATAAATATATACAAATATAAGTGCATATGTAGACTCCTGAATTTGAGATTGACGGAATTAAATTTTGAATGCACATTTCCAAACATTGTTGTAGCTCTAAGAATTCTACTAACTCTACCTGTAACTGTAGCATCAGCTGAGAGCAGTTTTTCTAAACTGAAAATTTTTAAGAAGGATCAATGACAACAACAACTCAAGAGCAATTGACTGATCTAGCAATAATTTCTACAGAAAAGATGGTATGAAAAGCAAGAAATTATAGAGATGCAATCAAACAATTTGCTGCAATAAAGGCTCAAAGAATGATTTAGAAATTACTTTTATTACATAATAAATTATATTCAAATTTATTTACTTTTTCTACTGTTATAAAGTTCTGTAATTTTTTTATTTTTGTGTTTTCTTAAAGTAACTATACATTTTTTCAAAAATGTCTGTTATTCTATTCAGTTGACTATTTCTGACACCTGGTGGCATAGTGGTTAAAATCTTCAAGTTGCCACACCACAGGTCCAGGGTTCGACCCTGCGACTGGGCAATGTCGACTCTGCCTTTCATCCCTTGAGTGAGTTGATAAAATGAGGACCAAGCATGCTTGGGAACAAACTCTGGGGTCCCGTGGCAGGCTGACCACCTGTCCGAGACATATGCTGTATGGCACCCCAAGCCCATGGTGAAGAATGTGGAGATGGACACTACAGGCCTTGGTCTACAATGGACTGTTGTGCCATTAGTTAGTTAGTTAGACTATTTCTAATAGAAATATATTCATTACTTAAGAGTCTCTCCAAAAATTTGTAATGGGGCCTTTTTAAAATTTGCCTCAGGTGCCACAATGGATTGCCATCTCTGCGTCTCTTTGAGAGGGCAGTTTAAGAACGTCAGTGCCTTCAATGGGATTCAAACCCAAGCCTGATTGGTCGAAGAATGTGGGTGGAGTGGCAAAAAAACAGTATCTTCCATTATTGAGCTATCATGAAACATATATTTATGTGTCTGTATAAGCATTTTATTATGTCTTTGGTTTGTTGTAATTGTTTTTTTTCCCAGCTTATTGATTATTAAAAAAAGTGTAAAATGTGTCAGCATGAAAAAAAGTGTCTAATCTTATTGTTTATTAAAACTAATAGTATAAAATAAGGAATCTATGAAAGTATTTTTTAAAGAATAGGTTTGCCTGCTCTCAAAATTTAGAATGACTGATTTAGAGCACATTCAACTGCAGTTGTAGATAAATTTTACCAGACCTAGCTATAGCAACTGAATGCATTAGAGACAATGCAATCTTAAAATTTGCTCATCAGAGCCAAACCTTGACCATAACTGCTAAATGTGTTAAAGATGCATGTAATTTTTTAGTTGCTCCTCTTGAATAGATGTAGCTCATGCTTTTTCATCTCAACATCTAAAATTGGCTCCAAAATTTTCCAGAACAGCTTTAGCTTATATGAGACCAGTGTATCATATGGCAATATCAATGACTTTGCACAAGTTCAAATACTCACTATTCAGCAAATTATTTAGTCATCATAGTACTTGAAGCAAATATAATTATGTAGAAACTTAATTTCTGTTCTAAATTTTCTTCAAAATCTCAAAGCTAACTACTTTAATAGCATAGATAATGAAATGCTAACCTCTTATTTAGAAGATGTAGTTTTTTTTATAAAAACTTAAGAAAAATGTCAATAAGGGAGCAGAAGTAATTAAATTATTTAGAGATAAGGCAGTTTCTCCTTATCTACACTGTGTACTACCTTATATATTGATTATAAATCGCAGGATGAAGGATAATTTTATCCCACGATATACAAAAATGTTCAACATGAGAAACCGTAGCTAAAAAGATATTGTTTAACTAATTATTTCAAGACCTCTTTCAGTAATATTTTACCTGGTTGTTTTATTTAGTCTTCTTTTACCATGTTTTTATTAACTTGCCTTCTTGTTTGTGTGTGTGTGTGTGTTTGTCCAGTACAAATCTTGCAATCGATTTTTAACTAACTTCCTGACTAACTAGACATTTGAAACTTTTAGAATATCTCAGAACACGATGACTATGTATTTTTTTAATACTTTTAGCCATCTTTAAGCAGAATTAAATTAATTTTCAGTTCATTTTATACAAATCTTGCAATCAATTTTTATCTAACTTCCCAACTAGATAGACATTTGAAACTTTTAGAATAGCTCAGAACACGATGACAATGCATTTTTTAATACTTTTAGCCATCTTTAAGCAGAACTAAATTAATTTTCAGTTATTTTCAGTTAATCTTGTTTTGTAGACTGGTGCAGCCATCTATTGGCCAGAACGGCAACGAAAAGTTATATGCATGTTAACTTCCAATTAACTTCATTTTCTTTCAAATTGATGGGATAATTGATCAAAAAAATTTTTTTTTAAAGTATTTATTAATACATAGAATTGTCAAGTTTATATGATTCAACAGAAAATTTAAAAACATGGTATATAAAAAGTTCTTTTTATCTTGTAATTAATTTAATTTTTGTAAGAATATTGAATAGTCAATGATTAGCTTGCATAAATATCAAACAATTTTGATACATGAACAGTTATGCAAATGACACAATACCTGCATATTGCAAGCATTATGTAAAATTACTAATACTAACATGCATCTGAATATTCTGTTGCCCAGCCATTGAATATTGAAGTTAATTTATCACTAAAAGCTGTTCATAGTGCTCAACAAGGTGATGCCATTCTCCAAATGTACATAAAGATGGTCGCATGACTACTGTGCTTGATCCTCTTTACATTGCACTGCCAATTTTCAGTAAAACCCTCATGACTTCATTTGTGACAGTTAAAATTATTATTTTTGATTATATTTATCTTTTAATTTATTGTATATAAATGAAGAATTTTATTTTCTAGGTAATTAATAATTATGGACATGGAGGACATGGTGTTACTCTTTCAAGGGGTACAGCAATTGATGCAACTGAAAAAGTGAAACAAGCTTTGTCAATGAAAGAATTTAAATCAAAGCTGTGATAAGTGTAGGGAAGTTTATAGTGCCATATGTACTAAATGCAATATAATTTCATCCAAACATGTTTATGTCTACAGTGGTGAAGAATAATTTTTTAAATCTAAGTTTAAAAAAAACACATTTTAGAATGTACTTCATAATTAACGAAGGAAATATGTACTATACTGTAAATACATTGTGTATAAATGAAATGAGGAAAATTGTATAAAAAATGGTTTGTTTGTAATACTATTGTGTTTGGTTTGTAATACTATTGTAAGCAAGTGGTACAAGTTCTTCAAAAAAAAAATTTTTTTAAATCAAGTTTTAGCAAATTTACACATTGAAAACTAAACACAAGCATGTACCTAGTTTTGATAATTCATTTTAACAAACTGCCAAATTTTACAGAAATTTACATATCTTTTTATTATGTTTATTAAATAAAATGCCTAAAATGATGTTCTTTTATTTTTATTGTTATGTGTCAGTGATTTGCCATTACAAAGATAATTATTTGTTTGTGAGACAAACAGGGTTCACGAGTCTCAAGAACATCTTTATTTTTAAAACTTTTTAAAGAAACCCCCATATTAGGCTAAAAAATTCTTAAAGCTAAAAAACAAATTGTTTCCTCTTTTTTGTTTTAGATTTCTATTAGTTTATTGTCTTTGATAGTGATCACTGTGCATTTTGAAATGAATGTTCATTTATATTAATTTTGGGAGCAATTTACTAGAATATTAACATTTGTTAGTGCTTTTGGTTTGAGAACTTATCTAGAAGCAATGATTAAATCCTGAATCTCTAAAATTTTGTTGTTTTTATTTATATAGATAAGTATTATCATAAGCTGTTAGTGTATAAAAGAGTTATAAGTGGCCTTAAAAGGCCTTAGCCTTAAAAATCCTTTCCAGTTTAAAATCTGAATGGAAACCCTGGATTAAGTCACATAATAAAATTACAATGTATATTTTGACCCAAAAATTATGTAAAATATAACATAACAAATTAACTTTTATTGAACATGCATGTGCTTAATTGTTTTTATTGAATAATTAATATATCTAAATACCTAGTAGTAGTAATATATAAACAATAGGAAATTTAGTAAATTTTCAAAACTGCTGCCTATAAACAGCATTCTCACTAATTTTTCTGAAGAATTCAGAAATCTCACCCTTTTACTTGTTTATAATAAACTGAGTTGTAATTCTAAGCTTAGTGTTTTAGTTTCACAGATTTCCCACAGCCTTAAAAATTCTTTAAAGTATTTATAGATTCTATCCTCTGCATTTTTCGATAAAAATATCAAGTTCTAAATTTTTATCCAGAAATGCAAAGAAACCTTGAAAGTCATATGCTTATATGAAAATCAATTCCATTTCCTTTTTTCCTTGTTTATCACAGATAAGCACAGAAATGCTTTTGGGCCTGAGGTAGCCTAGTGGTAGTGCATCTGCTTTCAGTGCAGAGAGTGCTTGGATTGAATCCCAACAAGTGCCATTAAATATGTCCATGCCTAGGCCGGATATGTGCACATTAAATCCATAGACAAGAAAGTCCTTTTATAAGGTCTGAGGGGGCAGGAGAGGGTATGATCCCCCCATGAAGTCTCCCTGGGTGTGCCCAGTCAAAATTGAAGTGGCACCTGGCTAATTTGGACACTGATCCTTTTGATGCCATTATAAACCAGAGCTGAACCCCCTGAGAACTAGCTAAGGTCTGGATCTGGTCTGAAATACTTTTGGCAAGGGGGCATTAGAGGCAACAACAAAAGAAATGTTTTTAGTATTAGTTTTGTTAGCTGTTTTGAGGATAAATGATAGGATTTTTCAGGGTGATATCAGTAGATGAATTTAAAGTTTTCTTTGTCTTACTGAGGTAATAGCAGCACTCATTAAAAAGCAGTCAGTTGTTTACTTGGAGTTTGTTCCCACTGCTTGGAGAGTACAGTGAGGTAGAGAACAGTAGGCAAGAAAAATAGAAATTAAAATGTTTATTGTTAGTTAATTAGGCCGATCCTTCCATTTAGAAAATTAGCTTCTACACTCTAAATATCAGATTAAATCAACACCGTAGCAGTATATATCGCTGTGATATTAATACAGAAGAATGTTCTTTTGAAATTCTGCATTTTAAAAAACATGGTGTAGATAATATAATTGTGCCTATCATAGATGTAATACCAGACACTAAAACTAGAATATGGTTTGAAGGAAATCATATTAGATTACATTCTACAGCTTACCCTTACGGACTAAACTCTAATGTATACGACAAAAAGTACAATTGGAGTCACATAGTTAAATCCTATACACAAAGTGTATTGGATCAGAATTCTAACTATTCTAGTAGTAATATCAATCTAAAACGAAAACAAAGAGGTGGTAGTTGTAATAAATATAAATATAAAGATTATATAGAAGCTTTCAACAAGCTATGTAAAACTATCAATTTAAAACCGGATTATCCAATAAAATGGATTAAAAACATCATTTATGGTTGTAAAAAAAATTTGGCTAAATAATCTATGGATGTTGGTTATTGGAAAGTCTTTAAAACACCTTATTCCTAATAATACGCATTTCATACCTATTATTATTGACCTAGTCAAGAAAAAGAGCTCTAATTGTGGAATAATATTACATAAAAAGAGACAAAAAGCTGTAGAAGTATTTATTGCATAATTGAGTATGCTAACAATGGTTTCGATAAAATACCTTTTACCAAAATTTTAAATCAGAATATGCAATACTTTCCATTGAACAATATAAAAATATATAATAGCTTCAAATAAAGTAGACCGTTAGATCACTATATTTTCAACTATAATAATATTTCAAAAAATGTAGTTGATGCTTCTCCTGGTAATTGTGATTGTAAACAAAATATGACTGGTTACAATGAACACTACAGCCACATTATAACAGGTAATACTCAAATTACAGATAATATGGCTTTGACTAATTTAATGAATTATGGTACAAGCTTTCGCATAGGTTATAAAAAGAATGTCTTCCAAATTTTCAAACATAATCTAGAAGAATTTATATATAAAACCTCAATAATGCATAGTATACCTGTTAGTACATTTGAACAGTGGAAATTTCATTATTTAAGTGATTTTAAAAATGCTTATCTAAGAAATAAGCCAAATGATCATCATGTAAACTTAAAAACCTTAAAACCGTCTATCACAGCTATACAAGATCAATTTGCAATAACCTATGTTGATAAAGTATCAGCTAACTATGCATTTATATGCAAAAAATTTTATTGTGACAAATTATTACAGTGCTACAATGATAATACTGTTTATAAAAAATTAGATTCTATGACGTGTACTATACAAAATCATATCAAAGCATTATATCGCCGTGCACGATATGAAATGAAAAAAATCTAAAGTTTCCCTATTTAGTCTTAATCCCTAAATTTCATAAGTCACCGATTAAATTTAGAACTGTAACTGTGGGCTACAATACGTACTTAACTCTTGCTAATAATAAACTTCTAAATATACTTAAAATAGTTTATAAAAAAATAAGTAAAGAAGGGGGCTATTTCATAAATAATAGCTTAGAAATAGTTAAACAGATAAAAGGCAAAGGTGATATAACTAATGTTAAAAGCTACGATTTTACGGATCTTTTCAACTCCATCAACCTAAAAGATCTCTATAGTATTATACTTGGGTTATATGAACAATATGATTTAAAAACATTTATAACTGAAAATAAGTATCGTGCACTAATAGACTTAGTACTTAATGAAACAATGCTATTTAATGGCAGAAACTTTTATAAGCAAATACATGGTATACCGATGGGTGGAGGATGCTCATCTGCATTAGCAGATATTTACTTTCACGTTTACGAAAGAGAAGTTATGATTCTTAATGAACTTATGTTTTTCAGATATGTTGACGATATACTCATATGTTTTAATGAAAACTTAAATGCAATAGATATTAATTTTTACCCTGAAAATCTTAAATTGCTGGAGACCGATAAAGATAGCAATTGCAATTTGGTATTTTTGGACTTGAGTTTAAATGTTAATCTAAATCTAATATCGTACTGTCTATATGATAAACGAGAATATTACAACTTAGAAACTGTCAGGATTATGAATTGGAATAACACTCTACATTTAAATATTAAACGTAATGTAGTCACTAACCAGTTAATACATTGCCAAAGTTTACATTCAAACACAAAAACTATGGACATCAGTATAGATAAATTCATAGCTCAATCCATTGACCAGGGTTTTCCTGTTAATTTCCCCATGTCAATTCTAACCCAGTTTTTTAATATAGATAATACCGATTGCGAGAATCGTTTTAACTTAAGTTGGCAACACCAATAGTTTCCCTAATATGGCAATAATAATCCCTACTATGACTATTAAAGTGTGTGTGCAATGAGATTCGTGACTCTTGCTTGGTGTGGAGTTAAGTATTTTAGTATCTTAATTTTTTTGTAGTGTATTTGTTAATGTGTAATTATTTAGTTTATTATTATTATTGTACTTCTGTATCTTAGTATTTTGATTTTTCTATATTAAAAGGTTTAAACAATATTCATCGTGTAATTAAGTTTTAGATTACTCTATATTTAAAATTATATGGTTTAACTTATTTGTTTCATCTAAAAAAATATTTTTTCTTCATAATTGTTTCAAACTGTCTTGGTGTTATAGCCGACCTCCAGGAGTGTTGCCTGGCACAAAACATGTTTAACCGGGGTTGGGGGGGTCACAACCCCCCCCCCCCCCCAGTCATCAACTATACCACCTCCACTTTCATTCAGCTTAATTTTAAATGTCTATTTTATTTTAGGTTATTGGAGAATTAAATGGTCGCATGTGTCCCTTTTAGTCATCTTAATTTTAAATATCTATTATATATATGTATATATATATATATATATATATATATATAATGATTGATTGAGATATACTTCCTTGTTATTTACTCTGTATTACCAGTATTAATATTTGTATACAAATAGTTATATATTATGTGTATTTTTTTTTGTTAACTCAAATTGTAGGGAAACAGGAAATAAATGTCATGTTCATTATCACTTTGGCTAAACTTTTTTTTTCCTCCAAAAGATTTAAAAAAATTTTTTTTTAAAAATTAGGTACTTGAAAGTTTTTAAAAAGTACTTAAAATTTTGGATTAGATAAAGAGTGGGAAACATGGTTGCACCATATAATTATTCATTGAAATAAGAGAATGTTCTACTTTTAAATTGGAGAATATTCTACTCTCATTGATAAAATATTCTACTCTTAAATAATATTCCAATAACTTTAAGAAAAATAATAATAAATGTATTTCAGTTTAAAAGACTGAATTTTTTTTAAAAGAATCATTTTTTATTACACATCTTAAATTTGTAATTTTACTGAAACTGTTAGATTCTATTAGTAAAATTTCTTTCATTTTCTTCTTAGTTCCACCAGTTCAACAACAAATTTTGTGCCTAAGACAATGCTTTAAGCTACATTCAGCACACTGCTGGTCATTCTTCCATTATGGTATTTCAAAGATGCATTTTCTGTAACTTTTTGAGATTTTAAATTAGATATGCAACTAGGTTTTATGGATACATATTGTGTTATTACATATGTAGAACTTTAAAAAATGCAGTCACAGTTATAGGTTATAAAAACCTCTACTATAATTTAATCTCAGGCATTGAATAATGAAAGCATAGTATCTAAAAACAATATACAATACTAATGTACTGCCCTTCCTATTATGGACAACGGTGATATATGATTGTTATACAGTACAACCTCCCAAATCGGAAATCGTTCAGGACACGGCAATTCCGGATTTGGGAATTTTCCGGAATTGAGAGGTTTTTAAATAACACTACAAAGTTTTTGGAGAAATAAGTAAAATGGATTAATTATTAAATAAACCTAAATACAGAACATATAATTACATTATAATTTAAACATTTCAGTCAATAATATCTGTTGTTTTAGTTTCAGCTTATTAGAAATTTTTACTCGAATCCTATATAGTGACATAATTTCATATTCCGATATAAAATTCCGGTGTTCTAAGCCTAATATTGTTTAATCTACTGATTTTATCAGGTCTTCCGTTGACATTCTTTTGTTTTCGGGGCATTCTGAATCAATTTCATGATCACTGTCATCATAACCTTTGTTATTTACCCCACTATCAATAATTTCAGAATCGCTCATGCCGCATTTACACATTCGCGATCGCGCCACCCGTAACACCGCATTTACACAATCGCGATAGCGGCGAGTCGAATTGAGGGGGACGAATGTGTAAACGGTGTTCTCGCCGTTTCTCCTCGCCTATCGTGGCGCTCGCTTCAGGAGCGGTTTTTTGGCACGAGTCAAAGGGGTGAATGGCGCAGGAGGTCAAAGGTGAGAATGATGACGGGAAATCTTGTTCACTGCAAGAGGCGGGAATGTGAGAACGGTCACTCGCGTCCATGCAAGAACGTGACCAATGTCTCGCGAAAGTCTTACGGGTGGCTCGATCGTGAATGTGTAAATGCGGCACAAGACATTCGCTAGACATTAGTCACGAACCTGCATCCACGCGAGTGACCGTTCTCAATTTCCCGCCTCTTGCTGTGAACAAGACTTCCCCTCGCCATTTTCCCCTTTGACTCCCGGCGACATTTGCCCCCCACGATTCGATTCGCCGCTATCGCGATTGTGTAAATGCGGTGTAAGAGAACAAATGATCGGCACATTTTCGTCGATGTCTAAAACTTCCTGTATGATCAATTTATCCATTTGCCTTTATTCGCACATTCCACTAATTCTGCTATTTCAGCTTCTTTCCCAGACACTTGAAAGCCCTCAAAATCGCTGCTGTCACTTCCTTGAGAGGAAGCGCAATTTTTTACCGATCATTTTGGTAGCGACATCTATCGGTGAAATAGAAAAGTAAAATTGGCCATTTATTAAAACATTCCGGATTTGAGAAGTCCGGATTTGGGAGGTTGTACTGTATTAATTAAATGCAGTCACAGTTGTAGGTTATAAAGACCTCTACTATAATTTAATCTCAGACATTGAAGAAGATAGATAATGAAAGCATAGTATCTAAAAACAATAATGCAATACTAATGTACTGCCGTTCTTATTATGGACAACGGTGATCTATGACTGTTATATTAATTAAATGCAGTCACAGTTGTAGGTTAGAAAGACCTCCACTATAATTTAATCTCAGGCATTCAAGAAGATAGATAATGAAAGCATAGTATCTAAAAACAATAATTCAATACTAATGTACTGCCGTTCTTATTATGGACAACGGTGATCTATGACTGTTATATTAATTAAATGCAGTCACAGTTGTAGGTTAGAAAGACCTCCACTATAATTTAATCTCAGGCATTCAAGAAGATAGATAATGAAAGCATAGTATCTAAAAACAATAATACAATACTAATGTACTGCACTTCCTATTATGGACAAGGATGATATATGACTGTTATATCAGTTTCAGCTTAGTGGAACAGCATAAACGGAACGGAGAAAGTTTGTGTAGGGTAGTAGACTTGCAGAGTGGCAAAGTGAATGTGTGGGTGAAAGGGGGACTGTATCTGTCTGATCCTGACCGAATAGACGTGCGATTCATACTTTTCGCACAAGTACGCTTAACAGCCAAATTCACATCCACTATTCACACAATTAATTAATAATAAATAATTCCCTAGTGCACTTCTAGAAAAATGACGTGTTACATTCAAAACTTCGAACAGCAAAAACGGAACGGAGAAAGGTTGTGTAGGGTAGTAGACTTGAAGAGTGACAAAGTGAATGTGTGGGTGAAGGGGGGACTGTATCTGTCTAATCCTGACCGAATAGACGCGCGACTCTCACTTTTCGCAGAAGTACTGCGTGTTTCCAATTTCATTCATCGGGCCACCACTGAAGCACTGGCCCTTTCTGAAGATGATGATGAGGAATCGCCAATGGAAGACTGCAAAATCAAAGATTATTCGGAAGCACTGAAATACAGCGAACAACTAAAACAGTTCTTTCTGAACAATGAAGATTCGGAGGAACTAGCAAAGCTAAATCCTATGAAGATTCATCTTGAAAAACAGGTTTGTTGTGTAAAAAAGAGAAATCAAACTTTGTTAAGAGATTTTTTAGCAGTGATTAAAATAATTTAGCTACTATACATCGTATTTTGGGATTATTTAATGTAAGATTAAAGGATTAACACACAATTAAAAGGTAATGTAGTAAATAGTTATTCTTTTCTTGCCTAATTAATTTTTCCTTTTTAATTAAAATTGCAGCCGTAATTTTCATTCAAATGTCAAACAGAACAGCAAAAACTTTTTATAAAAAGGTTGTCCTCCCCAATAGCGGACACCTCCTAATAACGGACAAAACTTTTGGTCCCGTGACTGTCCGCTTTTCGAAGGTACCACTGTACTATGTTTTTAAATTTTCTGTTGAATCATATAAACTTGAAAATTCTAAGTATTAATAAATATTTTTTAAAAAAATTTTTGATGAATTATCCCATCAACATGAAAGAAAATAAAGTTAATTGGAAGTTAACTTCCGTTTAACTTTTCGTTCCCGTCCCGGCCGATAGATGGCTGCACCAGTCTACAAAACAAAATTAACTGAAAATGAATTCAAATTCTGCTTAAAGATGGCTTAAAAGTATCAAAAGAATGCATTGTCATCGTGTTCTGAGCAATTCTAAAAGTTTTAAATGTCTAGCTAGTCGAGAAGTTAGTTAAAAATCGATTTCAAGATTTGTACTGGACAAACAAACAAGAAAGCGAGTTAAAAAAAAAACATGTAAAAAATCCAATAATCCATTTAAAATGAAAAATCCAACATTCATATTAAATTGTCATATTTATTTATTATGCATAGTATAAAAATATTTATTCTGCTCATACAGAGAGCTAAATCATAACTTGGCTGAAAAGTAGTTTTCTAGTAGTTTGCGATTTGCATTTGCATTTCTTCTCTTAAATAGTTAATTAATGCATTCGCAACTTCCTGCCTGACAGCAGGGTTGTTAGCCACCATGCCAGCAAAGACAACTGCATCAGCAACTCTAAAATGTTCCATAATTCGTCTTACTTCTTCAGCTAAATGCTCCCTCTTTTCAGGCTCCATATCTGCAAGGACTTGAACAACAGATTCAAATTTTGTACTTGTTGCATAACCAATACCGCCTCCTATAACAGCACCTACAGACAGATGGGTAAATTATCATTCAGAACTGTTTCGAATCTCGAAACTTGATAATGAAAGATATAAAACAGAGTTAGTCCTTCAATATGCCTAATTTGTTTTCATTTCCCTGCAAATAAAAATAATATATATATATTATATTTATATATTTATTTATTCATTTCCTACTATTAGTTCACACTCTCCCTATATATATCTTGTTCAAATTTTCAATCGTTGATAAAATACTTTTTATTCATCCACTCAAGTTCAAATTTTAAACTTGTAGTGGATGACACTTGATGTTAATACAGTTTTTTCAAATATTAATTCATTAATTAAATTTAATTAATCGATTTTAGTTTTAAACCTAGAGCGTCTCTTGCTCTTGAATAGTAATTTCTCTCTTCTTACTCTGTAAACGGTAGCACTGCGGTAGCGCGGGCTTCTCCCGTCCTGTAGGTTGCGGGATCGAATCCCCAACCTGAAAAGAACTTTTTCTCTCTCTTCCCCCCCCCTCCTAATCTCGCACAGTAGGCAAGGTTCTGGCAGGCAATCCTTTTTTTCTATTCCTACTATTAGTTCACACTCAAATTTTTCTTTGTTGACCTAAGTAGGAATTGACTTTAAAAAATTTTGTTTTTATATTACTTGTTTATTTATTTCGTTAATCACTACTGTGAAAAAGATCTAGAACTAATGAGATTGGGTGTCAGATGGTTAATTGCTTTAATATTTTTTAAAAGGGAAAAGAAATGCTCTACATTAATGGTAAGTTAAAAAAATTTGAAATTTATGCTCTAATTAAAAATTTTCATATGACAGTATAGGTGAATTAAATAATTTTGAATCTACAACAAACAAATTTATAGATTTGATTAGGTATCCAGTTTTTATAGAAAGTAAGTCTTTTTTTTTTTTAAATAACAAAAAAAATAACCCGTATATTTATTTTTGTTTGAATTTTTGTTGTGTTTTAATTAAAGCAAAAGTGACACCTTTTATAACAAATCTGGGTATATTTTTAAATTCAAATAGGAAACATTTAGGTGTCATCATAACACATGATCAAATATACAGAAGGGTCGTAAAATTCTTGTCTCCCAAACACAACAGTTTTTTAAAAAAAAGTTTAGTATTATGGTTGTTTTGATAGTTTCTGTATGTTAATGTAAGGGTTATAGGGATTCTGTAAAAATCTTTACTTATATCACCTTACTGTCATAATTAACCATAGACAGTGGTATGAGAGATTAGTCCCCCCACTATTATATCATAGGTAAATTTAACTTCTACCAAATCTAATTTTTCATGGCCCATGTTTTCGTGATTATCATACTTCACCTTGACAAATATTGAGAATTAAGTACCTTTAGTATTCTTGGAAAACAAATTTTAAAATTTTGCTTTAATATGTTCATAATTTTCAATCTCTGAAAAATTGTTCATTTGTTAAACTAGTACTGTTTATTCAGTGATGATTGGTAAATCCTTTTTCTTTCAGTTTGAACTGGTGATGTTTAATTCATAGTATTCTAAGCCCGTATCACACTAAAGATTTAGCACAAGCTTTTAGCGCAACTGTTTCACTAAACCTGTTCTACCTGCAACTGTTGCACTAAAATACTGTGTGATAGAGTGTTTTTCTATCAATCTTTAACTGCAACTTTTCCCATTCTACATGGGAAAAGTTTCACGAAAAGCTTGTGTTGCACATAATTGTCCAATAACAGGGCAGGTTTTTGGCTCACGTGACTCGCGATCGAGCAAGGAAGATCACGTGATCGAGCAAGGAATAAAATATGGCCGCCAACATGGATCCGTGGACTAACGAATGTAAAGAGGTATTGAATGTCAAGTGTTCCTTTCGTGGTTTTATTTCATGAAAATTAAATCTTTTTGAAATCTATTGCTAAATTTTTTTTTGTCTTGTTGATAGTTGCGCATCAATTTTTGTTGCACGAGAAAGTCCTTTTTTTTATTATTTTTACCCACTTTCCCCAATTTTAAAATTAAAAACATTGCATGTTGGCGGGTTCAATCAGTGAATTTGCATGAAATTCTACAAACGGACCTTTGCAATTGGGCAAAACTTTCTTCACTGGTAAACAGCAATGAAAAAGCTAAGAGGTTATTTTTAAAAATTTATGCCTTATTTTAAATTCTTTTTACCAACAAAAGATATTTAAAGGTGATATAAAATCAAGAGGAACATACTATTTAAAAATAAATAACCAACAGTTTTTTTAGAAAGCTGACAAGAAGATTTCTATATTTTTCAATTTTTAAATAAAAATACACTGTAAAGCCCCGTTACGTATTTTTTATAAAAAAATCACATTTCAATTCCTAGATTTTATTTTGAAATCAAATTTTAAATCCTAGATTTTATTTTGAAATCACATTTTAAATCCTGGATTTTACTTTGAAATCCCAATTTAATTCCTAGATTTTATTTAAATCACATTTTAATTTTCAAATTTTGCAAGAAATTGCAGCATTAAAAAAAAATTCCCCCGAGGCACAGCAACAACTCCACCCTTGTCCTCAGATTACATTGAGCGTGGGAGTTGCATAGGAGATTCAAGTTGAGTTGTGAAAATCAATTTTTGAGGTACATCGGTCTCTCTGCTTTTCACGGATGGCTTCATTAGGAGACATTCATCCTTCAAGTGTTCGTAACAGCACAACAAACACTCTGATTTTGTGGTAAGCTCAGCTGTGAGGAATTTCTCAGATTTAGAGAACAGATCATCATTTCATTCAGAGGCTTTCTCTGATGGGATACCCAGTTCTTGGGTGTGGTTTCAAGACCTTTGAAGCCCTGTACTCGTGTACTTAATTACTCTAATTTGGCGGTTCCCAAACTTTTTTGGCGTACCGCCCCCTTTTCAGAAGAAAAAGGACTCAGCGCCCTCCTGGAAATTTTCGATCTCAAGCGAACAAACAGAGATGCAAGGAGAAATTTGCGTCTTTTTATGTATCGATATTTCTACCTTTGTCCTTCAACATAGTAAAGAAAGATGTTGTAAATAAGACGCCTTGAAGCTTGAAATCATAAAATTATTTATTAAAACCTGTTGGGAAAGAACAAGGAAATCAGATTTTGTTCTGAAACTTAACACACCAGGTAGCGCTACTGCGCTACGATAAATGAACCAAAACTTTTTTCCCTGCTTGTACGCGGCTAACGTGTCGCCCGCATTCAACGAATGCTTCTTTTTTTTATTTACTCAATTGTCAGTAATGTTACCTTTTGTTTAATAAAGTTTTTTTATTCTTACGTCCACAAGATTAGTTATCTTTAGTTCCCGTAAATCCAGTGTAACGAGAGATCCCTCAACCAAGAGACTGACTACAAACCAAAGGTAGGAAAACCTTTAAATATTCTTCACTAGCCGGGATTCGTCTGGCTATGCTCGGGCCCCACAAAAGAAAAAAAAGGCCCTTTTCAGGGCCATACAAATGTATTAAATTCCCGTCAATTTTCATTCCCGTCACTGCCGACAGATGGCTGCACCATACTGGAGATAGGTGATTTGATTCTTTCGTCTCAGCGGTGGAGTGCTTTTAGAATTAAAATATCTGTAAAACTATTAAACTAACAGAATAACTGTAAGCAGAAAAAGTTATCAGTTTTCAAAGCTCTTTCCAAATATGTAACATTTATGTACTTTCATGAGAAAAAAAATACACCGATTTTCGACCAAAATGTCGGCCATGTTGTGACGGTCACGTGGCCGACAGACTCCACCGAAATTCTCCTCTGTTGCTTTATTTATATAGATAGATCAACGAATTTTCCCGCCTTCTGACAAAGTCCAACAAAAACCAACCATACTAACATTCGCATGACACACAGAAAATGAAGATAACGAAGGTTAATATGAAGGTAAAAATTACGGATAACATTAAAACTAATCGCAATGAGAAGGATGAACTCGGTGCACTGCCATCATTTTATTAATGTTCGGCTCTGTTTTTGACAGCAGGATATTTAAACCATTGCGATTAACTATCTGTAATCGGTTTCTGTTTTCAGTAAGCAGATTTGTGATTACGCTGAACCCATCTTCCACTCAATAGCATGAAGGAGAGGCAGTTAAACACTTTTGTACTATACAGCCTATAATCCAGGATTCAAGTATAGGTATTTGTTTTTGCAGCCAGAACTGTTGATAGCTGAGTTTTAATCTATAGTGACCACCCCCTGGATCATTCCAGCCCCCCCCCCCTTCACTTCCCAGGGCGGTGGTATCGCCCTCTTTGGGAAACCCTGCTCTAAATAGTAGTACAGTGGTACCTTGACTTACGAGTTTAATTCGTTCCATGGCGGAGCTCGTAACTCGAAATACTCGTATCTCGAATTATTTTTCCCCATTGAAATAAATTGAAATGCCATTAATTCGTTCCGGGCTCTCCCGAAACATCGCAATTTTTTTTACATGTTTTTAAATAAAAAAAATGTGCTTATAAAGGATGAACATTGTATAAAAACGCAATACAATAGAATGTACTGCAATAAACTTGTTTTATTAAGTGTAATGTACAACATTAACCTTGCAGATCCGATTTGAAGATGCTGATGGAAGAGGAGGAGAAAGGCTGAACTGAATAATTAAATCTTATTCGTTGATTTTTGATCAAGGTCATTCCATTCCCTAGACCCCGTGGGGGTCCCAGTGTGGGGAGGGAATTGAAGCTATTTCTCTGTGAGAGTTCGGTTGGACGCTGTTCGGTTTCGAAGGGCGACTCAAGAGTGGGCAGAGCAAGATGCCCCGGGTGATATTTGTTGAGTGTTAATCTCTCGGTTTAAGACTGGATAGTAGTCTTAGAATAATATGTATACAACTGTATAATAATTGTACATAAAGATTGTAAATATTATATGCTTCTCGTGTTCTCATTTGATGAGCACGTAACATAGCGTTCGCTGAGCAAACTAACGGAGGGGTATCTGAAGCTTGCTCGTAACCCGAATTATAGCTCGTAACTCGAAGCAAAAAATCTGCCGAGAGAATGCTCGTATCTCGAAAAACTTATAAGTCGAGGTACCACTGTATGTATATAAAAGACTCTGATTAGATTTCTGTGCTCCATTGTCAAGGTAAAATAGCTGTTAAGAGTTTGACAAGTATGTTAAAATTTTGAAATAAATAGGCTATAAGGATGAAATAATTCTTCGATTTAAAAGGAGATGGATTAGAATTATAAGCAAAAAGCTGCACTGCTTCAACAGCATGTAAATGATAACGGCAACACCTCTGAATAAAAGATATCATTGCTAAAGAGATTCTTATACATGACTAGCTGAAAACCAACGCTTCGCTACGGAGTACATTCAAATTAAATACAACGGTCAATGTATGCAATTAATGCCAAAATAAATAAATATATATATTTATAATAAATGCGACGATCAATGTATACAATTGATGTAATATATATATATATATATATATATATATATATATATATATATATATATATATATATATATATATATATATATATATGTGGGATGCCATCCATACAGCCCCATGCATGCCACTCTCATATGGAGTGCGCCCCCGTAAACCCCGGCGAGCGCCACCTAGCGGGCGCCGCGAAGAACAGAAGAGAGACGATGTTTTGCTTCGGACGAGCGTGCACGTGTGTGTGCCGCGTTGCTTGTTTTTTCCCCTTTTAGACGTTAGTTCCCCCTGTAAATAATATCCCTCTTTAAATAAATGTTACTTATGTTAACACTGTTTGTGATTATTCCCCCCAAAACCCCACAGATGGGGGCTCTGGCCTCCTTTTACCCTTTAATCCCCTAGATCACCCATGCCTGCCGTATCAACTCTCCATTTGACGTGATAGTTTCAAAGACGTTTACAGCTGATATTTACCGACTTTACCTCAGACGTATAATTCGAGACGGTTTGAACGAAGTATTTTGCTGATGTGACTTTTCCACGGATTACTTATCAATTTTTCATGACGTGCCGAGGACTGAGTTGAGTGAGATATACAAATTGTTGGATTATTCTGTTTAGAAGTCTGCATTCAGTGAGTACCATTTTTTTTTGTTGTGTCAATATGTGTTCAGTTTCACTAAACGATATTGTGCCAATCGCACAAGCACTCAGCTGTGCACCAACTAAAAGTATTAAGTTATTGTTTTCGATGTGTTTTGATGATACATTTGATCGATCATCCCGATCTAAATTACGCAGTTTTCAGAATTTCCCTGTTACTTTCGATTTGAATTCGCGAAAGAAATCCATCCTTAAAACATATTCATTAAATGATTTTATCTGTGTTGCTAATATTTTGCATATTGATTCCGACGGTTCTAAAGACAAACTATGTGATTCCATTTTTGACGCACTTTCGAATTTAACTTCTTTTCAACCGATAATTGACTTTGATGAGAATGACGAAGTAGCGCCAAGTTCTTTCGCGCAGACACAACAATCAGAGACGGCTGATGCTCTTGCCACAGTCGAAAACGCTTATACGAATTCTTTTTCGCCTAAACAACAATCCGAAATTGACACTCCCGTTCCTTATTCTAATTTATGGCTTGTTTTGAGAGATGTTTCCTGTTCTATGCGAAAATTTACTGGTAGCAATGCGTATACTATTCAAAGTTTTTTGCGCGACGTAGAGGATAATTTATCTCTTTTACCAGAATTAACAGATCAGCATAAAGTGATTTTTGTAAAAACTAATCTTTCTGGATCCGCTAAATTATTTATTCAGAGCCAACGTAATCTAAACACTTTCAGTTCTTTAAAAGAAGCTTTAATTGAGGAGTTTGGTTCGAAAATTACGAGCGCTGAGTTACATCGACAGTTGCGAAATCGAAAGTTAAAACCAAATGAATCTCTTACAGAATATTTAATTGCTCTTCGCGAGTTAGCTTCGCAAGCCCTTGACTTTGCCGTGGACGACGCTAGTATAATTGAGTATTGCATAAATAATATTCCAGACGCTCCGTGTAATAAATTAATTTTGTATGGTTGTACTAACTTTACGGAATTCAAACAGAAACTCAAAATTTATGAAAAGATTTTTGACAGAAATAGATGTAAATCCTCAACTGACCATTTCGGTTCTAGCTACATACCTCATAAACGTGATGACGTGTATCATAAAATTTCAAACCCAAGACGTGAGATGAAACCAGAAGCATTTCGTCCTCATGCTCAAAGTAAACAAATGTGCTATAATTGTTTTAATTTTAACCATATATCTAAATTTTGTCCCGACAAACATCGCGGTCCAAAATGTATTTCTTGTGGAAATTTTGGCCACATCGCCGCAAATTGTTCAAAATCAACTGATTTACACACACAGAGAGAAACTAATGTTAATACGCTGAATTCAACTACTTCAAATTTAATGTACAAGGATGTTACACTTAACCATGTCTCTTTCAACGCGTTAATTGACACAGGTTCGATGGCTACGATTATGTTAAAGCGAGCGTATACTAAAATTGGATCCCCTGTTCTTAATAACTCTAGTACATTGCTTACGGCTTTTGGCAATGGAAAAATTAAGCCGATTGGTTCTTTCAAATCCCAAATTGTTATTGATGGTCAATTGTTTACCGCTGATATTTGTGTTGTTGACGATAATACTATGCCAGTAGATTTGATAATTGGTATGAATGTACTTGCACAGGCTGAATTCACTATCACTAAAGACGGACTTTCGATTCATAAACCTTTAGATTTTGACGCTATAGACGAAGACGTTACTCTTATTAGTAATATATTGGTAATAGATGATTCTAGCCCTGACATAGGCCCTAGTGCTACTAAACAACAGAGAAATACCATTCAACACCTCGTGACCAATTATAAACCCCATAAAATCAAAACTACTAATATCGAAATGCATATACAAGTTGATACTTCGACTCCCATCTGCTACAGACCACGACGTTTACCATTTACTGAGAGAGATATTGTAGATAAACAAGTTAATACTTGGATTCAGGACGGCATAATAGAACCCTGTTCATCAGACTACTCGAGTCAGGTTGTTCTTGTTAAAAAGAAAGACGGAACCCCACGACTTTGCATCGACTATAGACAATTAAATAAACATATAGTTAAGGATAGATACCCTTTACCTCTCATTGACGACTTACTCGATAAACTTCAGAATGCTCGTGTTTTCAGTACTCTAGACCTTAAAAATGGATTTTTCCATGTTAATGTTCATAAAGACAGTCGACGTTATACTTCCTTCGTGACACATTCAGGTCAGTTTCAGTTTCTTAAAGTTTCCTTTGGTCTTTGTACATCACCTTCCGTATTTCAGCGATTTGTTAATACAGTCTTTAAAGATCTCATTTTATCAGGTCAGATATTGTTGTATATGGATGACTTAATCATTCCTGCTAAAGATGAAGAGGAAAATATTGAAAAAATAAAATCAGTCTTTTCTGTCGCTTCTGACTACGGTCTTGAGATAAACTTTCGAAAATGTAAATTCCTTCAAACACAAATTGAGTTCCTTGGCCATATTATTCAAAACGGACAGTTATTTCCCTCCCCTCTTAAAACAGCCGCCGTTCTAAATTATCCGGAACCAAAAAATCAAAAAGACATCCAATGTTTCCTTGGTTTGGCTGGTTATTTCCGTAAATTTATTCAAAATTTTTCAGTTATCGCTAATCCTCTATCTAACCTTCTAAAAAAATCTACTATTTTCCATTTTGGTGTAAACGAGAAAAATGCTTTTTATCAATTGAAGCAATGTTTGGCTAATAAACCCGTTCTTAATATTTATAATCAGAAAAGCGAAACTGAATTACATACTGACGCTTCTATCCATGGTTTTGGATGCATTCTTCTTCAGAAATCCACTAATGATAACTGTTTTCACCCTGTATATTTTGCAAGCAAATCTACATCCGACGCTGAGAAAAATTATTCAAGTTATGAACTCGAGATGTTAGCCGTAATTCATGGATTACAAAAATTTAGAATGTATCTACTTGGTCAACAATTTACAATAGTAACAGACTATAACGCCTTCAAACTCACTATGAGCAAGCGCGATCTCAGTGCTAAAATTGCTCGATGGGCACTATTATTAGAAGATTACAATTATACAATTCAACATCGAACTGGAGCGAAGATGGCTCATGTTGATGCGCTAAGCCGCTATCCGACGATGCTCATTACCGCCGATTCACTGACTTTCGAAATACAAAATGCTCAGTCACACGACCCTAACATTCAAGCAATTAAAGAAATTCTTAAAACTAAACAATATCACGATTATTTTATCAAAGCAAATGTTCTCTACAAGTTAGTTGACGGTTACGAAGTTCTAGTCGTTCCAGACTCAATGCAAGACGGTATTATTAGAGACGCACATGAGAATGGACATTTTGCTACTAAGAAAATTGAGGAGCAACTCAAACAACAGTTTTACATACCTAATTTAAAAGATAAAATTGCCAGGTGTATTGCCAACTGTATTCCATGCATCTTGACGAACCGCAAGTGTGGTAAACAAGAAGGACTCCTACACCCTTTACCAAAAGAGGACACCCCACTCCATACAAATCATGTTCAGCAAATTATTAACTCAACTTTCCAACGCAGCATTAAGACGACTCCTTTTGAACTGCTTTTCGGTACAAAAATGCGTGTCCGCAACAATCTCCAAATCACAGACCTGTTGAATGCCGAAATACAAACTGAGTTTATAAATTCACGCGACGACCTCCGCAAAGACGCCAAACAACAGATTTTAAGAGTGCAAGACGAAAACCGTAAAACCTACAATCTACGACGAAAGTTACCTCCGAAGTTCAAGTTGCACGATCTTGTCGCCATAAAACGCACCCAATTCGGACCTCGTTTAAAACTCCATCCAAAGTTCCTCGGACCCTACAAGATCATCAAACTTAAGCCCAACGACACCTACGATGTTCAAAAGTGTGGACATTTCGACGGACCCATGCATACCAGTACATGCATCGAGTTCATGAAACCGTGGACTCATAACTTTACATAACATACTTTAACTTTTGAACTATATTTTCATTTTTCTCTTTTTCAGGAATACTTCATTAGCCAGGATTGTTTTGCTGTTTAGATGTTACTACAATTAGTGTTATATTTTTCATTTTCTTTTCCAGCTCATTTTGCTAGTATTATAACCTATGTGTATTTCTTATAACTTTTATACCTTTTTTTTTCATTTCGTCATAATAAATTGTCACCTGTATTTGTTTGTGCCCCTACCAGCATCTGGGGGCAGATGCTTTTTGTCGGATGGCCGATGTGGGATGCCATCCATACAGCCCCATGCATGCCACTCTCATATGGAGTGCGCCCCCGTAAACCCCGGCGAGCGCCACCTAGCGGGCGCCGCGAAGAACAGAAGAGAGAGACGATGTTTTGCTTCGGACGAGCGTGCACGTGTGTGTGCCGCGTTGCTTGTTTTTTCCCCTTTTAGACGTTAGTTCCCCCTGTAAATAATATCCCTCTTTAAATAAATGTTACTTATGTTAACACTGTTTGTGATTATTCCCCCCAAAACCCCACAGATATATATATATATATATATATATATATATATATATATATATATATATATAAAAAATCGTAAGGGATATTTTTTTTGGATAATATCCAATCGTCTGCTGCATTAGAAAGAAAAAAAATATGTTTTTTGTCTATTTAGTTGTTATGCACGTGACGATAAATTTATTTAAAGTACCAGAAAAAGAAATCACGTGATCGGCATTTAATAAATTAAATTCTAAAAATTAATCTTTAAAAATTCACCAAAAATCAGAAAATCAAGGTAAAGGTTCGAAAAAGATTTCATTTTAAAGGAATTTTTATGATCTTTCTCGCGATATAAATTTTATAACCTTCAAATTGTTATTATAAATGCAAACATAAAAAACAGTTACAAAAAGAACTTAAAAATTTTATTTTAAAAAATCTAAGAAGAATTTTTCAAAAATCTCTCTTAGTGCACCCCTACACTATAAGAAGAATCACCATGCAAAATTTCAGCCCTTTAGGTCCAGCGGTCTGGTCTATGCGTTGTATGTCAGTGAGTCAGTTACGGAACTGTTTTATATACTATATAGATTTCCTTCGTGTTTTGGTTGTCTGAACGTATTAAAGATTAATAATATTGTAAAACATGAAAAAATTTATATTTACCGATTAATATTCCAAAGGGGCCTAAAAGAACAGCTGCAACTGTAGTCGTACCACCAGCAATTAAACCAGCTCTCACGCTTTGTTTTATAGTTACTTTCATTTTCTCATCCTTTGCTAAGGTTGAAAGAATTTCTATGATTCGCTCTGCAGCAATAGCCATGTTTAACCTATGAAAACTGGAAAAAAAATTTATTTGATAAAGAATTTAAAATCTAAATATGCAGAAGATATGCTCAGTTTTTAAAAAGCAATAATGTAGGCCTAAGGTTTAATGAAGAAAGAGAAATATATAGTTTTTTAATTTATTTACTTACCAGTCCATAAATACCTGAAAGATTTAAGTGAGCGCAGGAATTTAAAATATGAATAAGTGAGGCCAATCATCTATATATCTAAAACAGTTCCGTAACTGACTGACTGATTGACATATAACGCACAGACCAAACGGCTGGACCTAAAGGGCTGAAATTTTGCATGGCGATTCTTCTTATAGTGTAGGGGTGCACTAAGAAAGATTTTTGAAAAATTCTTCTTGGATTTTTTTGAATTAAATTTTTAAGCTGTTTTAGTAACTTTTTTTAAGTTTGCATTTAAAATAATAATTTTAGGGTTATAAAATTTATATCACGAGAAAGATCATAAAAATCCCTTTAAAAAGAAATCTTTTTCGAATCTTTACCTCCATTTTCTGATTTTTGGTGAATTTTTAAAGATTAATTTTTAGAATTTAATTTATAAAATGCTGATCACGTGACTTCTTTTTCTGGTACTTTAAATTAATTTATCGTCACGTGCATAACAACGAAATAGACAAAAAAAAAAATATTTTTTTCTTGCTAATGCGGCAGACGATTGGACATTATCAAAAAAAAATATTAAAATACAGTAAAAGATATGTTCCTCAAATTGTACTATATTAACTGTACTATATTCTTTTGTATGTTCTAATAGATTAATTTGAATATTTTCTTCTACATTATTTTGTCTATAAAAATATCCCTTACGATTTTTTTATAAATGTATTTTTTTGTTCTTTGTACATCAATTGCATACATTGATCGTTGTATTTATTATATATATATATGTATATATATATATATATATATATATATATATATATATATATATATATATATATATATATATATATATATATATATATTTTTTTTTTTTTTTTGGTATTAATTGCATACATTATCCGTTGTATTCAATTTGAATGTACTCCGTAGCGAAGTGCGGGTTTTCAGCTAGTTTAAAAATAAAAAAATAAGAACTGATAAAGCTATTTGTACATACAGGAAACAGAACACGTTTTCAGAGTGGAATTTCTTTGAAAGTAGCTAAATTTCTATGTTCTTATCAAAAAGTAAATACACTAATGATTAAATCAGTCATTTTAATATAATGATAATATAAAATTTAACATTTTAATGCAACATTCTCAGATAATTTCTAACAAATATAAACAAATGATTCATATTTAATGCTCTAAACCAGGCCTGCACAACTTGTGATAAGGGTCATATTACTTCATGGAATTTTTGCCGCAAGAAAATAGGATAGATATGAGGGCAAAAAATATTTTACCTAACATATAATAAATTACTGATTATTTTAAAATTTTAATACATATTAATATTCATTGCTTATATTGTTCTTTCGTAACATTATAAATTAAAAAATAATTCGTATTTTCAACGTAGGATTATGTTCCTCCATAACGGTCCTCCGGAAAGCAAAATTTCAGATATCCTGCGTCGTGAGTTCTAAATTTGGCAGCTCCCCAAACCCAGTCTGTATCACTTGGACAAGCAGTAAACAGTTAAACAGAAAAGTACCAAAATGCATCAAAATTTTGACATATATGTATATATACATACGTACATATATATAGATACATTTATATGTGTTATATATATACATAACACATACATACATATATATATATAGATACATTTATATGTGTTATATATATACATAACACATACATATATATATATATATATATATATAGATACATTTATATGTGTTATATATATACATAACACATACATACATATATACATACAAAAGAGGTAAGCAACGATAAGTAATCCTACGTTAATAACCCGCGGTAGTTTCGTTAGAAGAGACTACCTGAAATTTGTTTTTAGGTTTATACTATTATGCGTCTACACCAGTGGTTTCGAAACCTGTGGGTGTTTTCTGCGGGGTTGCCCCGATTTTATTAAATTAAAATAACCTTTTAGAAATTTTCACCCCCAAAAATGTGTCAATATTTATTTACCATGCAACTGTAGGGCTGTGATGCATTTTAAAGGAAAAAGTCTTATTCAAAGCACAAACTCAGTTCGTTGGAAATCTAACGCACTTGTCTGCCGGTCAATGAAAATCACGGTTATTTACTACTAACCCCTCCGAGGGATATAAATTTTATAATTCCCCTCAGAGGGAATTTATATCCGAGGGATATAAATTTTATAACCCTCGGATTATTATTTTAAATGCAAACTTTAAAGAATGTTACAAAAACAGCTTAAAAATTTAATTTTAAAAAAATCTAAGAAGAATTTTTCAAAAATCTCTCTTAGTGCACCCCTACACTATAAGAAGAATTGCCATGCAAAATTTCAGCCCTTTAGGTCTAGCGGTTTGTCCTGTGCGTTGTCTGTCAGTCAGTCAATCAGTTAGTCAGTCAGTCAGTCAGTTACGGAACTGTTTTATATATATAGATTATTAAATGTAACATAATATTGAATCATAACCCAAAATTTAAGAATACAGTGATTTCCGCTTATAAAAATCACGTTTGTTATTACTGCTTTTGATTCTTATAAGCGGTTGATTCTTATAACCAAAATTTAGGTTTTGGACAGGCACACACACACCTATATATACATATATTAGATAATTTACCATAAAATACTCTGTAATTTACGTTAATTATCTTTTATTAAAATTATTTTTTATAATTTTAAAAATACAACTTAATTTTTAGACCTATAAGTAGATACACATGATTATAGTAAGAGAAGAAAAAATCCAATATTTGTTACAACATACCTGCTTAAGAGTTTTAACATTTCAACTACAGGAAGGGAGCAAGAAAAAGTTTTCTATGGTTGTTTGACGTAATGAAGTTTTCAGGAGGCTGTTTATACCTCTTTCAATACTAATAGTCTCAGACGAAGATTCACCTTCTAGCTTACTTTTCGTGGTTTGATAACGTGCTGTATCTACTAATGTCATGTTTGCCTAAGTGATAGTGGACACTTCGCCGAAGATTTATGTGTTTCAGGATCCAGTAAGCCGCAACCACGATGTGGGAGATGGGAAAAAAAGAGTCCCTATTTTTGTTTGTCAGTGGAGAAATGTGAAATCGGACACGGACGGGTAATGCCCGGGATGCCCCCGGGTCAAGCTAATAGGACAGTGTTGTGCTAAAGCGTTTAAGGGGAAACTATTATGTTATGTCTAACAAAGAAAGGGTTGAATTTTATGACTATATTTCATTCCATATTATCAATCTTTCTTTAAAAAAAAAAAGAAAAGAACTTCGTGGCTTTTGAAGGTTTAAGTGGCTTTTTTGGAAAAATGAAATTAAAGCGAAGTGTGTAAACTGATTCTTAAAACCGGTGGATTGATTCTCTAAAGCGAAAATTTTAACATGGAAATAATACATTTGTTTTTGTTTTCGCGATTTTGATTCTTATAAACGGTTGATTCTTATAACCACTGATCACTATAAGCGGTGGTTACTGTATATCAAAAGGCAATATAATTAATTAATTAATTATAGTCAAATTAATTAAGTACCTAACTGGAATATGTGTTGCATTGCTTAGATTAAGCAAAACTGTCAAAGATAAAATGTTAAAGACAGAGAAGGAAAATTAATTAAGTACCTAACTGGAATATGTGTTGCATTGCTTAGATAGACAAAACAGTCAAAGATAAAATGTTAAAGACAGAGAAGGCAAATTAATTAAGTACCTAATTGGAATATGTGTTGCATTGCTTAGATTAAGCAAAACTGTCAAAGATAAAATGTTAAAGACAGAGAAGGCAAATTAATTAAGTACCTAACTGGAATATGTGTTGCATTGCTTAGATAGACAAAACAGTCAAAGATAAAATGTTAAAGACAGAGAAGGCAAATTAATTAAGTACCTAATTGGAATATGTGTTGCATTGCTTAGATAGACAAAACAGTCAAAGATAAAATGTTAAAGACAGAGAAGGCAAATTAATTAAGTACCTAATTGGAATATGTTTTGCATTGCTTAGATAGACAAAACAGTCAAAGATAAAATGCTAAAGACAGAGAAGGCAAATTAATTAAATACCTAACTGGAATATGTGTTGCATTGCTTAGATAAACAAAACAGTCAAAGATAAAATGTTAAAGACAGAGAAGGCAAATTAATTAAGTACCTAATTGGAATATGTGTTGCATTGCTTAGGTAGACAAAACAGTCAAAGATAAAATGTTAAAGACAGAGAAGGCAAATTAATTAAGTACCTAATTGGAATATGTGTTGCATTGCTTAGATAGACAAAACAGTCAAAGATAAAATGCTAAAGACAGAGAAGGCAAATTAATTAAATACCTAACTGGAATATGTGTTGCATTGCTTAGATAGACAAAACAGTCAAAGATAAAATGTTAAAGACAGAGAAGGCAAATTAATTAAGTACCTAATTGGAATATGTGTTGCATTGCTTAGATAGACAAAACAGTCAAAGATAAAATGCTAAAGACAGAGAAGGCAAATTAATTAAGTACCTAATTGGAATATGTGTTGCATTGCTTAGATAGACAAAACAGTCAAAGATAAAATGTTAAAGACAGAGAAGGCAAATTAATTAAGTACCTAATTGGAATATGTGTTGCATTGCTTAGATAGACAAAACAGTCAAACATAAAATGTTAAAGACAGAGAAGGAAAATTAATTAAGTACCTAATTGGAATATGTGTTGCATTGCTTAGATAGGCAAAATAATCAAAGATAAAATGTTAAAAACAGAGAAGGCAAATTAATTAAGTACCTAATTGGAATATGTGTTGCATTGCTTAGATTAGGCAAAACAGTCATAATTACAAGATAAGAAGAACTTTTTATATACCATGTTTTTAAATTTTCTGTTGAATCATATAAACTTGACCCCTCTATGTATTAATAAATACTTTTTAAAAATTTTTTTATGAATTATCCCATCAACTTGAAAGAAAATGAAGTTAATTGGAACTTAACTTGCGTTTAACTTTTCGTTCCCGACCCGGCCGATAGTTAGCTGCACCAGTCTACAAAACAAAATTAACTGAAAATGAATTCAAATTCTGCTTAAATATGGCTAAAAGTATTAAAATAATGCATTGTCATCGTGTTCTGAGCTATTCTAAAAGTTTCGAATGTCTAGCTAGTCGGGAAGTTAGTTAAAAATCGATTGCGAGATTGGTACTGGACAAACACACACACAAACAAGAAAGCGAATTCATAAAAACATGGTAAAAAATAAAATGTTAAAGACAGAGAGAACAAATTAATTAAGTACCTAACTGGAATATGTGTTGCATTGCTTAGATTAGGCAAAACTGTCAAAGATAAAATGTTAAAGACAGAGAAGGCAAATTAATTAAGTAACCTAACTGGAATATGTGTTGCAATACACATAGGGAATTCAAGACTATATTATAATTTGAAAACAAGTAACGAACAAGCATCAGGGCCCGATTTAGAAAATTCTTGATTATAGGCACAACTCGGGATGGGGGTCCCCAAACACTGATGTGGGCGTAAAATTTCCAAAATTGACACAGAAAAAAAATAATAATGAATCATTGTGACAGTACCATTTTACCAAGAATTGGCTCTTTGAAGTGTAGAACCCTAGAACATTATCAAGTAACAAAAAGCAATACAATATATTAACTTCATCATTAAAACACCAGTACATTGCAACTAGAAAAGCCTATTAATCCCTTATATACACTATATCATACATATGATGAACCAATCAATGAAATTTGAAAGGATATATAAAAAAAATTGCTACTAAAAAAGGTAAAATAAAAAAAAATATTGAATTGGTAATTTTTTCTTTGAATATAAAAATTTTGGGGGGCCCCTAGGCACAGGCCTACCGGGCCTAATGGAAAATAAGGGCCTGACAAGCATAGAAAATTTGTAAGCTATACAATCGGAGACGAGAGAAAATAATTCGTACCTACTTTCCGAAGGGAAAGAAAATGAAGAACCAATTTTATTCCTGCTCAGGACTTCTCTCTGTCGCTTGTCGTCGTTATATGCTCGCGCTAATTCTCTATCGGTGGGTATTTCGTCACTTCTGGCGCCATCCGATATCATGGTCCAATGGAATGAATTAGAGGAAATTAAAAAGCTCGCTTATTGGATGAGAGCTTTTACAAACTAAAACTTTTCTAACTCTGAAACTACTTCCTCTTCTTATTCCGACTAAATCGCTGTAAGTCGGTACATATTCTTAAAATTATAAAAATTTTTAAAAAATCATAAAACTTTATAAAAATCCCCAAAAAAAAATTGAAAAACTTACAAAAATACAAAAATATTTTTTGTATTCTTATGATATCTGCTTTGCTGGGCTTCTTAACTTTATTACTTTTTTGTTTTCCGTGGATCATTAGTCTTACCTAATTTTTCTTTTAAATTGTCTTAACTTGTAACTTAATTTTTTTCTCTTAAAATTAACTTTTTTATTTTACATTAACTTTACTGTTAAATTTGTTTTATTTTACTCGCGTTATTCTTACCTTAATATTTTAATTCTTTACTTAAAATTTTAACTACTCAGCACTCCCACCTTGATTACATATATCTTGCTTACAGGAGATAAAGTCGACTCGACCAAGGTACTCCACTTCCAAAACGCAATTACGTCTGTAAGTCGGTACAAGGCTGGAAATATTTTCAGTTCACTGACTGATAGGATATATTTCTCATCCTAAGGATACTTGAATTAATAAACACAGAGACATGTAAAGAGTACTTCGATCGTCGGACATAACGCTCTCACATCCGGACGGTCTCTAAACAATACCAACTGGTTCATAACGAGCCTTATATTCCTAAATTTTATTTTCCAATTTTTAGAAAAAATGTGTATTACTTGTATTCTTTTTATAGAAAGAAAGAAAAACTAAGTTCAGATCTCATAAAACAATTATTAACGCAAACGAAAATGATAATTTATTAGGATTACCTAGTAAAAGTTATCATAAACATTTTAATCCAAGAACTTCAGCAATTAAGGTATACCTATATCTAAAAACATTAAAACAAGTAATTTTGACGAAAGAATACACAACTACAGTGTTTTAATTACAGGTTTTTATGTTTCTTTTAAGAGCTTTCATTTATGGCACGATTTTGAAAATTATACTTCTTGCGTCCGGCATTTTTAAATTTAAAAAACTGCTTCCGCAACTCACTCAGATAGTCATGACAACGTACTCTAATAGACAAACACGCTGGAACCTAATTTAACATGTCCTAGCACGTTTCATAATGAATATCTGCTACTTCTTAAACTTCCACAAGTATCTATGTTTCGACGCTAATTTGGGCCTGTCCCAAAGTTCCTCACTTACATTTTGATGTTTTTTATGCTAAAAATAAAATAAATTTAAAAAATAAAATAAATTTTTTACTCAATAATTTCTCGTATACATAAACAAAGCTAACTGTTAGCAAAATCTGCTTCTACCCGTATTTTCACGTCAGAAATCCAGGTACAATAAGACCTCAAAAATAATTAGAGGCTAATCTATACTAATAAAGAGACAAGTGGATGTCGAGAGATCACGTGACCGTAACTCATCCGGGCGGGCCACTCCTCGAAAAAAAAATGGTCGACAAATATACAGGAACATCGGTGTATTTTTTTCTCATGAAAGTACATAAATGTTGTTATATCACAATTATTGATGTTAAAAGAAGTGTTTAAGTGTGTAGGTACAGTTAAAATGTAGTAAGGTGGCTGAGCGATGGCTGGCGAATTTTAGTCAAGTTTAAAAATAAAAAATTATTAGTTTTGAAGTTACCCCCTTTGTCTGTCCTTAAATTCCTGTATTCCCTAAACTGCTTTCTTTCTTTCCCAAGTCTATGTCTGGGTAACTCGCTACCCTCCCCTTTTGCCATTTCTTTTTACTTGTGCACATTGCAACAATTTCCGAGGATGTTGGGAAAACAGATTGAATTCGCAGGGAAAAGGAATGTTGATGACTTTTCTCTATTCCTCGCCCAGCCCGAGAGGAGATCCGCGGAAGGTTACAAGGCGGCTATCAGCGCGCTGCTCTGACTTCAAGAGTTCTCTTCGAAAAAACCAAGAACCCAGCGCTAAGCAATATAAAAAAAAATACTACAGCTGACAATATATATAAATGTGAAAAGTTGTGCTTTGTGGATTGATTTTTACGGCGTCTGGAAGAGGCGCGGATAAGAACTATTTCCTACGTCTTGCCTTCCGGCGCGCATGCGTTAGGGAGGATGAAAAGTTTTTCCTCCCAAGGAGCGGATGACTTGAAGAGAGTTCCGATTTGACCCGGGTAGCTGCCAACTGCTTATACGATCCAGCGCTGATGTTTCCTTGTGTGATGGAAGGGCTGAGAGATGTCTCCCGCAGAAGTCCGAGAGCTACCGGAGGCTGACGATTGATGACCAACCTTTTTTTTTATCTCTTTCTTTCATATTTTTTTTCTCTTCTCTTCTCTTTTTTTTTCAGTCGACTGAAGGTATCGTTAAAATTTTTTTTTATATAATGAGAAATTAATTGTTCTTGAATTGAGCTCAAATAGTTAAAAGTAAAATGAAATAATAAAAAAAAAAGTAGACAGGTTTTGATTCTACGTTTTAGGGGTATTCGCCAGCCACCAGAAATTTGCTAATGTTTGTTTAATTGTTTTATTTTGTAAAAAAATGATTGGAGATTATTGTGTGTAATTAAATTTAGGAAAAGCTGTAAAAGAACTGTTAGAATTATAGAAATTAAATAAATGAATTATTTTGCCTCTACTCTAGTGTGTAGCGAATGTTTAAGTTTGTCTTTTATTGGTGGGCCAACAAGTTGCACTTTATTCTAAGTAAAGCTTAAAGGGGGGGTGGGTTAGTTTTGAGAAAATAATTTAGTTATGGGGAAATGTTTTATTATACGATCACTGGCATTTTCACAGCAAAACTTAAAAGTGAAAGTTAATTATGAGAAAAGAATTTAATTAAGTATATAAATGAAGCATACGACCACGAAACTAAACATAATAATGTTACATATTTGGAAAGAGCTTCGAAAACTGATAAATTTTTCTGCGTACACTTATTCTGTTAATTCAATAGTTTTAGAGATATTTTCATTCTAAAATCACTCACTGCTGAGAAACCAAATCATCTGGAGCAGTGGTGCTGCCATCTGGCGGCAGCGACGGGAATGAAAATTGAAAAGAATTTATTCACTTGAATTTAATACATTTGTAGGCTTTTTTTTTTCTTTTGTGGGGCCCGAAGTACATAAATATGTTACACGGATGGCTTGAGCGTAGCTAGGCGAATCCCGGCTAGTCATGAATAGTTCTGATTGTGGTGAAACGACAACACGTGGTTCGAGTGAAATCGTATCCTTTTTTACTCCTACAAATCAATGGTGGAATGTTCGCATTTAGAGATGCAGTAAATCATATTTTTAAAAAGAAGAAAAGTGTATAGGTGTGTGTTCGTGTATAATAATCATATGAAGTGTGCTACATGTATCTGAAATACAATGATAACAGTTTATTTCAAAGCAAATTTTTAGGAATGAGCAAACTACATGTAAATTGTTCTTTAGCAAAATTCAATAATCCGTCAAATGCACAAAAACACATACCAAATAGTATACAAAAATATTAGTGACGAACCTTTCCATTAAAGAAATAAAACCCAAAAAATCATGGAATATATTTTACTTAGGCTTTTACTCAATAATTTCTCATATACATAGACAAAGCAACTCTTCACAAAATCTGTTTCTACCCATATTTTCACATCAGAAATTCAGGTCCAGTAAAACCTCCAAAATAATTAGAGGCCAATCGTGAATAGTTCTTATTAAGAGATGTAAATAACAAGTGGTTCGTGTGAAATCGTATCCTTGTTTTTATACCTACAATTCAATGGTGGAATAGTCGCGGAGTGGGAACAATCCGTAATTCGAAGTCTGCTTGTTCCCTCTTCAGTATTACCTATCCGCAAACAAATGCATTTAGAGATGCAGTAAATCATTTTTATGAAAAGAAGAAAAGTGTATAGATGTGTGTTCGTGTAGAACAATTATAAGGAAGTGTGTTACATGTATTTGAAATACATTGATAACACTTTATTTCAAAGCAAATTTTTAGGAAACTACAAGAAAAATTGTTCTTTAGCAAAATTCAATAATCTATCAAATGCGCAAAAATACATACCAAATAGTATACAAAAATATCAGTGACAAACCTTTCCATTAAAGAAATAAAACCCAAAAAATCATGGAATAAAAATATAAAAATATCTTTATTAAAGATATTTTTATATTTTTAATTAATATCTTTTATCTTTATCTTTGATCTTTATTTAATATCTTTTATCTTTTCTTTTAAAAATATAAAAATATCATGAAAAAAAATAATGTACAAATTTTGAAAATGTTATGGAACTAAACGGTTTGGGAATTTTTATTCTTGAGGTTCTATTCTGTTCTATTCCTGCTTAACACACCTTTGACTGAAGCATGAATGTTTCGGAATGTACAGCATTTCTTACAAAATTTCCGTTTTGTTAATATCAAACATTTAGTTGGATTTAAATTATGGAAAATACATTTTAGTGTTTTCTTTTTATGTTTTTAAATGCGTTTTGATGAGAATATGCAGGATGCATGGAAACCATTGAAGGAGGTCGCGACTCGAAAAAGGTTGGGAAACACTGTTCTAGAATTTTCTATTGACGCACCTGTTTATATAAAAGAGATTCCTTGACACCCACACTTACGAATTATTCAGTGTGCCAATCAAACCAATGATCCTGGCCCAGTGATGAACTATTAAAGAGTTCAAAACATGACCCCCCCCCCCCAATTTTCAGTGTGGAATCGGAGAAGTGATCATTACGTATTTGTCATCTCCAAATTCTTTGCTGTAAGTCATAATTCTCGTGATCATTCTAAAAATTCTGTAAGACTATAGGGTTTAAAGCAAGGAAACTGGAAATGTCAGTGTTACTGAAAAAAAAAACTTTTTCATAATCTTTTAGTTTCCTTAAATCATATTTGAAATGGATATATTATGTCAGTTTTTAAGAGAGACCTAACACTAATTTGTGTTTATTTCATTTTGGCTTATAAATTTTCTTACATTCGTATAACTTCAAACAGGAACTTCAAGTTCTGTTGCTCATAATTTTAGTTGTAATCAACTCGTAATTTATATTTGCAGTTTCAGTAACCTAAACACACCTGTAAAATCTGATATTCTACTTCATATATATTGTTGACTGTAAATTTGAATGAATCTATTTTACTGGGTAAATTACATTATGCAGATAGATGCATTTACCGATGCATCCATCTGCATATGCTTTTTTAAAA
The DNA here is from genome assembly GCA_907164885.2 of Dolomedes plantarius. NCBI lineage: Eukaryota > Metazoa > Arthropoda > Arachnida > Araneae > Dolomedidae > Dolomedes > Dolomedes plantarius. The sequence continues at coordinate 37,934,953 of OU015490.1, read as the reverse complement.
TTTAATTTAATTTTTTTGTCACTTAGGAAATAAGAGTGACGTTCATTTATCAAAGTTTCTCTTATTTCCCCAAGTTACACAGAACCTTTGGTAAATTGTTGGCCAATCGTATTTTCATAGTTGGGTGACAGTTGGATTTGGATCTTTGGGGTTATGTCGAAACAACGATTGGCATTGCAGCTCACCCAACGGTTCACCCTCATTTGGCCCAGCCGTTGGGAGAGCAGTTCAACGTTTGCAGTTGGGACAACGATATTTTATAATTGTTGGCCCAGCAGCGCTTATTTACAGTTGGGACAACAGCATTTTATAATTGTTGGCCCAGCATAAACGTTTTGCAGTTGGCTCATATTTGTTTGCGGAAGTTCTGCTAACTGGGACCATTCCCCATCGGTGTAACGAAAATTTGCTTTGGGGCCAACTATGTGTGTTTCTTCGGTTACTCGATAACATATCATTTAATTGTAGTCCTTTAATGTAATAGGAAATACCCTTAAATTTTCATGTTTGGAGGCTTAAAAAGTCCTTTCTTTCTTCATTAACCCTTTCCTTACGAGGTGGGATAGCATGTATCCCAAAAATACGGGCCCAAGAGTGTGTATGTATATATATATATATGTGTGTGTGTGTGTGTGTACACATATATACATATACATACATATATACATACATATACATATATATACATATATATATACACATACATATATATACATATACATATATATACATTTAATATACACACACACACACACACATGTATATATATACATATATATCTACATATATAAATATATATATATATATATATATATATATATATATATATATTATATATATATATATATATATATATTATATATATATACATATACACTGCTGGCCACCCAAATTGCAACACCAAGAAAGACAAGAGATATCACAACAAAATTTCTTTTGTAGATAACATGTTGACCAAGTATCAAACGATTAAATTTATAGACTTCTGTGAAGTGTGGTTCCTGCCAAAATCAGTAGCCAGAGTAGCCGCCATCGTTGGAGATCACCGCTGCCACACGCCTCGGCATTGATTCAAAGAGACTTTGGATGAGTTCTTGGGGTACAGCAGACCAAGCAGCTTCCACACGTTGCCAAAGTTGATCTGCTGTGGCAGCTGGGGATGGAATCTGGGTCAATCGTAGAGCAACCATGGACCACATGTTTTCTATCGGCGAAAGATCCGGAGAGCGAGGCGGCCAGGGAAGCAATTCAATCTGGCGATTGACGAAGAAACGTTGGACAATGCGTGCCACGTGTGGTCGCGCATTATCCTGTTGAAATATGGCTGTGGGCAAGCCATGAAGGTAAGGAAGGACAACTGGCTCCAACACCTTGGAGATGTAGCGCTGGCTGTTTAAAGTACCGGCAATGCGTACTAGAGGTGTGCGAGAGTGATATCCAATACCGCCCCATACCATAATACCCGGTGCAGGACCAGTGTGGCGGTGCATAACGCAGCTGTTCAGCATCCTCTCTTCACGGTGTCTCCAGACTCGAATGCGACCATCGTGGTGTTGCAGACAGAAGCGTGACTCGGCAGTAAAGACAATTTCATTCCATTCTGCCGTCCACATCCTTCTGTCATCGCACCATTGGCGGCGGAGACGTCTGTGGTTCTGCGTCAAGGGTAGGCAAAGCAATGGACGTCTTGCGGACAGACCACTCTGCTGTAAACGGCGTCGAATGGTACGCGCAGACACTGGATGATGCGTTACAGACTGCATGTGCTGTGCTATGGTTCGTGATGTGACTGAGCGATCCGTCACTGCCATGCTCACAATTTGCCTGTCATCACGTGAAGTGGTGCGCTGAGGTGGATGCGATCGAACACGCCGGTCCCTCGTACCCTCCTGCATCCAACGATCACATATCAGCATTACAGTTGTTTGGTTTCGTCCAACACGACTACCGATTTCCCTGAAAGATAATCCACAATCTCGGTAGGCCACTATCCTTCCTCTGTCGAACTCGGATACTTGATCAAATGATGATCGCTGTTTTCGACGAGGCATAATTGATAGTTTTTTTGAAAAAACCACAAGAAAAACACAATTGCCGAACTTGAAATCGTCGAAATCTCCAAGCCTTAAATAGCGCTTTGAAGTGGCGCCATAGGCGCGCGTGATGTGCGTCTGCGCTGAAATTCTAATCATTTGCATATCTCACCTCCGCTAATGCATGTTGTAAATTTCATGTTATTTGCATGTTTCCTTCAGGGTGTTGCATTTACAGTGGCCAGCAGTGTATATATACATCTATCTATATATATATATATATATTAATTACCCCCTTAATGGCCGGTCTTACAAAAGGCTATGAAATTTCCCGTTCTAAAAGAGGGAATCGAAAAAATGGACCCCGTAAGCTAAAGGTTAAGAAATGATTAGAAACTGGAAAGAATCAAAGAACCAATAATTCATTAAAAATGAAAATCCAACACCCATATTAAATTGCCATATTAAATTATTATACGTAGTACAAATATATTTATTGTGTGCATTCAGGGAACTTAAAAAAATGTTGGCTGAAAAGTAGTTTTCTAGCCGTACATGACTTCCAGTTGCATTTTGTTTTTTAAAAAATTAGTTAATGCATTTTTAACATCTTGTTTGACAGAAGAGCTGTTACTTATCAGGTCATTTAAGGCACCTATATCAGTAACTGCAACTTCCTTCATAATTTTTCTCACTTCTTCAGCTAAACACTCCTTCTTTGAAGAGTCCATTTTTGCGAGGATTACAACAACAGATGCAAAGTCGGTATCGCTCGGTCCTGGAGGATCTCTCGGTCCTGGGGCTGTTGCATAAGCAATACCGCCTCCTATTATGGAACCTACAGACAGAGAGCTAAATTATCATTCAAAACTGTTTCCAATAATCTAAACTTGAGAACAAAAGTTTTAAAACAGGGTTAGTACCTCGATATGCCCAACTTTTTTCCTTCCCCTAAAGAAAAAAAGCATTATATATATAATAGCCGTTGTCTCTGTATAACTCTTCCGGGCTGTACTCATCTTTCAATTGAAGCCCCCAGTAAACAAACGGCCGTTTAGGCCTAATTTCAATTTCAGATGTGGATCAGATTTTTTCTTACCTAAAAACTAATATCCTCTCCATCAAATCACGTTTGTTCAGCCTATTTTTCTATAAAACATTCAGAACTAAAAAGAATTGGATGTTTTTAGTTGTATATTTAACAGTTTTTAAAAATCTGTTTACTTTTGCGATGAATTCTGAAAGTAAACAAACTTGAATGTGAATGAATCAAGTAGCTCAAGTATAAATTCATGATATAAATTCATGATTATAAATTTAAAAAGGCTAATCAAATAAATGTCTTGATGAAGTTTTAAATACTAAATAATTATTAATAATCTTTTTCCCGATGTTAAAAGTAATTTTACTTTTCGTAGCACACTATGTTCCTGTGCTACGAGAAAAAATAAAGGAGTCATACTTTTGTCCGCAGTGCATGATGATCCAACAGTTTATGACGATTCTGGTAAACCAGCGATTATACTGGATTACATTACGACAAAAGCAGGAGTTGATGCAGTGGATCAAATGTGCAGCTATGACACGGTATCCCGCATATACCGAAGATTGACTCTCTCGTTGTTTTTTAGATTTTTGGACATAATAGGAATCCATTCGCAAGTTGTCCTTACATTAAGGTGACCAGACGTCCCGATTTCGGCGGGACAGTCCCGATTTTTAACAATTTGTCTCGCGTCCCGCGGCGTTTTAAAAAAGTACCGATTTTTGGAAAGAATCCACGACAAGCTAGGGAACGACGGGAAGAGAATATACGGTTTTCGGCGGCCATGTGGCCAGTGGCGTCGGAAAGGGGGGGCAAGGGAGGACACTTGCCCCCCCCCCTAGAAAATTGAATTTTTTTGTTTCTACCTAGCTAGCGCTCGTAAAATATTAGAATTTTCATTTAAAAGCATAAAGCCTAACAAAACTGAACGCTAAATTGCAACCTCACACTCGTTAACGCAAGCGCGATAAACGTCATTCCATATACGCAGGAGCGATTAACCGCCAATTTCAGGTACGCAAGCGCGTTTAAACGCCAATTCCAGACGTTTGCTTTTGCGATTCAAAAGCAACCCTACACGATGTTTTTTCATCGCGAAAGGGAATCTTGAATCCGATGCATTTGAAACGCGTACACGTTGACGTGTGATAGGGCATAATATAACATAAAATAACATAAAAGTTTATTTTTTATAACCGTATATATGTATTTTTAATAATAAAGGTGTAAAAGTTGTAATCTATTTTACTTTGCCCCTCTCTATATTTGACTCTTCCGGCGCCACATGATGTGGCTATTTAGCCAGGATATGAGTTTTAAATTATTTTTGCTAATTTTATAATGTTAAACTTTAATAATAACAAATAATTGTTGAGATAACAAATAATATGAGCATTAGTACATTTATTTACTACCTAGCTGTCATGTTTGGACGGGTACCAACTAGTAAAAATTTATTTTTAGAACACAAATAATTTCTTCAATTCTCTTCAATTTCTTCACATCGCAAACATATAGTACGGATTTTGCAATGCGCCTTGCATGAAAAACTATTGCATTTATCACACTTTATCGTGGCAGTTAACTGATTATCGAGAACTGCTTATCAAAGTTCGCATTGTTGATCAGTTGTTAGAATTCGAATCTTGAAACAAACCATGTTCCATAAAATAATGCGCTAAAAATTGCGGAATAAGCGCTGTCCTTACCAGGAACTAATGCTACGACTGAACACGTTTTTTCTACGGTCAATAAAGTGTGGACATCAGAAAAATCACAATTAAGTGATGAGACTTTGAAAGCCATTTTATGTGTGAAATATAATTTAACAAATTCTTGTGAAAAATTTTATGGCCTTTTAATTACAACGACAGCAATCTACTAAAAAAAATTCACGCATATGAGAAATATGCCAAAGAATAAAATAATACTATACATAATTTTTTTTTATTTATTATATTTGTAAATTGTACTTATGTTGAAATTTTAAAAAATATATATTACAATACTATTTTTGCATACTATGAAAATTTTTGTTACTCCGCTTTACCAATGTTAAAATCTGGTCACCTTAGTCTAGTGGTTAAATTTAATCTTTTACCGAGTTAAAATTTTTCTTGTCAATTTATTTCGTGAAAAAAAAGTATCGTTTTATTTCGTGATTTTAAAAAAATAAGAGAGTCATACTTTTGTCGACAATGCGTGATGATGCAACAGTGGATGACGATTTTGGTAAACCAGCGATTACACTGGATTACAATATGAACAAAACGTCTGTGAAGTTGGCCCCCGAAATTGAGATATCCAAATTTTGAAAACGGCATTCGTTTGAGCGTGTTTGAGCGCCAAAAATTTTCGTTTGAGCGCCATTTTTAAAAGAGTTATGAGCATTTCATTAATATCTCAATGTCGGGAAGGGGGGGGGGGCTAGGTGTTTTTCCCGCCAAAAAATGAAATGCTCATAACTCTTTTAAAAATGGCGCTCAAACACGCTCAAACGACGCTCAAACGAATACCGTTTTCAAAATTTAAATATCTCAATGTCGGGGGGGGGGGGGGGGGCTAGGTGTTTTTCCCGCCAAAAAATGAAATGCTCATAACTCTTTTTAAAATGACGCTCAAACGAAAATTTTTGGCGCTCAAACACGCTCAAACGAATGCCGTCTTCAAAATTTGGATATCTCAATGTCGGGGGGCCAACTTCACAGACGTAAATAATGGTCATAATTTGAAGGGCTTTATTGCGAACAAAAAATAATTTAAGGCAATATAAAATCAAGAGAAACATACAGAATTAGGGTATTGATTAAATATCTCTTTTGAAATGAGATTGATTGAGAGATTCCATAAATTTTTTTATTTAAAAATAAGTAAGTAATGGTTTTCTAGAAAGCTTGCATTAGCACTTCGTACGGATAACGAAATTTGTGACTATATTCATACGGGTTACTTCTTTCAATTTTTATATAAAAATACACTATAAAAAACCGGTACATATTTTTTTTATAGAAATTCCCTTTTTAAATTCCTAGATTTTATTTTGAAATCACATTTTAATTCCTTAAAAGTCCTCGATTTTTAATTTCGAAATTTAATATCATGACTTCTAATTGCCAGCAGTTGTCGCTAAGATTTGAAGATTGAGATTTAGAACGAAAGGGTTGTGGTAATGATGGATGGTGTAATAAGATGGGAACTTCCAACTTAAGCAACAGATGTTCAAGACTGACTTTGCTAAAGTACTGTGATCCTTCACAGGAGCAGAAATAATAATCAGTTCTATTTCAGCACTGCAAACAACTTCTTGAGGAGGGGGTAAAGACTGTACTGTCCGACCACGGAAGCAAGGTCCCTGGAAGCTGTTACTCATGCGCGAGAAAAGCTAGTCTACTTAGAAAATAGGGGAAAACGTCATACTTTCGGATGTGTTTGTTTATGAAATACGGAATGTATTTCAGACTGCTTTTTGTCCGCAAGTTTAAAGTTATTTTTTAAAACTTTATTTTTGATCGAATATGTGAATAATAATTTCAAAATAATAAAAAGAAAGAAGCAAATCTATTTAAAAAATAGGAGTGTTATAGGAATGGATATTTTCGAATTACATCAAAATCAAAGTTATCTAAAGCTACGTTTTCGGTGGTTCTTTTTTTTCTGACGTTTCCTCGGAGATTCAAATTTTGGAGTTTCTTCACCCTTTGCTTCTCTGCGTATTCTTTTTTACTCTGGACATTGATATCCCGGTCATTTCACTAGCTCTCTTTAGGGATTGCGAAAGTGGAACAATAACATTTCCTTCTAGTGCTTCTTTATCACACAATTTAATTACATTATGTATTATACGTTTACAATCACTACGGAACGGCTTATTCCGAGCTGTTGTGTTGGGTAAAGGATCCATCAATTTTAATATAATAATCAAAATAACAGACGAGAAAAAAGTAAGCAAGCGCAGTTAGTAACCGATTCTAAAGAATGTCGAGAGACTACGAGACTTTTCCCCCTCCTTCCCTAGCAGCCTTACCTACAGCGTGAATAGAATCGTCTTGGCACTATGCCAACCGTGGTTCTTCGTACTGTGGTCGGACAGTAATGTCGTATTATACCTTCCTCCCTATACTACAGGGTGTTTCGAAAAGAATCATCCGATTTAAAAAAAAAATTTAACTATTCATCTTTTAATCCGTTTTGATCGAATAATGTATAGGCAGAGAGAGGGAAATCTGGAGTTTCACGAACTTTCCGATAAGTAGCGTCGCCTGCCACTTCAGTGTTTGTAAAGATGTCGACTGAAGAACAGAAATCATTTTGTGTTCTACGCTTTGCGAAGTGTGAGCCCGTAACAACTGTTCAGCGAGATTTTCGTCGATAAAACCCCGGTAGATTGAAGTTCCTACCTCTCAGAGCATTAGGCGATGGTATAAACCACAGGTTTATACCATCGCGGTTTATACCACAGGTTTATACCACAGGTTTATAAACGCGGCCTGCGTGATCTTCTTGTGCGGCCTTCATAAAAGCTAGCACTTGTATTAATTAATACTTAATTTTATAGATTACAACAATTTGGAAATCAATGGAATTAAATATAGAACGGCATAAATGTATGTACGCAGGCTTCGCGTTATGAAGAATAATCCAAATATTCAATTACTTTCAAGCAAGAAACAAATGCAAATATCCTACTAGCTTAAATTTTCCATCGGATTTTAAAATTATTTTAGGAATTTTTGCCATGTAAGTTATTTATAATTTAATACTATTAGTTTTCTATTGTATTTTTTATAATGTTAAAATTATTTAACAATACTTCTACTTTATTATTTTTATATGAAGTGGTATTTAAATATGTAGTTGTTTACTAAAATTTAAAAATCTGGATTAATATATATATATATATATATATATATATATATATATATATATATGTTGTGAAGGATCCACAATTTGGACATTTTGACTCCTTCCAACATCATAGCCATTTTGTTTTTCCGTCAACACGTTTACGGGTCATAAAACGGCCATACTATATTGGAAAAATGGAGCAGGTGAATGCCAGACCCCCTTTTTCCAATATGGCCGTTTTATGACCCATGAACGTGTTGACGGAAACACAAAATGGCTATGATGTTGGAAAGAGTCAAAATTAAAGAGGGAAGCGGAAAAATGGGCCCCATAAGTTAAAGGTTAAAGTTTAGTTGTAAAATAGATTTTTGTGGACAATTCAGACTCTCTGGTTTTCAGCGATGACTTCATTGTGAGAGATTCCTCAATCAGTGTTCACACAACGAACAGCTTGATTTTGAGGAAAGCACTGCTGTGCGGAATTTGTCTCGGATTTAGGGAACAGATCAAGGAGTTCAGCATTCAGAGGCATTCTCTGGTGGGGTACTCAGCTCTTAGATTTAGTTTCAAGATCTTTGAATCCCTACACTCATGTATTTAATAACTCTAAATGTTAGTGAAATGACTGATTAGATTTCTTCACTCCATTGTCAAATACACTGCTGGCCACCCAAATTGCAACACCATGAAAGACAAGAGATATCACAACAAAATTTATTTTGTAGATAACATGTTGACCAAGTATCAAATGATTAAATTTATAGACTTCTGTGAAGTGTGGTTCCTGCCAAAATCAGTAGCCAGAGTAGCCGCCATTGTTGGAGATCACCGCTGCCACACGCCTCGGCATTGATTCAAAGAGACTTTGGATGAGTTCTTGGGGTACAGCAGACCAAGCAGCTTCCACACGTTGCCAAAGTTGATCTGCTGTGGCAGCTGGGGATGGAATCTGGGTCAATCGTAGAGCAACCATGGACCACATGTTTTCTATCGGCGAAAGATCCGGAGAGCAAGGCGGCCAGGGAAGCAATTCAATCTGGCGATTGACGAAGAACCGTTGGACAATGCGTGCCACGTGTGGTCGCGCATTATCCTATTGAAATATGGCTGTGGGCAAGCCCTGAAGGTAAGGAAGGACAACTGGCTCCAACACCTCGGAGATGTAGCTCTGGCTGTTTAAAGTACCGGCAGTGCGTACTAGAGGTGTGCGAGAGTGATATCCAATACCGCCCCATACCATAATACCCGGTGCAGGACCAGTGTGGCGGTGCATAACGCAGCTGTTCAGCATCCTCTCTTCACGGTGTCTCCAGACTCGAATGCGACCATCGTGGTGTTGCAGACAGAAGCGTGACTCGGCAGTAAAGACAATTTCATTCCATTCTGCCGTCCACATCCTTCTGTCATCGCACCATTGGCGGCGGAGACGTCTGTGGTTCTGCGTCAAGGGTAGGCAAAGCAATGGACGTCTTGCGGACAGACCACTCTGCTGTAAACGGCGTCGAATGGTACGCGCAGACACTGGATGATGCGTTACAGACTGCATGTGCTGTGCTATGGTTCGTGATGTGACTGAGCGATCCGTCACTGCCATGCTCACAATTTGCCTGTCATCACGTGAAGTGGTGCGCTGAGGTGGATGCGATCGAACACGCCGGTCCCTCGTACCCTCCTGCATCCAACGATCACATATCCGCATTACAGTTGTTTGGTTTCGTCCAACACGACTACCGATTTCCCTGAAAGATCATCCACAATCTCGGTAGGCCACTATCCATATTCTGTCGAACTCGGATACTTGATCAAAAGATGATCGCTGTTTTCGACGAGGCATAATTGATCGTTTTTTTGATAAAACCACAAGAAAAACACAATTGCCGAACTTGAAATCGTCGAAATCTCCAAACCTTAAATAGCGCTTTGAAGTGGCGCCACAGGCGCGCGTGATGTGCGTTTGCGCTGAAATTCTAATCATTTGCATATCTCACCTCCGCTAATGCATGTTGTAAATTTCATGTTATTTGCATGTTTCCTTCAGGGTGTTGCATTTACAGTGGCCAGCAGTGTAGCTATTAAGAATTCGATGGTTATGTTAAAAGAAATTTTTAAATACCCTATTATGATGAAAACAATTATTTCCCCAAGAATTACAGGCGAAAAGGTTGCAATGGTTATACAGCATATAAAGGAGAGTTAAATGATAATGGCAACATCTGTCTGAATACCAGAGATTCTTGGACGATTTCTCTCATGTTTGGGCTGTATTAACTTATACAGAGGAATAATAGTGTATTACATGAAGAATTTTTTTATATTTACCCCCAAGTGCTCCTACGGGTCCTCCCGCTAGACCTCCAAGAGCAGTTGCGGCAGCAGTAATTATACCAGCTCTAGCAGCCTGTGTTGCAGTAACTTTCATTTGCTCATTTTTTGCTAGGGTTGAAAGAACTTCTATGATTCGGTCTGTGTCAAGAGGCATGTCTGACCTATGAAAACATGGGAAAATTTTTTATTACATAAAGAATTTAAAATTCAAATATACAGATGATATGTTCAGTTTTTAAATAATTACAAGATAAAAAGAACTTTTTATATACCATGTTTTTAAATTTTCTGTTGAATCACATAGACTTGACAATTCTATGTATTAATAAATACTTTTTAAAAAATTTTTTGATGAATTATTCCATCAACTTGAAAGAAAATGAAGTTAATTGGAAGTTAACTTGCTTTTAACTATTCGTTCCCGTCCCTGACGATAGATGGCTGCACCAGTCTACAAAACAAAATTAACTGAAAATAACTGAAAGTTAATTCAATTCTGCTTAAAGATGGCTAAAAGAATCTTAAAAAATGCATTGTCATCGTGTTCTGAGCTATTCTAAAAATTTCAAATGTCTAGCTAGTCGGGAAGTTAGTTAAAAATCGATTGCAAGATTTGTACTGGACAAACACACAAACAAATAAACAAACAAGAAAGCAAGTTAATAAAAACACTGTATATACAGTGGCTCCCAAAAGTGTTCGTACACTTACGAATTTCAATGAAATAGGGGTCTATCCATTAATTAAAATGAATATTTCAGAATGTGTATTTAATAATAAGATCTATAATCTATTCTTAACAAAACTACATGAAATATTTTGAAAACATAGAAAAACTTTATTTTTAAGAAACCAGTAATCAAAAAGTAACAAAAACTTTATCTCACAAAAGTCATCGTACACTGAAATATTTTCGGATAAATTCATAATTAAAATTATTTTCTGCCGCTTTATTTTTATTTTTGAATTGTGGTGGCATTTAAAATATCGTTTGGCTTTAATTTTTGCGTGCCTACTCCGTAATATTTTATTTATTATTTAAAAATGGCTCGTAGTCGTAAAGAAACAACAAACAGCATTCGAAAATTGATTATTTTTCATCATAGTAGTGGTAAATCATTTCGGAATATTGCTAAATTACTTAATTTATCCCATTCTACTGTGCAGTATGTGAAAAAACGCTTTAAAGAAGAAAATTGGATCGAAAACAAGGTAAAAAAAGGCGGTCCGGCAAAGTTAACAAAACGTGATCAGAGATTTATAATTAGAAAATTTGTGAAAAATTCATGTTTGAGTGCTGTAAAAGTTTCTGCAGAATTCAATGAAACATTTTCTACTTCAATTTCACCTGAAATTTTTTGACGAGTTCTCAGAACAGCTGGATTACATGGGCGTTCTGCCCATAGAAATTTTTTTGTGAGTGAGAAAAACAGAAAGTTTAGGTTTCCCTTCGCACTATCAATGATAAATAAGCCCCAAACCTATTAGAATAATGTCTGATTTTCCGATGAACATTTTTGGTGCTGATGGGCGTATAATTGTATGGAGAAGAAAAAATGAGGAACTTAATCCCAAGAACTTAGTAGGAACAGTTAAGCATGCCGGTGGAGGTATCCTTGTGTGGGGGTGCATGTCAGCATCAGGACTAGAAAATTTGGTATTGCATAATGAATCATACTGTTTATATAAATATTTTAAGAGACAATTTAAAATTATTTGCCCAAAATTTGGGTATTGGATACAACTTTGTTTTTTATCAAGATAACGATCCTAAACACACGGCTCTCAACGTTCGCCTCTGGTGTCTGTATAATTGTCCACAAGTTTTGAAAACACCACCTCAATCGCCAGATTTAAACCCAATAGAACATATTTGGAGAGAACTGGAGGTTCGAGTAAGAAAACACGACATTCACACGAAAAGCGAACTAAAAGCAATTATGATGGAAGAATGGATGAACATTGATGCAAAAAATTACAAAAGATTTAAAGCAATCTATTCCCAGACGTTTAAAAGCTGTTGTGGATGCTAAAGGATATCCTACTGAATATTAATTTAACGAAAAATTAGAATATTTACTAATATGTAGAGATTTTTTACAAGTGTACGATGACTTTTGTGAGATAAAGTTTTTGTTACTTTTGGATTATTGGTTTCTTAAAAATAAAGTTTTACTATGTTTTCAAAATATTTCATGTAGTTTTGTTAAGAATAGATTATAGATCTTATTATTAAATACCCATTCTGAAATATTCATTTTAATCAATGGATAGACCCCTATTTCATTGAAATTCGTAAGTGTACGAACACTTTTGGGAGCCACTGTATATATAGATAATATCAAAGCCTAATCTTTTATCTTTCTAATTCTGTTTGATTTATGTTTCTATCTTAACTAGGACGCGAGTAACAGCAATTTTAACAACAGTTGTCAAAGAATTTTATAACCAGAAATAGCTTTTTCGCAAAATTAATATTTTCCTCATTTCTCTTTACGCAAGACATCCTACAATAAAAAGTTATGCATGAAATAACTTAAAATTTTGAAGAGTCGCTCTTCAAATGTTTATAAAGGGGATATAGTACGCTCACCATTGTAGATTAATAGTTTTTTTTGTTTTCATTGGTATGAAATTCAAATGCCAATGAATTTTAAACAATTTTTCTATACATCATTACTCAAATTGCTACAGCTTCTGAGATAAAAAGGATGTTATCTTTAGAATACTCTATTCCCCAGAGAAAGTTTTCATCTTCATTCTCTAATTTATAAAATGATAATATATTTGTTTGTTTTTGAGTTATCATGTCTTGTAGAAATGTTAAATTTGCACCAAGTTTTTCCAGTTCCCCCCCCCCCCCTTTGAAAAAATTGCTTTAATGTACAGTTAAAATTTTCATACATTTTTCCAAGTTTAAACTTACATCTCATTGTAAAAATAGATAAAAAGACAAAATTTAAAATATTTCGAAAAATCACCTTCGAAGGTGTACCTTTTAAGGATGATGTTTGAATGATGCAAACCTACATCTCTCAGACCCTTCAAAGCCCCAATACTCCGTGCGATTCTTTTTTTTTCTGTAGTTAATATTCGCAATATCTAGAGTTAATATTTACAGAGTCTCATAGTCAAAGCCACAATACTCTGTGCGATTTTTTTTTCTGTAGCTAATATTATTAATATCTAGTTAATATTTACAGAGTCTCATAGTCAAAGCCCCAATACTCTGTGCGACTTTTTTTTCTGTAGCTAATATTTGCAATATCTAGAGTTAATATTTACAGAGTCTCATAGTCAAAGCCACAATACTCTGTGCGATTTTTTTTCTGTAGCTAATATTATTAATATCTAGTTAATATTTACAGAGTCTCATAGTCAAAGCCCCAATACTCTGTGCGATTTTTTTTCTGTAGCTAATATTTGCAATATCTAGAGTTAATATTCACAGTCTCAAAGCCCCAATACTCTGTGCGATTTTTTTTCTGTAGTTAATATTCACAATATCTAGAGTTAATATTTACAGAGTCTCATAGTCAAAGCCACAATACTCTGTGCATTTTTTTTTCTGTAGCTAATATTCGCAATATCTAGAGTTAATATTTACAGTCTCATAGTCAAAGCCTCAATAATCCGTACAATTTTTTTTTTCTCTAGCTAATATTCGCAATATCTAGAGTTAATATGTACAGAGTCTCATACTCAAAGCCCCAATACTCTGTGCGATTTTTTTTTTTCTGTAGCTTATATTCGTAATATCTAGAGTTAATATTTACAGAGTCTCATAGTAACTGTCAAGTTGAGGTCTGCAAAACTCGAAATATGATGAGAGTTATATCACTTTACAGAGTCTCATAGTAACTGTCAAGTTGAGGTCTGCAAAACTCGAAATATGATGAGCGTTATATCACTTTACAGAGTCTCATAGTAACTGTCAAGTTGAGGTCTGCACAACTCGAAATATGATGAGCGTTATATCACTTTACAGAGTCTCATACTAACTGTCAAGTTGAGGTCTGCACAGCTCGAAATATGATGAGCGTTATATCACTTTATGGAAAGCTGCGACAGGCCATAAGGAAAAAGGATAGATGGGAAAGCGAAAACTATTATCTGACAAAAAATAAATAACTGTTTATTTTTTAAATTAAATAAATATCAATATCCACTGCTTACATATTCCTTTCATAATATTATAAATCTAAAAATAATTTACGAGTTTTTTTAGATTTATAAGGAGCCACTGACTTGCTAAGGGCGCCGCCCCCTCCCCCAAAAATATAAATAAATAAATAAATATAAATAAATAAATAAATATAAATAAATAAATAAATAAAAGTATGCTTCTGATTAACATCTTCCACGCGAAATTTCATAAAAGCCCGAGGAAAAAATCCTTATCAAGATCCTAGGGATCGGGAAATCTAATTCTCCCCCCACCCCCCCCCACCGACGAGATGAACGGGGGCACATCCCCGTGCTCTTGAGTCCTGGGGGCCTAAGCAACACCAAAATCCCAGGAATTTCCATTAACAAAAATCATAGAGGATATGTCCACTAAATACTTATAAAAAGTTCTGTAATTGGAAGGCTATTTACATGAATACAAGTGTAAACGTGTGCAGTCCAGTGATTAATTAACTTAAAAAGTGAGATCGCCAATTATATTGGTGTACTCAGCAGGCAATTATATTGGTTTACAAAGCAGTCAAAGCTATAATGTGCAATGGCAAATTAATTAAATACTTAATCCGAATATTTGTAACATCATGCAGAAAGCGTTCAAGAGACTAATTTGAAAAACAAGTAACGAACGAGCATAGAAAATTTGTAAGCAATTACAACCGATGAAGAGAGAAAAAAAATGAATACTTACTTTCTGAAGGAAATTAAAATGCCGACTGAATTTTGCTCTTACAATAAAATAAGGCTTTCATTCGCTTGTCGTCTCTATGTGCTTCCGATATCGCTGCAGCTCTTTTTTTGGCGCTTTTTATTTCGTCAACTGACGCCAAACGAAAGGAATGAAATTAGAGGAAATTAAAAATCCCGCTCATTGGAGGAGCGCATTTAAAAACAAAAACTCTTTCTAACATTGATAAGGCTCTGGTAGCTGAACGCAGATAACTGAGCTAGAAAATGAACATATCTTTTAGATTAGAAGGTCCAAACCTTTTCATATTTGCGACACCCTTAGGATTAGACACTCGAGACGCCCATGTTAGAATTTTAGTTTTTTTTTCTTCAATTTTATTAAATGTTAAATGAAAGAAGAATAGATTTCAAAGAACATGTTAAAATTAAGTTCAAACAAATGCTTACTCCACAGCTGATTTTATTCATTTAATGAAAGATATAAGACACAAACAGTAAAATTGGATATATTAATACAGATTCAAAAATAGCCATGGGATTCATTATAGTGCTACACTAGAAGACTAGAATAGAAATCGAGAAAAAGAGTTTTGTTTTATTAATGTGAGACTTGCAATGGATGATATATATATATATATATATATATATATATATATATATATATATATATATATATATATATATATATATATATATATATACAGTCGGACCCCATTATAGTGAATCCGGTATGTAACGAAATATATATATATATGTATATGTGTGTATACAGTGAAACTTCTCCAGCCGGCCACTCCTCAAAACGGACACTTTTTATCGGATCCATGACTGATTGAGAAGTTTCACTATATATATATATATATATATATATATATATATATATATATATATATATATATATATATATATATATATATATATATATATCCATAAGTCCATAACGGCTATTGGGCAGAATGGTGCGACTCCGGTTTTGAATAGCACCACAAGGGTCGGAATCCGACTTGGCTAAAGGACCGATCCCGCAATTTTGAACCGAATCAAGTGACGAGACCGGTACACTTGACCCCGCACCTCCAGAGGTAAACTGAGGACTTGGAGGGCATTGCAGCCACGACAGATTTTTTGTACCGCAGCCGCCATTAGCATACATGGCGGTGGATTTGTCAGCGGCCGATATCGAACCAGAGATGTTCAGGTCACTGGCTCGCTGCCTTTGCCAACTGGGCCACCGCGTCCAAGTAAATTAGTGAATGAGAAATACTTTTTTGGCATAATTAACTAACTAATACACACACACACACACACACAAATATATATATATATATATATATATATATATATATATATTATGTTATGATGTCAAAGATTTTATCTCAAGTAATTGAGTGCAAAATTGTAATCCAAATAACACTCAGCAAATTAAAAATTTTTAAATTAAGCCTTTGGCAGTAAAAATTCCGCTCAAGGAATCGAGAAATTTAAAGTTGTTGGAGCTCCCTGGTGAAAGACTTTATCTCCAGTAATTAAGTGGAAATTGTAATCCAAATAACACTGAGCAAATTAAAAAGCGTTAATTAAGCCCTTAGCAGTAAAAAGTCCGTTCAAGGAATCGAGAAATTTAAAGTTGTTGGAGCTCCCTGGTGAAAAACTTTATCTCCAGTAAGTACCGTAAAATCTCGACTTAATACGCACCCGAGTATAATACGCATGCTTGATTTTGAGCGAAAATTTCGGAAAAAATTAAAATTCGACTATAATACGCACCCATGACTTTTCAATATTTTATTTAAAAATTGCACAAATATTTATAAACATAAATAACATTTGTAATAAAGATAAACGAAAACGTCAATTTCGGTAGGAAAACATCTTAAATTGGTAATTCCAAACAAACAATATTGTCAAATTATCAGTCTTAATCACTTTTACTAGAATACAGCTCATCTATTGTTGTTGCGTCCATGTCACAATTATTGTTGCCGTCGTAATATATATCGCAATCATCATCCTCACTTGACGATACGAACTGTGAGTTCCGTTTGTTTAAAAGGAATACCTGCTTAGTAAACGGGTGGTTGAATCACGGAGTGCGGATGCGCACGCACCC
Source organism: Dolomedes plantarius (assembly GCA_907164885.2). Classification (NCBI taxonomy): domain Eukaryota; kingdom Metazoa; phylum Arthropoda; class Arachnida; order Araneae; family Dolomedidae; genus Dolomedes; species Dolomedes plantarius. The sequence goes on along the minus strand of OU015490.1, from coordinate 37,917,720 downwards.
GTGTTGCGGCAATGTCTTGCAGCTGCTGTACGTTTGTTTATCCAATGTTTAAAACTACGTTTATTTGTACGCGAGTATAATACGCACCCTCATTTTTGCGGACTAAAATGTGAAAAAAAAGTTCGTATTATACTCGAGATTTTATGGTAAGTGGAAACTATAATCCAAATATCACTCAGCAAATTAAAAAGTCTTAAATTAAGCTTTTGGCAGTAAAAAATCCGCTCAAGGAATCGAGAAATTTTAAGTTGTGAGCTCTGTGGTGAAAGACTTCATCTCCAGTAATTAAGTGGAAATTGTAATCCAAATAACACTCAGCAAATAAAAAAGTCTTAAATTAAGCCCTTAGCAGTAAAAATTCCGCTCGAGGAATCGAGAAATTTTCTCCTAATATGTAAAACTTGCCGCCTTCATGGTATAGTGTTTAGCGTCCTGCGCTTCTGCACTGTGGGCTAGGGTTCAAATCCCGGATAAGACTTGGTCGTTACAGTGTTGTCCCCTCATAGGGACGAATGCTAGCTCACCTAAAACGGTTCTCCCATAATAAAGTAACCAGTAAGACTTCGCGGTGGAAAACGAAAGGCGAATGTTTCGATCCAAGTGCCTCCGCATTGGACGAGAAAAAAAAAATTATACATAAGAGCTCTCTCTTCTGCCCCCACATCTCCAGGAAGGAACAAAATTTCCTTCCTCTTTCTCCGCGGGCAGAGCTGCACATTATTTAGTGATAATCGAACTTCCGCCTCTGTTTAACTTCTCCCTCACAGGGCACTCCGATCGTTTTCCCTTTCTCTTACTTAGCCTCTGGTTGAGCTCTCTCTGACCTGAACGGCGCACAAAACGGGTGCCGATAACTGAGTTTCGTTTTGCCTCCGCCAATAAAGTAGCAGATAACGTTCCAGACGGAGATCACCAGACATTCCCGAATTAAAACATTTTTCACCAGCATGCATTGTCATATCGTGCAAACTTTTTTTTTGGGGGGGGGGGGGACACGAATTGAATTTAATTAGGGCCATCCCCCCCCCGACTCTACCCCCCCCCACTTGTGCATCCCCCCAACTTACTGTCACGTGCCCCCCCCCCCAGCTAAACTTGAAATAAATTAAAATGATAATAGTTCAGTTAAAATCAAAAAATTATAGAAAATTTTTAAGAAAGTTTTTTGGAACGAAGTTCTTTTACGCGGCTTACAGTAGAGTGAACTAGCAGGAATCGTCACGTAACGAAAAATCGTTATGCCCCCTTCATAAGAGATTTTACTCAAGGATTCTGTGGCTGAATGGTTATCGCATCGGACTACGGAGTATCGGACTGTCGCACTACGGACCGAGAGGTCCCTGGTTCAAATCCCCGCACAAGCGCTGGCTATTCCCACTCATTCTAGGAATAGCGCAGTATATATATTATAATATATAATTTATATATACATATACATAATCAATAGAAGTCTACATATTAAATCACGTTTAGAGTTGAAAAAATAACGTAAGGAACTTTGTTCCTGACGGGGGTCCCCCCGACCGCATAATTTTTTTTTCGCCTTTTCATACTATGAAACTGAACATTCCAATTATGTCTTTAGCCTTAACATAGTTTTTAACAATGATATGATCCATAACAAAAATTCGATGATATATTTTTTTTACTCGTTTTATTTATATTATATTTATTTTTCATTGTATAACTTTTGAATACTACTCAAACATCAATTCTATTATTATTCAATTTAAATAAAATTACAAGATAAAAACAACTTTTTATATACCATGTTTTTAAATTTTCTGGTGAATCATATAAATGTTACAATTCTATGTATTAATAAATGTTTTTTAAAAATTTTTTTGATGAATTATCCCATCAACTTGAAAGAAAATGAAGTTAATTGGAAGTTAACTTGCGTTTAACTTTTCGTTCCCGTCCCGGTCGATAGATGGCTGCACCAGTCTGCAAAACAAAATTAACTGAATATGAATTCAATACTGCTTAAAGATGGCTAAAAGTATTAAAATAATGCATTGTCATCGTGTTCTGAGCTATTCTAAAAGTTTCAAATGTCTAGCTAGTCGGGAAGTTAGTTAAAAATTGATTGCAAGATTTCTACTGGACAAACACACACAAAAAACAAAAACATGCTAAAAAATCATAATATTTCATATTTTAAGGACCGTCTGGCAGTCAATGCGCTGAAGAGGGCCCTAACTGAATTCAATTCGTGCCCCCCCCCCCAAAAAAAAAAAGTTAGAAGCACGCTACGCCTATGGTCAGGGCCTTCCTCAGCGCCTTGACTGCCGGACAGTCCTTGAAATACGAAATATTATGTATTTTTGAAACTGAATAAGAAGAGAATTGATGCTTGAGTAGTATTTAAAAGTTATGCGAAAAATAAATATAATATAAATAAAATGAGAAAAAAATATAGCACCGAATTTTTTTATGGATCATATCAATGTTAAAAGTTATGTTAAGGCTAAAGACATAATCGGAATCTCCAGTTTCATAGTTTTAAAAGGTGGAAAACACCAACTCTCTTAAAAGTTTTCTACAATTTTCTTATTTTAACTGAACTATTAACGTTTTAATTTATTTCAATTTAAGTTAGGGGGCACGTCCCCTCCCCCTACGCTACGCCTATGGCAGCATGTGCTTCCAGGGCCACGTTTACCCTTAGGCAAAATAAGCCTAAGGGTTTCCAGGGCTCGCGCAGAAGTATTTCTCATTACTGCAAGATATACAGTGGAATCTCGATCGATCGTTTTCGGATCCATCGTTTTTCCGTAAGTGTCGTTCATTTTATCCAGTCCCAACGATCACATTACTTTGTTATGTTTCCGCATCTATCGTTTTCCCGCATTTATCGTTCATTTCAATCGGTCCCTTGAAAAACGATAGATCGAGATTCCACTATATAAATTCACTGAAAGAGCCGGGCCTTACAATCAAGCAAGTTTTTAAAACGGCGCCTTTTCAAATTTTTGGAGAGGCTCTAAGTAAGAAATGTACTACTATTAGAAATAATCTACTTTTAGAACAGGGATTCCCAACCTTTTTCCTACATCGACCCTTTTTTTTACCATGTTTTTATTAGCTCGCTATCTTGTTTGTTTGTTTGTGTGTGTGGGTTTGTCTAGTACAAATCTTGCAATCGATTTTTAACTAACTTCCCGACTAGCTAGACATTTGAAACTTTTAGAATAGCTCAGAACACGATGACAATGCATTATTTTAATACTTTTAGCCATCTTTAACCAGATTTGAATCCATTTTCAGTTAATTTTGTTTTGTAGACTGGTGCAGCCATCTATCGGCCGGGACGGGAACAAAAAGTTAAACGCAAGTTAACTTCCAATTAACTTCATTTTCTTTCAAGTTGATGGGATAATTCATTAAAAAAATTTTTAAAAAGTATTTATTAATACATAGAATTGTCAAGTTTAAATGATTCAACAGAAAACTTAAAAACATGGTATATAAAAAGTTCTTTTTATCTTGTAATTATTTCTTCATCGACCCCCTCACATTTTTCTCTATAATATACAGCATACAACATAATTATAATACTAATAATTGCACATAAAGCACTCAAAGATAACAATTAGACTAATAATATGAACAAAAAATTAGAAAAGTGGTTTATGTTTCAATATTTTTGTACTATTTTCATTTTTAATTTCACAAATACAGAGGCTGTTCGCACGTTTTTTAGATCATTTTCGTAAGCGGTAATAAAAAATCGTTTGCTGCAAAAGAAATAATTGCGATTGTACTATGTTTTTAAAAGTTAAAATTATCGTCTGCGGCTTGAAAGTTTTGTTTTTATTCAAAATGACGTTTTTAACAAAGCAGTGGTTCGAAGGCTACATTTATGCTCTTTCCGAAGAGAAATATGCATACTCCGTTATCCAAAAACGATGTGAGAGTCATGGTTTTGTGATATCTAAAGCGTCGATAGGTAATATCGTCAACAAGAAAGGAAAAAAACCGTCAAATTGGAGCCTCAAGTGGGACAAAAATTCCAAACAAGTATCCAAGGAAAAAACGGACATCTTCGACTATTGCAAAGGTGCGTTGTTTAATGTTAAAAGAAAATCCCCCTAGTCAAAGGACAGTTGCAAAATCATTAAAATGCTCGGTGTCTACTGTAAACAAAATTATAAACGTTGATTTAATTCTCAAGAAAGCGAAAAAACGCAATGTGCATCGTCTTCTTCCAAATCATATCGCTAAACGCAGGACACGCTGCAGAATTCTACATGAGAAACACTTATCCAAAGAAAAATGGAAAACAATTGTCACAATAGACGAATCATGGGTGTATTTAAATGATTGCAACAAAAAAAAGAGCCATTTATTATCATAAAAGGGGAGAAAAAAATTTAAGTACACGGTTCAAAGAATCGAAAGAAAGTTTTTCTAAGGGATTCATGATTGTTGCTGGTTTTTCTTATAATGGCAAGTTAAAAATAAAGAGAGTGGAAAAAAATGTCAATATTAACTCCAAATACTATCAGGAGCATATTTTATCGCCAATTTTTCTGAATGAAATACCATCGCTTTACCCACAGTGCCATCAATCTGTGAGACTCCATCAGGACAAAGCTAGCAGTCACACATCAAAATCCACTGTAAATTTCCTAAAAGAAATGGAACAAAAAACTGGTATCAAGGCCATACCCTTCACTGATATCCCTACTACATCTCCCGATGTATCACCTATGGATTTTTGTGCTTTCGGACTTTTGAAATCTGCATTATCCAAACGTCGTCCCAAAACCCTTACAGGACTCTGGAAAGCTGTTCAGGAGGAATGGGATAAATACCTCTTCTGACACTTCAAAAGGTATTATTATCCTGGAAATTGCGGTGTCGAAAGATAGTTCAGAATAAGGGATGTCAAATAGAACATTTAAAACACAAAAATTTTATGTAATTTAGTTTTGTGAATACAATATACTTCGTTTAAAAAATGTGTGAACAGCCTCTGTATAAACAAGATTTCAAAAACACATATTGTAATTGCAGAAGCATCGCGAAGAGAAAAACGAAACTGCTTCTGATTGGTTGCATCAAAGGACACGTGTGTTGTTTAAGGTCCAGTCGGTTTCCTCAATTCTGCCTTGTGTTTATATACAAAAGCTGACGGCAGCATTCGAGGCATATACAAAAGCGTCATAACTTTCGACTTTGGATGCGTGGATCACTCCGCCCTATACAAATCTGTATTTACACATATTAAAACGGATAATAATATCTAATAATTACATTCCTAAAAAATCAAATTAAATTTTAAAACAGGAAAAAAAATTATCATCGACCCCCAATAGACCCCTGGAATACTATAGACCCTTTTTAAACTTCCATCGACCCCCCAAGGGGTCCACCTGGACCCAGGGCCGCCCAGAGACTTTACGGGGCCTGGGGCAAACTTCTGTTGGGGGCCCCAAGACTATTTTTCAGAAGACTGTAGTAAGAGAAATCTGATTAATCGATTTTTTTTTCTTCTTTTTTTTTTGGGGGGGGGGGGCCTTTTTTCAAGAGATTATTTTGAATTTTGAAGTACGGTACAAGTTTCAGAATTTTCTTTCAGAGGAAATCTAATAAATAAATATTTTAAAATTTTTTGGGGCCCCTCCGGCAGTTGGGGGCCTGGGGCAAAGTGCCCCAGTTGCGCGCCCCACCCCCCTCTGGGCTTCCCTGCCTGGACCCCGTTGGGAATCCCTGTTTTAGAATAATAATCATTTTGAGAAAAAAAAATACGTATTACTTAGAAAGTCTTATTTTTACTTTTTTTTTTTTTTTTTTTTTTTTTTGGGGGGGGGGGGGGGGGTTAGCAAGTAAACACGCATCGTAATGAACATTTTAAATTTCCCGTTCGGAATAATTAGTATTTGTTTTGACTTATAGGCATTGATCAGACTTCATTTTCGACTCTCAATTTTCCTAGATCAAATGCTGTATCTTCCCAACGTCTCTTGTACTTCTTCCTGATGCTTTTTTTTTTTATAAACGTAGGATTACGTTCCTCAATAACAGTCCTTCGGAGAGAAAATAATTGTCCTGCGTAGCGAGTTATAATTTTGGCAGCGCACCAAACTTACTAGCAGTAAACAGTTAAACAGAAAAGTACCAAAATGCGTTAAAAAAATAAATAAATAAAGTAAACCTACGCTAATAACCTCCGGTAGTTTCGTTTGAGGAGACTACCTGAAAAAAAATTTTTTTTTTTTTTTAAATCTGCGAATTGTAACTTCAGGGCAGTCCCATAGGTGAAGCAGCGAGGCGAAGGCTTCAGGCAACGAATTGAAATAGGCGCCAAATGAGACAGAGCAATAATACTAAATTTTTAACAAGTAACGAAAAAATATTAATAGTTTAATCTGGTGTATGACGAAATTTGTAAAAACACACAAATATAAGCGAATGTTTACGCTATCTATGTATTTTAGTTGCTAAGCTGACTTTTTGGGCACTCCGTGGGAGAAAACTACTGCATCAATTTAATTCATTTTGGTCTTAAACGAAAGATTGTAATCTGTAAATTTGTCAAATTTGGTTTTTGTAACCGCAATTTCTATAAATTAGCTATAATTTACAATTAAAAATTTATTTCTGCGCATGCTCAGTGGCACGTTTAAATATGGCTTTAGAAACTCACTGTTTCTGCGTATGCTTAATGACATGTTTTAATGATAAACACATTTATTCCGAGGAGGTCTCTCTCTCTCTCTCTCTCTCTCTCTTTCTCTCTCTACCATTTCTATTTTTATGATAATTATGTTTGTGAAATATAGGATAAAACCTGATGTAAATTGTTTATTTTGAGCTGTTTAATTAGAGATAATTTACAATTGAAAAATTGCTTTCTGCGCATGCTCAGTGGCATTTTTAAATATGGCTTTAGATACTCACTTAGAACGAGGCCGCTTAAACACATTAGTTTGTTTATGCGCATTATTATGATTTTCAACATTTTGCAATAATGTGTTGAGTATAATTTGTGTATTAGTGCATTTATTTACTATCTAGCCGTCATATTTTGACGGGTACCAACCAGTTTTTTTTTTTATTAACTGCCAAGTTTTAGATCACGAGAAATAAATTTTGAATTTTGTTGTAACTCGGAGAATTCTACAAAGGGCCTGTTCACATAGGAGTCCGTTGCGTAGCGTTAAGGGAAAGATGACGTTGAGATGAAAATAAACCAATCATAGGCCTCCAAACGATTAGCAATGAAATTTTTAATGCCTATGATTGGTTTATTTTCGCCTCAACGTCATCTTTCCCTTAACGCTACGCAACGGACTCCTATGTGAACAGGCACTAACACTACCTGTCGCTGTAGTAGAAGCTAAGCAATGGAGCAATTTTATGCCATAAAGGCTCGAAGAATGATCTAGTACCGTAAAATCTTCACTATAATACGCACACGTGTATAATACGCATGCTTGATTTTACGAGAAATTTTCGGAAGAAATTAAAATTGGACTATGATACGCCCCCCATAACTTTTCAATATTTTATTTAAAAATTGCACAAATATTTATTAACATAAATAAAATTTTTAATAAAAATTAACGAAAACGTCAAATTCGGTAGCAAAAAAAAAAAACTTTCAATTCAAAACAAACAATAGTGTGAAATTATCAGTCTAAATCGCTTTCACTAGAATACACCTCATCTATTGTTTGTCGTTTATTCAATGTTTAGAACTACGTTTTTTTGTACACGAGTATGATACGCACCCTTATTTTTGCGGACTAAAATGTGAAAAAAAAGTGCGTATTATACTCAAGATTTTACGGTAATTATTTTTATTATATAACAAATTATATTCAAATTTATTTTCTTTTTCTGCTTTTTTCTAAAAAAGTTATATGTTTCTCTCTATCTCTCTATTCTAAAAAAAGTAACTCCCGCCGCCGCCGCCTCTGTCAAAAGCTTGTCACGCTATATCCTCCGAAACCGCTGGGGGTATGGGGTCGAGACCGATACCAATAGATGCAGAAAAATGTGGGGACCAAAGTAAGACATGTCTCATCTTCGTCGGACTTTAAGTTTTTTTTTTATGATTATTTTATGTTTTGTGGGAAAATATTGACTTTTTCATCTTCAGATTACGAAAACTCGCCAAAAAATAATCGTAGAATTTTGATCTTTTTACAATCTAAGACTACAGACATTTCTCTTTCAAACTAGGCCTCATTTGTTTAAAAATATTTTAAAACAGACTAATATTTTCATCAAAAAATGAAACACAGTTTTTCAAGAAATATCGTCCCCAAAGTGGATATACAGTAACCACCGCTTATAGTGATCACTGGTTATAAGAATCAACCGTTTATAAGAATCAATATCGCGAAAACAAAAACAAATGAATTATTTCCATGTTAAAATTTTCGCTTTAAAGAATCAATCCACCGGTTTTAAGAATCAGTTTACACTCTTCGCTTTACTTCCATTTTTCCAAAAAACCTACTTAAACCCTCAAAAGGCACGAAGTTCTTTCTTTTTTTTAAAGAAAGATTGATAAGATGGGATGGAATATAGTCGTAAAATTCACCCCTTTCTTTATTAGACATAACATAATCGATTCCCCTTAAACGCTTTACCACAACACTGTCCTATTAGCTTGACCCGGGGGCAACTTTACCCGTCCGAGTAAATCTTCGTCTGAGACTATAAGTATTGAAAGAGGTATAAACAGCCTTCTGAAAACTTCAGTACGTCAAACTACCGTAGAAAACTTTTTCTTGCTCCCTTCCTGTAGTTGAAATGTTAAAACTGTTAAGCAGGTATGTTGTAACTTGTAACAAATATTGTATTTTTTCTTCTCTTACTATAATCATGTGTATCTACTTATAGGTCTAAAAATTAAGTTTTATTTTTAAAACTATAAAAAATAATTTTAATAAAAGATAGTTAATGTAAATTAAAGTGTAGTTTATGGTAAATTATCTAATATATGTATATATAGGTGTGTGTGTTCCTGTCCAAAAACCTAAATTTCGGTTATAAGAATCAACCGCTTATAAGAATCAAAAACAGTAATAACAAACGTGATTCTTATAAGCGGAAATCACTGTAATATCGATGCTCCTGGAGTTTTTATCTTACAAAGAAAATATTTACATCATCTGGAAGCTGAAAGCTTTCTTATTCATATAAACCTCATTTCAAGTCTATATCTTAAATTTTCGATTTTTAATTGAATTTTAAAGCTGAAACACTGATGATTCAACAGTGATTCCCCTTCGCATAAGGGTGACAACAGTAAATGGATGGAAGCTGTTGCATTGCAGGAGAATCACCCCTATGTATTTTGCTATTAGCAACTTATTCATTCAACTTACTGTACCATGATTGGCGCTGTGCTAGAGCGCGCTGCTCGTATGCGATAGTCACCGGTTCGATCCCGGTGGACGCTCATTTTTACTAATTATTATAAATAGTTGAATTTTATTCTTTTAATTTTTATTATATTTTTTATTTTACTTATCTGAAGAGGGCTCAATTTTTATATTTTTATTTTACTGCTGAGCACATATTTTCTGATGTACATATCTTGCTTCTGGAGGTAAAGTCGTAAGACCATGGCACTCCAACAAACTCAATATACCTTGACCTTGACCCTAACAGAGGAGCGAGAGTAGCGAGCTTAGGGGCGAAGCCCCTAGTTTATAAATAAATAAAACTTTTTCGTTTATACATTTTTTTTCAAAAATGATCATTTTTCTAAAAGCTGTTTCTAATAGTGAAGCATTAATGACTTTGAGTCTCTCCAAAAATTTGAAATGGCGCCATTCTTAAAACTTGCTTCAGGCGCAACGATGCATCAGCAGAGCCCTGTCTAAGTTTGATTCATAAAGCCCGAATTCGATCCCTGCTTCATATTCCGCACTTTTTCTTTCCTATTTTAATGAAGCATATCAACTGAGGTTTTCTGTAGTCGACCTCTGTGCCTATTTATTCCGCCAGGAACAACAAAACCCCTGTTCTTCCTTTCGTTAAGAAAGATATCTTTTCAGGCGAACTAAATGCTGTCTTTTCATAATTTCTATTCTGATCAAAACCTGCAGACACTACGCTCTGAATAAGTAGGAACACTTTTCAGTGTGGAATATATCCTACAAATACATTTAATATATAGACAGGAAAGTATGATGTTACATCTAACTTTTTTGAAACAATTTAGTATAGTAAATCTATAAAATTTTTAGAGCATTTTTTAGGAGCTGTAGTGTAATATTTGAGAATTTATGTTACGTTAAACTCAGATGTCGGACCCCGTGGTTTTATCCCATCGTCAATCAAAATGACGTCATAGTCGGGACTCGTTGGAGTCTTCTATACTAATAAAAGGACAAGTGGAAGTCGAGAGATCACGTGACCGTAACTCATCCGGGCGGGCACCGATCCTCGAAAAAAAAATGGCCGACAAATATACAAGAAACGGTGTAATTTTTTTTCTCATGAAAGTACATAAATGTGACCTATTTGGAAAGAGCTTCGAAAACTGATAATTTTTTCTGCGTACACTTATTCTGTTAATTCAATAGTTTTAGAGATATTTTCATTCTAAAATCACTCACTGCTGAGAAACCAAATCATCTGGTCAGTGGTGCTGCCATCTGTCGGTAGCGACGGGAATGAAAATTGAAAGGAATTTATTCACTTGAATTTAATACATTTGTAGGCTTTTTTTTCTTTTGTGGGGCCCGAAGTACATAAATATGTTACATGGATGGCTTGAGCGTAGCTAGGCGAAGCCCGGCTAGTGAAGAAATAAAACTGTGCTGTGGGTGATCGTAGGTATGGCGAGATGCTGTAGGCTCGTCCACCTCTGATTCTTTTTAATTTTAATCTCTTTAATTTTACGTTTAAGGCTGCTGTGTACTAACCCTATTGGATTCGTTCACCTCAATGTTAACCTATGGAGAAAATATATCCAAGGATTCTCGACTTGGATATAAAGAATTTTTTTTTTTTAAATTGCACGCCGTAAATTTTTTACCTTGGGACATTTTTCGTTTTTTTTTTTAAACATTGCAAATAATGTTTTAAAATTTAAATTATTTGGGGAAAAAAATCTGGTATAGTGTGTTCTAAACGTTCCTAAATTTCTTTGGTGGACGAAATTTATAAAATGAATCCTGTTGCAAGGTTGCAGAAAAGTTCAGGCTATCTGAAAACACCATTTTTATTGGATTATCAACATTTATGTATCTGTCAATATTAGACCCATTTTCTTCATATGTTAACATTGAGGTGAGCAAATCCAATAAGGTTAGTACACAGCAGCCTTAACTGTAAATAAATATGTTTGTGTGTATTGCGAAAAGATGACTGATCATTGCGTGTATCTCATTGCCCTTATGCCATAAAAAGAACCTCAATGCAGTGGGCACTACATTAGCGCAGTCGACAGGATGGCATGATTAGGGGGGGAGGTTATTGCTTAGCCTATGTCTTTTTGACAGAGTTTTGGTGCATACGCCTAAATGAAAAGGTACACCTGTCTAGATGAGCAGGAAGAATGAGGTAACAATATTCATATTTTTTTATATGTGATGAATTTTTAAAACTTAACAAAATGTTCAAAGGGTTAAAGAGACAGATCTTAAAACCTCTTTGCGAGGAAATTTAGGCAAAAATTACCCCCACTCCACCCGATGCTTAAAGATTGAAGATTTAAAAAACTTTATTATCTTAAGTGAGGAATTTAAGACGGATCCCGATTTTGTGAAGGGAATAGCAGATATTATAGTAGAAGAAAGAAAAGCGAAGAAGAAGATAAATTAGAAAATGTAAGAAAATATGGGCTAGTTCGTGCTTTGATTCTAGTCGATAAGCCGAATTCATATGAGACAGAAATTAGAATAACTTCTGAAGGTGGAATTAGTGCAGAAAATTTAATAAAAAATAACTCGCCAAACATTCGCCTATACTGCGCCGCATTTTACTGTCCATTTTATTATGGGGGAACAATATAAGCGAACAGCATTACCCCTTATGTAGGGACGACACAGACGGAGACATTTTTCGTGGCACGAAGCTGGGATTCGATCCGAGCACCCTCAGCACCGAAAACCAGCGCGCTGTACCACAGGGCCGCCACAAGCCCTAACTCATGGGAGTGAAGAAATAAAAACTGTGCAGCGAGTGATAGGAGGACTGCCGAGATGCTGTAAGCTCGTCCAGCTCTGGTTAATTGTTCTTTAACTTTGTGTTTAACTGCAATAAATATTTTTGTGTGTGTGTTGTTCAAATATGACTGATCATTGCGTGCATCTCATCGTCCCCATGCCATAAGGTTTCGAAAGGTTTCGGCTACCCCCGCAAGATGCGTATCAGCCCCCATAGCTACTACTGACAACGGTCGACGCGACGGAAAACCGGGTCGTAACCCGGTCAACATCCCCACCCCGCGTCAGCGGAACACTTCGCCTCTATCATATTCCCGTCAATACCACTTGATACCGCTCGCTTGCTGTCTTACTATCAGAGTCATCCAGGAGCCAGAGCTTTATAACAATCAAATTTAATCCCAATTTAGTCCGCAGCCACCACTCTGCGAAATACATTAACTCATATTTATTCAACTACTACAAAACTGTACAGACGTCCTGCACCACTTGTGCAGGCAACCAAACCGAGATAACAAACAATAAGTTATAAACATAGTTACAATCATCGTCACAGCTTGTGACGGAAACATTAGTAAACAACACTATCATAATCAATATCTTCATATCTCAAATACCCAGGAGTCCGAACCTTCCAACTCCCATAATCAGTCAACTCAATTATTTTCTCGACTTCAGCTTGGTATCTACAACAACTTTGTTCCGTGGGGAGATGCTTAATGGCCAACTTCCTCTCCGATTTCTCTTGATATCTTGCGCAATTCGTGCAAGTTTGCTCTCTTTTGCAAGGCTTATCTTGGTGTGCTTCTTCAGCGCAAGCTTTGCACGTCTTCTTATTCCGACAGTGCTCGGCCACATGGCCGAAGCCCCAACACTTATAACATAATACTGGCTTTCGGTACTCCTTCCAATTACAAATTTTCCAGTCAAACTTTAACCTTTTATCGCTTTCTATGTTTCTATAGACGTCTCCTTTAACACTGAAAATCCAATTATTTCATCTCTTCGTCTTAAGGTTCGTCAAAACATAGACATCAGCGTCCTCCAACTCCGTGTTTTGCTTCTTCAAAATCTCTCCAAATTCCTCCTTCTTAAAGATATCTTCCACATCATAGATAATAATTTTCGGGTCTCTCAATTTGGGTTTAAGTATAGCGTATTGACCTCTCTATTTCTATCAAAAGCTTTAACAAATTTCTCAAGTTCCTCCTTCGTCTCCGTTTCCACCAATAAGCCTCCTCTTCCAATTCTCTTACACTTTTTTATCCCGATTCCCAACTTATCGGGCTTTATGTTCTCTTTCACCATCTATTTGGTCTCATCAACGTCTTGAGGGTTCAACGGAATGATCGTAATCTCATTTCTAGCTTCTCTCCGAACTTTCTTTACCTTTTTCTTCTCGCCCACTTTTTCCTTCGCAACATCAGCGTAAGTCTTAGGTCCTCCTCTCTCCAAGATACTAATTTACCCTTTCAGATAACTGATTATCTTCTGCTGGTCTGATATCGAGTTAACTAACTCCAAGATATCTTCATTAAGTTGCCTTTTTCACTTCTACCGTAAGCTTAGTCGTACTTATAACATTAATCACTCTTTGGTATTTAAGCTTCACCAGGTCCTCAGCTAGCTCACCCAACTCCTCCATCTGTCCTCTTTCCGTTTCCTTAGCGTGGCTGCACATTCTCCCACTTCAACCCCACGCTCTCCCGGCGTTAGCAGTCTGTCAATAAGGCGAAACGTCGCAACGTCACTGTCTACGTCAGTTTTCGTCTACTATAGATCACGTGATTATCGGGTGGCAGAAAACAGAAGCCGTTCCTATGCGTTTGCATGTGTTTTTGGACGATACCTTCATTTTGAGTTAAATAATTTAAGTTTATTTATAAAATTCCTTATATTAGTTGTATGTAACAGGTATTTGAACACTTTTTTTTCAATATTTCGCAAGGTTTAAGAGAATATAATCATTATTTCGTTGAGAATGATTATTGTTATGTTGAGATATGTATAGATATTAGGATAAGTTACTTCAGGCCAGCGTCTTGTATCGTAACTCCAGTCTTCCTCTGCCAATAAATACGGGTCACATACTGAATAAACCTTTCCGGGCTATACCTGAATGTTTAATTTAGTGATATACCTTTGTTTAGATACCGTATCTAAAGACTTTCCGTAATCTGAGAGCATTTTATTCAACAAGCTGTAAGAATGCTCATTGAACGCCAAGTTAAATTATGCAATGTTTTGCCACTCCTCGCCAAACAAGAAGTAAAATCTGCAAGAGTTGAGATGTGACATGCTGCGAGACACTGCCCTATCGACAGACCCCCAGGGCCCACCACTAGGAGGTGCCGGAGGGTAAATTTAGAATACGCTAGCAATATCTGACAAGCAGATATTAAAAAAAAAAAAGTCGTAACTGACTACACACAGGCTTGCCAAAAATAACTTTTCACAGCTCAAAACTTATTAACAATAGCGTGGGGTGGGCCATAACAGGAATCTCATAAAAGGAATCTTAGTGCGATGCCATAAAAGGAATCTCAGTGCAGTAGGCACGACAGGAGCGTTTCAAAACCAGCAGTTAAAGAGGTTGTAACAGAGATGTTAATTTCTGTAACTCAAATTATATTTAAAAACTAGATCAAGTTTCACACTCACTTCTTCGATATGATATGACAAGTAATAACCACGTTTTGAGGAAAGTAGGGGCTGGACAGGCCTCTGATCACAAACTATTACAACGATGGGAATGGAACTTAGGCCAAAGGTACAGTTCTCTTTCAACAGCCCACAAAACGACGAAACTTAGAGACAGGATGTTCAGTACAGAAGTAGCCGCACATGGTCTTCTGGAACCTCTACGCGCAGGAATTAACACAAGATCTGAAGAAGATCTTGATCCTAAGAATTCTAAAAGAATAGATAGTCCTTAAATACGGGGTGGTTATCCTCAGTGGTGTTTTCTGCTTGTGGATCTCGGCGAACAAGACAAAACACGGCCTCACAGAGTCCTCCTAGTCATAGATGCGATCCTTCAATTCAGCCATCGTTCCGACACAGGATATGTTGTCCACGATCCTAAATTACAACAAAAATTTTCTCATAACAAGACAGGATGTCTTTTATGCCGAAAAGTCGAAAATGAAACGACTTCAGAAAAGTCAAAAATTAAACGACTGAAACGTTCTCGGGTCAGTCAAAGATACTAGAAGCTTTTGAATTATTTTGCTTAATTGTGAAAATTGAGGGGCTGCAAATTTAGGGTTGGCAGAAATCCACGCTATGCCACTGAGACATGCCAGCTTATGGTTTTAAGAGCATGACAGTGCGATACAATATCTATCCTGGCCACCTAAATCGAATGGCCTTAACTTCATTAAACACTTGTGGGTACATTTTGACAGAAATGTTCAATCTTGATTTTCCCATCACTGGAAAAGTTAGGACATCTATGTTGCCTGATGAATGGTATCAAATTCAAACATCTTATGTACATGGCTTATATTGCTCTATCCTACTTCAAATTCCAGTCATTTTGTAAACCAAAGAGAGGGCCTACATTTTATTGATAAAGAAATCTGAAGAAACGGTCCGAGTTTCCATTATTTTAATAATCGCCTGTGTTTTCCGAAGTTAGTAAATAAACCAGTTTGTTTCAACAAAAGATGAATAGTACGTGGGGATGGATTTGAACACGAACAACCAACAAGGAAAAAAGAAAGAAAAAATGACTAGACATCACATGACAGCATTTATCAATACAGGAAGCGGAACATGCAAATGACTCTGCAGGACTTCCTGAAAAGAGAAAATAAGTTACTACGTTATGATTATAGAGTACAAAATGTATCATAAAACTATTGTATTGCAATATAAACTGATATTTAGTAATACAGGTAACCCTCCTATAACACGGTAGATAGGTTCCTAGAAAATGCCGTGTTGTGTGAAACCGTGTTATATGAGACCCAGAGCCAGTACAAAAAGGGGGGTTACGTTCCAAAAACTTATTAAAAACAAACTTTTTTTTAAAAATTCCATATAAACAACTTAATAAATTTCTTCCTCATCACTACTCAGTACAATCAAACGAGAACGTTTTTTTAGTTGAACGATATCACTATCACTCTCAGAACCTTTTTCTTCATTTAGAGTTTTTCCACCTTCTATCCTCTAAAAATCTGTAATTTTGGTTTGTTTGCTGGTTCTTACAAGGTCATTGTAGATTTCATGCTATGGAGATAGACAATTTTGCAGCTCCCTTTTGAATTTTCGGCTTTTTTCAGCGGAAGGGTCTGCTTTCAAGAAAAATTATTCAAGATTTTCGGCTAAGCTTAGCCCTCCTTGTAATTTTATAGAGTTATAAATGACTAATTTATAATTTGTTTATACATTTTTATGTAAAGCCACTGATATTCATTATTCCTTCCCGTCATTATTTTAAGATAATTTAGCAATTTAACCTATCGTGTTAGAGCGAAATTTAACCTATCGTGTTGTGCAAAATAGGGAGATGAACTCCAATGGTAACTAACCAGTCGATACGATTTTACAAATAAAACAAAACTTTTATTTACATTATTTTACAGCGATTAATTAACATAGTATGGATATATTCCGCTCCCCGTAGGAGAAACATTACGGATCGAGCAAAATAAAGTAAACTATAAATTGATAATTAACCAGTTCCTTGTCGGACATTATTTTAGGGGAGAATTGACCAACCTGGGGACCATTGCGGTTGCCGAAGCCCTCAGCGTCACGTAGTTGAATATCGTGGAACTCTGGGGATGTGGCCGCAGTTCGGGTTTCATCACATCGCTTCTCGAGTCTTCTTGACTCTCTCTCGTCGTTTCGTTCTCTGACTCTTGTTCTCCCGAAAAAAACTTGGGGCCTTTTCCTTTTTATTCTGGCACCTCCCCCAGGTCAGTCTCCCCTAAATTTATTCCCTCTTCTTGTCTGATTCGTGGCAGGTTGATGTGGCATCTTCCCCCGGTTGACCCACGTGGTATTTCACTCTCGGAAATCCTAGAAATTGGAGGCCCCTTGTCGCTTCATGGAATTTTTTAGGGGCACGTCGTTTCCCAGAAGTTGGGGGATTAGCCCTAACCCCTCGATGCAGGTGTGGGCGATAGGCCCCTCTAATATGGGAGCGTTACGACCTTGAAAAAAAACATTGATGGCTATATCACATTCTGTTGGAAGGAATTGAAATGTTCCAATTGAGAATCCTTCACAACAGACGTCGCTCCAAACGACAGGTGTAACTGTGCGAATAGTTGTGGTGGTCCGTCCGCGAAAAACAACGGCCGTTGATGGCTGCTTTATCGTTGTACAGGCTAAGACAGACCGTCAGCAGACAGCGATAGTCATTACAAAACAGCTGCAGTTGAGTTCCAGACGCCAGGATCCGCGGTTTACAGTGACCATATGACTCCGTTGAGATGGACTGTTTGCCCGCTGGACCATACGCTGTGTATCGTTGATACCTGGCCATCTGCAGTGCTGCAATGAGTACAAGAACTGGACACTAGCGCAGTGAAGGAACGTCCTCTTTACTGACGATAGTCGCTTCCGCCTCAGCAGTGATTCTGGCCGGCACCTCATCTGGACCAGAATCTTTGCTGTAAAGTTGACTTTGCAGTGAGTTCCCACCACTGCACGTGTTCAGATTTTGTGCTCTTTGCACTACAGCGGACGGTGGCGCCAATGGTCAGATGTCAACGGTGTACGGCGTGCAGGCCGGAGGGCAAACAGTCCACCTCGACGGAGTCGTCTGGAAATACAAAGAAACGCAAAATTCGCTTGACAATATTAGTCTCTTTGATGTAGCAATGCGCGAAGTCAACAAATAAAAATAACAATAGGTGACGTAGTCACATTGCACATAACTATATATCTTTAAAAAGGAGAAAATAAAAAAAGTAGCGAGTTTATTAAAAAAAAAACATTTGTCAAGCGACTTATGCCCAATTTGATATTACCGGGGACCTCACAGTACCCTAACCAAGGAACCTACGAGGTCTTAATCCGGCCCTGATCGTTACATGTTTCGTTTAATTTTCAGGTGGCAACCTTCAGAGATAGTCTTGTTAAACTACGATATCTTACTATCCTTATTGAAAATATATTTAACCCATACTAAAAGAAAAAAATCAGTAACTGGACATTTATTTTTAAAAAATTATCAAAAATAAAATATTACATTTAATATAAACTGCTTCAATTAAAAGAACAGTGACATAATATGCCCAATTATTTAATCACTAGCGGGGCGAAGCCCGGCTATGCTCGGGCTTTGCCCAGCTATCGATTCACTTGACACTCTAATCACAGTTCACTTGAATTTAAATTTTTTTTCACTTTTAATTGCCAAAAAATCAGTACATCTTCAAATGATCTATTTATGATTAAAAAGTTTGAATTAAAAGTATGATAAATAGAAAAATAATTAAAAATTAGACACACGATGAAACATTTCTTTTCAGCGATTCATTTTTTAGTGAGAATCACGCTATGTTTACATCGTAAAACATGGCGGTTACGTTTTGTTCGGCGGTGTATGCATTTAGAATTGAAATATTTCTAAAACTATTGAAGTAACAGAATAAGTGTACATAGAAAATATTATCTGCTTTTAAAGCTCTTTCTAAATATGTAAAATTTATGTACTTCCGTTTAAAAAAAAAAATACATCAATTTTAACTTTTAAAACATGGCGGTTGAGTTTTGTATCGGTGGAGTATGCATTTAGAATTGAAATATCTCTAATACTATTAAAGTAACAGAATAGGTGTACGCGGAAAAAAATTATGTTTTTAAACCTCTTTCCAAATATGTAACATTTATGTACTTTCATGAAAAAAAAATACATCGATTTCGACATTTTCAAACACGGCCGAATTTTATAACGAATGCCATACTGGAAACGGTCTACCCGGAATTGTTCCCAGTTTCTGGCCGACAGACAAAGTTTTTCTTTTATTTATATACACTGAAGTGCCACTGAATTACGGATAGCAAAGCCTATGCAAATTGTGTAGCGCTGCGCATCATGTATGCGCAAGTGAGGGCACTGTGGTAACTGCATATATAGCGCGTACTGTGGTTGTTCTGAATTAGTTGTTGGAATTGCCAGTATGGGTAAACTGCCTGATTTAGACGCCTTCGATCGCGGACAAATCGTAGGTGCGCGACGCATGGGCCATTCAATTTCCGAAATCGTCAGACAGCTAGGATTTTCAAGGTCGACAGTGTCAAGAGTATACCAAGAATACATGGATGGTGGAAAAAAAAACTAGCGATCGGGCAAACTGCAAAGGACAATTAGCCTTCACAGTGCTTGGTGAGAGACGGCTCAAGCGTATTGTACGTAGCCAGCGAAGCCAAACATTAGCTCAAATTACCACCCAGTTTAATGACGGTGCCAGTTGTACAGTGAGTAAACGGACTGTGCAACGCTCGCTTCACCATATGGGTTTCGGGAGCCGTCGACCTACGAGAGTACCATTGCTCTATACTCGCCATCGGGCTGCACGTCTTGCCTGGGCAAGAGAGCACAGAGACTGGAGTGTAGAGCAGTGGTGCGCAAACTTCATTAGACCGCGACCCCCTTTCTTTAAATAAGAAATCCCTCGACCCCCAATGAAAATACACTGCTGGCCACCCAAATTGCAACACCAAGAAAGACAAGAGATATCACAACAAAATTTATTTTGTAGATAACATGTTGACCAAGTATCAAATGATTAAATTTATAGACTTCTGTGAAGTGTGGTTCCTGCCAAAATCAGTAGCCAGAGAAGCCGCCATTGTTGGAGATCACCGCTGCCACACGCCTCGGCATTGATTCAAAGAGACTTTGGATGAGTTCTTGGGGTACAGCAGACTAAGCAGCTTCCACACGTTGCCAAAGTTGATCTGCTGTGGCAGCTGGGGATGGAATCTGGGTCAATCGTAGAGCAACCATGGACCACATGTTTTCTATCGGCGAAAGATCCGGAGAGCGAGGCGGCCAGGGAAGCAATTCAATCTGGCGATTGACGAAGAACCGTTGGACAATGCGTGCCACGTGTGGTCGCGCATTATCCTGTTGAAATATGGCTGTGGGCAAGCCCTGAAGGTAAGGAAGGACAACTGGCTCCAACACCTCGGAGATGTAGCGCTGGCTGTTTAAAGTACCGGCAATGCGTACTAGAGGTGTGCGAGAGTGATATCCAATACCGCCCCATACCATAATACCCAGTGCAGGACCAGTGTGGCGGTGCATAACGCAGCTGTTCAGTATCCTCTCTTCACGGTGTCTCCAGACTCGAATGCGACCATCGTGGTGTTGCAGACAGAAGCGTGACTCGGCAGTAAAGACAATTTCATTCCATTCTGCCGTCCACATCCTTCTGTCATCGCACCATTGGTGGCGGAGACGTCTGTGGTTCTGCGTCAAGGGTAGACAAAGCAATGGACGTCTTGCGGACAGACCACTCTGCTGTAAACGGCGTCGAATGGTACGCGTAGACACTGGATGATGCGTTACAGACTGCATGTGCTGTGCTATGGTTCGTGATGTGACTGAGCGATCCGTCACTGCCATGCGCACAATTTGCCTGTCATCACGTGAAGTGGTGCGCTGAGGTGGATGCGATCGAACACGCCGGTCCGTCGTACCCTCCTGCATCCAACAATCACATATCCGCATTACAGTTGTTTGGTTTCGTCCAACACGACTACCGATTTCCCTGAAAGATAATCCACAATCTCGGTAGGCCACTATCCTTCCTCTGTCGAACTCGGATACTTGATCAAATGATGATCGCTGTTTTCGACGAGGCATAATTGATAGTTGTTTTTTTTTTGAAAAAACCACAAGAAAAACACAATTGCCGAACTTGAAATCGTCGAAATCTCCAAGCCTTAAATAGCGCTTTGAAGTGGCGCCACAGGCGCGCGTGATGTGCGTCTGCGCTGAAATTCTAATCATTTGCATATCTCACCTCCGCTAATGCATGTTGTAAATTTCATGTTATTTGCATGTTTCCTTCAGGGTGTTGCATTTACAGTGGCCAGCAGTGTATTTTGAAAGTAGCAATTTTTTTTTAGTTATGAAAATGTTAACAAAAAAACTGAAAAAAGGAATAAGCAAATATTAACAAACTTTTTAAAAAATTAATGTATTGTATATCTGGGGGTAAAAATTTTAACATTGCATAACAATAAAAAAAAGTCTCGCTTGCCTTCTGCACTTGTTTTCGGCGTATCTCATGTGGCTAAAACTTCAGATTTAAATATTAATACGCATTTAAAAATTAAAATTATAAAAGAGCTTGATATCAAAATTATAAACTTTATACCAAAATATTAAAAATTATGAACTCTGTTTATTCTTATTAAAACTAAAATAGTTCAAATTTGTAATTAAATGTTTGATAAAGTTCAAGCTTTAGATTAGATTATTGGGGCGGTAAGGGTTGAACATTTAGAAACAATGTCATATTTTTAACAAAAAAGAAGTTAAAAATTTGTAATTATGGAAAATTTTAACGCATAAATAAATACTTGAATATGATAAATTTATTCCAAACTATCCGTGACCCCTCCAATTTTTTTGGCGACCCCTCCAATTTTTTTGGCGACCCCTCTATGGGTCGCGACCCACAGTTTGCGCACCACTGGTGTAGAGGACTGGAAACAAGTAGCATGGAGTGATGAGTCTCGATTCCGACTACTTAACGCCGACGGGAGGCTGAGAATATGGCGTCAGGCTCATGAAGCCATGGATCCTGCATGCCTGGCTGGACTGTACAAGGACATGGTGGCTCAATCATGGTCTGGGGTGTTTTTTCGTGGCACAGTTTGGGATCTTTGGTGCGTGTACCAACCTCCCTCAATGCAATTCGGTACGTAGAGTTGCTGGGTGATCACCTCCACCCGTTTATGCTGTTCTGTTATCCGCACGGTAATGGAGTTTTCCAGCAAGACCAACTGTACCTCTGTACCCTTCCAACTGTACCTCTCACAAGTATCGGTTGGCTACTGGATGGTTGGATGAGCATTCCTCTGACTTCTCTGTCATGAATTGGCCATCTAGAAGCCCAGACTTAAATCCTATTGAGCATCTTTGGGATGTTTTGGAACAAGGCATGAAAGGCCATCACACAGCACCAAAGAACCTTACTGAATTATGGACAGCTTTAGCCAATATTTGGCAAGCCATTCCCGTGGAACGTTTCCAGAAACTTGTTGAATCTATGCCTCGTCGTGTGGCAGCCGTTATCAAGGCCAGAGGAGGCCCAACTCGTTACTAGATAGGTATCCCTAATTCAGTGTAGATGTAAAGCAAGTATAAAAAGTGCATTAAAATTTAAAAGATGAGGACCATACATTTCAATGAGCCATAACAGAAATTATGTATAATAGACAAGAAATTTATATCTACTTTGTATTTTATGCTAAATAATGCATTTGATGACAAGAATTGAAATTTCCCAGATATATGTCTAAGACCTTTTTGAAACACAATTAAATACTATGATTAATGTAGGCTAGTAACGTACAAAGCTAATTTGAAATATTTATCAAATAAGCAAAGGTATATCTCTTAATGTCATTAAACTGTTGATATGAGAGTAACGATTATGTATGTGTGTTTTACAGAAAATTAACTTACTGATTAGTTCCAAAGAATCCGCTATACATGAATACAGCTACACTTTATATGAATTTCTTCTTTACTCTTTTTTATTTGTTATTGGACATAAATTTTAAATAGCTTTCTGCATCAAACATAGTTGTAACTTTGAAAACTTTTAGTTTAGATAATGCTACAAAATTGAGAGAGACTAGTGTTTCTATTGACATGATATAGAAAAGCCCAAGATCTCATTAATGAAGGTGAAACCAAAGTTAATTTTAGCTTCTGAATATGAAAAAGATTACATTATACTGCATTTATAGCACCTTCTATGATAGTCTAACACACATTTTTTCCTAATCATCTATACAGCCCTCCTTAGTTAAAATGTCCTACCTGAGGTTTTCTAATTAATTTCTTGGTTGATTATGCATTTGCAGCTTTTAAATCAATTTCAAAATATAATATATCCAATATCAGATCATCACTATTATCTTAAATTTCAGTTGAGGAAAACAACAGCACAAACAAAACATGCCTCATTTTTCTTGAAAAGTTAAAAATATAATTTAAAACTTAACAAAGGAGGGTAAAATAAATTCCTGGACAAAGGACCTGAATGACATTATAAAAACACCTTATTTCAAAAGTGTCGTATTTAAATTGAATATGTGTCTCCTTCTGTAAATATGTATAATTTTGATAAAATAACAGTATTTCCGAATTCTTCCCTGAGAATATAATTCAAGATTTCCTGATTATATATTTCTTAAAACACAGTTGGTTATATATATCAGTAACTAATTTATTTTTACTATCATGAACCCAATTTATGTGTCAGTGTTTTCCAACTCAAAATATTTACAATTACAATGTAAATATATACAATTTTGATGATAAAAAAAAAAATACTAACAAATATTTCCAAGTTCTTCCCTGACAATACAATTAAAGATTTCCTGATTGTGCATTCCTTAAACACAGTTACTTTATATCAATAACTAATTTTTTTACTATCATGATATCAATTTATCCGTTCAATGTTTCCTAACTCAAAATATTTATAATTACAATGTAATGAAAGTTCACAAATATTGTCCCAATTGTTTGTTTCATATTTTGTAATCTTTTCCATAATTTCATTTTGAATCCTGTAAAACCTAGAATATAATTCTTATAAAACAATTTCCAGATATGGAAAATGGTATACTACAACATGCTATGTAAAATATTTATCCAGAAAAATAAAATACTCTCCTTCACATTCCTATAAGATTTGCCAAAAGTAACATTATTAAGATTTATACATCATACATGTTTATAATACCTTCTACATGCATAACATTTAATGGAGATTCTGTTCTTCAGAATCTAACTAGTTGAAAAATATATATAATTTTTTTTATAATTATATAATATTTGAAGTTTATCAGTAAGCTTCATTGCATGGTCCTGAGGAGTAATTGTAAAGCATACACGTACATACAACCAGAAAACAAGATATCTTCAGTTTAGTTAGTTGTTTTCAGGTATGAGGAACTGTAAGAGTTCCTCATACTCGCCTCATATAACTGTTCTAATTACTAATATTCTGAGGAACTGTAAGAGTAGAGAATTTGATGATACATATTAGTATAAAAATCTAATACTTCAAAAATAAAATTTCTGTAAATCTTGAGCTATCTACACTTTATTCACATTCTAGATAAAGATATTTGAGTTTGCCATTATAATTAATTCAGTCAAAACTGAAAAAAATTAGATTTCTAAGAAAAATAACAGTATAAAAGTGTTATAATTATTAAAATGAATATTGTCAACTATGAAAGAGCATCTATTATTATTAATGTAACAATTTTTCATGGTTACATCTCTTCACTTTAAGATTCATGAATTTTGGTGCTTATATTTTCTGTTTTGTTGCCAGCATCATAAGACAGTTAGTTATGCAAGCTTCCACACCAAAGGTTCAAGTTGGAATGCTTGCCAAGCATTGATGTTCCAATGCTGTCCCTCATTGGGAAAAACATAGGTTCACTTACTTACATGATTACATTAGATATTATAATGTAGTTAACTAACCTGAGGTTTATTCAATATGATTTACATAAATGCTTGAAGGGATATTTTTACATTTGATAATAACTGCCATTTTTAATTTAACAAAAAGCAAGAAATATATATATAATGTAATACAACATTTACTGTTCGTTTAAATATGCTATAACAGTTTTTTTTCACTTTGTATGTAATCAAAAATTATGGATATAGAGAATGTGGCAATTCTTTTTTTATTTATCATCAACAGCAATTGATGCTACAAAGAAAGTGAAATATTCTATACCAAGTGCATTTATGATTTCATATGAACATAAAATGTAGTAATTCTGAAAGAAGTGAGATATTATCTTTAAAATCTTAGTTTCCAAAAGAATAATTGCTAATATTCTTTATCAATTGTAGATATATTATACATCGTAAATACAGTGTGCAGAAATGAAACCAACATAACAATAAAAAATTATTTTATTAACAATACAACACACAAAAACTGAATGAAGTTTACAATCGAAATTACTAATACAAGAAACAGAAACAAGTTCTAGTGAAAATGCAGTTTAAAATCTAGGTTTTAGAAACGTACATAACTAAAAACAAGACTAGTTTATACTCCACAGTCTCTTAATAATTTATTTTATCAAACTGCAGAATTTTTCAAGAATATATATTTGATTTTAAACAATAAAGACAAATAAACTCAATCTTTAACTCTCTATTTCTTTAATATAAATAGTATTTATGCTACAGGTAATTACACGTTGGAAGAATAAATAAAGTAAAAAAAAATAACTATGTAATTTGAGATAAGGAAAACAACATTATAAATGTGAACCCTGACAGAAAACAAAGATGCTTAGCAGTTTTTATTGGATTACTGAACCTTTATCCGAATACAAGTTAAATATTCAAGATACATTGCAGTAAAACAAATTTAAGAGAACTTTTCATAGCAATCTACTAATTGGCTCAGATAATATTTTAAAGTAGAATATTTACTTATTTTCCCCATAACGAGAAGAGAGAAAGAAACATGAAATATCACAAAAGCCATGCAGTATATACATTTGAATGCATTTTAAGATGACTAGTGCAAAAGATATTTGGCTCAGTATTTTCAAGGAATACTGTGTAATACGAACATAACTGATAACAGAGAGGAAAATCACAAAATTGATTTCACCGGGATCATTTAGATACATTTTTTATATTATGAAATTAATAGTTGGAAAATTTGTCACTGATGAAGAAAACAGATGGATACAATGTTAAGTATAGTGGAAATGATTGAGGGTTAAAATAATCACATACCTAATACAGTAAAAGTGGTGTATTAGCAGCATTAATCACAGAATAAAAAGTGTGATGCCTATTTTCCAAAATTTTAACTTATATTCCCTTTATCAAAGGAAAATATATTTCAAAATGCAATTAAATATTTTGAACATAAAGGAAGGCTAAAAAAGAAGTATATATTTACAGAAGAAAAAAAAATCAGCAATCGATTTGGAATACTACATTCAACAATATCTAAAGCTAATCAAAAGGAATGATGTAAAGGTAAATGAGTTGCTCTTTGGCTAAATTCAACAATATCAAGAACAAAATCTTTTAAAAAAATAAATCTCACACAAAACACTGCATGCAAGTAATATAACGTAAAATACACTAAACTCTTGTCATGGATGGGACAGAAATCCTGACCTAAATTTTCAGTCAACAAAGACAAAACAAAAACTGGATTCTTAATTTAAGATTCAACTGCATGCAAGTAACATAACATAACATACATTAAACTCTTGTCATGGATGGGACAACAGGACTGTGCTTAGGGGTGGGCGAACTGGGCAACTGCCCACGGCCGTTAAAAATTTAGGGCCGCCATTTTTATTCCTGATCGCAATACTTTTCTGAATGTTACAGGTTTTTTAAGAAATCTCTCATTTTTTGCAGTTTCTATAATTCAACTTATAAAACAATATATGTTTCAATTTTTTTAAAAGAATCGTAGAAAGAATCTTAATTGATAAACTACCCTTTTGGTTCGAAAAATTTCTCCGTTAGAAAAACATGATTTATCTTCAATTCAATTATAATAAAACCTTGATTATCAATCCCTTTTCAATATCAGTTTCTATTGTCTGCTAGTCACTACATACAGTCATTTGGAGAATTATAAACCGTTTTGTTAGAATCTGTCCGTTTTCACGGAATAGTTGCAAACTGAGAAAAACATGAACATATCTTTGTGAACGAATACTAATACCATTTGGTCAAATGTTTGGTCTATTGAAAGCAAACAATATACAAGACATTTCTCCAGGGATTGTAAGACAAGTAAGTAAATATGCTCCAAACCTTTTGGAAAGAAAGGGGTCTGAAGGCTGAAGGAGTGAGGTAAGCAAAAAATGACTTTTACTTGTTCTCTCTATCATTATAATGGATTTTATTTCTACTTCTGGAAGAATCGGAAATTTTTCAAAGCAGGTTTAATCAGTATGCTTTGAATACGGACTATACGCCTGTCTTCCTTGGCATTTATTTCTAATGAAATTGATCTCTCATCATCTTTGGAATTTTCACTTACAATGGACAATTTTGCTGCTCAGAAAGCAAGAAAAATTGCTTTATAACGAACAAATTCATACATGTAAGTATTTGTTTTTAACAATTTACATTTTCTAAATTGTGTAAATAATTTTTCCACTGTTTCATTATTCATACAAATTGATTAATTTTATATTTTAGTGGACC
The DNA here is from genome assembly GCA_907164885.2 of Dolomedes plantarius. NCBI lineage: Eukaryota > Metazoa > Arthropoda > Arachnida > Araneae > Dolomedidae > Dolomedes > Dolomedes plantarius. The sequence goes on along the minus strand of OU015490.1, from coordinate 37,890,135 downwards.
AATTGTAATTTCATGTATAATTTTCTTTTACGTAGCTAGAATGTAAGTTTTTTAGCATCAAAACGTAATGCATTCAAAGTAATAATTAGTAAAATCAATAGTGGATGCAGTTTTTTCGGGGGTGGGGATCGGGGTTGTCTTACAAGATTCATTACTCAGTACGTAGAGAAATTTGATTGCCAGTAAATGTGTTTCACCCAGGGCCGCCAAAACCCTAAGCATGCCCCTTTGGGACAGAAACCCTAACAAACATTTTTGTCTACAAAGACAACAAAAACTGGATTCTAAAGTCAAACTCTGGCAAAAACTTTTACTCATAACTATTATTACTATTGCAAATAAGCAATAAATTATACAATCTAGTTATATAAAAACAGGCACAATTAAAAAATAAAACTACATAAAATTACATTAAAATGCATATATATATATATATATATATATATATATATATATATATATATATATATATATATATATATATATATATATATACATATATATATATAAAGATGTAGACAGACAGAACCAAGAGTCACATAATCCTCAGATTGGAACTGAGATTGGATGAGGGCAGCAATTTATTTCTACAGATAATTTGAAAGCATGTAGGCAGCAATAATAGACTAGGATGATTATAATCAGCAAATATAAATCACATTATCTGACCTATATGCAGGCATTAACCTTAAGACCTAACCTAGCAAAGTGAAGTTTTGTCCAGGTTCAGTGTAATTATGAGGTTATTTGAACTGGAGTAGAATTCTCCAAATGTCACAATGAGTTAAGATTATTTTCAGAAATTTAAAATGTTAATAAATGCTTGCTGATCATGACACACACTGTGAGCAGTTATTACAACTATATTCATATCTCATGTTCAAACAAATTGTGGATTATGTGACTTATAAATCATCCTATATATGAGGTGCATTTTCTAATTCAATGTTTAAGATGTTTACACATGATTAGACGACAAAAAGAAGTTTATATAAAAAAAATGCTGCTTTACACTATTAAAGTTTGTTATCAATAATATTATATCAACCATAAAAGAAAAATTTGTTTTTGTACAAATAAGTCAGATAAATTAATGACTGTTATATAAATTTGACTTTTGTTTTTCATGGCTATGCTTATATAAACTCCCATTTAACAGAAAGGAAAACCTCAGTGTAAATTTACAAATCATACTACATACAAATCAACAAAGAAAAAATATTAAAATAACTAGGATATGTCTATTTCAGCTTTATACTGAATTTAAAAAAAATCTACAGTAAAATATTAAAACAAACACACACACACAGAAAAAGAAAAAGAAACCCCATTAAATTCAGACCGGGAATAACAGGTTTTATAAGGGTGCTTGAAAATTCTCAGAAAATATTTTTATAAATTTCTCCAAAACAAAAAGACAATTCTCATACAGCTATTGACTAAAACAATATATTTGACTTCTTTTCATATTCTTTAATTAACATGGCAGAAAACTTGGTAAATTAAAGGAGAAAATAAGGCAATTCATTAAACTGTTTTATGTTTCAAAAACATGCCTCTCAACACAGCAATAATAATGTTCTATTATTTTCATTAAGAAAAAAAAATGGGGGGAAAAATAACTAATATGAATTAAAGAAAGGGCGAAAAATACCTAACACAACATTAGAAAATAATACTATAAAAATGGCAATCAATTAAATAATTTCATACTCTATACAACATTAAAAACTGCAAAAATTATGAAAATTCATATTTTTGTAAAAGCCACTCACATGGTATAGTGCATCGGTTCTCAACCTGGGGGGCGTAGAAGAATTTCAAGGGAGGCGTGAGTTAAAAAAAAGTAAAATAAAAAGTAAAACTAACTGTCATTTATTGTACTCAATTTTGCGGTCACAATGTAACAGTAACGTATTTTCGACATACGAACACAATAATTGTCGTACACGATAGTTGTCGTAATTGTAAAAATACGATAATTTTCGTACGTATGGATGTTGAAAGTGACCCGAGGTGTGCTTTGTCACGGTTACAACCTAATATTCAAAAACTTGTCAAGGACAAACAGTGCCAGCGCTCTCATTAATGTTGTGAAAGTGACTGGTATTTCATACCAACCTCACCTAAATCCTTGATTACCTCAAATATATTTGATCTGTATTTAATTCTTTGATTTCATATGTTCTAATAATAATATTTCCAAATTAAGATATGAGTAGTAATAAATTTTGTGTATGAAATTATCTATTCTATATTTTTATTTAATAACCAACTTCAGTTTCAAATTCCGATTGTACTATACTTGTATTGACCACATATGGTGGTGGTGGTGGGGAGGCGTAACCTCGCATCAGTGTTCAGAGGGGGGGCGTAGAGCCTGAAAGGTTGAGAACCCCTGGTATAGTGGTTTGCATCGTGAGCTTCCACACCGTAGGCTTGGGTTCAAATCCCAAATAAGGCTTATGTCCCCTCAGAGGAAGCAATGCTGGTGTACCTAAATGGTGCTCCCATAAGAAAGTAGCCGGCAATAACTAAAGGCAAATGTCTCACGACAAATGCATCTGCATTCGAAAAAAAAAAATTTTTCTTAAAATAATAATAATTGGTAGTCTTGCACCTACAATAATAAATCCTCCCTCTTCAACAGCACACACAATTATTATGAACTCATTAAACACATAAGAAGAAAAGGTTTTCCATCCTTTACAACAAAAAGAAATCATTAGTTATAAATCTCTTAAAATCCTTTCCACACACATTACAGTATAGATATCATTATCACAGAATACACAATTCCAATTCTTGAGAAAGGAAGTACACTTCAAAGCAGTTAAAAATCTTAATTAGACTAAGAATGGGACTAACTATTTTATTCTAGAGCAAAAATATACATAAAAATTAATTTAACATTCATTAGATGGGATTTTTTTATCAAAGATTTTCTGTGATTGAAAAAAATATACTTTTCCTTTCTTTTTTTATAGCTAGTAGCTTCTCATAAAAGTATGCCCAATTAGAATACCATCTAACTGGTAGAGTCATCTGTTTTACAATTTTGTAATTAAATCAAGAAATACCCAAGAGCATAATTATTGTCAAATTGTAAAGCAGAAATATGTATAATTAACTGATGATAGTTTTCCAAGTTTATCACTGAACAAGTGGTCTCATAACAGCATTAACTAATTTTATAACAGCACAGTTCTTGGAGTATCTTTTTTTTTAAACCTCAGTAACAACACATTTAATTTTTTATATAATATCCAGTCTCCTGAAACATTTTTCTGTCTTTTTTTTTTTTTCATCTAAAATAGGCAATGCTTTACTTTGAAAACAGAACTACTTTCAAAGCTGAAAGTTTTAAAATTTTTAACTCGAATACAATTGAGATGAAATAAAATATAGATAAAGGTTATGTCATGTTATTTGGAAGAAAAACATATGTTATTCTCAAAATTCTAAAATAATTTTTCAGCAAGAAAACAAAGCTTATTTTTTTCCTACTTAAATGCTGTATTTTATGTTATTATTTGTGCTTCAAATTCATACACACAAGATCTTTCTCTTATATATGTGTGTGTGTGTGCATAAACTTGACTTTGACTGAATATGAAAAACACTTACAAAATTAATATAACAGCACTCCTACTCCAATAAAAGTATAGGACATTTTACAAGGAAAATCCAAACTAAAAGTATAGTATCACTTAGGGAAATAAATTAATTTAAGGATAATGATTTATTTATATTTAATATATAAATTTCTATATACATCTTAAAATATCACTATTAATTTTAACACATGTCTGAAAATATTGAGTCAATTTACTTACTGGCAAGAAGTATTATGCATTTTTAACAGATGAATGAAAACAAAATGTTTAAACAAATGGTCAACAGAAACTAACTTTAAGTTTTAGTAATTTAGGAAAATACTAAGCAACTGAATGATTCAGGTAGTTTCTGAAAATTATGTCTCCAAATGTACAAGATTATTTACAGTTATCAACAGTGATGTATAAACTGAAGTTCAGTCACATTAAAAGTATAATACATGTATCAAAATATTCAATCTGCACATACAGTGAGCTTCTTTGGAAGTCAGCTGAAAATTACAAAACTTCTAATGGTCTACAATAGCCATGCACATCTCAGTTCTTAAATAGTTAATTAATGCACCTACAACTTTATTTCTGATAGTGACATCACCAGCAATCATAGCAGCAAAGACAGTTATATCAGTGACTTCAATACTAGCCATGATATGCCTCACTTTTTGAGCCAAAAGGTCCCTCTTTTCAGGCTGCATAGTTGCTATGACTTCAACGGCAGGCAAAAACTTATTATGAGATGCAGCTGCAGCAATACAACTTCCTACAACACCACCTATTGACAGATAAATAATCTTTGAAAACATCTATCAAACTTCTACATTTTAAAAACAAAATTATAACTCTGAGTTATAATTTTAATTTTACTCAAAATTATAACTCTTAAAACTTAAATATATTCCCCCCTCCCCTCCCCTCCCAGATACAAAGCCTTTCTAACACAACTAGAAAGTGAAAAAAAATTAAGAACTAATGGGTTTAGATAGGAGATGTAAAAATTATGGGCATTTGACAGAACATAAGTAGTGCTAAAAGAATTCCCATTATAGCTGATTTATGAAATCTTTTACTAAATGAGAAATTTAGTTTTATGTTACAGGTGAATAAAAAAAGTCTTTAATGGCACAAAACAGTTGATGTATGTATGCAGAAATCACCTATAATGAGATTTTTTTTTCCTTTTCATTTAAAATAAGCATGCCAAATCCATGACCCGTTGGACACATATGGCCCCTAAAGATCGTAAACTTTAGAGTGTACGCGAGTGTTAGAGTTCTGAGTTAAGATCTCTCTTCCAAGAAGCAGAATATTCCTCTCTTCACAATCAAACCTCATTCATATCACTGCTTTTTGGCACTATGTATACTTATGAACAACTATTTTCAAAGATGAAAAAAATTTCTGATGAGAAATCTAAGGTGAAACCTTAAGGACCTCAATAAAAATTCGCAACACTGCCATCAAACCAAACATTGATGCATTTGGTTCACTAAAAATGTCAAATATCCCACTAGTTTTATATTTATGCCAGGGGCGGCTCCAGTCCAGAGATGTGGGGGGGGGGGGGCAATGTCAACTCTTAGGGTTTTATATATATGAGGTAGTGAAAGGCAAAGTGGTGTACGTCAGTAAGTCAAGTGGTGCAAGTCAAAGCATTTTACTGCAAAAACTACAAAAAAATTCCAATATAAACTGAACAAATTATAATTCATAATAATTATTATAATATTTCAAATAATAATTATTTGCAATTCCACAATAAATTGAACATGGAGATTACATTTTTGCCTTCAGCTAAAAAAATTTGAAAATGTGACTTACACCACTTTGCCTATCACTACCTCATATACAGTGTTGCATTATAAATACTTTCATCTCCGCCCCCCCTCCCCCCCAAGAAAAAATCCTGGGTGCGCCACTGCTCATATATATATGTATAAGAAACAAACATCCTCTCGTTTTAACTTTAAACTCATTTAGTATTAGGTCTATTAATTTTAGGCTCTGAAAAAAAAATAATATGCCGGGCTTTATTTTTTTTAAGACGGGAGGGGGGGGGGAAATTGGCCCTACTGCCCCCCCCCCTTGGAACCAACGGTGATTTATGCTGCCCTCTGTTTTTTAATGTTGTAATAAAAAATTAAGGAAGTTTGTTTACTTGTTACAAATTCTCATCACTCAGTGTGGCTCAGTTTCTGAGTTAATTATACCATTTTTAAATACAATAATCATTGTAAAACTAAAATAAAGTTATTTTTGGTCATTTGTCTTCCAGCAGCCTTTAATAATATCCTCCTATTTTTTCTTAAATAGTGTTCTTTTATTTAACATTTAAAATTTTGTCATGAAACATAACACTGTACATTTAATGTGCCGTTTGAAATCAAACAAAAAAGTATAATATACATACTAAGATAATTTTAACTTTAATATTTACCCACAGCTAATCCTATGGGACCTGCAAGTAAACCCCCTGCTGCAGCCATTGTACCTGCTATGAGACCACCTTTAACAGATTCTCTGATAGTTACACGCAATCTCTCTTCTTCAGCTAAAGTACAGAGAAGTTCAATGATATCTGTAGTATGTACAGGCATGCTTCACCTAAAAAACACAAAAACATAAATGAACTAAATTTTTAACTACAAAGAATTTAAAAACCATAAAGAGGCAAAAAATATTCAATGCTTAAAGAATGAACTTATATAATTTTTATTACTATATATGAAATAAATTTACTGACAATGAGATTGACAAAACTTTTCAGTATATTTTCACTAGAAAGTTAAGCAAAAAATAAATAAATAGATAATTTAAAAAAAATAAAAAAATGTAATTCAAATACAGGTAACCCCCCGTCCTCCTCAAAAAAGAAAAAAAAAAAAGAGAAAGGAAAACCAACAACAAGAAAATAAGGTATTTTAATGCTAGTTAACAATCTGTGAATTTTGTATAATGTGGGCCCATGACAAAACTCTTATTCTGTGAATGATAAACATCTCAAAAATATTTTTTACAGCAGTTAGTCAAGACACTTTTAAACATTTTCTCAGTGGATTGTAGAAAAAGCAGTACTTTTAAATTTTGAAGTAAAATTATCATACATAAATCTATTTAGTATTTTATTGTAAACAAAATGTTCCAGAAAAGAAATTTACAAATTGTATTGCACTCTCTCGAATTAAAATATTTTAATCATAATTCAAAAAATATTAAGAGGACATTAAATTTACATTTAAAGAGATAAAACATAACTTACAATAAAAGGGCATATGCATAATAGTCTTGTCTAAAAGGTCTAGTTCTAAACATGATTAATGTATCTCACAATTCCTCTTCTATCAATTCCAAATATATATATCTGAGAATTCCCAGCCGGTCCCTGTTGCTAGTCCCAAGTAAATAAAATAATCCTTGACATAATTTTCCTCCTTTATTCTGAAAAAGCTCAACTAGTATAAAGACTGCACTATGATTTTCTAATCAAATTTGATTTTTTTTTTATATCAAGGAATAGCATTCAATATATTTAGCCTCTAATCAAACATTATGATGAGAAAATTTGACAGTTTATACAGCAAGATATTTTGTGACAGGTAAACGTGTTTTGCTAGGAAACAACAGTTCTTCTACAGTTTTAGTTTGACCAGACTTCAAATAGCATGTAAGCACATCCTTTCAATGATTCAGACAATGTAACAAATATGTCAAGTTTAAACAAAATGTCGAATCACTGAAATCTATTAAATTTCAGAAACTGCATTTTCCCCCCTTAGTTTTAGAAGAAATTATAATTTTCATATAACAATGGTGAGGAATGAACTTAATTTTTTTATTTCTTTGATAACAAATTTCAAAAATCTAATTTTTGACAATGTCTCTCATTGAACTGAGCCATTTTCCCACTGCTCTCGGTTGGCATCATTTTTTTCCTCTAGTTATAAATCAGGTATATTCTTTGTCAACTTATTTCAGAGAGAATCATCATAAGAAATACAGAATTTTACTTGAATCCTAATAAAATTCCTATATAAATTTCTATGTTTTCATCAAAATCAAAATATAATGACTCAGGATAAAGCAATTTAATGTTATCCCAATATATATTATACTTTACCATTTTTCTATGAAACTAAATTCTCCAAACTTATTCATTTTTGATAGTTAGATTACACGTAATAGCAATGCTATTCATACAAGATTTTTTTTACTTAGAATTCAGTAATATACTCAAATAATTATTTATAAAAACATAGAATTAATAACACTCTTAATCAACAATTAGAAAACAAAGTAATACTGAATGATGTTGATCAATTTGGTTACAATATCTTTTATATGGAACTTCATTTTATAGCCACAATAGGAATATTATCTTTAAACCATTATCACAACAAGGAGTTGGTTAAAAAACATAAAAATAGTCTTTGGATTTGGAATAAATATTAAAAACCAGAAATTATTTTAGATTAATGTTATTATTGTATAATCTCTTCCTCTTCTAATTTTGATTTAAGTATTTAACAACATGAAGGCATTTAATGGAACACTTACCCATATAAAGTGTTAATATTTTATTATTCAGTTGTTTCAAAATAATATTATTAAGTATACCTTAAAAAGAGGTTATCATAATCAAGTTAATTACAGCATTTCTCACTTAATACAGCATCATTATAATAATGGTCTGAAATCGTTTTTTTTTCTTTCTTTTTTCTCCCCATAACATTCAACAGAGTCTCAGAACCCGGGTACACAAAAATTTTCACTTTTGACACAGAAAAGAAATTAGCAATCCAAGGAAGTTTGTAATTAATATCAGAAAAAAAATTAAATCACAGGTATAATCACAAGACACAATTCTATACAATTCAATATAGATAGATAGATAGAGATTATATATATAGGGAAAGATATAGAGAAATAGAGAGATGTTGATAGATAGAGAGAGACAGAATATATCAAACTATTATTTTGAGCAGGATCAAAGTATAAACATTCTTAATATGAAAATTATAATGAGAAGACATATTATTATCAAAAACATTCATACAGGTTTAACTGTACTTCATAATTTAACAATCATAACCAGTGGGCAAGTTTTAAATATGCTCATTATTTATATATAATGAAAGCTGATAAAATGAATTTAAAAAGGAATTTTTTTTTTAATTGAATGTACTAGTGCACACTCAGAAATATAATTTAGAATTTTGGTGGGTAATATCTATTTTTAGGCCATTTTCATAATTTTTTTTGTTTACAAGAGAGACTTAAGGGTATGTAAACTCTTAAGGCAATATGCTAATACAGGCAAAATGTCTGAAAAATAACTGGATCATAGTAAACCAATTAGTAATTTGATAGTGGTAGTATATTAGACTTTTACTCATGACCTACAGGTACAAGAAAAAAATATATATAATAAGTTATATATATATATATATATATATAATATTATATATATATATATATAATAATATATATATATATATATATAATAAGTTTCAGAACTACAGCTGTACATATATATATATACACTATCTACCAATAAGTATTTGGACACCTGTGATAGAAAAATATATATATATATATATATATATATATATATTCATATTTAATAGTTGGTAGACCCTCTACAAGAGGCAATTACAGCCTCAACCCTCCAGGGCATGCTTTCCACAAGTCCTTGTATCACGGCTACTGGTATTTTCTTCCACTCGCCTTGGAAAAGACAAGAAAGTTCCTTCACTGATTTTGGATGGTTGTTGCAACCCTTAATTCATTGATCTAACTCATCCCAGAGATTCTCAATAGGGTTCAGGTCTGGGCTATGGGTAGACCAGTCTATTAGGTTAACCCCATTGTCATCATACCAATCCATGGTGGACCTCGCAACATGGTAGCTGGTGTTGTCATCCTGGAAGTAACATGGGTCTAACCCATAAAACTGTCACAATGTATGAAGCACACTGTCATCCAAAATACTGTAGTAGGCGTCGTCATTGAGCTTACCAAGAACTGGGACCAAGGGTCTCAATCCATGCCAGGAAAAACACCCCCAGACCATAATTCCATCTCTGCAAAACTTTACTGAGGGCACAATACATTCTGGCAGGAGACGTTCTCCAGGCAGACACCAGACCCAGCCATCCGAACAGTAGAGGATGAACCTTGATTTGTCGCTCCAGAGAACCCGTTTCCATTGATCTATGGTCCACTTTTAACGTGCTTTGTATTACATTAACTGAGCAGTGCGGTTGGACTTTATGATCAAAGGCATATGGGCATCCGCACAACCATGAAAACAAAACAGGTGTGCTTCTTTACAGATGGTATTCATCAAAACAACACCCCCAGATGCCTGTTGAAACTACTTGAAACTCCAGGAGTATGTGGGCCATTGGTTGGGTGCAGTTCTTCCGAATTTCTCTGGACAGCACCTGTTGGTCTCTATCTTTCAGTTTTGTGGATATGAGGACTCGGGGCACATTCCAACAATCACCGCTCACCTTCCACTTCTGAATCACATACGCCACTGTCGATTTTCGGTAATTCAGTTTGCTAGATATGTTCCTAATATGTTCCATAACGGCCATTTTTATGATACCCTATGATTACACCTTTCTCAAAATCAGATAACTCTGCACTTCGTGGGATCTTGCATGTGACTAATGTCAATGTTGTTTCCTACATGATATTTAACGGCAAAGGACATGATGTATATCAGGCCTGCAGACATCGTCATTTGCATGGGTGACCAAATACTTATTGGTAGCTAGTATAAGTATATATATATATTAATCATAATTTTTTTTTATAAGTTAAGTAAACAGACATTCTTGAATGAAAGAGAATAAGAGTACTGCAAATAAAAGTTAAACAAAAAGGATTGTTTTCAATTCATTAGTTAGTCTGAAAGTATTGATTTGAATTATTATTGATAATCATTATTAATCTATTTCCATTATATCATATTAAGTAAGACATACTAATGTTATTTAAATAAATAATAGTAATCAAAACAGAAATTTAAAAATGAATACCAATTTTGAACAAAACAAGACATTATCGAATAAAACTTGAATAGTACAGAAGATACAAAAGAAATTTTAATTTTGATTAAGGAAAAATTAATAAGTCTAAAGGCAATAAAAGAAATTGTCAATAAGAAATAGAATATATTGTTGTGTTGTTGCTAATACCCACTGGTTAGAGGTTCCATTCACCAATGAAATAGAATATAGATTAGGGAGTCAAATGAAATAAAAGAAACTAGTCATGAAAAGCATTTAAGCATAATTCCTACATTAAGAAAAAGGCAAAGAAAATAATTTTCTTTTTTCAAAATTAAGAGGGTACAAAAGACTGCTATTCATTGCCATTTTATATAAGAGTGAAAAACTAGCTGGCCACTTCAAGGAAAGATATTCTATGGACATAACATTTGCTGAATATCTTGCTTAAAAGATGGGAAGATTTGCTTAGATATCTCACAAGATTAAAAAATATATATAAATCAATTTGTATGTGGGATGAAAGGCATGTTACAATTCCATGGGATCCTAGATGTGCTCAGAAGGAAAGGCTAGAAAATTAAAATAAAACAAAAGATAAACACATAATATACACATACAGATGGAAATATACACATGTATATCCTGCATTTTTACAATGCTCATAAATTGAAAATTATTGCATTTCTACTTAAAAAATGGGTATTCTTTGAGGACCAGAAAGAAAACATTAAAGGATCTTAAATGCAAAAGAATTTTTTTAATACATATTATGCCTACCATAGCTCTCTCAGGCATATAGTGTTTTGCAGGTGAATATAAAATGGGTACAGAGTTTATACACAGAAAGGCAGAAACCTCAATGTCAGAAAGAGCCAAGTAACGAAAAAGATGCTTGCCAGTCACACATTCTATTCCACAGAGAAGGCAAGTTGGGTTGCCAGACAGTTCAATACAATGTACATTGAGATTGAGGGTGGTCCTAGCCTGTTAAAATTCTGAAACAAGCTATTCCCGCCATTCTTCAAAGATCCCTGGGGAGCTGATCATGTATATTTAAAAATACAAGACCACTTTTTTTCCATCAGAGTATGGCCATACATAAAGATCTCTGAGTATGAATCTTCTTCACAACCAATTTACTTACATCATATAATGGGGAGCCAAGTGTATGTGTGAGGTCAATGGGAAGAAAGTTTAGACATCATGTCAGCTTAATCATTCCTGAAAATGCCACTATGGCCAGGAATTTATTGGGGAACTATCTCTTTTCCAGAAGACAAAATGTGATCAATGGAGAGTTTGCAAGCATATTCAGAAGCTGAAAAATTTTAAAAATAATGATAATGAGTTACAATTTGAGTTATAACCTGGGAATCAATAAAAAACACAAATTTAATCTTCAATCTATCTTGAATAGTTTCCTGGCCAACTGAACTACCCTCATTTCATAGCCTTTTTTTTATAGCTTTCATGGCTAAGCCATCAGTATAAATATGCAGCCATTCATTGAAGGAGTATTTTTCCTGAATAGTAGTCAATGCAAACACTTATAATTTAGAATCAGTTGACCAGTGTCTATTAAGTCAAATAAACTACTGCTAAATTCAAAGTCCAGGGAAAATACTAGCTTTATAAATGGACTGCATTAGAGAAGAAACATCAAAAAAAAAATTAAGTTCTTGAGAGACAGCCAGGAAGGAATGATGAGTTTTTAACTTGGTTCAGGGGAGAAAAGATAAATTGACCAAAAATAGTCTTACAATTTTTAATGAGTGTTCTCTCACCACACATGATAGCAGCATAATTTCAGAGTTTAGAAAGCAGTGTAACATTTGTCTGCATATGATAGCTGTAAGAGTTGAAACAGAAACACTAGTAAAGAGTCTGAAAGCTCTATTTCACATCACATCGTTTTGATACCGTATTTCAGAGACAGGGGATGACATTTACCTCTCACCAAAAGCTCGGAAAGAAACTTACTCAGGTCTTATTTATAAAACTCAAACTGGCAGTTTTAGCTTTCTGTCCTACATCTATGATATATTCAGGCAAAATGATACCAGGTCCAGCACTTTTTCTCTTAGTCAATTGAATCAGAGCTCCTTGGAACTCAAGGTTAGTGAGAGGAGAATTAAATAGGTTGTTCATATCATGACCCAAAATGGATACATTCAGATCCCTCTCCAAGTCCATGAGATCTTTCTTTTTGATGCAATATTTTGATTGCATAGTTGCTGCAAAAAGCTTTCGCAATGTCTTGTTCAGAGATAAAGATTTTATTACACACAGAGATAGGTTGACTTTTTAAATATAACAGAGTGACCATTTCTAAATTAAACAAAAGAGCCCTCATGCCATCTCTACTAAAGTTTATCTGTCCCAAGAAATTTTGATTACAAAAGCATTTTGCCTTTGCCTTAAGATTATGCAGTCTGAAAAGAGACTGGCAGACCCAGCTTGTTTTCTAACTAGATCTCTATTTCCTTTTGATGTTTGAAACTTAACATTCTGAGATGGTCTAGGCTTTTTTTTTTTCTTTTGACCTCTGGGAAAACAAAAGTGGGTTCATTCTAGAATAGAAGTCATGATATAGTCCAGTGCCTGATCAATATTTTTATCTTCATACAGTCACCTAGATTAGAATCAGTTAATGCAGAACCAAGCTTTTAATCTGCTTTCTTTATTTTTCAAAGAGTAGATCTCTGCTGATTTGTCAAATGGATAGTGAATTTTAACAGATGAAATGTTAAGTCCAGTAGCTCCAGAACCAGAAATAAGTCCATGATTAATATATCGAGTCAAAGAAGGGTGAGCCACAAGATCCAGGTGAGATAGTTCCCCTTTAAAAGAAAGGAATGTTGGCATAGAGTTTAAGTTATCTATAATTTCAATTTAATTAGAGTCAATAAAATCTTCCATGTTGCCTACAGATTATTTCCGCTTGTAACCCCCATCAAGTAGAGTGAGCATTGAAATCTCTGAGAATAAAAGAACGGCTGTTCAAGTTTTGCATAAGATAATTTAAGTTTTGCTTGTTTTGGGTAAGATTATAAAAGAAATGAGATATAAAAGGTAGATTTTTGTTTCCAAACTCTTAATCGCTTCAAGTCACTACCTGTCAAAGTGTGTATAATAACAGTTTCTGCAGTCAAAGCTTCCTTAACAAAGATAATATTACCAGAAACCACTTTTCAAGGCAAAAGATAGAAACTGATTTAGCTTGAAATTTTTCATATTGCTTGCAGAGGCCCCACTTTTAATAGTGCAAAGGGTATAAAGTTTTTCAAGATAGATCAAATGTATTAGCTTGATAAATTCTGCTTGGGTAAACCCATCTACATTCCAAAAGAGGACTTTGAGGTGACGTTAGTCCATGCCCTTTAAAGGACAGGTGCACATAACAGAACCTTTTCTTGGAAACTGAGGTTACTTCATAATAATGGAAGACTGCAAGAAGCATGGCAAAGGCTGTAGTATGTTTAGTATTGCAACAGGTGCACCACACAGAAGCATACTACACTACATACCTGAATGCAAAAATATATGTATTGGAATTTTTTTATAATGGCTAATCAAATTATGCCTTTTCAGAGTTATATCCTTCTGATATTCAATTTATTGAAGTTGCATTTATACACTTATATATATATATATATATATCTTATTAATAAAAGAGAGTGTTTGCGTGTGTGTGCGTGCGACCCCCAGGCGAATCTGTGATACTTACAGACGTCAAATTTGGCACACGAGTAGTGCAGACTATGGGAAGGTGCACCTCGAAGCCCGAATTTTAAATTTTATTCTAGAAAATTTTTTATTTTATGTTTTGTGCGATATTTTATGTTTTTTTAACTTCAGATTACGATATCTCGGCAAAAAATGATCGTAGAATTTTGATCTTTTTACAATCTAAGACTACAGACATTTCTCCTTCAAACAAGACCTCATTTGTTTAAAAATAATTTAAAACAGACTAATATTTTCATCAAAATATTGAAACCACTTTTAAGAGAAATTTATGCACTTTTGAGGATCTACGGTCGATGCTCTTCGAGTTTTTATCTTACAAAGAAAATATTTACATCATCTGGAAGATGACAGCTTTCTCATTCATATCAACCTCATTTCAAGTCTCTATCTTAAAATTTCGATTTTTAATTGAATTTTAAAGAACGATACTCTTTACAGAAGCATACTACACTACATACCTAAGAAGAACCAAGCAGGAAATTTGTGTTATAACACAAATTTCCTGCTTGGTTCTTCAAGCGCAGAATCGAATGACAGAATTTCTTCTCCCTTTGGATTGTAAGCGATTGAGTCATTGAATTATGTTTTGTGGGACTTTTATGTTTAACTTCAGATTACGATATCTCGGCAAAAAATGATCGTAGAATTTTGATCTTTTTACAATCTAAGACTTCAGACATTTCTCCTTCAAACAAGACCTCATTTGTTTAAAAATAATTTAAAACAGACTAATATTTTCATCAAAATATTAAAACCAGTTTTTAGAGAAATTTACGCAAATTTTGAGGATCTACGGTCGATGCTCTTCGAGTTTTTATCTTACAAAGAAAATATTTACATCATCTGGAAGATGAAAGCTTTCTCATTCATATAAACCTCATTTTAAGTCTCTATCTTAAATTTTCGATTTTTAATTGAATTTTAAAGAATGATACTTCAACACAAATTTTATGTGGTTCTTCCAAGACGGTGCTCTTAGCGTTGGAATCAATCATTCATAAGAACTGCGCATGCACACAAGGAAACGTTTTATTTACTTTTGCCGGTGTTCACTTTTTCTGTATTCTGTCAATTTTTGTTTAATTTAGTTACTTTTTTGCGTATTCTTTCTTTTTATACTTCTGTCTGAAACTCTGGAATATTTTTAATTATTATTATAATACTTCGAAACTTAACAATGTTTAAAAGGGGTGTTTTAAAACAACTGATAATTATATTTGTGTTTAGCTTTGATTATGTTTGTGTTTAGCTTTGAGAAAAAAATAATTTTGTAAAGGTTTTTTTGGTCTTTTATGCTAAAATAGCACTTAAAAATCAAAAAAAGAAACAAAAACTTAACTGTAAATAGCATACTTTTTTTATAAATTGATCAATTTGAAGTAATTTTTAATGAAATTTAGCTAAAACACCTATCATTCTGCACAAAATCCTAAAGCTAATGTTTTAAACTAATTTTAGCTTTTGATTGTGGAAATTTTTGATGTTAAAACATGTTAGCAATGTATTACATATGCATTATTTTGTATGTCAAATATAGTTGCAGATTAATTTTATAGAAATTTTTGGTATGACTTTCTTAAGTAGCATGATTTATTTTTTCTCGATGATATCTTTTTCTTAATTGTCATATTTTGAGAACATAACTTTTTTAAATTAAAAAAAAACACAAATAACAGTTTAGGTTAACAAGATTTATTGTCAAGAATTATATTTCACATGATTGGACAAGCCACAGGTCAAGAAGTGTTGAAATTAATGGAGGTAAGGTTAATTTTTTTTTACATGTAGTAAATTTTTCATGTCCTGATAAATGATTCATAGATTAGAATCGATAGCTGATTTATACCTCATTTATATTTTTAGAATTTAACTTCTTACTTCTGTTTTAACTTTCCTGTCTATTTTACCATCATGTTTTGTTTTGCTATTATTGAAGTGTGTAAAATGTTTTTCATTGCTTACTACGATTTTAAAATTCTTTTTTTGTATTATTGGCTGGAGCATATCTGGCCGCAGCCTGTACTTTTTGTTCATACTGTGTTATTTATACTGTTATTTTTTGTACGTTATTTATACTGTATTTAGTTTTTAAATTGATTTGGTATTGTTTACCTTTCAGCTTTTTCCAAGTGATTTTCCGAATCTTTACCCCGGAAAGAGAAGCGAGACTGGAAGAAATCAGACAACAACAGCAAGAATAGTTGGACAAAAACCACAGGATCGTCATGATTTGTTAGCAAGAGTGTTTCATCAAAAATAAAATCACTTATGAGTCTCATCACAAAGGCAAAGATTTTTGGAGAAGTTAGGTGTCATATGTACACCATAATTGCAGTTTTGGCTGATTTAAACTCTGTTTTCTCACATTTTGATGCCCCTGTAGCAGTAGTGGATTACATGGTTAACTGGAGTTACTCATTTTGTTCCATTTTAAAGGAATTAGGCTGTGGTTCATATGGGAATGGCGTTTAGAAACATACGGCATATGAGGCAGATATTACAGATCAAATAATAGCTAAAGATGACACCACTTCAGTCAGTTGTCACAAAATAACTGTCTCTGTCCACATGTTGCAGAAGCCTCCTCTACACGATTTCTTCATTCTGGAATGGCGTTTAGAAACATACGGCATATGAGGCAGATATTACGGATCAAATAATAGCCAAAGATAGCAAGTGTCTATAGACAATGCATGGATTGTCCCTATTGCCCTGTACTAACCACAATTTTCAATGCCCATATAAACGTAGAATACTGTAATTCAGTTTTATAGTGTTGCGTGTGAGTGGAACACTGGTGTGTGGTTTTCAAATGATTTTAGCTTTTACTGGAAATTAGCAGAACATTAGCTTCCAAAACAGTAATTGTTAGGAAAGTTTTGAATTTAATTTATTAAATGCTGATCACGAGATTTCTTTTCTTTTTGTGATACTTTAAATTAATTTTGCATCACGTGCATAACAACGAAATTAATTGACAAAGAAAATATTAAAATACAGTAAAAGATAAAATTTAACCACTAGACTAATTGAGATGGAAATTTTTAAAAATTTAGTTCAAATTAGTAAGTTTTATGGATATTAAATCAAATCTATATATAAAACTGTAATTTCCTCTCAAAATATGCTTCGCCATGACGATAAATAAGTCTCAAGGCCAAACTTTAAAATATGATGGCTTACATTTTACAGAAAATTGTTTCTCTCACGGTCAGTTTTACGTAGCTGGCTCACGCGTAAGTTCGCGGTCGAGCCTGGTAATAGTAGTTCCGCCCAATGAAGAAACAAAATATATTGTTTATAAGAAAATCCTCTAAAAAGCAATTTCATTACTTTTTTATTATAATTATCCTAAAATGTATCCCGTAGTGAAGCACGGGTATTCAGCTAGTATATATATATATATATATATATATTAATGATCTTTGATGACAGGGTTAATTTTTTTTATCTTACACTATTACCTTTGATGGAAGTAAATAATTCTTTGGTCCTGGCTACTACAAACAATCTTGAGTCTAACTGGATATGCTATTTTATCAAAGGCATTCATCAAGTGAAGTGATAAATGTTGAAGTCTAGAAATTCCTCTTTAGGGCAACCCTCCATGATTCTATTGGAGTACCAGAAGGGGAGTTAAATTTTTAACTATAACAATCCCCCCCCCCAATTTCTCTTGATGAATCTCATTTGATTATTAATATGAAGATTTTAAAAGTCATTAAGGATATTTTCTAGTTTAGACAATTTTTTCCAAGTAAATAAGCTAGTTTTCCCGTAAGAGAATGGAGAATGTTTTGGTTATACTAAAAAAATATTTTTTGAATAATAAACACATATTAACATAATTACATCTTATCAAAATATTTTATTTGATTATTTTATCATTTTGTTTTATAAAAGCCTTTTCTTAATGACAATTATTTACAAACTAGTTGTCTTCATTAATTCTACTAAAATGTGCATTAGAACTTTCCCAGAAAAAGTATTTTTAAAACGCTTTTATATGGAAATGCTCGAATTTTTTCTCCCACTAATTCTTGAAAAGTCCCATAAATATTCACACTACCACAAATAAATTAACATAAAGTAAATTAATTAACATTAATTAATCATAAAGTTTATAAAGTAGAAAAATTCTTTAAATTCCATTTGTTACGCATCAAGTAAATATCCTAATCCAAGGATTAATAAAAAGAAATTGAAAATACTCAAAGCCCATTTCACGAATAAACATTTTTCACTTGCACAAAATACAAGTTGTTGTTTTTAATGCCTCCTGGCCTGAAGTATTCCAGACCAGGTCCATATAAGCTAGCAGGATCAGGGGTGTGGCTCCAGTTTATAATGGCACAACAAGGGTCGGAGTCCGATTTTGCCAGGCACCACCTCAATTTTGACTGAGCAACCCCCGGGGTGACAGTTATGGGATAGTACCTTCTCCGACCTTATACAGGAACTTTCCAGTCTACAGATTTAATGTACCCACATATGGTCTAGACACAAAGGTATTTAATGGTGCTTGTCAGACTCAATCTGAGCACCCTCAGAATCAAAAGTCAATGCACTACAACTAGGCTACTTTGTGCCCAAAATATAGGTCACTAGAGATAATGTTCAAAACAAAAAAAATCATCAAAAACTTGTCAAAACAGACAGGATAAATTAAGCCTGCAAGTTTAAAATGATTTTAAGAAACAGTGTCTCAATCAGTAAATTTAAAAAAAATTTTTACACTGTCTAGTTGTGCAAGCAACTTTCACGGGTACTGCCATTATCTATACCTTTGATAGAAGCAAAAAGAAATCATGATATTTCATGATTTAATAATAAAGAAAAATTACAATGAGAAATCTACATAACAATTCAAAATTAAATTTATGGGCACAAATCAGACCTGTGTGTAACAAGCTAACACTGAAAAAATTCCTATTAATACAATCCAATAATTAAAAATATACATATTGGTCTTGTTACCCTTTTTGTATTTCTGATGCTGTTAGTACAGGGGAGGGCAATTGTTTTGGCCTAGGGACCACTCTGTGAAAGTGGAGGTTAGCAGAGGGCAGCACCTTTTAAAATTATTGCATTTATTAGTTAACTTTGCATTTCAGAAAAGGTATTAATTGTATCATAAAAATCAATAAATAAAAATTAAATAAAATATTGGCAGTTTTTCTGGCTGTCCGGATTTATCTGGGTGTCTTGGCAGGCCACAAAAAAAATCTGCCGCATGTGGCCCATGAGCCGGTATTTGCCCAAACCTGTGTTAGTAGATAAATAATTCTTGCTTCCCATGCAATATATGTTCTAATTTGATGTTGATATTGCATTTATATAACTGTTCATAGTCAGATTTTGAGTTTTTAAACAAAATTTACAGAGAAAATACCAAAAAGGTCAGTGTGATATGCCTTCAAGGATCCTGGATTTACTTCTAATAAAACATTTTGCTAAATATTTTCTAATAGCTAATATGTAGATGGTTACAAACCAAAATTTTGAACATACTTAAATGAATTAATCGTTAGAGGCTATTACTAGTTTGGAGAATATTTACACACATATATACAAAGCATGTACCTAGGGCCACTTTTTACTTTAGCTTAGCACACTTACCAAATAGATGAGAATTTCTAAACTTAAATTTTGCTCAGTTTAGCTATCTAAATAGAAGCGAAAATCATGTATGTTCTAAATTTTTTTTTTTTAATTCATAAAAATTGTATTTTCTTTTTATATCTTTTATACTTTTAGAGGTATATATTTGGTCTACAAGTTTTTTTTTATGGATTCAACGCCAAGGAGTTCATGTTGATTCCATGCCTACTCAACTTTGATGTTTTCTTAAAAGCAATGTATTTGCTAAGTTATAACTCTTTATGATGCATAATTTATCAGGATTCAATCTGACAATTTAACAAAAAGACTTTTTGGGGTAACTGGAGATGGGGTGTGTTTTGTAAGATTTATCTCTCACCTAAATGTAACTCTAGTATTATAGACCAAACCATGTACTAAATTGAAGAATTCTAGGATGTTTCGCTCAATAATTATCTTACACTAAATGATGCCAACATCATGACTGTGGACATTTACACTGAAAATGTCCACAGTCTTTATATACTAAATAGTTTGAAAAACTTGTATGTTTAAATATCAGAGTAAAAGAGGAGCTTTTGTTTGGTGTAAACTTCAGCAGTAAAAGAGACAAAATTATTTGTAATTAATTTACAGAAAATCTAGTTACAGAAAAG
Organism: Dolomedes plantarius; assembly: GCA_907164885.2. Taxonomy (NCBI): domain Eukaryota; kingdom Metazoa; phylum Arthropoda; class Arachnida; order Araneae; family Dolomedidae; genus Dolomedes; species Dolomedes plantarius. Next base: position 37,869,495 of record OU015490.1, on the reverse strand, counting down.
GTGTTTTATAAAATTTTATTAAGGGTTTGTTTTAGACCCTTTGCTCAACATTGATGGCTTTAAGACATTTAATCACCTACCAATGACAGCTTAGTGCTGCTCTTAGTTAAAAAATTATAAATTAAGTTTTACCAAGTATACTAGACAGTCAAATCTAAACTGAAACAATTAAAAGATAAAGACAAATTCTTAAAAACTTTAAGATCTCATAATTTAGAATATAGTCTTAGAAGTGAAGTATGGAAATGTATGCAGAGGACAGTGATATATTGGGTTTCTCCAGTAGAAGTAATATTAAGCCTCTACATGTAAATTAAAAAATAATTCTATAAAGTATCTAACTTCACAAGAATGGGTGCAATATTAAATTGATGGCAAAAAAAAATTAAAGGGAATATTATAACAATAGCACAAGTAACTCTGAATTTATCAGCATGTCTACTTCACGCTATTCATCAGTAACTAGATAAAAATCAGTAGTTAGATCATTTTATTAAGGTGAAATAATACTCACATCTATAACATGTTTTTACTATATTTAGGTTAACATCATCAGTGTAATCTGGCCAAAATTCCAAGTTACATCACAAACAATCAGTCATAACAGAAATAATTTATATTAAGATATAACCTCTGGAGGATTATATGAAAACCAATATCGGTAAAATTTCAAAGGTAATCAAAATTAAGTTATTCCAAATAGTAAACAATACTATTCAAGTAAACAATACTAAGACACCTTATATATATCAATCAGAGTACATAATTATGTTTATAATAAACTTCACTGGTGCAAAACATTAATATTATTCGTAATACTATAGATAAAAAAATTTCTTTACAGTGTAGTAATTATCTGCCGAGCAAATAATCATAAACGAAAATCAATGAATAAAAAAACAAAACTTTGGGGTGACAAATAAAATTCAATAAAATAATGCATGAGCTTATAATTTAATAGGTCTCTAATTTTCATAAATATTACACAAATAAAATCGAAATCGCCTTATCTAAACATTAGAATACGATATTGCGAGCAACAGAATTAATAGTGATAGGCGTTGTTTTAAATTAGATTTCACAAACCTCGATAAAAACTTGATATCGTCCAGAATTCCAATTATATATCAAAATCTCGGTCTCGTTCTGTTTTGTAATACTTTCTGTGTTGTAGTGGCGTATTTCTTCACTGTGTATATCAAGGGGGAAAGAGTATCGAACATGTGCTATATCACGTGATTCATATCACCAGAGAAAAGTGTGCATCTATTGGTTGTTTCCACGAGCCCTTTAAACCAATGGTACATATGTTATTACATAAACAAAGTCGTCAGCCGTCAATAAACTAGTCGCTCCAAATCAACACTTTTGGCGTCGTAACTAAATTAAAATTATTTCTTAACGTAATACATCTCAAAAACTCTCTAATTGTAGCAAAGTTTAATTTAAGAAAGCAGGTGAGTGAAGTATTTGATATTAACTAAGTATATTAAATTGTTTCTTTGGCAGATGACTAATTGATTACCTGTCAGATCATGTCTGTAATTTTCACAAAGGACCTACTGTGTTCATTAACACTACTTTTGATGATAAAATAGTTTCCGTGTTCAAAGTAAAAGCTTTAATTTGATCTTATTGTAAATTTTGACTGATTACCGTATACTTCTAATTTTGAAATATTTTATACATTTTCAATTTTGACGTCATTTGTGTCAGAATTATGTAGTCAGAATGATGTATATGTTTGGCCATCGGTCTAACCAGGTTTCAGTAGTTACGGAAACCCGTGTGAATTAAATTTTTTTAATATTTTTGAGTGTATTTTGAAAATTTGAATGATATTAACATTTAGTGATATTAATAGCGATCTTAATGGATTATTTTTGTAAAATGACCACAATATAAATATCTTTAATTTCCTTTTTGATTACTCAAATTTTAGCAGAGTGAATTATGGTAGTACTTATGGGCTCATAACCGTAATTATGTGGTGGTATCTACAGTTTTGTATGGTTGATTTTACTTGGGTGTTTATTAAATGCCGTATCAAAAGTTATTAGGCATCTGCGCATGGGGAAGTAGAAATTACTTATTTACCGAAATCGCTCAGAGTGAATTATTTTACCTTTTCCTGACATTAATATTTGTCAATAATTTATATATATATAGATATTTACTTACACACACACACACACACACACATATATATATATATATATATATATACACATACACACACACAATGTGAGACAGCGTTTAGATGTATTGTGCTTGAAAATGTGATCAGCATTTTATGTACTATCCAAGATTCTCCAAATGTTTAAGTGTAATGTATTAAAGGTTAAAACATAAAGTTGTTACTTAGTTAATGTACTTGTTATTTCTTATGTATAATTTGCTACCAAACATGGAAGTATTGAATGTTTCTTTTAATGTTTTTCAGAATTGTTAAACTAAAGTCATTAATACACAACTAAATTTATTAACCATGTGGGGAAGTCTGAAAACAATTGTTGCTCAATACTGCAACTATGACCAAGAAGAAACTGAACCAAACACGACTGATGACATTGAAGGCTGGGTGTTTGTTGATAAAACAGGTACTTTTTTTGTTTTCCAATCAATTTTTTTTAATGAGTTTATCAAATTTTATTTTTCTAATATTAAGGTTCTTTACTATCAGGATTTTTTAATCATATACAGTCTATACCATACCATCTTTTTAATTGTTGTTAGAAGAGCAATCAATGTAATGAATAATAAACAAAAAATAAACAGACCATTGAATAAACTAAAACTAGCTCTGGGATTTGAAATCTCTTAAGCTGACTGAATCCTCATAAGAAGTCAGATTCCAATGAAACTTCCTTAATGTGTCTTAAACTAGAAATATCTCAATTTCATTCTAGAAATATTAGTATGATAATGATTATTTCTAACAAATATTGTTTGGAGGTATAAATAATAAAAGTACTATAAGGACCTTTTAGGGTGGATGCTGTTTAGTATTTCCAAATCCATATTTCTGCTGGAATTGACCAAAATATTCTCTATTTTATTTGTAATCACTGACTGTTGAAATTCATTATCAGTGTATATTTTCTCTGTAATACTTTATTTAAAAAGAAAAAAAAAAAAATCTGGCCAGGTAAACTAACCTATTCCATCATGTAAATGACTAGCAACTTAAAATATTTTTTTTTGTCTCTTCTATAAATTCATAGGATTACTGAACTGTTTCTCAACTCCTACTAGGCCTTTGTCTTATTTAAGAAAACAGTACTGATAAATACTAAAACTGTGTAATATCCAGCTGCTTTAGAAAACAACATAATCCTGTTCAACTTGTCATATTTGAAACTAAATTAACCATCTCAATTGACATGCCTGACTTTACCAGAGAACAGATCATTTTCTCTGGTAAAGTCACTTTTTTGATATCTTTCATCTTATGTTTTATCTGGATTTGAATCTTTAAGTTAAATCTTCGCATTTCTTCTAAGCTTATTTTCATGTTGCGTTATAAAGATATTTTATCTGAATAAAAGAGTAAATGCTAAAAGTTTTACTTATATGAATTTATTGCTATTTTATCAATATTGTATTTTATTTCCTTTCATATGATCTCTTGTTCTGATACCTAAACTGAAATTTTACAGGTAGGGAAATTGAAAAAGAATGTGTGGATGCTGAATTGTTTGACAGTCCAAGGAAACTTGCTGAACCTCGCTTAAATCCTCTACCTCTTCTTGATATTAGCAATACCAGTAGTGCACAAAGCTCTCCACAACTTAGTCCTACCAAGATTGAAGAAGGTTGGCTTGTAGCACCGCCACCATGTTTTACTCTAAAATGTCCTACTAGCTTAGAAATTTCTCCTTTAGAAGATCTCCTGATAGAGCATCCTAGTATGAGTGTATATGGACAGATCCCAAGTATATCTCTGCATGAAACTAAGATAGAAAACCAGAATCTGATATCTGCCCAGTCAAAAGTTGAAGCTGAATCCCGTGCAGTAGAAAATCATATTGATGTTATCTATAATTCTTCAGTCAAAAATGGTGCTAAATCTGAAGCTTCAAAGTACCCTTATGATCTTGCAGGTACGTGTTTAATTTATGTAAATTACGGGATAGTTAAAACTTCTATTTTCTGATGATATGGATTCTTCATCTGATTAGAAAATTATATGGTACTGAAAAAGAATAAATAAGTTACAATAATAATCTCAAAATAATTCTACGAATTGAATTTCAGCTTAGTTATTGCATGTCTAAGATTTATTCATTTTATCAGAAATTTTGCTAGCATTTTAACATGAATATGAATCTCAGAAATTCCTAAGACTTTTAAATCTTGTTTGACTCTGTAATATTTCTAATTTAAATTGATTTTACCGAGTAGTAAGAATTTGTTTTTTTCTACATGGATTTTATTGTTTTATACTCATGAATTGCTCTGTATTTAATGGCATACCCTATTGAAATTAAATCCTTGTGGAACTAGTACTTGCTATAAAATTCTGTCTGATTTTAAAAGCTGTGTCATATATTTCTGTGACATGAGTAAACATGACTCAAAGCTGCAGAGTAAAATTTTCTTAATTTAATTTTAAATATAATTATGTTATGCTGCATTTAAAAAGATTTATTTTTTGTGTGATATACCACCTGGTCTAATAGATATTAATTAATTTTGTTTTCCTCTATACAATGAAAATTAAATGTACTTCATGTCTTGCTAAGTATTAAGATTGTGAGGCAACCATCTTATTAATAACTTAATTTTTCTCATTCAAAAATTACTCATGTAGTACTAAAAGCTTGATTTTTTTTTTTCAGAAAATTAAACAAGATTTTCATTTTAGAGTTAATATAAATATTCTCTCAAATTCTGATGAAAATTTTCATCTAAAACCTCATCTGAGGGCCCTTTTGTAATTTTGAGCACCTGACTGTTTGTAGCAATTTTGAGACATTTATTTTATATCCGTGTTATGCTAAGTCTTAATAGTTTTCTTTGGGGACTTGACATAGTTATAGATAGATCCCTTATTCTCAAAAAATGAGTGTTGTGTGTTTGGTTTATCCAAAACTGATAAATATTGGTAAGTCAGAGGCTATTTGAGAATATGACTATCTTTTTAATTTTTGCTTACTTTTAGTCATCTTTCTTGCCTTTAGAGTTAAAATCTATTATTTTCATGACACATTTACATGAAATTGTTAATCTAGATTAAATGTAAATTGTAATTGTCTCTTTTTATATTATTACATTTGATAAGCTAAAGGAAATTTTTTAATAAAAGTTTGTTTCTTTTAACTAGGCATAGTAAATCAAGTTGAAAATATGAAACCTTCCCAGCAGGCTAAATGGGAAAGTGATCAGTACAAGTTGTGTCCATCATATATGACTCGCCAAAACAGAGTACATCGCTATCAGTCAAGAAAACATCATAACCAAAAAAAGAAAAGTCTTGCCAAACCTTTTGCTGAAAAGGGACGTCATAGCTTTTGATCATCACATTCAATTTTATTTGCTATTAATTACTTTTTAAAAGTATTTGGTATAAGAGTTAAATATCTGTCGTGTGCTTCTCTTTTTTAATGAGAACATATGTTTTATCAAGGACATTCTTGCAATATATCGGTGTGAATGAGTTGTAATGCAAGTGTAACAATTTTTTTTTTTCAGATGTCTAACATTTTGGTACATGAGAAGAATGTTAGATAAAGAAAATGAGATGATTTAATTATCAACTTTATAGTTATCTTTTGGTTACCTGCTTCTTATTTATGCAGGTATTGAATATGTACTGATCTATACATATATCTCTTATGTTCGCTATGATTTTTGCATCCTTTCTGTTAAAGGGTCCAGCAATTGAAGAAATATAATTATTAAATGTTTTATGAAACTATTGAAGCCGGGTTTTGTTTTGTTTTTTTGCATATTTTTTTATAATACATTTTCAATAGTTTCAATTTTCAGCAATTATAATTTAGTATGTGGGTATATTTAGTCAAATTTTCTTAGAGATATCGAATTTAAACAGTTAATTTTAATTTCATCAGCAGCAGGATTCATAATTTCAGCTTCCATGTAATCAATTTTTTGTTTTATGATTATGTGGGTTGACAAAACATTTTATTTCTTTTTAAAAATAATCAAAAACTGTATTGTTAATACTTAAGAGCTAATTTCTCATACAAGAAGTTTGGTTTATTCCCGTGCTGTGATGTAAATTAACTATAGCATAAGAAATAGTATTTAAGTGCAAAGTATTGACTGCCATATAATAAATCTATATTTGGTATTTTCATCTTATAAAGTCTGAAAATGTAGCTTTTGAAACACAATTTTTTTCATACAATCCAAAAAGTATATCTGATAGTTATATTTTGTAGCTAAGTTCTATTACTTAAATATATATATAGATAAAACTGTGCTTGCTGATTTGAAATTAAATTCTATTGGATACATTTTTTTCTGTTTTTCAAATATGTGAATTATACCTATTTAGTGAAATGCCAAAAGGAATAAGAATGGTTTATTTATAAATTGATACTAAATAGCATTTTTCATCCATAAATGAAATGTAAAAGATTTACTGTTATATTGCTTTCAACTGTTTGATATCATCACCTTTAATTTTATTATTATTTATTTTGATGGAAGAAATTTCTAGTAAAGTAAATGACCAATCCAGTAAATTGGTTAAATCAAATGTGAAATTATCCTTATTATAAAGAAGCACAGGTGATATAATTTAAATTATGATATTCATTCTATGGAACTCTTTTGTATTATCTTATCACTTATAAGGCATTTATTGATGTTAATTAGAATCATCGTCTAGAACTATTTATTTTATTAAGATGTCTCTTGTACAAAAATTCAGAAGAATTTTATTAATTTCCCTGAAGTGTGATTTTAATCGGACACATTTTTTGCTTCCATTATTTATTACTTTTTTAATAGTGAGATAGGTATATTTAAATGTAAATAATTTATAAATTATTTATTTGTCTTTGTTGATTTCAGTTTTTCTGTAATCTTTTTAATAGTTATGAATGCAATATGATGGAATATGTTGTGTGTAGTGAGTGCAGATTTTTTGTTTTACTTGTGGCATTTATTGTTTTTAATGAAAGTTCTAAAAAAAAAAAGCCAATATTTTAACCTGTAAAAATATTTTCATGAATATATGTATGTGTAAAATATTGTGATATATATTTTCTTTTCCCCAAACTTTTTTTATGCAGGTTTTGTCCTTATATTTGACTATGTATTTATAGTCATGTTTGTTGTGATAGTATAATAGTATTGTTACATTTTTCTGATTTTATTATTCATTGTATTCAATATAGTTTCATGAACTCAATTGTGTGGCATTACTGTATTTAAATATTCTTTCATAAAATGTAAGTTATCGTATGAAAACATTGTATATGTTTAACCTAGTGTGCTGTTTGTGTGTAGAAATTTGTGTAATTGTATATAATGTTCTTCCTTAAATATTTTTAAGGAGTGATGCTAGTATATTTTCCAGCAATTTTCATGTACATAACAAAGTGCCTTTTGAAGAAAGTTCTTTTTCTTAATTTTTTTCTGCTTAGCATTTTGAACATTTGTATTTTTATGAAGTCATGTACAGATGTATAGGTCTCCAACATGTTAGACACATTCCATAGTCTGTTAAAGCATATTTATCTGATGTTGCATTTCAAATTGCTTCCCATAAAAATTGTCATTTTACTTGGTTTTAACATTTGTATAAAAACTACATTTCATTATGTGGTTGATTTCCATAATTTATTAAAGAAATAAAAGTATTGAATACATAAAATACATTTTCTTTCTTTAATATTCAAACAACAGTATCATCGCAACTCCTGCATAGTTTCCATGAATTTTGAAATCCTATTACAGTCTGCATGTCCAGTCCAATGACCATCATGTTTAAAGTATGACCCAACTATAACTCCATCTGCAGCTGCATAATCTTTTATATTGCTTATTGTCATACCTGATCCAATTAAAACTGGGAGTTTTGTTGTTTTTTGGACATCTAAAAATAAAACGGATGGAAAACATTTTAAAATATAAAATTTTTGTCACATAATTATCAGTTTGATATCATATTTATACTGAATAGGTAATTATGTAAAAGAAACAATAGAAATAAATATTTCTAATAAATATTTTTACCTTGAACCTCTTATGCCACAAATATCCCTCAAACCTCACACACATTACTTCCTATAATCATCGCTGTTTCTCAAAAGGAGAATTTTGAACCCACATTCAAGAAGCCTGTATCTTAACTAGGAACAGAACAAACTTTAAAAAAAAAACTGTGCATGGCAAACATTTGTCTAGGTTCAGAAATCATTGTTATGATGATGAAATTTCTTCAGATGTACAAACTAGAAGTCGGGAAGAAAAAAATTAAAAGTTTTCAAATGTCTATTATTTCATAAATAGCATTCACCATATAACATATAGATTATACCAGTGGGCTTACATTCAAGTCCACTGATATATTCTATACATAAATGCTATATATCTGAATCCCAGACAATGTAACATATGACAAACCAAAGCTAAATGCCAATGGTTAGTAAATATTGATGTTTTCATTGTAAAAAAAACATTGCATGCAGATTCCACTTCTGCAAGTTCCCTCCTGTAATCTGAAAATAACATCAAAGGGAACTGAAGATACTGGATAGTCATAATATTAAATCATAAGAGTACCACATTACCCTACTGAACAAAATTTTTCAAAGACTTAACTTACATCTAAGAATTTCTTAAAAACAGTAATTTATTCTTATTAAGGAAGAAATACTACTCATTCCTTTATTAATTGTATTTTTAAAAAGTTGCCCATATTTTCAAATTTAAAGTATTCTGTAATTAAGTTGGTGTAGGGAAATTTAAATTTAAAATAAAATTTGCAAATTTTAGAAATATTTTGAACTGCTTTAAGAACTGGATATAGCAGTTTTGAGGTTATTTCTAAAATAAAAGTTCTTGTCTCCAGACTGAAAGCTCAGTCTTGGAGATCAAGAAGGGTTTCCTAGCTAATCTGACAGCATATGACATAAATCTGAGATTCAGCCAAAGAATTTTAAATTAATAATAATTCAGTTCTAAACCACAATTTGAAATTATTAATGTGTCAATCTTCCTTAAGTTCATATATCACATGATATAACAGAACTTCAATCTCAAGGTTAGGCAATGGAATATTATCCTCTCTGTACTTTTCTGATAACAGATTAACAAATACATTGTTCTGAATCCTGATGACGAGTGTTTAATGTTTTAATTTTTCCACTTAATTTTTTACAGGGTATTACATTTTTTATGTCTATTACTATAAAATTAAAAAATGTTAATTTTATTATTATTATTATTATTATTATTTTAAAAACAAATGCATGTATTCAAAGAACTATTTCTAAATGCACAAAACAAATTTAAAAATGTACAGTAGCTAAGCTGTGATTAGAAAAATATGAGGAAAAATCAACATAGCTTAACATTAATGTACTGCCTTAAACTGTTAAAACAAATGATATCACAGTACAGAACAAAGTTAAACTCATAAAAATAAAAATTCACCCCCCCAAAAAAACAGTTATTAATCTTCAGTTATAGGGAAAAAGTGAAATAGATTACATAAGAAATTACCATTTAGATCTGAAGCAGCTGGTGGATCTCCAGTTTCCATTCCAGTTAAAATGACTGCATCACTTAAAAAGAATTCAGCTGCTTTTGCCATTTGAGAAACACTGATGTCTGATGTTATTGCATGAGAACTAGAAGGAAAGAAAATGTGACTTAGTAAAGCTACTTTCATTAAAAATGTGCATACTTCTAACTGACTTTAAGGGTAAGAAATTACATGTATAGGTAGTTCCTGATTCATGATGCTTTGACTTGCAATGGGGTAGTAGTAATTTCCATTCAGAAGAAACCACATTAGGACAACGAGATGACACCAGGCATGAGGAAAAGATTCTTGCTGGGCCTTTAATATTAGTTAAGAATGATATTTGAATCAATGCACCATTGCCCTCTATTAGCTATTCTCATCAGGAAAAAAAAAGAAACTGATGACATTTTTTTTTTTTTTTTGTTAAAGGCAATAGTTGATGGATACATACCCACCAACTAATAGCTCAAAGCCTCAAGTATTCTTCACATGCTGAAGGTTTTCAATCAGACATACATCGCACACTCCTTTCAACAACGTCATATCTCAAAAATCAGCGATTTTTAGTTATGCATGTTTTCAAAATGCCCTGAAAGAGTAGTATATCCCTGCAAGATCATTATATCTCACCCCTCAATATTTAGTCACTAGAGAGCAGAATTAATATTTATTATTAATTCATTTTAATCTACTTTCAAACTTGAAAATCACATTTTTTGAAATATGACGTTGTTGAAAGGAATGAATGATATGTTAATTCATTAAAAAAATTATTTTTCATTGTTTGAATAGTATTTAATAAATACAAGAGAACCTGATGACCTCAATCAATAATTTGTTGTTCACTTTTGTTGATGCTTTTTCCTCAATGCTTTAATCACCTGTAGGATAGTGTAAATGTCCTGAACAAATTTACAGTAAGGCCACCAGGGATGTAGGCAGAGAAAAAGGTTATCCTCTCAAAAATTTGGGTCCTTCAATTAGTATTGCAAATGTATTAACCAAAAATACAGACCTCTGAAAACCTTTTCTGGCTATTTCATAGGCAATGACACAGTAATCCATATGTTACATGCATTAAAACCAGTTTATGAATACCATGTTTCAAAATAAAATGAGTTTATCAGGTCAATATTTTTTTAAAGTCGGGGACTACCAGCATACATACGTATGTTTCATGTACTAATATGCTCAAAATAAAATGCATCTTTTTACTATAATAAATTTGAAGCACAAGTTAACAATATAACTAATATACAACTTTAAACTATTTATCAAGAATTTAAACATTAAAAATACCACAGTCAGGTATGAATACATAAACAAGAATAATTAAACTTTTCTTGTCAATTATTTTTATGATCAGAATTCAATCCCACATACACACATATACACTCGGTGGCACACCCAGGATTTTTTCTTGGGGGGGGGGGGGGCAAGATGAATGGATAAAAATATTTATAATGCATGGGGGGGGGGGCCTAGATGAACGAATAAAAATATTTATAATGCAAAATCTATATTTCTACTTCTTTGGGGGGGGGGGCAGGGCCCCCTGGGTGCGTCACTGTATACACTACCCTACAATAATGGACTGGACAGAAAGATGTGATGGTATAAGGAAAAGAATAAATGCTTTAATATAGGGATGGTCCCTTACGTGCTGCAATTACACTAGCAACCCTTCTGGGCATACTTTCAACAAGGTTTTGATACACAGCTATGGGTATTTGTGTCCATTCCTGCTGCAAGAATGTCGCCAGCTCAGCTGTAGATTTCGGACGTCCATAAGCGTCGCTCTAACTTGTCCAACAAATGTTCTATGGGGTTTAGGTTGGGAATCTGAGCAGGTCAGGGAAGACATTTTACATCCATATCTTGATACCACTGCTTGACAGAGGCTGCAACATGACATGGAGCACTGTCATTCTGGAAGTAACATTTGTCCATTCCATAAAATTGCCAGAGCGTAGGAAGAACCTGATTGTCCAAAATGTTCATGTAGGTGTTGGCATTCAATTTACTAGGAACAACATGCAAAGGTCTCAGGCCATACCACCTAAAACACCCCCAAACAAGTATACCACCACCATCAAACTTGAGAGTTAGAATGATGTAACAGACCTTCACCTGGCATTTGCCAAACCCAAGCATGTCCATCTGCTGGAAGAGTGTGTAGCATGACTTGTTGCTCCATAAAAGGATGACTCTTAACAGTTAGTCAGAATTAAACAAAGTAAAATCCCATTGCAATATTTTTTAGAACAGGGAATACTCAAAAATATATTCTATGAGAAGAAATTGTGAGATATTAACAGGACATTGTAACTTCTAGGATGCAAGACTTAACAATATGATGAAAAAGTATTAAAATTCTAAAAACAAAATTAAGTTTAAAAAAGGATAAAAAGTTCTGTTAAATGTACAACCATAAATACATGTATATTTACATGTATCTAATATACTTATAATGATAGGACCATTATGTATATTAAAAATATAGTTTTCAATGATCTTGATTTAAATGTTTTTATGACACAAAGTGTAACTGATGTACTGAATTAAGTTGTCATACATATATATATATATATATATATCTTTTCAATGGGGAAATTTGATTCGAGATACGAGTATTTCGAGTTACGAGCTAAGTCATGGAATGAATTAAACACGTAAGTCGAGGTACCACTGTATATATGAAGTTTAACTTATTAATATGCCAAGAAGAAAACAATAAATAATGTAAAATAAGAAATTTCACAAAACAAAGAATTTACATTAGAATTTAAGATGCCTATATTTGTGAAATATATTTTCAAGCAAAAAGGGAAGGTGAAGTCACATTCGGTAGATTTCATAATATGCACACAAGTCTAGAAGAAATTACTATAAGAGCTTTGCATATAATAATCTGCTCTAACAAATATTGATATAACTTACTGACTTTCAAGAGCACAAATTTACAAATTATTAGATAACCTATATATTTTAAAATGTACAAAAATCGTGTTTAATTATCAGAAATTCCTATATTAATAATCACTATCAACTCATTTAATTCAACATTAGCATTTAAACTATTATGGTATGAAATGAAAGTAATGCTTTTATAAAATAAGAATCATTCCATTTAAACACAATCACTACAATATTCACATCTCATGCAAATTTCAACACTCACTCACCATATTGGTTGTTCACATATCTTTTGCCTCTCTGTAGTCATAAATAATAAGCATTTTCTGCATAAGAAAGAAATAAAAGCTCTTGTGAAAAGAAAAATGATATGAAGCACAATGAGAGATAAACAAAATTTTGGTAGGTCAAAAGTATTATTCAGGTTTTTGGTTAAGGAACAAATTACACATTCATACAAAAACAACTAAACAATCTAAAATATTCAATGTTATCAATTTCTAAATGCCCGTTAATTTCATAAAATGATGCTGATTCATGACATAAGAAACAAAATATTTTTAATTCAAAACAAATAATTTCAAGTTAACTTTGCCCCTTCTTATAATTTGAGTCAAATAAGAAAACCTTGTGATTTCTCTAATATTAGAGTTGCTACACACTTTCATGGAATGATTAATCAGACATATTTAAGTGACATAAATAATTTCATTATGAACCAAAAATCTGATAATTTAGTTGAGATAGGTTTCCTTATAGAGATAAACATCAAACTAAATTAGTGTTGCAAAGAATTAGGATTAATCAAATTTAAAAGTTGCTAAATTTTATGGTCATAAACTATAATTCCAAAATCAAAGCTCATAGTTTTATTTTCTTATTTGAACACAAATAATCAATTATTGTGAAATTTAAAGATAGCAAGGATCTTTTATAAAACTCTGTTATTATTATGTATTAAGGGGGAAAATAACATTAATTGAGATGACAGGATATTAACCTTTAGCTTTCGGGGGCCCAGTTTTCCGATTCCCTCTTTAGAACTGGAAATTTCATACCCCCTTAGTAAGAATGGCCATTAAGGGTTTTTATTTATATATATATATATATATGTGTGTGTGTGTGTGTGCTAATATTACTAACTACCTATAAGCGTAAAAATTCCCGTAAACAAACAAATCCATTGAATTCTACAAGCAATTTTTTAGTATCAAAACATTTTTATACACAATCTAAGGTGTGCAAAAGCGAATGTTTTCGTCGATGTTCAGGCACTTCTGTCCCCGTCGAAAGGTTGTTATCCGTTACAAATACAGATATTACTCGACTTAGACCGAGATAGGGACTGAGATATTGGTCGTAAATCGAGTTTCAAACAATATTTTTTTGTAATAGGCACATACATGTATGTTTTACTTTCATACGTAATTTAAAATACATTGTATTAAAAGGCATAAATTATTCTTCATCATCACTACTTATTGTGGCCAGTGGGGCGAAGCTGCCATCCGTGGGATTACGACTGAACGCCTCTAAGTCGGAATCCCGTCTAGTCAATGCAATGATACCGTTCGCTCCATGTGCATCGTTGGGCGGGGCATACATCCTCCCGGACCGGGAGGACTACCCCGTTGACGAGGCCTCTACGAAGCAGAGCATCCAGGAGCTGCGTAGACCTGTGCGGTTCTCACTCTGTGTTGCCTAATCGCCCAGTCTGAACTTAATCTCTGTCCTGATAACCCCTCTTTCTTTACTTTGGTGTAAACACTTTGCCTTCCCACATACTAACTTCCTCCGCCAATTCTGGCAACCTCTCTGACCTAATTCTATTTTTCGCGCTTTTACGAGGAGACACTGGACTGACTCGAAGCGAATAAGATGTGTTGCTTTACTGTTTAATAAATTAGTTTGTTCCTGAAGCTGACTATTATTGTCTGGCCACGATGTATGCTCCTATTTCATGAGATGTCCATTCCGGACATTTCATATATATGTATATATACAATATATTGTATATATATATATACATATATATATATATATACATATACATATATACATATACATATATACATATACATATATACATATACATATATACATATATATAACACACACACACACATATATATATATATATATATATATATATATAAGAAAAAGATGAAAGAGAATACCAGTAATAGCACTAAAGCTACTTGCAGCCAGGAACAAATAACATGAAAAGTAAAGTAAAGTAAAGTAAAGTAATATATATATATATATATATATATATATATATATATATATATATATATATATATATACATATATATATATATACTAGCTGACCCGGCAATGCTTCACTATTGCTAGATTTGAGTATATATATATGTAGATTAAATGAACCTAATTGAAAGTTTGATATCAATTATTGTATTTAGTTGAAAGTAGATATTTACATACACATTATAATTTTTATGTTTCAGATTATATAAATTAGGATTTCTCTTTTATTAAATTTTAAGTTTGTTCCAATGCTCTTGGATATGCAATGTTTTTGGTGATTCCATTTGGCATATATACAAACGAATCCCTTGGTTTTCCTACATGGGAGCATGCAACGTTGTCCATCAGGAAAACATGGATTCTTCAAATTCAATTCACACACTTGCAATGCCCACCTTGTGATTTGTTTATCGTTATTCCAAAAGCCATTTTAATTGAAAATTGCAATCATTTGAATTGGAATTGCATATCTGTTGGTATCATTGATATATGTGGTATTAGCACATCCTCTCCTTTGAATTTGCCACTTAAAATTCTTGCTTTAATTACATTGTTTAATAATCTCTTGACTGCCAATCTGGTACTATTGCAAAGACGGGGGGGGGGGGGTCAATGTTTCTAAGAAGAATGATAGGACCACAAACCTCAGATTAACGTTGTGTGGTAGCAATCCAGATAAATCAAGTGAATTTAAGAATTCAGTTGGATAATTTACTACAGTGGCACACCCATGATTTAATCTTGGGGGATGTTGGGGGGGGGGGGGGGGGGGGCGAGTTGAAAGGATAAAAATATTTATAATGCAAATTCAATATTCATAATGCAATTACTATTTCTTTGAGAGGGCAGGTTCCCTTGGCCTACCCCCTGGGTGTACCACTGATTTACTGCTTCATCTTAATCTATAACAGTATATATATTGATTTGTGAGTAGCTGTTTCAACTAGTAATATACAGAGCTTACAGACAGCACATCTTCTTACATGGAAGTGTCAGAAAACACTCTCCCTCCTTCAAGACTTGGGGTTCCTGACATTACCCCTCGCCTTCCTCACAGGAATGTTGAACATCTACATGAGAGGGGTGGCTATCAGGGGTTGTTAAGTGCTGCCATCCATATGTTTTGTTTGAAAGTAGAAGGTTCATTGATAATATCTGAACAGACAGTGAACGAAAAATATTTTTAACGTTCTTTCTACTGGTCAGATCGAGGATTTCAATAGCTATAAACCTTCTCGGGACAACACGGACTATTTTGCAAAAACCGCTAGTAAATAGGTTCAGTAGTTTTTTAGTCTGTAGAGGACACACATACAAACATTGCCTTTTATATATATATATATATATATATATATATATATATATATATATACATTCTTGGACCCATATTCTTGGGATACATGCTATCCCACCCCGTAAGGAAAAGGTTAAAAATCAAACTTTTAAATTTAAATCTAAAATATCAGTGATTTTTAAAAAAATGCAATTAGGTATGAAAATCTATCGATAAAATGTTAAATTGTAAATAACAGCTAAAATTTTTTTCACTCAGCAACAAATTTCTGATCCAAGTTATCTAGCAATCGCCTTCTAATGACTAGGGGAAGTCATGCATTAAAATGCAATGAACAAACAATATTTTCTCAAACTCTCCAAAGGTATTCAAATACATTTCCCATTCTAAGTTAAATGCATCACATGATATATCACATATTCACAATATTGTAAGCCATAAATATTATTTGTTTGATAGTGAATTATCTACAGACATTAAATTTTGTATAGTTTTCTACAGACATTAAATTTAGATTAAATTTTACTACAGACATTAAATTTAGTATAATTTCCCCACTCAGGGAGAATTTCTATACATATTTCTCAAAAAAAAAAAAATATAAATAAATAAATAATGAAAATAAATTTTCAGAAAATATTCCAGAATCTACATTGTAAAACTAATTCACCTTAAGTCCCATAAAAATTAAAAATACTACGCTAGATCATAAATTCTATCATCAGACAATTCCACACCAGAAGTTCTATTCATGTCTGATCATAAATAGAAAGTAGCATAAGCTAAAGAAAATTCATACATGAATGAACATTATCATAAACTAGATTTTTTACAGATAGAGAGAGCCAATTACAGAAAGAATATACAATTTTGCAGTATGGTTATAAGTAATAAAATATCAAATTTGACTTCATAAAAAATACTATAAATTAGGAGTGCATTCTGTTATCTAAAAAGGATTACATTGCATGATTTAAAAAGATTTTTGTGAAGGTTTTATTACCTCCTGGGAAAAATTAGGCAAAGTTTGCACATTTCTTTCAAGAAATAATTTGAATTCTGTACAATGGTTTATTTTTTTCTGTTTTGCATAAAACATTTTTAAAAAATGCAATAAATCATTCCTTTATAATAATAAGATGTATGTAATTTTAAAATTTATTCCTAAAATTAATTTTTGTTCAAAATGGCAATTCCTTTTTTCACATGATCAGTCAATGTCAATACCCAAAAAGTGGTTATTTATAAGTCAAATACTGTTAACAAATTAAAAGAAAAAGAAAATGATGCATTCCAACTAACATGCATCTAACGCTCATCACATCATATAGAACAAAGACATGCTAAGTTCACTCTGTTTCGGAATATCCTGTCCTCCTTCTAATTTTCATTTCTGATATTTTGCATTTGGTATTTATTTTTCCTTTATCATGTATATCAGGGTGCTAAAATTATTTTAAAAGCTAAATCCTAATAACTGCACCCAAAATTGTAAAGGTGACTGCCTACATAATTCTGAGAAAAAACACATTTAAAGTTGTTTGTCCCTTCAATTTTGTAGCAGACGATGTTTTTTAAAATAGCTATAACTCTGCTTCAAATTGATGTAGAATGAAAATCAAAACTGATTTGAAAAGAGAAAAGATTGAATTACACGATTCTTGCAAAAAATGAAATTGACCAAAATAGTCAAAAAATGACATTTTCAACGTAGGCAGTCGCCAACAATCACTGCATTATCTGGGCTCACACTAATGCAAAACAAGAAGAGATGCAGTCATCACATCATTGTTAATACTGCACTGTGGACTTCCTAACAAATAATAAACAAAGTAAATTGCACATGGAAGATAAAATAATGACCATTGTCATGTCATTCAAAATTTCAAAAATTCAATCATTCAGAAATTTTATATAAAATCTAATCTTGTAATTCTATATTCATTAAGAATATGTTATTGTACTTTCATCTAGAAATTTTGATTTAAATCTATTTCCTTTAAACATCAATCATACACATAACCAACAATGGAATCGAAAATATACGCAAGACAGAGGGTATTCTGCTACTGCCGTGTCAGCTGATATTATACTGACAGTACAATATTAATTACAACATGATACCATATTACTTTAAAGGATTAAGATTCTTAAAATATGTATGCAACAATGAAGTTTTATTAAGTAAAAATTTATCTTAAGACATCATGAAGCCTGTTTTGAATAGAAATGGAAATAAATGAATTTTTTATAATTTTTTTTCTACATAGTTTAGGTTAATTTTGCCAACTACTGATTTCAAACTCACCAAAAGATTAAATGATAAAATACTCTGAAATGCAGAAATGGGTTAAATTAACCTACCTGTTATAAAATATCTGATAGCAAAGTTTTAAACACAAAAATAAATAATTTACTGGTGCAAAATACTTTCTCATAACAATAACTCATTCACAAATATTTTTTTCTTATTGAAAACATAACATAAAAGAAAATTACCAATGTTTCTTTTTTATATCTGTAAAATATAAAATATCTTTTGCACCAATGTTTTTAGAATACCGTAACAATGGTCCAGCACATGCATTCATTAGTCCCTCATCTGCAACATGGGAAAACACAAAACTTTCTACTCGTACAAACTGCAAGCCTAAATAGAATTAAAAACAATTCATTAAAATTTCACATGCAGTTAAACTTATTGCGATATATACATACAGCTCAGAGCTAAAACCCAATTACGCTAAAAGATATTTGTACACAGAAGTCCAGAATGAATGTGGTTTCTTTTATGGTAAAATCATAGACAAAAGAAGCACATATTAAAAAATTTAGAAAAATAAACAAAAAATAATATTTATAAAGGAATATTTTGAAAATAATTTCCCACATGTTACTTTGCCAAAAATATGATGCCGCCAGTCAAGGATATTCTAAGGGGTTGATTAAAAAAAATAAATAAATAAAAAAATAAATATATATAAAAAATTTTAAAAATAAAATACAAGTAAAAAGAAATACACTGCATTCATGTCAACTGCAACAAGAAATCCACAGAAAGTCTAATTAACACAGTTATACCTACCACATAACTCATATTATTTGACACCTACTTGATATTTTACAGCCAGAAATTTTATGGTTCAAAACATCACAATTAAGAACAAAACTACAGTCAACAAAGAGATACAGACTTAATGAACACAATAAAAAATTCCATTAACTTGTAACCAATGCAACATGTACAATATTTACACATATTGCACATAAAAATAATTTCAGTTAATTTAAGAGACTTAAATTTCACCTTTATAATTCTCTTTTGCTAACATATAAATATTTATGAATACTGTATAAGGGCTTAACAAAAAATAAATAAATAAAATAAAAATTAAAAAAAAATAAAAAATTCCATTCAGAAAATTGAGATAAAAAAAATTCAGGTAGACTCTTCTAATGAAACTACCGTGGGTTATTAATGTAGAATTATTTACCTTTGCTTAATTGCGTAATTTGAAATTAACAATTCGCACGAAGAGGGAATCTTAATCTTTAAAATGGTACCTCATTTAACGATTTTGATTAAGTATGAAGGAAGAAGATGGGATAAAACAAAAAAACACCTTCTAGAAATAATATTCTGCCACTTGATTTATTACTCGCAATGATGGTTTTAACGTCTGAAATTTTGCTTTACTGTGGATCATTGTGGAGGAATGTAATCCTACGTTAAAAACTGGAAAAGCTATTTTTATTGAACTCAACAATAATTACAGACAAAAACAATTTGTTACAAAACTTTAAAGAATCCAAGGATATGTTTCTTTTTCAAAATAATGTTGAAAAACAAGAAATACATATGAATTTACTAGAATACATTTTCAATTATCAGTATCTTCAAATAAAACCTGAGCTTAGTTCCGATATTTCAACCATAAATCAAAAATCTGTTCAATACTTTTTTAATTGAATTATTAGTTGTATACATCTGATAATTACTACATTACATTATTGTTATTTATGATAATCAAGGAGAGTTAAACTTTCATTTACCCTACCCTCCAATTCTCTTTCTGAACAGTTTTTAGATTACATTACTGGCAAAATTCTTTAAGAAATTGCATGGAAATGCAAATTAAAAATAAAAATATGTATATAAAATAAAATTTTAAATTTATCACATATGTTTGAAAATTTTTACTATTACAAACTTAATAAAAGTAAGATTTATGTACGTTTCTATAGGAATGTAAACAAATCTCTTCCACTCACTAAAAGCTACATTTTGGTCCAAGAATTTTAGAACACCAGATCTTTTTTTATCAAAATCTTTCAACTCAGCAATAAAAGATATTTAAAGGAAAAGGGTTTCAAGATTAATTTTTAAGCTTTCAGGACTATCCCTTTATAAATGTGAGAAAAGTAGGCCTATTCAGAGCTCAATTAAGTCTCTGGGGGAAGAATCCTCATCAAGAAGACATTTAAGGATTTTTTTCATTTTGAGTGGTGGAAAGTGACAAAATAACACATAAACAGTATTTTGTCACTAACTCTGGTTGGTTGTGAGTGCTACGGTCATTTTTTGCTACAGAACAGTTAATTAGACCGGGCCCTACTGCTTAAAGCCGATTCTGAATGGCTACAAACATCCATGCCAATAGTGGGACTCAAACCTACAGACTCTGGTACGGTATGCCAGTGTCCTAGCCATTTAGCTATCCCCTGGCCCACCAACCCAGGACACAAACTAACTAAGGAGATAGGATATCACGAATCCTCCTTAACTTTCAGTTTAGCTTCTTTCTATTTCTAGCTATATTAAACATCTTTTCAAATTTTATCTACTCTAAAAGGACCCCCCACCCTAAAGAGACTGTCATAATGTTAATAATTTTTTCCAAATGTCTTTAAACTTTCCTATCATAAAGAATTATCCAGTTTTAATAATTAATTTAGTTCATAGTGATCTTTAAAACATAAAGTAATTACTTTTTTAACACTTCTCTTTCTTCAGTGATTTTTCATTGCTTATAAATCATCTTGCAAGCTTGTTATCCTAAATTAATATAATGGACCTCTCATTGTTTCAAATAAAAGTACAGTTCTATGGAAAATTGGGCAATTCTGTGCTGCTTTGCATAAAGCAAAAAGTTTGACAGGAACTCAGATGATAATTGAAAGTCCACTATAATTATAAAAACCTCTACTAAGAAAAAACAATTAAGAGTAAAAGAATTATTACTTATTGACATTACTGGAGGAAAATCTGAAAAATACTTCTTATGTTAGTATCATTAAATTTTGTAACTGAATATTTTTATTTTTAATGAAACTAAATCTGATTTTAAAAAATTACAGTCACTTTGACATAAGCAGGATGAAAGAACCACTAAACTCAAATACCAAAGACCCTAATGGCTAGCATTTTTATAGCCTTAAGAGGATTAGCTACCCATTATCGTTAACCCAACTTGTAGTCAGGAGTCATGTACTATAACTCCAAGCCCTAACATTGACAACTGCCTACCCTAAAAATAATGCTTAATATCATTTTAGGGCTCAACTCTTCTGAGGTGCCCTTGAAAAAGTTGAAAGATAGAAAAAATAACATAAAAGAAATGAAAAAGTAACATGCTTAAGCTCAACACTTACAAAATATGATGCTTATGTGTACACATGTACCCAGTTCATGCACAAAAGACCACAGGTTTGGACTTTAAACATATGCCAATGCAGAACTTTGAAAGAGTACAAATTTAGATGCATATTTACTATTTGTACTTATAAAGAATAAAATGTAAATAAAATGCATTATAACCTGCTGCTAATGCTACAGCTGTTGCTGCAATGTTGTTTCCTGATAAAATCTGAACACCACATGGAATTTTTCCAACAGTTTTTTTCACTTCTGTACAAACTCTTGTCATACTTGCAGTTATTTCAGGGCCTATTTCTTCACCACCAATATATGGCACATCAAACATATTTTCTACAATCAGTCCATCCTAGAGTTAAACCAATAAAATATCTAAATATATTTATATTAGGAATCAAAACCATAATATCATACCAAGAAATAATACATTTATTTTCACACTAGTTAACATATTAACCTGAAAAGTATGGACATGCATTCTTAAAAGTCTGTGTTTTTATGTAAATGAAAAACAAAAATAATTTTCCCTTTTAATAAAAGAGATAATTGTTTATATATATATATATATATATATATATATATATACACTGGTTATCAAAAATTAAGGAAAAGTCACAAAAATAGCGATTACTCAAAAAGTTACACGTAGAATTTAATGAAACTTATACACATTATACAACACATAGGTGGGTATAAAATAGCATAAAAAGAAATCGCCAGACAATTATGGTGTTATAGAAAGTAGCATATGTATACAATGAACAAATCGGATGTGTCAGTTTGGTATAGGAAAAGTACCTTTAATATGGCGTATGATTCCCCCGAGAAGCAATATTGCACATACAGCGATGTGTGATGCTGTCAATTATGCAGACTATGAGTTTGGTAGGAAGTGAGAGCCATTGCTCTTGCAAAGCAGTTGAAGGTGTGGCTAGGGTCCTAGGAGAAGGATTGAGAGCAGCTATACGTCGTCCTAAAGCGTCCCAAACATGCTCGATAGGATTCAGGTCCGGTGATCGAGCTGGCCACTCCATGCACTGAATTGTTTCCTGCTCAAGATAAGCATCCACGATGCGAGCCCTGTGCGGTCTTGCATTATCATCCTGTAACATGAAAGCTTCACCTCTTGTCCCGGCATAAGGGCGCACATAAGCATCAAGGATGTCATCTCTATAGGTGTGAGCATTCACATTTCCACGGGGAAAGACATGGAGGTCTGTGCGTCCACACAAAGAGATACCACCCCAAACACGGACACTGCCTGATCCGTATGCATCTTTTTCACCAATGTGTAATGGATGAAAATGAGTTCCAGGTTCACTCCATATCAAAATACGCCTACTATTGCTTTGGAGGCTAAACCACAACTCATCCGTAAAGAGAACAGCCTTCCTTTGATCACGTGTCCAGTGGACATGTTGACGTGCCCACTGCAAATGGTCATGCCTATGGTGTGACATGAGCGGGACGCAAATGGCTGGTCACCTCGCAAAAAGACCACCTTCTTGAAGCCTTCTATGCACAGTTGACGTTGATACCAACCTTCCGGAGCTTGCAGTGACTGAGGATCTGACTTCAGATGGAGTTGCGGTTCTATTCCTCCGTGCACATAATGACAAATATCTGTCATCGGCACTTGTCATAGTGTATGGCCGTCCTTGGCTGAACCTCCTGAATGCCGAATCCGTGGTTAGAAATTGTTGCCAAAGTCTATGAACCACAGACGGACTCACATTTAGCTATCTAGCTACTTCTGTTTGACTTTGTCCTGCCTCTAGTCTCCCAATAGCTCACCATCGCAGTTCTTTGGTCAAATGATGCCTGGAGGTCATTGTTACAATTTGGCTATGCCAGATGTCTAATCTCAGCCTCACAGCAACAATTGCCACCTTGTTCTGAGACATGCACTTTTATGCTCCTCACAAATGACGTATTCCAACTGCAGTGCCACTATTTTGCATAATGTAGTATTGTTCAGCACCTTTTACTTAACATATTCAAATTTTAAACAGATTGGCCTAGTTTTGAACGTGTTATCCCTCTTTTTGTGATATTTCCTTAATTTTTGATAACTAGTGTATATATATATATATATATGTGTGTGTGTGTGTGTACAACTTCCCATTAAAAAGAAATACAGTTCAGTAGAACATTTAAAACATGATTTCTCAGTTCTTGAGAACAAATATCAGTTTATGATGTTTTGTATCTTGTATCAATTTAAAATAAATACTGTTATAATTTTAACATTCTGAATATCTTTTAAATATTCACAAAATCTATAACTGTATAATAACTTTTAACCATTAATAATATCTTCATGTTAAACTCATTACTTGTACAAGATCAATAAATACTTATAGTATAATAAAAACTAATTTCTTTGCATTTTAAAGGAAGAAAACTTTAATATTTCTATATTTTTAAGTTTTGGACTTTAGAAGGATTTACTTTCATTTAGAACTCATTTATAACTTTCAAAAAAAAAATAATAATAATAATTTAAAACTATCATCTGCAACCTTTAAAATAAATAAATAAATAAAAATAGAATTGTACAAAATTGCTAATTCTAAACTGGATATAATTTCTTAGTAAAGTATTTAAAAATGATTTTACATTCAAAGAGAAAAACTGTCACACTTGACAAGGCTATTTCTAAAATAGAAAGTATTCAAAGAGCTCTTACAACCACAGCAATTAATTTAATTATTTAATTCTCACATAAATAATTAGAAATAAAAACTCTTCCAAATGCAAAGAAGAGATAAAAAGATAAAATAAATATATACCACACCACATTTCCCATAAACCATAGCTTCTTTACATGCAAAATCCACAATTTGCTGAATAGAGAAATGGGACTGAGGTGAACCTGTAGAGAAAATTAAGAAATTCACAGATCACATGATGAAAGAGGAAATAAAGTTCAAAACTCTTTACACTAGTGAGAATTTTAAAATGAAGCATTTGAAGACAATATTGGTCAGGAAGTATTAATTGATTTCATATAGAACATCATCATCCAGATAAAAAAAAAGGGGGGGTATAAAAGAGGTGAAATGTAAATATAATCTTGTACAATTTTTTTCCTTGTGATATAAAAATTTGTGAAACCACTTATATAAAAGGATTTTCTTTTTTTGACGTACAAAAATCTTGCATGCAGTGTTATACACTTTAAGCATGCAATAAAATAACATAGACTAAAATGAAGATAATTGAAAAGTGATAGATTGCTCTGTATTGCTTGTTTGATCTTTACTAACACCGAAATATTTTTTCAAAAAGATTGAAAACACAAGTTCTTGTTTTCTTTTTGTTTCCAAAGCACTAACTTTTCAGAAAATTATAAATCAAAAATAGAAAAACATTATTTGAATTTTTTTACAAGTAATTTACGGTACTTTCCCACTATACTGACCCATTGCAAACCTCTTAGCACAGAAAAACCAATTAATTTTTCATTCCACTGACCTGTCGCTTATACAGACGGCTCTTTGCAAGATCGGGAATTAAGCTCTGGAATATCTACTTTTTAAAATGGTGCTGTCTAAAGTAAATACATTGTGGTGAAAATGAATAAATCTAATTTGAATAATACATTGTTAAATGAAAATAACTCTATTTACATTTTATCCTGGTACTACTATCTACACAGATTGCTGGAGAGGGTACAGAAAAAAAGATCTCGATGATGCAGGGTATATACATTTGACTGTTAATCATAAATACAAATTTGTAGATATCCAAACTAGTGTCCATACCCAAAACATTGAAAGGCTGGGGGTTCATGTAAATGGAGAAACAAACAACAATGGGGAATGAACAGATCACATTTAGATTCGTACCTCGCAGAGTTCATATGGAGGCACACTTTGAATGAAGATCCTTTTGAAGCAATGTTGAATGGAATTTTGAAATTTATGCTCCGAAAAATAGAAATGTAGTTATTGATACTTATAAATTAGGTATAAAAAAATATGTGATGTTATAAAAATTTGCGTATTATCTTGTATTCATTCAATATCTTCAATTTTTGACTTTGAAATGTTATAATTGGCGACTTCTCACATGACATTGGTGATGAATCGGTATAATGGGAAAGTACCTAATTTGTGATTAAATGCTCGTAAAATAGAGATTTACAAGTACAATTTAGCAGATAATGTATTTTTTATATATAAAAAAATAATGAAAAATTTAACCTTATGTTAAAGTACTAATAACATGGTAATGCAGACAAAGTAAAAAATAAATATATAATAAATTCCTTTTAATGAAGCACTTCAAATACTTGTCTTTTTTCAAAAAATCTTTTAACAGTTAGCTAACAAATCCTGTAAGATGTGTTCATTATATAGACTGATCGGTACAACTATATCCTGTGACTTATCATTTAGTTTAACATTTGCTAGCTGTCAGCAACAGAATAAGTCATCTTATATGAAATAAAAAATTGCAATTACTGTAAATGTCTATGCATTAAAGACTTCTTAGATAAGCTGACATTTATATTACTTACAATTTTTATTTTTATGCATGAACATAAGCATCCAATTTCTTGGTTATCATTAATATTTTTCTACAGATCTGACTACGATAATTAACAAGAATTTTTTTTTTTTTCCAGTTCAATAAATTTCAATAATCAGTCACCTGGCAATGCTTGAACATGAATCATACCAATCACAGCACACTTTACGGAATTGAAAATTTTACTGAACCGAGACATATTTCTACTTCGTATAACCTCGAGCTGAACTTCTCTGCAATCAATGTAAACTTCGTATAACTAAATCTGGACTTCAAAATTCTATAGATTAAATATACGCGCTAGTTTCTAATTAATAAGATTAAATTTGGAATAATTACATTAACAGTAATTAATTTATGAAGAATAAATTTTTTAAATTCTTTATAACTAATAAATAAATACTATTTTGCGGGCACACACGCTGATAAACTTCAGAGCAAATAGGAATTCGCATGACCCATGTTTATCAGATGCGCGCGGACGATCACGATTGTTGACGAACAGAAATTAAAGTTGTTAGGACGAAAGAAAACTGGAAAAGAGCGAAAGAAGTTGGAAAAGAACAGACTAAGCACTGGTGTCGTCATAGTATGACGTCATGACTCTAATGTAAGTCAAAGTCATGTTGTTGACAGACTACCTAGCGCAAGAGTCGGCAACACGATGCCCACGAAACAATTTTAGGGTGCCCGCAGTTCAAATTTCGAAATTTTTAGATATTTGAACAAGAAAAGCTCATACTTGTAATGACTAATTGTAGAACAAAATTAAAAATCGCAAAACCGAAAAATTAAAAAACTGAGCAGTCTGATCTCTCGACAACGTCGTTCTCCCCTTGCTTTTGTGATAAGTACGATAAATGCATTAAAAGATAAATTGTCGCTCTGGAAATCGCATATGGAGAAAGATAATTTATCACATTTCCCAAATTTAAAATTAGAAAATTATTGTGATGGAAATCTTACCACCTATTAGTTTGTCAAACATTTTGATTCCTTATTCGAAGAATTTAATACCAAGAATTTATGCTTGCGAATCTTTGCTTTCTAATATGAAATACTTAAAATCAAAGAACCGATCAAGCCCCACTAACACTTACTTGGACCAATGCCTGAGAACTGGGAATTCAACTTATGTGCCACATTACAACGAGTTGGCCGCAGATTTGCAATGTCAAATATTGCATTATCAATTTTAAGATTATTTTGCTTAAATTAAAATTTGAATTTATGCATTAAAAATTTATGTCGCATTAATATTTTCATGTTTAAATATCACCCCCCCCCCTTCCTCCTCTTTACCCAGTGGTTCCCGCCGAACTGCCGCATTTCTGAAATGTGCCCTCCAAGTTAAAAAGGTTGCCGACCCCTGACCTAGCGGGACCCCGCTTTACCTCCGACTGTCATCGTAGGAAAAGCTTGAGAGGCGCAGGCCCGTTACACACACGGCGGATTGTTCCGTCACGGAAAATTTACTGTCGCCGCCGTTTCAACAGTAGTCTACAGAAGTCAATTTGAGCTTACACATTAGTGCCGGTGCACACTTGCGGCAAAAGTACTCGGGACGCTGTGTTATTTTCAGTCCGATTAGAAGAAATGCAGAGCAACTGCTGTTGGGATTTACACGTGCCGCCGGCGTCTATCTGCCGCCGGCGCCACTCCCAAATCGCCGCAGGTTCCTGTGGAACGCGCGGCACATTCCTCCCGATAGCTGGTAGTACTCATTCGTCTACTGGGCAGTGCACATCTGCCGCAGCGTTTTATCTTCTATCGAGCTCGCGAAGTCTCTTTACACGATGTCTGATGAAAATGTGGATGTCGAACTTTTCATCGACGAAGTAAAATCTCTTCCGATAATTTCGGATGTTAGTCATGAGGACTATAAAGACCGAATAAAGAAACAGTCTGCTTGGGAAAATATTTAAGAAACCATTATTGAGAACTTTAGCCAAAAAAACGGAGAATGAAAAAAATGCAACCAGTAAGTATAATTTTTTAAAACTTTTATTAAAATAAGTACATTAGATAACAAAACTTTTAGATGATCAAGTATTTAAGTTTATTTTAAGTGGGTCGTCCGAAAATAATTAAAACACTTTTCACCATCTTCCCTGAGATCCATCAGCATACATTAAACGCTCCCTTCAAGTACCTCTCGCTGTTGTATGGATAGATCCACTGTTTCCTTTTTCTAATTCTATTTTCACGATTAACATGCTTGTAGACTAAGTAAGAAAAAACAACTTTTTTCTTCAATAATTCGTTGCGCGTACGATCCATCTCGGTTAGTGGCAAACGAGAGACTGCCGCTGACGCCTATCACCGCGAAAGTGTGTACTGGAACGGCGTTAAACGCAGATTGAAAATAACGCAGCGTCCCGAGTACTTTTGCTGCAAGTGTGCACCGGCACTTAGGCTGAAAAAACGATCGGTCAATTCGGCGTCGATGGTAGCTGTGCAGCTGTCGAGTGAAACTGGCGGCAACGGAAGATTTAACGTCAACATGAACTAGTGGACTATGTGACCTCATGCACGTTTACACACACAGCGGCTTTTCTACCGTCCTAGAGTTATTTGAGAGAGTGTAGTTTAACCTTTCGTATTGAAAGGTATATCAATAATAGCAAAAATTCGTGTCAACAATAATTCGTGAACATGAGTCAGATTATTTAATTTACCCTTCAGACTGATTGTTGGGAGATTATTACAAACTATTTCTCTCTATTCTATAAAAAAAGTAACTCCCGCTGCCGTTGACAAAAGCTTGTCACGCTATCTCCTCCGAAACGGCTGGGGGTATGGAGTCGAGAGCGATACCAATGGATGCAGAAAAATGGGGGGACCAAAGTAAAACATGTCTAATCTTCGACAGACTTTGAGTTTTTTTTTAAAATTTTATATTTTGTAGGAAAATATTGACTTTTTCATCTTCAGATTACGATAACTCACCAAAACATTATCGTAGAATTTTGATTTTTTTACAATCTAAGACTACATACATTTCTCTTTCAAACTAGACCTCATTTGTTTAAAAATATTTTAAAGCAGACTAATATTTTCATCATTGTCCCATATGTGGATGTAATATCGATGTTCCTCGAGTTTTTATCTTACAAAGAAAATATTTACATCATCTGGAAGCTGAAAGCTTTTTTGTTCATATAAACCTCATTTCAAGTCTCTATCTTAAAATTTCGATTTTAAATTGAATTTTAAAGCTGATAATTCAACAGTGATGAAAAGCCCTTCGCATAAGGGTGACAACAGTAAATGGATGGAAGCTGTTACATTGCCCGAGAATCACACCTATGTATCTCGCTATTAGCCCTAACAGAGGAGCGAGCGTAGCGAGCCTAGGGGCGAAGCCTCTAGTTATGTAAAACCTAAATTATGTAAAAACTAATTATGTAAAAACTTGTTTTATGAAAAATGAATCTTAGGTCAATGCATTGAGCTCAGATTTTTTTAAATCACATAAAAATATTTTTTCAGGCGAATGTATTGTATTGTACAAGAAATATAAATTTTTTTCAAAAAAAAAATTGCTGTAAAAAATAAGTAATATGTACTTACCTATAAATCATAATAAAATAGTACTTATATTAAATAATAATAAAAAATTTGAGTTATTTGAAGGTTTTAAGGTGATCTCCTCCCTTAGCTTCTTTTATAAACAAAAAATCTATCATTTATAATATTTTTTAACGTTCATTTTTCACTTGAATTACGTGGTTACAAGTGAATTACGTGGAAAAATAAATTTAATTTAATCTTTTTAAGTAATATACAAGCAAATATATCACATTAATTTTTAATTATTTTATTAGGCTTGTATCTTATTTCTAGTGTTACAGCAATATTTTACAATTAGATAAAAATTATGACAAGAAAAAAGTTTTAAGAATATCCTGATATCTTGGGCATGTACCAAGAAACCCTTTCTACACTTGAAACAAAATATCTACTAAGAATGTTTGTCACATCGTTTGCTTTGAGGCTTCTTCTTGCAGTGTTCTCTCCTGTAGTGAAAACCGCAAAACACTACTTCGACGGAAATTTTTCCGCCCTGTGTGTAACGTCTTCTTTGAGCGGAGATTTCTGTGAGCGGCGACGATAAATTATCCTCAACGGAAAAATCCATCGTGTGTGTAACCGGCCTTAGAGCATGAGCTCCTTATCCTCGGTATTAACAGTGGGATGTTTCATGGTTACCGTTCGCAAGATTATAGCAGATTTGATAATGTGAATAAATAATAATAATAATTTTTTAAGTTTCAGTTAGATTAAATTAAATTATAATTAGAGTTTAAGAGATGGTAATAGTAGTTTCAAATTTTAAGTTAGCTGGTAATGACGGAAAACCTGGGGGATATAGAGAAAATATTAAAATAGTTAGAGGGGTTTAGGATGAATATTGTTGAAAATAAATGACAAATAAGGACAGTTAAGATGAGTTTCAAAGTACTGAGAAGGGCGGTCAGACAGAAATCCAACAAGAGCGAGTAGCGATTTTTACTAGGAGTAGCGAAGCTTACTGGGTTTACCAGTTTGAAGAGTTACCGCCCCCTTTTGTCAGTTAACGCTGGCACGAAAGGGAACCGCGAGGTGAATCTATAGTCGATTAATCAGGAGTGAAAGGTCAGAAACCAGAAGTTGTTGGGCGACTGAAATTTGGAATTTAGAATAAGAGAAGAACAATTTAACTATTGCGTACAGGAATGAGGCCATGTTTTTTAACTATGGTGGCCTTAGGACGCCTAGAAAACTCTATAGGGTCATAGTCCGGGAGGTTTACAAGGTCTTCATTATTAACTGAATACATGTTTTTATAAAAGTTTATTGCTAGCTCTTTAATGTGGTGCCGAATAGGTTCTATTGCCATATCTCTATGCATTACTTCATTACGCAGGTACCAAGGGGCTTTCCTAATCCCACAGAGAGTTTTATTTTGCATTGTCTGCAGCCTTTGAATATGAATGACGCTGCTGATCCCCACGCCGGTGTAGCATAGAGCAAGATGGGTCGATGGACAGTCTTATATAATAAGTTTATTTTCCATACTCATTTGGTTCTGGTAAAGGTGGTGCGCTAAGTCCCTGCGGGCTCTAAGAAACTTTCCAATATTGGATACTATGTTTTTTTTTCAAGTTAACCTACTATCTAGATAAACACCAAGGTATTTGCCCTCTCTCTCGAAGTGCACTGAGTGACCACACACTATGACCGGCGGAGGTGGAATTCTGTTAAAACTAAAAATATGGCTCTCGTTTTAGCAGGATTTAATTTAATTCTCCACCGTTCTAACCAACGTTCAAGCATGTCAATGTGTCTTTGAAGGTATATATGCATAAATTTTGTGTTGCGATTCTTCGCTAAGATTGCCATGTCGTCTGCAAACATGGCCAGTGTTGTGTTTGAAGAGTGTGTAATGTCATTAACAAAGATGTTAAACAAAAGTGGTCTGAACTTCGAACCTTGTGGAACGCCTTCGTTAATGTTACGTGTAGAGGAAGTTAATTTAGTGCATCGGACTTTAAAGGTTCTATTAAGTAAATAGGAAGGGATTACGTGAATAATATCAGAGGGCAATTTAAGTTTGATAAGTTTATAAATTAGAGCGCTGAGACAGACAGGATCAAAAGCTTTTTCTACAACAAAGATAATGGCACCAGTCTGCATCCGATTCTGAAATCCATCATGGATGAATTCCGTCACTCGGAGCAGTTGATGTGTAGTCGAGTGTTGGGCTCTGAAGCCAAACTGAGCGTTTATAATGACACTATGATCATCCATGAACCTGTTGATTCTTTTACACAGTATGTGTTCAACCAGCTTTCTAAGAGAGGAGAGCAGACTTATTGGGCGGTAATTTTTAGGAATTGTAGGATCTTCACTACGTTGTTTTTTATTTATTGGGATGATTATAGTAGTTTTCCGGGCTATTGGGAAATATTTATATTGAAAAATTTTGTTGGTTAGCTCAGTGATCTAGGTAGCATAATTTATGGGGAGGTTTTTAATTGCCGGGTTGGTGATATTGTCAAGGCCGGGAGCTTTTTTATTGGGGAGCGAGTTGATAACGTTCAGGATTTAAGCAGAGTGGCAGGTTCTAGCGGATCATTATTAATTAAAGAGCCTATTGTTAAAAAATTTCTGAGAATGTCTTCAACTTTATCTATGGTATCAGGGCTGTTATGGGGAGAGAACTGATTTTCATAATTGTCTGCCAATGTCTCAGTTTTGTCGGAGTCACCCGTGAACCTCAGACCGTAAGATGTTATGATCGAAGTATGTTTCTTATATGGGGCACTTTGCTTTCCAAGTTGAACAGCTGGCACGCTAGCTTAACTCCTCCGCAAAACAGCGACGAGATGAAGATGATTGAGGCAGGCTTCCATCGGAGGGGAAAAATCAATGCTTGCACAGGGCGAGGGACTTTGACAATGACAGCTCCATCAGCCAGGCGGGCAGCGTTCGAGCGAGCCAGATAACAAAGGGTAGTTTGTGGGGGAGCGCAGAAGTGACCCCGCAACGGGGAGAGAGAGACTCAGTAAAAGAAGGAAACAACAAAAAACTCGTTTCCAACCATACGGCTGCAAACAAAGCTGACAAATTCTAAACAAAGAACCACAACAACAGTTATCTCCTTCTCCTCTGTTTTTTTTTTGGGGGGGGGGGAGAAAGAGCATTATCTGGCCGGTAAAGCAGGAACCTGGGTCGCTTTGCAGACGACGGAATACTCGGGACGTACGCCGGTATCGAATGAAGTATAGGGTTCTCAATAGAGTTAATACCTCTATGAAATTTTCAAGCAAGTTTCTTAATTTCGGGTAAAAAGGGCCTAATCTTGAGGTCGTTATGAAGGGTAGCGTTACTCACGTACCACTCCGTAGAGACGCAATAGCGTAGGATTCTGTTTTGAATTACTTAAGGTGAGTGATTTCTTGAGGTGTGTGATTGCAGCGGTGCCCCAAACAATAGACCCATAAGTCATAATCGGTCTAACAAAGGCTTTGTAAAGAAGCAACTTGGTTTTTATTGACAGGTGACTTTTTCATGTCAAGGGAAGCCTGTGCAGCCTTAGCTTTTCTAACCAGGTCATCCATCTGTAGGTTCGAGTCTAGGATGTTCGAGTCTAGGACAGTTAGTTTCGAGTCTAGGATGACACCAAGGTACTTGTAAGAGTCAGCCCACGGAATTCGCTCTTGATTAAGAAGTAAGTTATTATCTGGTGGGATAGAACTACCCTTGAAATACACGGCGGCCCCTTTGTCAACGTTCACTTTAATTCTCCAAGTAAGAAGCCACTCACGATAAGCATTTAAGTAATTTTGGAGCCTCTGGAACACAATGTGACTGTGTCTGTGAGAAGTGATAATGGCGGTATCTCCGGCATATAATGCGAAGTCGACGTTAAGATGATTAGACATATCGTTCACGTAAATATTAAATAATTTAGGTCCGAGTAGGCTGCCTTAGGAAACTCCACTTTTAATGGGACTAGGAGAGGAGATAGTATCTCAGACACGAACCGAAAATGATCTGCCGGATAGATAATCACGGAGGATTTTTATCAGTTGGTAGGCAAACTTGAGTTTAAGGAGTTTGAAGATAAGACTGTCATGACAAATTCGGTAGAACGCTTTGCTAAAATCCACGAATATGACACCAGTCATTTGACCTTTAGAACAGGCATCCTGAATAAGCTTCACAACACGCCATAGCTGATGCTGAGTCGAATGTTGCCTCCGAAACCCCATTTGGTCGGAGCGAACTATGTTGTTGATGTTTCAGAACTCCTCAAGCCTTCAGTATATATTCGTAGGACATATTCAAAGGACATATTCGCAGGCTTTAGAAAGTAAAGACTAATCGGTTTACAATTAACAGGGTTAGTGGGTTAGGAACCTGGTTTATTAATGGGGACAACAACAATCCTTTTAACAGCTGGGGAAGTACTAGTTTAGTTTCAAGAGACTATTGATCATGCATGCGAGGTAGACTATGTATTTCGTCGAAAAGTATTTTAACATGTTAGTTGAAAGGCTATCATGGCCAGGAGCTTTACCCTTTGTGAGCTTATCAATATAACATAAGATCTCAGACGGACAAGTGTTCGCAATAGGTTTTAAATTATTTTAAACGGGACTTTGACTATTTAACTGATGATAATTTTGTTGTAGTACTAGCATGAGGGAACGGAAGTCCAGTACATCCTGGTTAGGGGTAAACTGGCAAGCGAGGTTGTTTGCCAGAATCTCAGCTGTTTCATTATTCGAAATAGCTATTGCGTTAGGGCTGTTGAATTTCGGGATATGCTTAAGGGCCCGTTCACATAGGAGTCCGTTGCGTTGCGTTAAGGAAAAGATGACGTTGAGATGAAAATAAACCAATCATAGGCCTCCAAACGATTAGCAATGAAATTTTAACGCCTATGATTGGTTTATTTTCGTCTCAACGTCATCTTTTCCTTAACGCTACGCAACGGACTCCTATGTGAACAGACTCTAAGTCTCTTACGAATTAAAGAGGTTGCCTTCCAGATGCATTTATTTGCAGCAGTGACAGATTCAATATAGTCATTCCATCCAGTTCTAGAGTGGATCCTAATCTCGTGCCATATACGGGATTGGAGACGATTAAGTTGGTTTTGAGAGCAGGATCCCGCGAAAACTGCCCGTCACGTCTAAGAATATCCCTTTCTCTGATCAGATCCCGAATGGGGTCCGGAAATTTGTAGTAATTAGGTGGGTAGCTGTGGTTTTTAGAAACCCTAGTGAAAGCAGTCAAGAGAGAGTCCGTAAACTTGGCAATCGCCAGGTCACCCTCTTACTGCGTACTAGTTGGCCAGCTGGGGAAAACTTACTGGGAAATAGTACCTATAATTATCCCAAGGAGTGACGAGACCACCAGTGTTGTTGGTGTTAAAAGATCCCACTTCGAGCCATAGTAACTACCGGGAGATGATCAGAGGAAAGGTCGTTTATTACCTCGACATTATGGGAAAAAGGCATATTGTGTATTATGCCGAAATCGATGATTGAAGGATTAGGGCCGACATAATAAGTAGGGAAGGGAGGGGCGATCACCTGGACCATATTATGATCAAGCAAACGCCTAAGCTGCAGACTTCGCATAGTAAAACCCCTACAACCCCAGGAGTGATGGTGTGCATTGAAATCAAATGAAATAAGGTAGTTGGCGAAGTGCCGATAATTGCATTTAAATCATCGGTGAGCAGCTTATAATGCTTGGAAGGGCACACGTAAATGGCCGCAATTTTTAATTTCTGAATGCCCGGGAGGGAAATTTGGACATTAGTACATTTGTATGCTTTAAGAGGGGGAGTTTGGACCCTAACATGATGAATCGACCGTTTAATATATATAGCAGTACCGCTGGCAGACAGGGGCGGCTCCAGTCCAGAGTTGGTTTTTTTTTTGGGGGGGGGAGGGGGCGGGGAACGTTGGCTCTTAGGGTTATATATATATATATACATATATATATATATAATATATATATATATATATATATATATATATATATATATATACATACACTGGGTGTGTCAAAAATTCGTAATAAAAGAAGTAATGCTCGGAAAAACTTTCTGTTTGCGCCAATAGGATCAGAGGGACATTAGATTTTGTTTCCATGTAGGGAAAAAAGTTTCCAAAAGTATCCGAAAGAGGGCTCTCACATGTCATACTGAGACGTTTTATGCAAATCAGACTATCACTAAAACACCTGGCTGGAAATGGATTCGTTATTCGAAGCTGGCAGCATGCTTCCTTTACCAGATCGAGCGTTGGTGGTTAAACTTTTCTACAAGATTGGTGAATCCACAACTGTTGCATTGCGAAAGTTTCGCACGGAGAAAGGACTGGAGGCTCAAGAAAGCCCTATTTCATTGAATGGGATACTGGATTTAGTACGACGTTTTGAGGAAACGGGGAGTTTGGAGGATCGTCCATGAAGTGGCAGACTATACTCGAGCTCGGACCGCGTCCATGTTGTACAAAGTGTGGCAGTCGAGACATCAACGGGGAGTAGCAGTGTTCGTGAAGCTGAGAGAAGAACGGGGATTGCAGAACAGTCGATTCGACGTATTCTGCACGGAATGTTGAATCTGTATCCGTACAAAATCCAGGCACTTCACCAGTTATTACCGGCAGATACAGATGCAAGAAAAAACTTTGCTACATGGACTCTGGAACAAATGGAACGTAACCCACAATGGTTGCTGAACGTTATGTGGATGGGTGAAACCCACTTTTCACTGCATGGTGGCGTTAACACGCAAAACAGTCCTATCTGGGCGACGTCAAACCCTCGTGAGTACCTGAGCCAGCCACCGCATTCTCCTTATGTGACTGTTTGGTGTGGTTTCACCGCGTCTTTTATTCTGGGCTCTTTCTTTATTTAAGAGCCTTGTCCTGTATCCGGCAAGAAAACCTGTACAGTCACTGCAGCACGGCCTCTTACGCTTTTGCGGATCACGTTAAGCCTGCATTACAAGAAAGACATACGTTACATTTTGTCACCATCATGCAGGATGGTGCCCTGTCCCCCATTTCACGTGATGTCAAGACATTCCTGTTGGAATCTTTTACTGAAGACAGAGTGATAAGTCGCGGTTGTAAGGTTCAGTGGCCCTCACGATCACCAGAATTGACCCCGGCAGATTTTTGGTCATGGAGTAAGTCTCGTGTGTACCAGGGCTCCCCAACCCCTTTGGGGGAACTGAATAATGCAGTTCGACCGACAGTCGCTGCCATCGATTGCGACATGAAACACTCCAATGTAATGGGCTTAGTGACACGCCTCACTTGCCTATTGCCTTGTGCTGGTGGTAATGTTGAACATCTGTTACTTTAAAATAAATGCACTTTCTCGTGTTATTGTGATCTGTTTGATGTTCTCTTTTTGTTTGCCTGATTTACATAAAACGTCTCAGTATTACGTGTGAGCGCCCTCTTTCTGTTACTTTTGGAAACATTTTTTTACATGGATAAAAAAATCCAATGTCCCTTTGATCCTATTGGAGCAAACAGAAATTTTTCCGAGCATTACTTCTTTTATTACGAATTTTTGAATTTTACATGAATTTATGACGCACCCGGTATATATATATATATATATATATAAGAAATAAACATCGTCTCATTTTAAATTTAAACTCATTTAGTATAAGGTCTACGATTATATAATTTTAGGCTATGAAAAAAATACGCCGGGCTTTATTTTTTTTTTGGGGGGGGAGGGAAATTTACTTACTGACCCCTCTCCTTGGAGCCACCATTGCTGGCAGAACGATGCGAAGTACGAGGTCTGTCATCATGGTAATATTCGTAGATCGCTACATTGGGGGGTTTACCCTGGGTAAAGTGGGACTCCGCAACCAAGAAAACGTCCAAATTGCATTCTACAGAGAACTGCCTGAATTCGGTAATCCTCGACTACAGCCCGTTGGCGTGACAGATGCGAACGAAGAAATTTCAGGAGTTTTTATCTGTGAACAAGAAACCAACAAACGATGGAACAACGTGATGGGCAAGCCCTATGAAGAGAGCCCAACAAGGCTCTCATAAAGGAGGAAGTCCCGATCCACTCCGGTAGAAGCAGTTTGGAGGGCGGTCAAGGCCTTCTTAAAGGCCAGGAGAATAGTAGAGCGGGAATAATTCGCCCCGAATCCTAAGAAATTTCGGATAAACTCGGCATCCGAAAAAGCTTCAGCTGATGTCGAAATTTTAGGCGGTTCCATATTTTTACTTTCCCCAAGGGTGGGTTCAGAGGTACGGGAGTTTCGCATAGCATTAGCGTAGCTAAATGACGGGTCCACCTTCGTGCTCGTGAGCGTCTTAGCTGGTTTTCCTATTTTGAGAATTTTTAGGATGTGGAAATTTCGGGCAATTCCTGTTCACTCGCCGAATGAGGACCATTGCAGTTACAACAGATGCATGTCTGGATAGTTGAGTGGAGTGAAAAAGGCAAAAAAAAATTATTTTAATATTTCCTGACTCAACAAATGGTGCTGTTTGGCAAAAAAGACATTGCAAAAAAATCCCAGCGCAATCACTCATCGTCTTCAGGTTCCACACAGATGGTCAAAGAAAGGAATATTAACATCAAAAGTAAAAAAATCAATTTCTTTTATTTAATTTTAATGTTTACAATAGCTTTATTTTCCGACTCAAAAACAGTTATAATTGTAAAAAAGAAACAGGAAAGCATTGTCGTTTCAAAAAATATCACTAACATGCAATTTGCTTTAATCAGTCTTCAATTTTGGATTTCACATGAGGGCCAAAATAATTATCTTTTGTGTCAGACTTCCTTTCATGACTTGGAAGTTCCTTTCATGACTTGATTTCACTGCGAATGTGTCCATCCCTGGCTTCTGCTCTACATGTTACCAATGATGCTTGTGTTACCAGTCGCACATGCCTGTCTACTGCTTGAGAATTGCAAGGGAGCTTCTCTATTTCAAATTGTGAACCGCTTCTGATCATCCTTGCTATGTCTTCGTCACTGAGGTTCATGGTAGCTGTTGATTCCAAAGGATTTCCCAGTTAATCATCAAAATATTCCTCTGATTCGAAATTTAAATTTAGAAGATCAAATTGGCGTATTTTCCCTTTCCAGTCAGTTTTTCTTGCTTTCAATATTTTTCTGAGGCCAAGTTCTCGAAAATGTGATCGTTCATCTAACAGCATTGCTAACAGAATGTTTTCAAAGTGAGAAAAATAAGAGTTCCCCTGAATAACTTTATGAACGATTGACTTAATATCTTCTGGCAAGAATGAGCTTTTTTATCATTCCGTGCAGGCGACGTGCTCCATTAGTAGCTCTTTGGATTTTCTTTATTTCGAACTAGGATGGCGCGTAAACTTTCATGACATATTCTACTAGGAACTTAAAGTGTTCTGTTGGTTCGGCAGTCGACACATATAAGCGCAGAATTCTGTTGGCTGTAGTGAGCCATCTTGAATGAGACATCGTTCAAGGACTTCTGTTTGCTAAGTCTGGAAGGCACTCCCCCGAGGATACTGCCCTAAAAATATCGAAAGGGTATTTTTGGTCTGTACTGAGGTCTTTTTTATCAATTTTAGGAAGAGCAATTGGAATGGAAACAAAACTTGTCACAGCAAGGGTCTCACACGTTTGCAGAGATTTTCCTGTTGTTCCGGAAAATCATTGGTATGCTATAAGCATACAAACCAGTGCAATTTATGGTCAACAAAGATTTCAAATCGTCTAACTTCGCCACTTTTATTCCTAACGTTGATGTGCGTTCCATCACACTCAACGGCAACCAGTTCCGAAAGTGTAATCCCTTTCTGTGTAACGAAGTTGATGATGCTTCGTGTAATATCCGCACTAGACCCAGAATCCAAAGTCACGTGTCCTATATAAACAGAACCAGGTTTTGACAACAAAACAATAGGCTCTTCCACAGCTATAGTCCTATATAAAGAACTTCTCTTCTTTTCTTACACTATAGTTCTGTCCTTTCTTCCATCGAAGTAGATGGCGTACAAAGACTGTGTTACTTGTGTAGAATTAAACTGTGATCGTACCTTTCGATGTACTCTCCTCAGCTTAATCCTGTCAATAACCTTAGATGGAGTATCTTTGTATACAATCCCTATATCTCGAAAAACAGAGGATGCAATGATAGCAGCTAACCTATCCGATACTCCCGTTCTATAACAAGAAACGGCTAGATTTGGCAGTGATATT
Source organism: Dolomedes plantarius (assembly GCA_907164885.2). NCBI lineage: Eukaryota > Metazoa > Arthropoda > Arachnida > Araneae > Dolomedidae > Dolomedes > Dolomedes plantarius. The sequence goes on along the minus strand of OU015490.1, from coordinate 37,829,355 downwards.
CTCAAATGTACGAAATGCCATCTCTAGCACTGGCATTTAACAATAAATATCAATATTAATATTACTTAATAAATAATTATCAATATTAAATATTAATTAATATTAATTTACAAATTAATTAATTATTCGATTAATTAATTATTATTTTTTGATAAAAAGGCATTTAAAAACTTTAAAAAAAGGCAACACAAATATTCACTTGAGGTGTGGAACCTCGAGATGGCAACATTTTGAGCTGAAATTTGAAGAAAATTTTTCCAGCCAGTTTCGCACCAAATAATGACTCAGGCAATTTGAATTTCGAGAAAAAGTTTTTCCACCCTACTGGATAGTGTCCGTCACCGGACAATCATGAGGCAGATGTTCCTTAGCGCATCTGACGAAACGGGGAGGCAGTCTGCAAGCGACCTGACTATGCCAAGAGCCCTGGGACCGGAAACATTGACTCGGCCCGTTTTGGCCCCTATATTTTTCGATTATCACCTCTATACCTAAGACATCTGTAATGTTATAAATTCTTTTTACGTCCTCGGTTTTTAATACTTGGACGTAAAACAACGGCATAGGTACCCGTTTGGTTTTAGGCCCTTTGAACATCAGAGTGATCTTTATATTGTGGAAGTCGTAGTTTTCAATATCTCTTTTAATTAATTCAGGAGAGGTGCAGGCAGGTAGCCCTCTGATAACTACTTTAAATGGTTTCACCTCATCCAGGAGATAAGTCCTACATTTAACTTTGCCCTAGAGCAGGAAATTGTTCACTGAGTTGTACTCTTCAGCTGTAACTACTGAGAGTTAGATGTATTTCCTCAACATCTTGCAGTGTACCGATGGTGCGAACGCACTAAGGGCCTGTTCACATATGAATTCCTGTAGCGGAAGCGTAAAAGGAAAGATGGCGCTGAGACGGAAATAAGCGAATCATAAGTTTTAAAATTTCGTTGCTAATCGTTTGGAGATTTGTCATTGGTTAAATATATTTCAATAATTTAACGCTTCCGCTACCGGACTCCTATGCGAACAGTCCCTAATGTGGTATTTAGCGTAAACTCCAAGTTTCGTTCGGGATGATGAGAAAAGGAGGATGTTTTCTCTCCCTTTTCGATGACTGACCATCGATTTTGGGACTAACATCGCTATTTATTTGGTTTTCAAGGATTGAGGTGTCCATCTGATTATTATCTAGCAAAACGTCCACAGGGACATTATCTTTCGTAATTATGTTTAGAGGATCTGACTGATGGATTTTAAACCTGTTTGCTTTCGCTATTTTATTTTTGCTCGGATGGCGAAAACCCTCTTCGTCAGTTCGAGTTGCTTTGTCAACACGTAAGGCAAGATCCGAGGCCAATCTCTTGGCACTATAGCCCTGTTTTGGCACGCTAGCCAGTGCGTTTTTGACCGCCAACAGAGGCGCTCCGTCAGCTGTCGCCTCAGTAGGAACCATAGAGAGAACAGAGTTCCCGGAATAGCTACAGGGAGGCTCTACGCTCGGACGCGAATTGTATTCCGCCAAGAGAGGGGACTACAGCACGTGAACCTCTTTATATTTTATCGTAGCATCTGCATCGGCAACCCTGACCTCTTCGCAGTCCGTCATCTTGGAAATGTTGAGATTGAACATCCTGTAGTTGTAGTCAAACAAGAAGATCCCAGCCAGGATTCCATATATGTCCTCGCGGGTCATCTTAGAAATATCACTCAGGGTCCTTAGCGTTTTCACGAAAGGTGGAAGAACAAGCGTAGGGACAGAAAAGAAGTTAGTAGGAATACTCGCGGAGAGAGCGCTTGGACACACGTCCGCCACAAAAATATCACTTCGGAAAAATGAATAAGAAAACAGATAAGGAATGCCTCAGGTATCAAAAATTTTCAAAAACAGCTATGATTTTGTTATAAAACTTGACACTATCAACAGTAAACATCAACAAGAACGATTTGCGTTATCCATTGATTATAAAGATGTCCTTCAGATTAAAATGTGTGTTTCTTGTATACTTTTGGCTGAAAATACCGAATCTGTAATTAGTTTTTGTTTACCTTGCACCATTTCCCCCAAAATCCACATTTTATCAATGGAAATATATACTGTAGCGGCAAGTGCCGCTACACAAAATAAGGTTTAGAAGACGACAAAGCCATTTTGTAGACTATTTTGCAGAGAAAGAAGACATCGTATATTACTGTGATGTGAATAGACTATTTCAGGCATTGGGACATGAATATAATCCAGCATGTTGCAATATTAACGAAATAAAGTGATGGCTAGTTGAATTTCGGACTTTAATGATTAGAAAGTAGGAAGAGAAACACAGTACGTCTTACTGCTTACATTAAAAAAAATGGAATACAAAAAAAGGTGATGCCAGATGCATAACACATAATAACACAAAATAAGAGATGCCACTCAATAGCACGTAATATTAATTGAAGGCTCGATTCTCAACAGCCTCCTTCGAGCATGAAAATAGTCATTGTTAATATGGGTTAAACTGTCACTTATACATATTGACTGCTTTCACACCGAGCAACTTCTTTTGAGAATGAAACTGAGGTGCTGGAAGCGCCTTCGTCAGAATGTCTGCTCACTGCTCATCACTTCTGACATAGCCTAATTCAAAGTGTCCCTTTGAGAACTCATCTTGGACAAACTTGTATCTTTGGTCGATATGATTTGTGCGTGTGTGGAACATCAGATTTTTGATATATTTGATAGCACTCTGATTATCAATCCGCAGGATTGGTAATGAGACATTGTTGGCTATCTCGTTAAACAAGCGCTTCAACCATATAAGGTCTTTTGTGGCATCAGCTGCTGCCATGAACTCTGCCTCTGTCGTTGAATTGGATATGGCCTCCTGTAGCTTGCTTCGCCACGTAATTGCACCTCCACCATAGAAAGAAACTACACCTGTGCGAGACCTGCGTGTTTCTGCACAGCTGTTGTTATATGCATCACTAAAAAACATCAGGCTTCTGTCATCTTCATTATTGTACACAATGTCGTGTCCAAAGATATTGTAAAGGTATCTTAATGGTGTCTGCACGATTTCCCAATCAGTCTCTGTGGGGTTGTCCAACTTACGAGACACAAAACTCACTGCGTAAGCAATATCTGGTCGAGTCCCCATCGCCAAATAGAGCAAACTACCAACTGCTGATCGGTATGGAATTTCACTGCTGAGAGTTTTCGCCTCCTTGATCTTGATCATGCCATCGTCATTTGGCTGACCATAGTCGACCTTGAGACTCGACTTCTTTACTGGGATGCGTAATGTCTTGGCATCTCCAAATCGCTCTAACATCTTTCTTGTAAATGCTTCTTCGTGCAAGAAGAGTGAGACGTCTTTCAACCGTTCAACTTGCAGACCAAGAAAACAATTCAACTTCGTCACTTTAATGTTGAAATGTTGCTTGAGTTCATCCATAAATGTGAAGAATGTCGCTTCGTCCTGAACAGCGACAATGCCATCATCAACATAAATCGCCATCAGCATCTTGTGTCCGTAATCATTGCGTATGAATAGGCAGTGGTCGGATTTACTTTGGGTCATGTCATGTTTCTTTAGCACGTCAGTAAACTTGGCATTCCAACATCGTCCAGCTTGTTTCAAGCCGTATAAAGGACGGAACATCTTGCATATACGCCCACTTCCGTCATCGTAATCTCCGGGTTGATGCATGTAGATCTCCTCAGTCAGGTCTCCATAAGGGAATGCCGTCTCCACGTCAGTTTGAAATAACTTTAGATTCTCCTTGGCTGCCGTTACAATTATAGCTCAGATAGTGTCGTAGCGGCACACCGGGCTAAATGTTTCTCTGTAGTCGATATCCGCCATCTTCGTATACCCCTTTGCTACTAGACGAGCCTTCGAATCTCTCGATTGAACCATCAGGATTTGTCTTTACCCTGTAAACCCAGCGATTGTCGAGGATTCCACGTCCTCTAGATGACTCAACAAGCTGCCACGTCCCGTGCTTGACATGGGAAGCCATTTCGTCGTCCATGGTTCGTTTCCAGTCGGCATATTCAGGAGACTTTGTTGCTTCGTCATATGTTTTGGGCTCATTCAACTTCAGAATTCTGCTGTACACGTCGTAATCGTTAAATCGGACAGGACGTTGGATAGTCGAACGGTCTCGCAATGCATGCACCGTCAGCTGTGTTGGTTCGTCTTCATCAGTGCAAAGATCACCAGCCTCCTGCTTACCTGCATCATCAGGAGTATCCAAAATTTCATACTTCATACCGTTTGATGGACCGGTATTATATGTCGCTTCTAAAGGCTGGGAAGTAGGACCGATTTGCTGTTCATTGAACACTAAGTTGGCATTCTTTATCGTGTCATTCTTTGGTGGTATGAAAACACGATACTCATCGTAATCACAATAACCAACCAAATAACCCTTTATAGCCTTGTCGTCAAGTTTACTTCTGTTGACATCTGGTACATGTACAAATGCAGTTGATCCAAAAACTCGAATCCTGTTGATTGCCGGCTTGCGTCCAAACCATTCCTCAAAGGGAGATTTTCTTGTGGTCTTACTTGGCCCAGTTCGATTCAGAATGTAAACAGCTGCAGATGCTGCTTCTGCCCATAGGAACTGTGGTAGACCTGTATCCTTGAGCATAGTGCGAACTGCATCCATTATTGTACGATTATCTCTTTCAACCAAACAGCTTTGCTCTGGCGTATACGGCATAGTGGTTCGCAACTTGATGTCTGCCTCATCAGTCAGTATTACCAATTTAGTATTGTCGAACAAACGACCACCGTCTGTGACCAGTTCTTTTACATTTATACCATCCTTGTTGGCCCGAGCAAGAAACTGCTTGATTTTATCCACAGCCTCGTCTTTATGTCTCAGAAATTCTACATTTCGAAACTTTGAGTAATCGTCCTTAAGCACTAACATGTACTTCTTTCCACCTCTTGACAAGACGATTCGAGCAAGTCTGCATGTATGATCTCACCAGACTTTTTCGTCTTGAATCGTTTTGATTTGAATGTTCGTCGACTTTGTTTACCATACGTACATGGCTCGCAAAACAGTCCATCGTCTATGAAATCGATATAATTCTGACGCAGGTACTGTTTCACATACTGTATTCCCTGGTGCCCAAGCCGTCGATGCCAAAGTGATAACGGCAACTTTGTCATCGTGGTCATTGCCGCTTCAGGAATATGAGTTGTCATTTCTTTGTTAACCAAGAAAGCTGAAGCATCAGAACCCCCTTGTGGCTTGACCGGTTTTGCACGCAGTTCAAAGAGTCATTTTGATGAGCATGGAACTTCTAAAAGTACATTATCTGGGGTCTCCTTGCGGAAGAAACGACAAATCATGTCATCTGAATCTCCGAAGTTCGAGATTCCTCGCTTCATTGCCTTTGAAGCTGATAACAAAGTTTTGCCGATGTCTGGTGCATACAATACATCACTGAGTTCAGTAGATTTTTGTACGGTTCCAACCGTCGCGCACATGTCAATGTCCCCGCAGCCATAAGCCGGAATTGTCTGCTTGTTACCGACTGTGATTTCTGCTTTTTTGTCAAAATGGCGGTACGTCTTGAAGTACTCTGCTGAATTCGTAATGTGTGCTGTAGCTCCGTCGTCCTTAAGCCCCACATTTCGGCCACTATCATCCTCTTGACAAGCAAATGCACTGCATTGAGTATTTGCAAAGAAGGTTTCTGTTCTGCCACAGGTCGTGGTTGGCTTGTCAGGGAAATCTGGACAAAATTTTCCAATGTGCCCAGGTTTATTACAACGAAAACAGATGACATTGAAACCTTTCACACCATCACTTGTTCTACTAAGTCTATTCATCGTTTTGGCATTATTTGTGGTCAGGGGTTGGGGTTTGTTCATCATCTGGGGCCTTTTCCCACCTTTCTTCCATTTCTTTCCATTATGTTTTGCACCATATTTAGCATTTGCCATGAATGCTGTCGTAGTATCGTCTCTAAGCTCCTGATTTCGTCTTTGCAGTCTCATATTGATCTGTTTGATTAGTTTTTCAGATGACATTTTTGTCCTTGGCTTTGAGTCCCACTGTGACTTGAACTCACGATATTCATCATCAGGAAGAATAGATAAGATGCGTGGTGATAGCAGGTTTTGCGGCAACTTCCCTTCACCGCTCAACTCTTGCTCACGTTGAAGATCCACCCACAATGTACGCAAACGTGCGAGTGAATGCATTACATCTTCGTCTTTCTCGATCCGAAAAGTGAAAAATTGTTGCAGAAGAGTGTCTAATTTGACGCTTGACACTTTCTCAAAGTTGTTTAACAACTCGGTCCATATCGCTCGTGCAGAATTACCATGCATACGAATCAAATTTAACACATTCGCTGATACATTTGTGCGGATGATCACAGCAGCTTTCGCATTCGCCTTTGCATACGCTTTTACCGCTTGATTGTAGTCGCGTATCGTCTTTTCATTTGCGTCTGCTGCCGGTGCTGTTGGTTCAACAAGCGAATCATCGAAGATGCCCGCACAATCGTTGAGCACGAATAAAGAGTTTACTTCATATTTCCAGTCAGTCCAGTTGGATGAACCATCCAATTTGGTGCACTGAACAAAATTTTTAGCTTCCATATTATTACGTCGTCATTCACCAAAGTGTGCGAAAAAAAAGCTATCGGTACACAGTCGTCTAGGTACACACAGTCCAGCAAATATGGTGAAATCAAAAGTCAAAATCCGAAATCGAAACTCGAAGTCAAAATCCGTTATTCAAATACGTCGTCATAGCCATCGTCATTTCATCTGCGAAGTTAAACGTCGCTAAAACCCATAACCTGTTGCAATATTAACGAAATAAAGTGATGGCTAGTTGAATTTCGGACTTTAATGATTAGAAAGTAAGAAGAGAAACACAGTACGTCTTACTGCTTACATAAAAAGCAAATAGAATACAAAAAAGGTGATGCCTGATGCATAACACATAATAACACAAAATAAGAGATGCCACTCAATAGCACGCAATATTAATTGAAGGCTCGATTCTCAACAGAGCAGAGGAGAGCCTGTTTATTGACTCGTCCAAACGTAGTCTCAAAGCAGTGCTCCTCCATATAGGCATTGTCCGCCTGTTCCTGTAACATATTCTACAAATACAAAGGAAACTTACGAAGTTATGAGTGCTATACTGAAGTTAATTGAGTACACTACATTCAAATGGCACATTTGTTGAGATTTGAAAGTTATAAGGATATTAACAGGCATGCAACACGGATGCACTAAATTATGTTGCTTTCTCTGTGAAGGGAACAGACGTGACAGAAAATATCACTACATCCATAAACAGTGGCCTCCAAGAAAAAACTTCACTCCTGGCACCAAAAACATTTCACATGAACCATTTGTGAATCAGCAATGTGTCTTTCTTCCACCATTGCACATTAAACTCGGTTTGATGAAAATATTTGTAAAAGCTCTGGACAGAGAAGGAGTGGCTATCTTGCATCTCAGGAACAAATTCAAAAATTTAAGTGAGGCAAAGGTAAAAGAAGGGGATTTTATTGGCCCACAAATTAAAGCAGTCTTTCATGACGAAGAGTTTGAAAATAAACTGTCACAAGCATAAAAAGAAGCCTGACTGGCATTCAAATCAGTGTGCTCACGTTTCCTTGAAAATGAGAAAGCTGAAAACTATGAACATCTTGTTGGTGACATGGTGAAATGGTTTCGTGTTATAGGTTACAATACGTCTTTAAACTACCCTTTTTGAACTCTGGACTTCTTCCCTCAAAACCTTGGGGCAATTAGTGATGAGCATGGGGAAAGGTTTCACAAGGACATCTCTATGTTTGAAAAGCGTTTCACTGGACGATGGAATGGAAATATGCTAGCTGAATATTGCTGGTCTGTTATAAGGGACACTCCAACATATGTCTACAAGAGGAAACGACCAAAAAAATCATTTTACAGTTTGTGTTTTCTATAATCAAGCCTCTGTTACACTCTGTAACCAGTTTGTATAAATATGAGAAGTGGGTCTCCTACAAAATCGGTATGGGTTTTGATATATGAATCAAACACCTTTTCTTTAAACAGAATCACATAGTTTCATCTACAGGACAGAAAAAGTTCAAATTTGTTCTACGGTGTTATTGCTGGAATCGGGCACAACACTCTAATGCACAGCTCTCCAGGAAGTGGCTAACAAAACTGAGCATAGACGATTTCACCATCTTTAGCTTTGAAGTAACTTTAGCTTTTAGGTAAGTAAAAAGTAGCCAAGCGAGGCCAATGGCTACTTACAAGGGGGAGGGGGAGGGAGTGATCAGACAGCAACTCTTCGACAGTCGACTAGAATCGTGCTAGAATCTGCCCTTCGACAATACGCACTCGCACTCTGATTGGTCGATGGGCGGAGCCACTCACTTTTCTGGCTATAACGTTGTTTTAGTTCTTTTAACAATGGTACCGCTGAGTAATTTAAATTTGTCCTATCGTGAAACTCCTTCCATCTTTCTAAATTTCTCACGTGCAGTCGTTGCACTGTGCCAACGTGCTTGCCTGATGTCACCTAAGTCGCGGGTTCGATCCCAGGAGGTGTCGTCTCTTTTTCTCCAAATTTCCCTTCTTGCTATATTTAGCTTTCCCCATTGGAACTCTACAATCATCTCAATACGAAAATGTATGACCCCGAAGAGGGCCTTTTTTTATGATTATTTGCAGTTCTTATTTAAATAATTCTTAAGTGTAACATCTTTTTCTGCTATGTGTCAATTCTCCTATCTTAATAACTTTTGTACCGTGGAATTTTAATTTTTTTAACTTGTGAATTTTTAAACTTTTTTAATGTTTAATTTTATTCTCAATTAATTTTTTACCGAAATTGATTCTTTAATTTTTAAGTTCTTAATTTTTTACCTTTTAAATTTTAATTTTTCCTACTTTAAAATTTTAACTTATGAGCACAAGTACTTTGATATTAATAACTTGCTTACAGGAGCCACATATAGATAAGTGGAGTGCCTTCAAGACCTAGGCACTCCACTTGCAAAGACACAATTTGATTTGGATTTGGATTTAAATTTTTGTAATTTCTGACTAGGGTTATTCAAACATCACTTCTAAGATGAACTATATGATGAATATATTATACACTGCTCAAAAAAATTTGGAGAGCAGGCAAAGAAGTTAAGAAAACCGTGCGAGACAGCCACGTATTGCCATAAAATGGATAGTACACGCGTATTAATGCGCAATACAGAAAAAAAGACGTAAAAAATTGTAATTAAGCTTTAATTCTTTGAAAATATGGAAAAAACATGAAAAGATGATTTAGGGCAACAATTTGGTTACATGTAAACGATAAAAAAAGTATTGTTTAGAAATGATGCAAGATTTTTAATATGGCGTGTGGTCTCCTCGAACAGCTAAGACTGCTGCACACCTGTTTTCCATGGATGCGATGATGTTATCGATAAGACTTTGGGGAATACTGTTCCACTCCTCAAGAAGTGCAATCTCCAAGTCTCGGAGAGTAAAAGGAGGTCTTGGTCTCGCAGCAATGCGTCGTCCGAGCATGTCCCAAACATGCTCGATTGGATTCAGCTCAGGAGAGCAGCTGGCCATTCCATATGCTGTATTGTTTCAGCTTCAAGCATGTTCTCACAAGACGAGCTGTATGCGGTATGGCATTATCATGCTGGAAAAAAAGGAATCTCCAATGGCTGCAGCGTAAGGTATGACACGAGGTCTCGGTATCTCGTCTGCATACCTTCGGGCCGTCAAAGTACCATTCCGAATGATATGAAGGTCCGTACGTCCACCTATGCTGATTCCACCCCATACCATAAAACCAGCTCGTCTGTATTGTGACCTTTCACGAACGAATGTGGGGTTATTTCGAGTGCCCCTTTCCCTCCATACCAAAACACGTCGGGTGTCACACTCCAGACTGAATCGGGACTCGTCTGTAAACAGCACTTGGCTCCAATCATGTTGCTCCCAATCTGGATGATCAGCAGCCCATCTTCTTCGGGCCGCACGGTGGCGTGAGGTCAACGGAATGCAGACCATTGGCCTACGTGCATAGAGACTTCCCTGATGAAGCTTATTACGTACTGTTTGGCTGGACACCCTTCGTCCTGTTGCCAAGAGCAACTGTCTTTGCAGCTGAGTAGCATTGTCTGTTCTGTTTCGACGAGCTGTTAACAGTATATACCAGTCATCAGTTGCTGTAGTGGCGCGTGGCCGACCTTGCCCTGGTCGACGTCTAACATTCCCTGTTTCTTGGAATCGATTCCACAGCCTTGCAACGACACTTCTGGCGACTCCATCAGCGTCCGTGACACTACGTTGTGTTTGCCCGGATTCAAGTCAGCCTATAATACGCATGCCATGGATTCCTGTAAATCACGTTGTTGAGACATTTTCAAGTCACCTTTTCTCAAAAAGAATAACTGAGCAATCGAATTTCACAGTTAAGGCAGTGAAACAGACGTTTCTGCAACATCCCGATTTCCGCCCTTATGTTCTTTTTCTGGTTTTTGACGTCATGAACTTTGATTTGCATATGAATTTTTCTTGTTCTGTTTCCTGCTAGGCTTTAATTTATGAATGATTTATTTTATGTTACTTATCGGTGTAAGTATTTGCGTAATTTCGTTAAAACAATGTGCTCCCCTAATTGTTTTTAGCAGTGTATTTACTAATTTAAATTTGAATGGATAAGAATGGATAATTTGAATGGCAAGTTTTTTCTCTTTTTTTTTGACAAATTACTGCCTGATTGCACTTACTGTGTTGAAATAAACGATTAAAAAAATTGAGAATCTGAACATTTTGGTACCATTATAGTATAGTAACTTTGATTGTAGTTATAATACGTACATTATTCTGCTGTTACAGGTATACGGTGGTTTTGAGTTTTTTGCTTCAATACAGAAGTTTAAAGAAAAACTCAGAGCCACCGTATACCTGTAACAGCAAAATAATGTAGTATTATAACTACAGTCAAAGTTACTATATTATAATGGTACCAAAATATTGAGATTCTCAATTTTTTTAACCGTTTATTTCAACACAGTGCCATCGCGCAGTAATCTGTCAAAAAAAGAAAAGAAAAGAAAAAACTTGCATTTATCTCCCTTATCCATTCAAATTTAAATTAGTAAATATAATATATTAATCATATAGTTCGTCTTAGATGTTTGAATAACCCTAGTCAGAAATTACGCAAATTTAAATCCAAATCCAAATCAAATTGTGTCTTTGTAAGTGGAATGCCTAGGTCTTGAAGACTTTATCTCCTGTAAGCAAGTTATTAATATCAAGGTACCTGTGCTCAGTTGTTAAAAATTTAAAGTAGGAAAAGCTAAAATTTAAAAGGTAAAAAATTAAGAATTTAAAAATTAAAGAAGCAATTTCGGTAAAAAATCAATTGAGAATAAAATTAAAAATTAAAATAGTTAAAAAATTTGCAAGTTAAAAAATTAAAATTCCATGGTACAAAAGTTATTAAGATAGGAGAATTGGCCAATAACAGAAAAAAGATTTTACACTTAAGAATTATTTAAATAAAAACTGCAAATAATCATAAAAAAGGCCCTCTTCGGGGTCACACATATTCGTATTGAGATGACTGTAGAGTTCCAAGGGGGAAAGCTAAATTAGAAAGATGGAAGGAGTTTCACTATAGGACAAATTTAAATTACTCAGCGATACTATTGTTAAAGGGACAAAAACTACGTCATAGCCAGAAAAGTGAACGGCTCCGCCTATCGACCAATCAGAGTGCGAGTGCGTATTGTCGAAAGGCAGATTCTAGTCGACATTGCAAGTTCGTTATATGTAATAATCGATACCTGTTCACATCGATACATTTCGATGCGACTCTGTGGTACCGATTCACAGTTGGGAACATTCTGCTTCGGTTTAGTATTTGAAAGGTTTTGTATTCGAAAGGTAGCATGCTAATGTAAGTATTTTCTGATGTATTTGTGTTCTGATAAATGACATGTTAGTTATTGAACTTTTGTCTGAGTACAGGTATCGACATTTATGCTAAACCACGGAACTTTAATTTTATTGGGAGTAAATAATTGTTAATTCTTTTAATTCGAGTTCTCTTATATTAGATGGTTCTGTAGTCGACTTCTCTAATCTGGGTTGATTTTAGTTTTTTAACTTTCGCGTCAGTTTATCTTTCATCAGTCTATGCTGTCACTTTTGGCATAGCTATTGTAGATTCCTTAACAAAATAAAACAATGTTATTTAAGTAAGAGTTTTTCTATTCTTGTTATATAATTTTGAATCCATATGGTATATGCATTATTATTTTTTTATTCGGAGGTTCTTCTCTGTTTTGTTGTTACTTTTACACACCTTTGACTGAGGAATGAATGTTTCATAATGTTCTCTATTTCTTACAAATTTCATTTTTGTTAAATTAAATGATCAGTTAGAATTAAATCATGGAAAATACATATTAGTTTATTTTCTTTGTCTTAAAAGGCCTTTTTAATGAAAGTATGAAGAGAAGGAAAGTGGGAAGTCACATTATGCGAGGAAACCATTGTAGGGGCTTGCATTTCAAAAAAGGTAGGGAAACATTGTTCTAAACTGATAAGATTTTTCTATAAAATTCTCTTTTGGCCATACTCTGCTGTCTTAATGCCAAAAAGAAAAATTGCATGTGCTTATTTGTAAACACCATGCAAGGTATTAGATCTACAGTGAACATTCCATTTGAGAAACTTAATATTTATCCTGGATATAAGCTGTGAAAGTGTTATAAACTGTAGTTTTCGAATTTTATAACTGAATATGATATATCTTGAAAAAAATATATAATTTCAAACATCTTTATATTTGGGAACATTTTATATTTTTTACATAATTTCCTGTTTCTCATAAATAAATTTACTTTTGAGGTTGACATTAATTGCCAATTGTATTATTAAATTATGCATACAAAATAACTTTTCCCCCCCGTCAATGATTCCAATTTATATTGAAATATGAAAAAAAAAAATTAATGCAATCTATATATATATTTGCTGCTTTTCCTGATTTTTTTTATCTCTGAAGAAAATGCATTATCTGACTGTCATATTAAGTTAAAATAATATATTTTGGTGAAAGCTCAGTATTTTAAATTTTACAGTTAATAATATACAGCTTTTTCTCAAAAAATTTAGAATCTTTTTCTTTTAATCAATTCTAAAATGCTCCAGCAAGAAAAGAAAAAAAAATGCTGATGGATTGTAAAAAAAAAATAAAATTAAGAAATTAAGTATTGACTTCAGTATTTTGTAACTCAAATAAAGCACTGGATTATTTATTTTCTTTAATAATTTTTATAAGAAACTTTTTAAGACTTTATTGTAATAATTAAATTTGTTGTAAATATTATTGTGTATACAGTGCATATACAAATGTAGAGAGTAATAGCCACCAGTAACACATTAAAAACTCATTATAAAATTTTGATCATTGGTTAATAGAAAAATTTGAAGACAAATTTTAGAAAAGCTCTGAAATCTTTATTAGAAAATAATTTGGAACCCCGCTGTTATTCTTTACTAAACATAGAATCAAAACTTTTTGTAAAATGATTTATTTTTATATATACATTGAATTGGATCATAATATACTGGTATTTAAAATTTAAGTAACAAATATTTATTTATGGAAATTACTAAAAGCCCTGAATAAAATTTAGTATTACTTAAAAGCACTGCAGCAGATACTTCATATTATGAGAAATCAATGTAGAATTCAAAATATAAATGCAAGATTTATTTCCTGAAGTATGCAAATTTCGCAGTAAATTCCTAGTATTTAATATATCTAGTTTCTTGGGGAAAGGAGACTGATAGAGAGTATATGCATGTGTACTGCATCATAACAAGTCCAAGTGCATTTATGAGGTTGTTCACAGATGTTAGCTAAATCACCTGGAAAATATTTTCCTTTGAGGAAATTTTACATGAGTGGAATTCTGTATGTATTAGTTATTGTCTTTTAGATTTTTTTTTTTTTAAACTGATAAGCATTTTGAAATTTTTGAAGAGTCTCTTAGTCTTTAATTTTAAATACCATGTTTATTGTTATATGTATAAATTTTAATGTCAATTATATTTTTCTAAATCAAGTAGTATTTCAATTATATTTTATTATTTTAAGTAATTATATTGTTACTAATATGTTATATCAATATATCTTTGTACAGGAGCTGAATTTTTCTCCAAGGCATTATTGGATCTATGTTTAACAGAGAAATGGATAGCAAAAATTTTAAAGAAAGCAGTAAGTCTCTCAGTGCATGTCCATCAATAAAAAGAATGGAACTGAAAGATGATGCTCATTTGAAAAAATACATTATGTGGGAGAATAAATCAAACATTTGTTGGTTGGATGCTTCTATGTCACTTGTTGCTCATAATAAAGTTATGAAAAGGTATTCTGGAGTTAGCCCTGAATGTAGAATAAGTAAAATTATTTCAGCTTATGATGATGCAATCACTATCTTAAATAGCTCTGACAAGAATATAAATAAGATTATAAATCTTGCAAGAGGAAAATTAAAAAATGTTCAAGAAAGCACCCTTCAATATTTACAACCAATATTAAAATATAAAACTGGAGATCCTGAATCAGCTTTCTGTTCTCTGTACAATCTTCTCATTCAAGATGCTGTTATGAAACACATTTTTGATGTAACTTGGATATCAATAAAAGAATGCACAGATTGTGGTCATTACTCTGAGAGTACAAAAAGTAAACCAGTTATAACTCTATCTAAAATTGATGAATTTGATCCAGAAAACCCAGCTGTTGTATATAATTGTAATTGCAATAAGTCAGACCAAAAAATAAAGCTAGTGTATGCTAGCTTACCTCCGTGTTTGATTTTTCACTTTGAAAATGGGGCAGGAAAAGGAAAACCCCCCTTAAGTTTTATTACTCGAGGACGAGAATATCAATTAACTTGCATTATGACTCTTGAAAAAAGTCAAGATTCAACTGTTAATCATTTCATTACTTGGGTAAGGGATCCATCTGTCGATAAATGGCTTGATTGTAATGATTTAAATCTTGATATCACTGTTTTCTCTCCTAATTTTCCAGATATTAATTTCCAAGATGTGTATATGTATGTGTATGAATCTTTTGATGACTTGGGTACAATTACAGACAGTAAAATAATAAAAACTAAAAAATCTAATGAAAATATACCTTGTATTGATATCTCAGAGGAATCTGATAATGAAAATAGCAATTCTCAGAGTACTGCATCTGAGTTTAATGAACATACTGGAAAGATTGAAACATCTGACTCTGATTTAAAACCATTAAAAAATAATAATACATCATCCACAGAGCAAGATAGAGAGAAATCTGTAGAAGCATCAATGTCAGCAGATAATAAAGTTACTTTACACAAAAACGTCCCACAGGCAAATTTTAATCAGAATTCAAAAAATATTTATGATAAAACCAATTTTAAAGAAACTCTTGAAAATCAGAGAGAACCAATTGAGGTGAGTGATAAAAAAGTTTCCAGTGAAATTATAACTGATAACAATGGTATGTTAAGGACTTCCTCAAATGTGACTATTAATGTTAACATGACTTCAACAGATGGTAATGATAGAAAAGAAATAAATGAAAATATTAGTCAGTCTGATCATAGTGAAGGTAATATTAATGTTGCTAAACTGGACAACGAAAATTGCTGTTCATTTCCAAGAGTAAAACAAACTTTGAAGGAAAAAAGAATTTCTTCCATTATTGAAGATTGGTCTGAAAACTCTAAAGTAGACTGTAAAACATCTGATGTTGAAAGTGAACCTTCATTTTATAATAAGAAAGAACAGAATTCCTCAGTGAATACTACTTATTTATCTGAAAATATCCAAAATAAGGAACTATCATCTACAAATATTTGTTCTAATACATTAGATAAAAAAACTGGGAAACCAGAAAATTTGGGTAGTATGAAAATTAGAGATTTAGTTCTGACAAAACATAATGCCAAAAAAAATTCCAAGAAAGAAGAGGTGGATGATTCTGAGCAACTTTTTACAGAGTCTGATGCAGAGCAAAATAATGAGAGACTTGCATTGAATTCTAATGTAAAACAACGGATACATAGTGCACATTTCTTATCAGATGCTGCTGTAAACAGCTCTGGGACATCATATGTCAAGGTTTCAGTTCGAAGAAAAAAATACCCTAACCTTCCATTAGGTAAACAAAGCTATGTGAACAATGCAATCAATCAAGATTCAGATGAAGGATCGCATAAAATGATAGATGGTCCAAGTTTCCTGAAATCTCCGAAGAGAACTAGAGAAACAAAACAAGAAATGGATGAAGATTATAATTATATTCCTAGTGAGATGCCAAAGAAAAAGCAACGAATGGAAAAAATATCAAATAGGAAAAGGAATGCTGTTATTACAAATAAAAAAGCTCATTATTCAAATGCTAAAACAAAAGTTTTAAAAATTGGGTTGAAAAAGTCGTCACAAGCCAAATCAAAATTGAACCATTTGGTAAATAAGAAAAATATTGGTGATAATAACTCTAGTGTAAATGTCAACAAGGAGGAAAAAAATCTGGAGAGTCATCGTAAATTATGTTCAGAACAAGTATGTTCTCAGTCAAGTGCAATCTCTAAAGATGAGAATTCAAATACGAACTCAGATAATGGAGGAAAGATTTTGAAAGACTTTGAAGACATGTGGTCGTGTCATAAATCTGGTTGTAACTGTGATATTGCAGGTCTAGAAGAAACAATAGATATTGTTGTTGATTATACATTTGCTTACCTTAGTAAATTAAGTCAAGAGTTTAAGAAGTCCAACTCACATTAGAATGTATATATAAATTTTCTTCAATAAATATTTTTTTTCTGTCTGATTATTTCTGAAGAGTATTTTGTTTAAACTTGAAAGTATGTCTTGTATTACATTATATAGCTATTAAAATATGGTTCAATGATGTGCTTGGCTCAAATAAGCTTGAAAGTATCATATCTTTTTATTTAATATCCAAGAAATGCTTTTTAAAAATAGTTTTATCTCTACTGAGATTTGATCTTGAATATTTTTTCCAGTTCTGAGACTTTGTGAATTTTTCTTTAAGTACTAAATGTTCCCCCGCCTGAGTAAATTTGTGTGGTATGTAAGATGTTGCAGTAATAATCAGCTAGACATTTTTGACCTGTTAAAATTCTCATTGCAGCATTTAATTACATAATATGATAGCGTAATAAGTACGAAAGCTGACATTACATTCCAATTACATAATTATCTTCGTTTTTCTTTAAAGGATATTTAGAGTCTCATTAGAATCTAAGTCATAATCCCATTTTAAGTCTTCATCAGTTGAATAAAAAATACTCGTCTGTAAGTTTATTTAATTTTATTAAATGCATGTCTGTGGGATGTCTCCCTCTTGCTAAAATAATTGTTTATACATTATTAAAACTAAAAAAATTATTATAAAATGAATAAATTTAACTCTAAAATAAAAAGAATTTAAAATATATTTCACTTAATTTTTTTTTCATTATAGATAAGAATTAACTTATATTGATTTAATAATGACTCTTAAAAAGTTTGTTGAAGTAAAAATTTTAATTTCTTGTATATTAATGCATGATAATGAAAACTTTTAAATATTTGTATATATAACTGCAACTGAATAAATGTAATGAATGTACAGTAACAAGTTGTGGTTTTTATGTTTTAGTCATAGTTCAAAGGAAGTAAAGAATCTCTTCACTTTATTGAAAACTTTTAATAATAATTTGCATTTTGTAGACCTAGCTAATCAAACCATCACAAACTGTTTATTCTTCAGTATTTGTGGTAAACATGAAATGAAATAGAAAACTTAAAAATGATATTGTAGTAATAACATCTCGATTCTCTCTCAAGGTTCAATGGCTAGGGCACTGGTATTTGTCCAGAGCCTGTGTGTTTGAGTCCCACTGTTGGCATAGATGTTTGTAGTAGTTCGGAATTGACTTTAAACTCTAGGTCCTGGTCTAATTAACCCTTGTGTAGCAAAAACATTGTAATGCTCTCAACTAACCAACCTCTTTGAGGGTTGTGTTTACATTTGACTAGTTGATTTACATGCGATTATAAAGACACTGGTGTAAAATATTTAAAATATGTAATCAGTTATAATTAAATGTCACAAAAAATGAATATTAACTTATGAAATTTATTCCACTTGAATATTTTTAAATGTAAGGCAGCTTTATTTGTCCTCCAAACCAATACAGTGCAATTTTATGTTTGATCTTCATATACTGAACCATTCATCTTCTATTTCCTGTTGAGGATAGGCATGTTTACATTTTTTAAATGTAAGCAAACTACTTTCTGTTGTTGACTACTTAGTTAGCAGGAAAGGGGTCGTGACTTGAAAAGGGTAGGGAATACTGATAATATTTTTCCCATTTTGTAGTGCAGTAATTTATAGAAACTATTTCTTGTTTGTTCCATGTACACAGAATTGTGGATAAATTTGCACAAGTATCTTTGGTCTTATGCTATATATTATATGCTATATACTGTTTCTACAGCATAAAAATTGATGATTTTTGCATCAAACATCAATATCTCGTTACATTTTACTAAAATTCATTTACCCTAAAATTTTTGTAGCAGTGGTATGCTGTAAATGAAACAATTGGTGAGTAGTTCAATTTATAAATATAACTTTCTAAATATTATCATCAAAAGTTTTTCAATTCTTCTTTTGCCACGAAATATTTAAAAAAACAAACAAACTATCCTTGTGATATGTTAAACAATTTTGTATATAAATGCTTAAAAAGAATGGCTAGAGATTGATATTTTGACATTAAAAACTGGTTATTCTATAGACATCTGTATATGATTTTTCATTTAACTTATGCTTCAAAATTCAACCTAGTATAAAACAGTAGAAATATATAAACTCATGGTGCCATATATAAAAAAATGATGTAAAGTTTTTTTTTTAAAAAATATGGTTGAAAAATTTCATCTGATCTAAGATGAGTTATCAGAAACCAAATGTGACTAATGAAAATCAATGTTTTGCACAAGTATCTGTGTGTTTTGTCATTTATCCCGAAAGATATGGCATAGACACTTTTTTGGTATGTCAAAATTCCAACCCATACCAATCATACCAAATGAAATTTTATTTGATTGCCAAGACTGGTTTTTAAATTTTATTTATCTAAAAACTAAAGAGAATCTTTGTTTTTCATGATTGATAAATTTTTCTTACTTTTATTTCTTAAGATGCTTTGCAATTGTTTTAAAAAATGTTCATTTTAAATTCTCTAGTTTTAATATTTTATTCACTCAAAGTACTCAAGTTCTGTAAGCTAAGTTATATATACATGAAAGTAATTTTAAAATCTGTATTAAATAATGGAAATTTTCAAAAGCTACTTTCTGAATATAGAAGAATTTTTCTCTTTTTCAGTAACCATCTAATAGTAAGTTCTCTTATGAATGTTTTAAATTACATTCCTGAGTTTAACATGTCAATATTGCAATGCTGCTAACTCCCTCAACATTATGTTCTTTAGAACTTTAGTGTGACGATATAGATTATAAAATTCAACATGTATATTGTATACCCCCCCCCCCAATCCAGCCGTACGGATATATTCCAGAAATATTATTATTAATATTATTATTATCCAGCCATCCAATTATATTATTTTATATTTTGGGCAGCATAGAATATCAATGGGCATTGTTGAAGAAAATTCACTATTTACTCTTATTTTTTCTTGTTTGGTAGAAATTACTCATTGTAGCCCTTTTTAAGGAAGAAATCTTCAAGATCGGCTTGAATGTGAATTGGCTTAACTGATCAATAGATAAGATGTCTAAGCTCTGATTCAGTATCAAATTAAAAAAGGATTTACAGAAAATGTCTGAACTTCTATTATTTTTCTGCACCATACTCACTCGTAACTCGATGGGTCCAATAAAACTACATTGTATACATTTAAGGAGGACTGTCCTCACTATATTATATGCTTAAACCACACTTCATTGTTGGGTTTAAATCCTTAAATTTTTATTTCCTTTATAAGAGAACATGAAACTTAAATTTTACCAGATATGAAAATAGAGGTTTCTGGCATACCCAGAAACCATTGATCTAGGTTTTAGAACCCTTGTTATAGGTTCCTTATCATGGCATTGCAAATCAATTGCTGGAGTAAAAAAAAATCTATACTGGAGTTAATCTCAACTTTTACTGCTGTCTGATTGACTAGGTACAGTTAATCCAACCTCCAAATGGCAAAAGTTAAAATGTTTTTCATGACTTGTGCAGCAGTTTCTTACTTAATCTATAAATCATCAACAGAAACATTCTAAAAAAGTATTTAATGTCAAAAATTAAGAATGAACTCTGATATTTTTATACAGTTGAAGATTTTACTGAACACTTACTTACATTTGTACTCTTTATTGTATATTTTGTTTAAATGGAAGACCTTACCTAGGTATTTTAAAATCTCGTAAGAGCCACTATGAAGAAAATTTTTTTGCTAATACGTATTTTTATGATATATATTGGATAGATGCATCTTATGAATAACATAAAATGTTAAAGTTTTTTTTCAATGAAATGTAAATAGTTTATGCTGAGGAATCTATAATTATGGAAAAATCTACGGAGAGTGATATAAGTTGGGGATATATATTTTTTGGATTCAGTCCTTTTTTGATGAGTGTTTAAAGTATTTTACAAAAATATAAGACTTAAGTTAGAGCAAAGGTGTTTAAAAAATGTTTTTTTAAATTAATTGTTCATTATTACACACTTACTACAGTGGACGCTCATTAATTCGAACTCAAAAGTTCGAATTATCCGATGTTAGGAGAAAATATATAACTTTAAATGTGTATCACTGAAGAAGAAACTCTCCTAGTATGTATAACCCCAGAAAATATATTATACTATGTTATCTGAAGTTAAACATATTAAAAAGCAATACAGACTTACCTTAATCATAAAATGAAGCAGAAGATATGCAGTATAAAGTAAACTTTTATTAAAAATATGAATTACACTTTGGGGAAAAACTGTAAAATGGATGTTTGGTTCTGTTTATGATGCCTACATTGTTCAGCCAGCTTCTCGATTTGAAGTAATCATTTCAATTGATTTTCAGAGGAAGGTTCCATCTGAAGAAATGATTTCAGAGTTTTAATAGAGTCCATTATGGCCGCATTAAAAATATCTTTCGGCAGGTAAGTAGAGAAAAGCCCTGGCAGTTTCCTACCGAAATTAGTGCATACGTCTTCGTTTACATCAGAGCTTTGGCCACATACAGTTTGATAAGAAATATTGTGCCTTGACTTAAATCGAGAAAGCCATCCATCACTGCATTCAAAATCTTCAATACCCAATCGACTTGCCAATTCATCAGCCTTCGTCAGTGCTAGGGGTCAATTTATCGGAAAATTTCGAGATCTAACATCCTGGAACCATAGCAGTAGAGCTTTTTCTAAAACTTCTTGCGACGCATTTCCCATGCGTTTCCTTCCTCTAGCAAATTTTGATTTTTCCCATGAATCTAAAATTGACTCCTTGTTTTTCAAATAAGTTGACAAGGAATTTTTTTTAAAATTTCATAGTCAGCTGCTAACTTTGTTTTACATTCGCCATTCTCTACTTTCTTTAAAATTTCTACCTTTGTCTCCAAAGTTAGGGTTTTGTACTTTCCACGTGTAGACATCCTGAATTTTTACACGATCACACCACACAATGAAGAAGAAAAACTAAACCCCATTAACTTGTCTGCACTGCAGTTATAACTGACGCAGCTCCCTAGAATGTATAGTAAAGACTAGTTTTTCTGAAATTCTAAGAAAATCAATTCAAATAAAGGAAGATTGCTTTTTCTATTTAGCACTAATAAAAAGGACAATAGCTACTAACGTTTAGCGGACATGCAATAGTCTAGGAATGCAGGCATATGCCTCTTTACACAGAAAAGAAATTTTGACACACAAAATAATAAATACAGTGTGTATTTTCTCCATTAAACGAGGAAAAAGAATTTTTTTTGTCAAATTTTTAGTTCGAATTAACCGAAGTGATAAAAATTTAGTTCGAATTAATGAGATATTTTTAACATTAACTCCAATACAAGATTTTTGGGGCCTTTGGATTAGTTCGAATTAACGAGCGTCCACTGTATTTATATTTCCCAAAATACTCTTTAGGTTATGCTACTACATCTGATCAAGTTAGAGTTATATATTTGGCTTTATAATGTCAAGTACATATTGTACTGAATCTGGGGCGTAGCTGTCGTGGCACAGGTGTAAGGTGTTTGGCTGCGGTTCTGAAGGTGATGAGTTCGAGCCCCGCTGGATGCAAGTTGCTTTTTTTCAAATTTCCTTTGTTATCATTTCTCGTTTTATTCAGAATGTTCTAATATGCAAATTTATTGTATTCTAATTTATTATATGCTAATTCTAGTTTCTACTGTTCCAGAAAGTTCGGTGACTGTATATAAGTCGAGCTAGCGTTCAGTTCAGGTTGAATAAAGTTCTCTAGTGCAGCTCTCGCATTGATTTCCTGTGATATAAATTCGAATCTACGCGACAATATTTATAAAAAGAACATATCCTAATGTGAGTAACTTAAAATTAAAGATCTGACTACTTTTTTTCAACCCCTTGGGTCACTTAATTTCTTAGAAAAATAAATAGTAAAAAAATGTATACCCTGCCTCCTAACAAACAAAAATACATTACATTACTCCAAAAAACACAGCTGGATTTACACCTTTAGGAGAATTTATCTTATAACCATCAAATGACAAAGCAAGTTCAATTTGGTTGGTTAGTCTATGACTCAAGGAGTTTCATTGATGATTTATCAAATTTATGGCAGAATCAAACACTAGACTCTGAGAAAAAAAGCATATGCAATATAAGCAAAGTTCCTGGTCAAGATTAGGTTCCACAGTTGTTTTTTAATAGCCCAAGTGGAAAAAATAAAAACAGTTAAATGCGCTTTGGGAAAAAAAAAGTTTTCAAGTGATAGGGGATTTAAATTTAAAAAAAGAATGTTTTATGCTGATGGTATCATGTGTATGTCTGAAAATTTATGAGAAGATTACAACATCTGTAAACTGCAATTGTGGCAATAAAACACGAAACACATTAGGAATTTATATTTTACATCCTGAGATGAAACATTTTGATAAAATATCACAGAGCAAAAATCACAGTATGATAGACATCTAGTATGAAGGATAATGATATTAGCAAATTTTAGCATATGAAGAAAATATGCTAAAATTTATCAGGCTATAGCTTGAGCAAAGAAAGGTAACCTTAAATATAACTGAAAGCTACATTGCTAAAATACTAGTCTTAATTTTTAAATGAGACACATTGGTGCAGAGATTTAGGATAAGGGTTTGCACTGACCCCAAGTAAAAGGGATAAAAATGGTAAGAGTGTTTTGTTTTGATACAAATTTTGAGTTAGCAGTATCAACAAAAAAAACTAAGTTGATATGCTATAAAAATGTTAGCAAAATGCATTTGATAAAGGTAGCTATATTAAATGCAGTAAGTCAAAAGAAGCCTAAATTAGATCTGAAACCTTATAATATATTAAGTTATTTCAAGGTGTCTTAAAATGTTTCTATTAGAATCGAAAAGAGCAAGAAACACAAAGAATACAGCGTTTAACTATATTGAATTTTAAACAAACAAAAAATTTTTTTTTCTAAACTTTATATCTTTATCAATATATATATCTTTATTAAATGTATATGGTTATTGTCTATACATATTCAATAAAGTAAAACTAGCTTTAAAAGTTGTTACTGGAACTCTTCTTTTTTGGCTTTCAAAATTCTTTAAAAATAAGTTTACCCTTACTTCTGCTTTAACCATTTCTTCATTATATACTTCTAACACAACATACTCAATATTGGGGCTTTTTTTTCTGGGGGTACATAGGGATACAGGATATCCCCACCCTTTTTTTTAAAGTATTATTTTGGATCAACTTGACTGAAATTTTAAAAAACTTACTTTTTGTTATATATTAACAATTGATTTGTATTTTTTTAAATTGCGAGGTTTTTGTTTCCCTGTGACATGTGTGAAAACACAGTACTAAAAATATACACCTTTATTTAAGAACACACCAATGGTGCACTCAGGGGGGGGGGAGGGGCCCTCCCCCCCCAAAGAAATAGAAATTGCATCATGAATATTGATTTTGCATTATAAATATTTTTATCCGTTCATCTTGCCGCCCCCCCCCCCCCAAAGAAAAAATCCTCGGTGCACCACTGGAACACACAGTATACCTACCTGGGTTTTTTTTGGGAAAAAAAGCACTGCTATTATGTTTTCCTGCATCCTCATCCAATAGTAGTTCACTGCATATTTCATTACCTAGATTGCTTAGTTTTGACTGAACCCTTTGTAAATTTGCTAAAGTATATCTAAAGGTGGCAAATGACTTGTAACAAAACATTATAATATGTGATACAGCATTCAGCAGTCAGAGCATGAGAGCAAACAAGCCAAGCTGCTCAAGTCGAGCAATCATCCTCTACTAGATTGTTGGGTTTTTTGTGAATCCTTTTGATTGTTACATTACAATTCAGGGTAGGTCATACTGAATTGACAGAAGTGGAGCATCTTTTCAACAAAGCATTCACAAAGAAACATTGATACACTTTAATGTAATGCTGTCTATGAACATTACATTACAACATTAAGTTACAAATCAGTCACCTACTTAATACTTTCTTCTTCAGGATTCTCATCATTCAGCAAATCATTTAAATTATAATAAATCTTAATAAAATTTGCTTTTTTAATAAGCAGTTCCATTTTTATAATATAAAAGTATGTTTTGAAACAATATCTGGGCCACCACAATGGTATGAGACCCTATCTGAATTTCATCCCAATCAATTCTCTAAAAATTAAACTAAGAGGAGAATTATCTGTTCAAGAAGTTGAGTAAGCAGAAAAGCGACATAAAAATTGTTCAGCAAGGATTATTCAGTGAAGAAACTATAAAACTGAAAACTCTTGTGCAGGGGTCGACAACGTGGTGCCTGCGAAACAGTTTTAAAGTGCCCGCTGTTGAAATATCAAAATTGTAGATATTGTAATGACAAACACTCACAGTTGTAATGGATAATTTTAGTAAAAAAAATTAAAAATCATAAAGTCGTAAAAATAAAACACTGAGCAGCCTGCTCTCTCCCCTCGTTGTGAGTTGGCTTTTTTTTTTTTCTGCTCTGAAATTGAATTCTCTTTGCACATTGACATATGCTTGTGAATCTTTTTTTCCCTCCAATATTAAATACTTAAAATCAAAATACTGATCAAGCCTCATTGACACTTATTTGGAGAAAAGCCTGAGAGCAGGGAATTCAACTTATGTGCCACATTACAAAGAGTTGGCTGCAGATTTGCAATGTCAAATATAGTATTAGTTTTCAGTTTTAAGATTCTTTTGTTTAAATTATTTAAATTTATGTATTAAAAATTTGTCACATTAATATTTTCATGTTTATTAATCCCCCCTCCTCCTCTTCAACCAGTGGTGCCTGCTGAACTCCCACATTTTTAAAATATGCTCTTGTAGTAAAAAAGGTTGCCGATCCCTACTCTTGTGTTTTCATTGATGATGAAGAGTTGATCAGACTGAGGAAAAGAATTGTTAGTAGAAAAGGTAGAAAATTTTGTGTGTTTCATACTTTTGCCTTTTGATCAACTCTAAGGGGGAAGGAAAATTAATTTTTGAATATCATACAATATATTCACATACTGGAGTTAAAATTTTTGCTGATATTTGCCAACAGTTCTGGATTATGAGAGAACTTAAAACAGTTCAAAGAATTATTTCCAAGATTTATTTGATGCAAAAGATGTAGTGAAAGATTACTGAACCAATACCATCTCCATTAGCTGAAGGCAGCGTTTGGAATGCATTAGTTTTTGAGGTAACTGGAATTGATTTAACTGGTCCTCTTTACCTAAAAGACAGAAACCAAGGTTGGATATTTTTATTTGCCTGTGCCATTTATAAAGCTGTACATCTTGAATTAAGTCTTTCCATTAATGGTTTCCTATTGGGATTAAGATTTATAGAAAGATGTAGACAACTCTCAACTATCTGAACAGTCTGAAGATTCAAGAGAACACCCTCAATAGTCTGAAGATTTGATGTCTCCGTGTTTATTTAAGATATCAGAATGGTGGGAGTTCCATACAAATATCATTTAGATGAATTCAACATCACCAAGAGATACAGTTAACAACAGAAGTTTATAGATTTAGAGACAAATATTTGAGTTTGCTGGTTAAACAGAAAAGCAATAATACCAGCGAGATGCAAATAAATTTAGATGATTTGTTGGTAGTGACCCCTAAAAAAAGGATAGACTGGCCAATAGGTCAAGATATAAAAGAGTAGCACAGACCAATTAGAGTAGCAAAGGCGAAAACAGCTGTTGGAGAATTGATCAATCCTGTGCAGTGATTGTATCTGTTAAAGGTTACTAATGATGAGTTGTTCAGATCTAAAAAGAAAACAATGTTCCTGATAATATTCCAAGAAGAAAGACAGCTTCTCATAAAACTGAACTGGTTTCTGAAAATTCCAAGGACATTGAAT
The DNA here is from genome assembly GCA_907164885.2 of Dolomedes plantarius. Classification (NCBI taxonomy): domain Eukaryota; kingdom Metazoa; phylum Arthropoda; class Arachnida; order Araneae; family Dolomedidae; genus Dolomedes; species Dolomedes plantarius. Next base: position 37,802,674 of record OU015490.1, on the reverse strand, counting down.
TTAATAAGTCTAACATAAAATAGTTAAAACTAAATGTGGAAGGAAAGTTAAAAAACCTTCATGTTACAGTTAGTTTTCTTTATGTGTAATAAAAATGTTTACTTATGTCAGTGGCATAGCGAGCATAACTGGCGCCTGGGGCACGATACCTTTTTGGCGCCCGTCTGTGAGTGGCACCTGGGGTATTATAGACCCCCCCCCCTCGCTATGCCACTAACTTATGTTAATTTTTTTTTTGTTTGAGCATATGCATATTCTGCTTACACTAGTAAAGTATTAATGATTTGATTTTCATAACCTATGAATGGAAAATAAAAAGATCGGAGGACATCACAAGTATCTTCATGTATTTGAACTGAAGTGTAAATATTGTTTGTTTATATAAGTTTTTTTACTGAAAGGCAACATTGGTAGAGTCTGATCATTGTATATTTTGTTCAATTGTTCTAACATTTCATTAAACATAGTAAATAATTTTTAAAAAAAATACAATCTAAGTTTAATTTTTGGAGAGCAGCTGAATGAGATGAAATTAAGATAGTCCCATAAAAATCAACAAAGTTCAATCTACTTTTCTTAATACAGTAAATATATAGTCTAATCTAAACTAATGTCTAAAAAAATAACTGTTCTATAAAATTTGACAGGGTTTTACTTAGGTATACACTAGCTTTAAAAGCAGCCAACATAATCAGATATGGATAAATATTATTGATTCATTTGAATGACATCTCTTTTTCTCGTGCAACTACTCATCTAATGTTATAGAAAAAAAATTCATGTAACAATATCATACAAAATTTAAATTACTGAATTATCGAGTGAAAACATACTGTACAACTCGACAAGTGACTGTACAAGTGACATAATCAAAAGTTTCATTTACTGACATATGAAGTGAACAGATTTAATGAAATATTGGTTCAAATATAGATGATAGAGTATTTTGAAAAAAATAAAAAATAAATAAAAATTTCAGAGTTTTTGATACAAACATTGTACATGAATATACAAGATAAACTGGAAAATCTGACTTAATTTATGTTTTAAAAAGGTGTCTTAATTAGCCCAAATAATACTATGGTAGAATTTTAGATGTCCCATTACTCAGTAATAAAAATCTGAACACTTTTCATAATTTCCAGAAAAAAAAGAAGTAAACACATTACAACTATTGATAAGAAAACCAGTCACACATTGCACTTTATTGTATTTTATATTATGAAATACAAAGTAATATATATTAACTAATATAATAAGTAAAAACATCATAGTAAACTTCTCTTGCAAAACGATAAATACTTTTGGATGGGATTATGATTGGTGCAGTATATACAGTTATACATGGGATATTCAAATGTAAATCAAAGTATTTTGTACTGCTTATCTGGCACAGAAAAGCAATACAAAAGGTATCCCAACAGAAAGTACAGAACAGCTTCCATTATGACCAGTTGCTCGCCAAGCAAATTATTTTTTTTTTTGTCAAGCTTAGTGCCCAGTTTGTTTACCCCAGTCTTTAACACATTAAGAACTTCCAAACAATACTTATCTTGCCTTTTTGCGGTTCCTGCGTAAGACAGTTATCTTTAACATCTTGTATAATTTTAATATAATAAACATATTCAAAACTTTGTTAATAAATACAATTTACGTGCAAATTGTCCACCAGCTTTTTTTTTGTTTGTAAAAAGTTGGTTCATTATTAATTCATTCTTATAGAATAAAAAAGTTGAAAAAAAATTTGATATTCTTAGAGGCATTCCCTCAGAAATCGCTGAAAAAAAAAAGCCTTTCAGAATCTCAACTAGTAAAAGCCTATTTGGAACAACATCCGAGCCAAATGCATGCTTACCAGCACTATTGCATTCTGACATAATCAATCCAACTAAAGCAACCTGATAATCTATATATATAAAACAGTTCCGTAACTGACTGACATACAATGCACAAGGTGCGTTATAGTGTAGGGGTGCACTAAGAAAGATTTTTGAAAAAATATTCTTAGATTTTTTAAAATTAAACTTTTAAGCTGTTTTAGTAACTTTTTTTAAGTTTGCACTTAAAATAAAAATTTGAGGGTTGTAAAATTTATATCACGAGAAAGATCATAAAAATTCCTTTAAAATGAAATCTTTTCCTTCATTTTCTGATTTTTGATGAATTTTTAAAGATTAATTTTTAGAATTTAATTTATTAAATGCTGATCACGTGATTTCTTTTTCTGGTACTTTAAATAAATTTATCGTCCCATGCATAACAACTAAATAGACAAAAAAAAAAAACTTTTTTTCTTGCTAATGCAGCAGATGATTGGACACAAAAATATTAAAAATCCAAAAAAATATTAAAATACAATAAAAGATATGTTCCTCAAACTGTACTATATTCTTTAGTATGTCCTATTACATTTAATATGAATATTTTCTTCTACATTATTTTGTCTATAAAAATATCCCTTACAATATTTTTATAAATATATATATATATTTTTTTTTTACATCAATTGTATACATTGATCGCTGTATTTAATTTAAATGTACTCCGTAGCGAAGTGAGGGTTTTCAGCTAGTTTGATATATACAGCTAATGAGCAACATATAAATTCAGCCTAAACTATCCAACAGAAAATAAAATTTTGAATAACAGTTAACAAGTTAAAATCAAAATTATAACTAATTATGCTATTTAAATTATATACATACTAAAGAAAATCAAACAATTAGTTTTGTGATATACCGGCTAGCTTGTTTTGATATTGGAGTAATACTTGTGATGTATCACTTATGGGTCACTCTAGCTCTGAGGAAACGAGTCACACCATGAGGATTAGCATCATCCTGGTGATCAACTGGTCGTATATGGAAAGCTAGACAAAACTACTTAAGTTACGACTAAGGCAATAGTTTCATATCATATTAACAGCTATAGAGCTGCCATCGTATCAAAATAAAAAAGGACAAAAACAAAAAACAAATAAAACTTCAGTTATAAGGAAAACTATGTCATGAGACACTGGCAAATTCAATATTAAACACATAAATTATTTAGGGTAATGTTATTAAAAATTAACTAAATGTAAAAATATTATTCTTGTTTACCACAAATATTCATAATTACGATTATTTAGGAACTTTAGCTTTTTGAGCCATCAATTTCTATTTATTATGAAACTAACCAAAATCTTCAAAATGATGTATAAAACATAAATGTGTCAAAGAGTATCTTAAACTCTGAGTTAATCAACTTAGAACATCACGCAACATACAATATTAAAGTGTAAAAGGAAATTTTTTGTTAAGTATATAGCCATATTTTACTGTACCACACAGAAAAGATAACTTTTATTAGTCTATACACTACACTATTTTCCTTGCATATATTACAGCACATATGAATTATTGGATGTTAGATTGTTCTATTTGAATTTATTATAACACATAAATAAATTATTGGACATAAGATTGTTCTCTTTGAATTTGTTACAACACATATAAATAAATTATTCAACATTAGATTGTTCTACTTACATATAATACAACAAATAAAAATAAAGTAATCGAAATTTGACTGTTCTACTTGCACATATTACATAGTGAATTAACAACACTCGTATTTATAAAATAAATTTCACATTTTCCTTTATTTTACTAAAATAGTTTTTATAAATAATTGATACACTATTTACATTTACTACTAATTTGAGATCACCAATGACTATATTTAAAACTTTTTTTTTTTTTCTTAACTTGGACATTTTATACCTATTGATTCTATTGAATGAATACTATTTTCAATGCATATAAATTATCAAAATCAGTTTTAAATGATATATGCCAGGGCTGGCCAACCTTTATTAGTTGGCGATCGACTTTTCTATGATTTTTTATTCAACGATCGACTAGTTCTCATTTTTTGTGGAAAATGAGCAGCTTATTGTCGTCACTAACATAGTCCATATATTTATGAAATTATGGCTCGCGATCGACTAAAATCATGTCAAAGATTGACCAGTTGGCTACCCCTGATATATACAATTAACTTTAGAGCTTTTGCTTTTGTTAATAGCAGAATTTTATGTGTATAGCTATAAAATTTTGCTACGTATTTAATGGTATTTTAAATCATCCTATGAACTGAAATAAAGTGAAGTAGATCTCTTTACCCTTAAACTATACTGCATGTTACACTTTGTCCAATTTAAAACAAATAATAATGTACGAGAGGATGTTGTCACAGTTATCTTAAGGTGAATTCAGGAGGATGTTTCCAAGGTTATGAAGGAAAGTACAAAATATTTGCAAGAGTATTATTCATCAATAAATTTCCTCAAAACAGCACTCCATTCGATATAAACTTTAAAATTTGCAAACCATAAATCATCAAAAAATTTTATTGCGTATAACCATGAACACAAGTTCTTTTCATTGGCAGATCAGCATATTTAAAACATCCTTGTCCAGGTAAGCCAGGAGATGAAGGTAAATGATACCACCATTTATATGTTGCATACCACATCAGTATTGCAATACTTCCACCCACGACTTTTTGTACCATAGAGTGGAAGTAAACTATAGTTGCTATCAACATTCCATCCCATAGAATAGAAAATAAAGTGAGATTCAAAAAAGCAGATCTTACATAAGGCGTTAATTTTTCATAATAATCTTTCAGATGTTTCATTTCATTTAATGATAATGCTTTAAGAGGACTATCCTCTTCAAATTCTTCATTTCGGATTAAATCGCCAATTCTTTCCCAACCACGAATGGACTTTGCTTCCTCTGCTATTAATAAACTGCAGTATATCAACATAAATGAATGGCCAGATATATCAAACCCTCTCCAGATGGAACCGCTTCGTAAACAAGTTGATTTGGTAGTAAATCTATCTGATAAACATCCAGCAGTTAAAGATTCGATAAAGACGAATGTTTTAGTCCAACAGAACCACATAACAGTGCCAATTAAAAGTCTGTAAAAGTGTTTTTTAATTTTGTCAATATTTCCACAACAATAAACCCAAGATGTTAGTCCTAAAAAGGCACCTACAGACAACAGAGTCCAACCCCAGCACCATTTTACAAAATAATAATTAAACATGTTATTTTTTCGAGAGAAATAGCCTCGAGGTATGGGAGCAAAATCACAGACTAATGAACCACACAATAATGCTGCTAGGTACACGGCTATTTTTAATTCAGGTTCGAACAACACTATTTTGCGACATATATGCATACCAACCATAACAAACACATGTTGGACTGTAGTTGGATCGGGAACGGGCTTTTTCCCGGCCGTATTGGGCTTTCTTGCCTGTGTATTTTGCCATTTCATTTCATGCCTCGAATTGTGCCGTTTCACGCCAGCCATTCTGGTTTTTCTCTTCCTTTTAAAGTTAATAACCTAGTGGTTGAGAAGTTCTATGCCTGAGTTTAATAACCAAGTGGAATGAAAAAATAGTATACAACCGTTACATAGCGATCGGTTTCTCTCCCTAAAATCTGTTGAGGTATAAATCGTCAAGAAAATAACGATCGTATTGGAGAACAGTAACTAACACACACACACACACATATATATATAGTGCTTTTTTTCTAGAAAAATTGGAGGGTCTACTGTGTTTTCTCAAATAAAGGTGCGTATTTTTAGTACCTTGTTTTCAAATGTCACGTCAAAGGGGAACAAAAAATTCGCGATTAAAATGATACTTTTTGTTATATATTAACAATTAATTCGTAAGTTTCTTAAATTTTCGGTTAAGTTAAGCCAAACTAAAATACTTTTAAAAAAAGGTGGGGATGCACCGTATCCTCGCGTAACCCCAGAAAAAAAAAAAGCCCTGTATATAACGTGCCTTGACTTACGAGTTTAATTCGTGTGTGTGTGTGACTAAGGCCCTGTTCACATAGGAGTCCGTTGCGTTGCGTTAAGGAAAAGATGACATTGAGGCGAAAATAAACCAATAATAGGCGTTAAAAATTTCGTTGCTAATCTTTTGGAGGTTTGTCATTGGTTAAATATATTTCTATACTTTAACGCAACGCAACGGACTCCTATGTGAACAGGCCCTTATTCCACCCGCTCTAGCCGTAGGCTAGACCAGGTCCAAGAGGCCAAAAGTTACAATGAAATAGGAAACAAGCTAAGGGTCTCTATAAATATCCTCCTTGGCAAGCCCCAGGCAGTTTAGAATATGGTCAGGAGAGGCTTCAGCAGTATTGCATTTGGGGCAAAAAGGGTAAGATTTTTGCCCCTGATTGCAAGCAAGACACTTTAGGTGTTCACTAGCAAATATGCTAATGGTGGTCTGCATCCTTCTGTCGTCCAGTAAGGGCCCTTCTGTCTGACAGTAAGGGCACCACCAGGAGATTTTCGGTCGTACCAGTGGTGTGTCGGATGGGGTCTTCCATGAATGCTGGTTTATAAGTTTTCTTCTTGAGTAAATTTCAAGATAAGTCAAAGTATCTCGCGAAGAAATAGGAACTGAGGCTCCATCCTTAGCAAGAACATTAGCAGTCTAATTTCCAAAAAGTCCTATATGAGACGGCACCCATTGTAAATAAACCTCTTGTTGTTTAGAAAGGTCTTTGATGACCTCCAGTATCGAAAGTGAAGCTTTATCTCCGACTCTTGTCCAGCTGCTCAAGTGCTGAATGGCACTGCGGCTGTCAGTTAGGATCCAAATATCACGGTGAGAGGTTTCATTTTTAATAGTTTTCAATCCCACTTCAATGGCAATAAGTTCAGATCTGAAAACTGAGCGGTAATCCGGATTCCTAAACTTGTAATGATTTGAGTTGGTAGGCGTCTTGATAAAAACACCACTGCCGCAGGCATTGTGTTCATCTTTGCTGCCATCGGTATAAATCTGAATAGCAGTATTAGGGATTTTATTTATGATTCCAAGAGCAAGATGATGCAAGTATTCTGGTAAGTTATATTTTTTGTTTGTGAGGGACGAGAGTTCTGTTTGGAAATGAACTCTAGGCAGACCCCCTGGAGGGTTGACAATTGGCCTCAAAGAGTGCCTTTCAACATTTTGGTCCAATAAGCCCATTAACTCCATCTGAGAAAAAAGACTATTTCTCCTTAGGACCTGTTCACATAGGAGTCCGTTGCGTTGCGTTAAGGAAAAGATGACGTTGAGACGAAAATAAACCAATCATAGGCCTCCAAAACAATTAGCAATGTCCGTTGCGTTGCGTTAAGGAAAAGATGACGTTGAGACGAAAATAAACCAATCATAGGCCTCCAAACAATTAGCAATGAAAATTTTAACGCCTATGATTGGTTTATTTTCGTCTCAACGTCATCTTTTCCTTAACGCAACGCAACGCAACGGACTCCTATGTGAACAGGCCCTTAGTCTTTCGTTGTTTGACCAACTTCTGAGGAAGGAAGATGTTCGATTATGATCATGAAAACTGTAAAGTTTGTTGAAATATTTTACAAGCCCTACGATTCTTCTTAAACTCAGAGGCTGCAGATCACTCTCATAAAGAACCAGTTCAGAAGGACATCTATTTCGCATGCCAGTGATAATTTGAGCAGCACTCAACTGAACTGTCTCTAATTTCAAAAGGTTAGAGGATGACGCACAAAAATAAATTTGAGAACCGTATTCTAATACGGGTCTAATTAGAGATATATAGGTTGTCGTCAGGGTATTGGTATCAGCACCCCAGTCTCTTCCAGAGACATATTACAGGATGTTAAGTCTCCTCCTGCTCTTTTCCACAATGTTCTATATATGTTTATTGCTCAAGATCTCAGGATCTAAGCTGTAACCTAGGTATCTGGGGTGTTTTTCACAGAGTAGAGAGCCGCCGTCCATTATGATGTTAGGCTGATAGTTGTACAAATGTCTATTTGTGGTGAAGAAGCTAACTATGGACTTTGAGGTGTTAAAGTTCAATTTATGAGTATTTGCAAACTTCAACGCGTCAGTGAGGGTAAGGTTAATCATATGTTCAATATGGCAAATATCGGAATTGGAGTTCCAGGGAACAATGTCATCCGCAAAAAGGCCGACCTTGCACCTCTTAGTTATAACTTTTTCAATGCCGACCAGAAACAATGAGAAGAAGAGAGGACTCAATACAGATCCCTGCGGAACGCCCTGTCTGAGTTTAAAAGTTATAGATAAAGAGTTATTAAATTTCACTCTAATCAGTCTATCTTTCATAAAATCACAGATCCAAGAGAGGGCCATGTCTTTAACACCAAATGTGACAAAGAGTTTGATAATTAATTTATTTCTCTAAACCCTATCGAAGGCCTTTGTCAAGTCTAAAAACACGGCAACTGTATGGTTTGTTGGTTTAAGATTCTGAGAATCCCGTATCTTTTGCCCGAAGAATAAAACCTGATCTGCAGTGGAATGTCCTTTTCTAAAGCCATATTGCTCCGTTGGGAGCAGGTTATTAGATCCAAGGTGGTAAGTTAACCTTTCTAAAATCATTTTTTCCATAAGTTTACATGAGAAGTTTGTAAGAGTGATGGGTCTATAGCTCTCAGGAGAGCTGGCCTTCTTGTTTGGTTTTCTAATAGGAATGACAAAGGCTCTTTTCCAGTCATGAGGAAGTCTACCAAGTTTCTACCAAGACAAATTCAAGATCTCTAACAATCTCAACTTTCCCCAAACTCCAAGTCTTGAAATCATTTGGCCGTGAATATTATCAGGTCCAGGAGATTTATTTAAATCGAGAGCATTCAAAGCAAGTTCCATCTTCCGTAGTGAAAAACCAGCACTGGGTTGAGCTACGACAGCCGTGGATAATCCTCTTAGCACGTATTTCAAAGTTTTTATCATCCTCAGTAAAATTTAGGTTGCTTATTCTTTGATAATAGGATACCGATAAGTTTGCTGTAGCTTTGTCATCTGGGGGAATTTGCCCGTTCTCACCAAGAATGGTAATGCATTCCTCTTGTTATGGCTGCTCAGCGCTCAAAGATTTAATCAATTTCCATAGTCTGGAATTTGGAGTACTAGTATCAATGCTCCTGCAAAATTCATTCCAATTCTTCCTTTTGAGTAACACAAAAGATGTTTTAATTTCTGCATTTATTTTGTTTAGATTCGATCTAAGAGAGGGTTCATTGGAGGCCTTTAGCTCTTGGGGTAATTTATCTCTTTTTACCAAGAGGGGTTTTAAAACTGGAGATCTATGCCTAAAGAAAGGTGTGAATCGCTTAAAATTACCCCTAGGTATAGTCTGGCCGGCTGCTCTAAAATTTTTATTTTTGAAAGCAATCCATGTTGCATCAAGATCTTCAGTGGGAGGAAATGAGAGAATATCTCGATCAGTAAGGTCTCTAAATCTCTCCAAGTCGGCCTTTTTAAAATTCCAGTAATTTTTTTTGGTTTAGTACTATTTTTTGTTTTCTCCTTATTTCCATTAGAATACACAGGTGGCCACTACCAATATTTCGTAGGACACTCCAACTACAATAAGGGAAAATATCCGGACTGACAAAGGAGACATCAAGTGCATCTTCAGTATTATAGCTATAAGAGTTTAATTCGTTCCGTGACGGAACTCATAACTCGGATTACTCATATTTCAAATCAATTTTCCCCATTGAAATGAATTGAAATGCCATTTATCCGCTCCGCCCCCCCCGAAAGAAAACATACCATAATTTTTGTTACATGTTTTTAACTAAGAAAAATGTATTTATAAATAACATATATTATATAAAAACACAATTCAATAGACTGTACTGCAAAAAACTGGTTTTATTAAGTATAATGTACAACATTTACTGTGGAGATCAGACGACTTTAAGATGCTGACGGAGGTAAAGGAGAAAGGCTAAACTGAATAATTGAATCCTGTTCGCTGATTTTTGCCCTTTTCGCTACACTTTCCTCACTTTCATCTGCAGGGGTTTTAGATAAAAAAAAGTGTCCAGTGAGGTCTGTTTCCTCCCCCTCTTTCATGTTTTTTAAATGAGAGGTTGGACGCTGTTCGGTTTCGGAGGGCACCTGAAGTATGGGACGAGGAAGCTGCCCATATATGTGATAATTGTTGAGAGTTATCTCTCGGTTTAAAACTGGTAAGTAGTCTTAGAATAATTATATATATAATAGCCCTTGTCTCTGTATAACACTTCCGGGCTGTACTCATCTTTCAATTGAAGCCCTCAGTAAACAAAATGCCGGTTAGGCTTAATTTCAATTTCAGATGTGGATCAGAATTTTTTCTTACCTAAAAACTAATATCTTCTTCATCAAATCACGTTTGTTCAGCCTATTTTTCTATAAAACATTCAGAACTAAAAAAATTGGATGCTTTTAGCTGTATATTTAACAGTTTTTAAAAATCTGTTTACTTTTGCGATGAATTCTGAAAGTAAACAAACTTGAATGTGAATGAATCAAGTAGCTCAAGTATTCATATCGCGTAGTGAGCTGTAAAAAACTGGATGGCAGTCTACTACTCCAATCGCATGAAAAACTAAATAAATAAAAAATAATGAAAGGGTTTGCTTTTACAAGGTGTGGATTAAATGCAATATTGTTAGATAATTCGGGATATTTTTTAACTTTCATATACTTTTTTCCATTATGACGTCATTATTAGTATTATGGCGTCAAAACGACGGGTTACCTTCTAGTATGTATATAATTATCTAATAATTGTACATAAAGGTTATAAATATTATATGTTTCTCGTGTACTCATTCAACGAGAACGTTATATGGAATTCGCTGAGCAAATTAGGTGGGTTATCTTAAGCTAGCTCGTAACCCGAATTTTAGCTCGAAACTCAAGGCAAAAAGTCAGCCGAGAGATTGCTCGTAAGTCGGGGTACCACTGTGGGAATATATATATATATATATATATATATATATATATATATATATATATATGTTACTGGCAATGTATAAAACGCCGGCATTCTATAGAATACCTAGGCATTTTATAGAATGCGTGGCGTTCTTAGGCAAAGTATGAAATATGAGAATTATTATATACTTTCCCTAGACATTGTATATAATACCTAGGCATTCTACAGAATGACAAATGCCATTTAGGCAAAGTATGAAAAAAAAGGTCATGATAAGGCTGTTATTTGAAAGACGTTCATTCTTCAAAAATACAAATGTTATTTTAAAAAATAAGGAAATAGTGCCATTAAAAAATGTTATTCAAAAAACCTTAAAAAAATTAAATTTGTACAAAACAAAATTTATGCCTTTCTTATTAAAGAAATCAAGATAAAACCTGAATCTACCCCCAAATAAGGAAATAATTTTATTTTGAATTGCACTTAATTTTATTTCTTATAAAAAGTAAAACAGGGTCATTAAAGGAACTTTACTAAAAATATGCACATTAAAAACGAAATATAAAAAATGTAATTAAAAAAAAAATTAAAATAAATCTACTTGTTGCAACATGGTAAGCTTGAAGGACAATTTAAATTACACTTCATCACTTTTTTTCACGCATTTCAAGACATTCACTTTTTAAGACATTTCATATTTTGGCACTTTTTTTTACACATACACTTTAGCTTATTCTTAGCAGCTTCCACTGGACAGAGTAATTGCAACTGACCGGAGAGGAATTTCATGGTTAGGAATATCTTCAATTTTAAGCAAGTTGTTAGGGCGTAAAGTGAATTGTGATCTCGCATACAGTTGTTTTAAAATTCCCTCGAAAGTTGCAAGTCGGTAGAAACCGTCCTTTGTCACACTCATTACAAGTGCCAAAATATTGCGCGAATCACCTCGGCCCTTGTCGACGTCAGGAGTAGGAACTCACACAGTAGTTCTCAAAGAAACAGTGAAAAATCTTCTTCCGAACTCATTTTCATTTTTTTTTGGCTTTCGTTTCTAGATTAATTTTAGAATTAATTTTACTTCAATAGCATTTTAAGTTTCTAAATAAATATTGCACAAAATATTCAATTCAAAATCTTTACTAGCACGGCTACAGAAGTTATGAATTTTTGACGACACTTTGTGCATGCGTGTGCATCACTGCTTTCCTTTAAACACACACAACAGGTAGCAGTAACGAAAATCTCTTCGGTAAGCATGTTATCATCATGTTGGTTTAATCCACCATCGACTATGCTATAATGCCAAATGCAAGCTATAATGACTATAATGTCACAATATCATCCATGTTTTCTAACACAGGCTCTTTTTCTCGCATAAGCCGATTTGTTTCATCTTTTTTCATCGTTTGGACGCTTCCTATTATTTTTTCTAGCTGCTCCTCTGTATTTATGTCTTTTAAAACGTCTTGGGGGTAAAAAAGACGTTGTAAGAACTACTTTAGGTTTGCAGCCAAAAAGGGCTCCGTATGGTGTTCTTTTGATTCCACAATAATAAGCTCTATTTTTCAAAAATTGAACGAACCGCAGTCCTTCACTCCACTGGTCAGATTTGTTGTCCTGCATCCAAGTACTGAGCATATTTTCAATATCTTGATTAGCTCTTTCGGCACTACTCTGGCTTTCTGAATGGCGAGGTTTCCAATGGGTGCTGGCCGAAACTCCTTCAAACTGGTCAACACATTATTGGCAAATTCCCTACCATTGTCAGACTGTAAGATGGATGGTTCCCCAAGCAACGAGAATATGTCCAGTAGGTTGTAGGCTACTTCTTCAGCTCTTTTTGAAGTCAGAGCTTTCAGAATCACAAATTTTGTGAGATGATCTTAGTGCACCATAAGAAATTTGTATTTTCTATCTAGTTGATACTGAAAATAAATAAGAACTACCTGACAAAAGGAATTAAATTCAGAAAAAATCATAGGTTTCACAACAATGCCATTTTAATACTTTTTTTTCTGTCAGGGCTCACAAAGACGGATGTACAGTTCAATATCATGACGTGTAACGTTTTTGTATTTGGTTGAAAGTTCTCTCAACATTCTATCACGTCCTCCGTGTCCAATAGCCAAATGAGTTGCAGGAAGTACGTGAAACAACTCAGTGTCCGTGACGTAATACTGTATAGTACTGACGCCTTCTTTAAAAGGATAAATGAGTTAATTTTGTTTTCCATATACATCACATCATAGCGATTCAGCAACCAATAGTCCCATGGTTCCTTCTTAGTAGTCATTTTGGTTTTTTTACATCATTTATTAGCTTCTGGTAAGTAATTTCGGATAAGAACAAACTGTTTTTTACAGCATTAACTCGAAGCTTAGACAGTTCATCTTCGAATCGTCGTTGCATGACTATTGACCGTGACTCTTTCTCCAACACTATAATCTTGCTCTTCCCTTTTCATGCATCAGAGTATAAAACTAATTTTATGTTGAACAAATTTAAGTAAAATCACGTATTTTGACACTCCCGAACAAAGCGAAAAATGCAAATGGCAAATTCTGAGCCCGAGCGGAGGATTAAAATTCACGTGCCTTGCCAAGTAATATTCGAAAGGAATCGGAGATGTATTTCATACTTTGCCGGTATGTCATTTGGCATTCTATAAAATGCCTATGTATTCTATAAAATGCCGGATTTCAAACTTTGCCGGTAACTAACTAACACACACACACACACACACACACACACACACACATATATATACAGGGTGATTCATAAGTAAGTAATTTCCAGATGCTATAAAACAGGAAAACTTTAAGGCATGCTTCCCAAATTCGAACCGTAATGTAGGTGTACTTCCAAAGTTTTTCTCCTGCTACCGAGGGAAGTGACGTAAGGGATAGTGAATAGTCAGTAGAAATGGCTGCGTCTGCAGTGGAGAAGGCGCTTTGTGTTCTTGAATTGAGTAAAACAGAAACTGCCACCATTGTGCAACGGTATTTTCGAACAAGATTTGAAAAAGAACCATTAACCAGAAAATCCATTTATGATTGGTTTAAAAAATTTGAAACTTTGTGAAAAGTTCCTAAGCCAGGATGACCGAGTGTATCAGCAAATATCATAGATAAATTTCGCGAGGCTGTGGAAAGGAAGCCCGAGGACATCAACGCGGAGGGTGGGTAATGAAGTGCAGATTTCACAGCCCACTGTCTGGAGAACTTTGAGAAAGAAGCCGGAAAGGATGGATACAAAGTGCAGTATTGCAAAACCTCACGGACCTTGATAAGACGAAGAGGTTTGAATTTCGTGTCGAAATGCCGCACCGTTTTGAAATTAATGATGTCGCCGATTAATTAGTTTTCACCAATGAAGCTACATTTCAAGTGAGTGGTAAGGTAAACAAGCAAAAGGTTCATCTTGGGGAATCGAGAATCCCAGATTTACAATTAAACACTTGCGAGATTCACCAAAAGTAAATGTGTTCTTCGCTATGTCCAAAAAGAAAATGTACGGCCCTTCTTTTTTCACGAGAAAATTGTCACGGGAAGCCCTTTTCTGGATAAGGTAGGTCTTTGATTGATGCCACAGTTGCAGGACGATAGTGACAACTTTATTCTCCAGTTGAATGGTGCACCAACCCACTGGTCAGGCGACATACGAAATTACATCGATTAACATCTTCCTCACCGATGGATTGGACGAAGCGCCGACTACAACATGCCACTGACCCAGTGGCCACCCAGAAGCCCCGACTTAACATCATGTGACTTTTTCCTTTAAGGCTACTTAAAGGATATCGTATTAACCCCTCCTCTTCCTGTTGATCTGGCGGAGTTGAAACAGCGTATCACATCCACTCTCACTGCACTTGCTTCATATACCCTAACTCGCGTTTGGATGGAAATGGATTACCGGTTCGATGTGTGTCGTGTGACTAAGGGTGCATACGCAGAACATCTGCGACTGTCTCTAAAAGACTTGCAACATTCACCTACACTTCTGTTACACGTAACGTAAAATTTCTTACATTGTTGTTTTTCTATAGTGCAGAGATTGTGTATATATATATATATATATATATATATATATATATATATATATATATATATATATATATATATATTATATATATACAGGGTGATTATAATTAAAGTTGACCTTTCAAAAAGCTGTAAAAAAAGAACCACTGGTCAGAATGACCTGAAATTTGACCTGAATATACGCGATGAAGTGGGAAACGGTATGGCATAAGAAAAAAAAATAGTTTGAAATTTTAGCAATAGATGGCTCTTTACTCGTCATAATGTGAAAAATTATAAACGTGTCATGCGCACCACACTTTGCATTTATTATAAAAACGCGGTTTACCTGCCGTATCTCTCATATTGCATCTGAGAAGCTCATCATGACTCTCTCAATGAAGGATTGCGCACTGCTTATGAAGCTGTTTTACAAGAGCGGTGACTGGGTGGTTGCAGCTCTGAAGAAGTTCCGGACAGTAAAGGGAATGAAAAAAGGCTGTGGTACGATGTCTGTCACAGGTCTGAGAAAATGATTGAGAAATTCAAAGACACAGGTTCATTTGAAGTGAAATCTGTCAGAGCGGGGGGGGGGGGGCAATTGCTTCGACGTCAGTAGAAGATATGCCCACAGCATTGCAGGACGAGACAGGCAGTGACATGGGAACCTGCAGTGCACGGGGAATAGCCCGATCGTTAGATATGCCTGTGAGCACGGTGGATAAAATCTTACGAGACATCCTGCATTGCTCTCCATTCAAAATTACCCATGTTCAGGAGTTCCTTCCTGCTGACCTGCTAGTACGAAAAACCTTTGCTCCAGAAGTTCTTGCTCGCATGGAAGTGGACAATGAATGGCCATGGGACATTTTGTGGACAGACGAAGCCCATTTCCATCTCCAAGGGTAAGTCAATACTCAGAATTGCAGAATATGGGCAACGAAAAATCCATTCGGACATCAACCAGTATCTCTTCATTCTACAAAGGTAACTGTGAAGTGCGGGTTTACGGCATCGTTTATCGTAGGGCCATTCTTTTTCGAGGAGATAGGTCCTGCGGGTCCTGTTACCTGTACCGTCAATGGTGAAAGCTATGAGGCTGTAATTTTTATGCAAGATGGCTTTCCTCCACGCATTGTGAATCCAGCGAAGCAGCTGCTCACTGGATGCAACATGCATTTCGGAAATGATAGAATCATCAGTCGTTATTTTCTAACAGCCTGGCCGCCAAAGATACCCTGATCTTAATCCTTGGGATTTCTGGCTGTGGGGTTACCTGAAAAATCTTGTATTCAGTGGTCTGACTGCCAACTTAGTTGAATTGAAGACACGCATTGCTCAACACATTCAAAACGTCACCACTGATACACTCCGATCTGTTGTGGAAAACGCTGTTTCTCGGTTTCAACCTGTGGCAGAAAACGGTGGACTGTATATTGAACACTTCTTGAGCAAGTCTCGCGACAATTAAAAATCGATTTTTCCCATCCGATTTGGCAGCAACTTGTCGTGGTGTATGGGCTTTCAAATAAGAGTGCCACAACTGCTGAATGACTTGGAAGTAATTTTTTCAGTAAAAATCTGACACAGTCATGCACATTGAACATTACAGTTGGTTTAACCTGCAACTCAAACAATAGCCGTCTCATAGGGATTTAAAGTCACTGGTCGCCGAACCTATTTACGTTATGACAAATAAAATACAGCGCTATCTTTTGCTAAAATTTCAAACTATTTTTTTTCTTATGCCATGCCCTTTCCCTCTTCTTCGCGTATATTCAGGTCAAATTTCAGGTCATTCTGACCAGTGGTTCTTTTTTTACAGCTTTTTGAAAGTTCAACTTTAATCATAATCACACTGTGTATAAATTAAAAAAAGCTGAATCAATAAAACAACATCGAAAACGAAAAATTTCAAAGCGAGATAGATGATTTGAAAAGATAAATCGATTAAAATGTTAGTTTTGCTGCAAAAAAAATGTTTGCAAAAAGTCACTGCGAAATTTTTTTAAAAGTGTTTTAGGAAGTTCTTATCAATAATGGAGATTACTTACTAAATCGTAGAGGAATACTGTCGATTCAACATGTCGTTTTCCTCTATGGAGAAAACTAGGATAATAATCCCGATAGAAGATAGAGAAGCAACGAATCCAAAACATTATACGACGAGAGGAAACAAGACGGACGATGCAATATTCTCTAATCACAGTCTACGACTGGGAGTCTGCCGAGAGGTAAAGGTGTCGGCGTTGATGAATAAAGAGATATATTTATAAGAATATGTTATTTAATTTACAACATATCACTTAAGGAATTATTAAGACCGTTTTAGAAAAGCATTCCACCGAAGCAAGTAAAAATATACAATTTTAAATCACCAGAGAAAAATTTGCTCTGATATACGTATGCGCTTGAAGACTATGCTGCCACAAGTCTATCAGACTGTTTTCAGATACCACAAATCTCTTTATAGAAGACTAGCTGAATACCCGTGCTTCGCTACGGAGTACATTAAAATTAAATACAACGGTCAATGTATGCAATTAATGCCAAAATAATATATATATTTATTAAAAAATCGTAATTTTCGAATATTTTTAATTCGGGTATTTTTATGTACAAAATAATGTAGAAGAAAATATTCAAATTAAATACGACGGTCAATGTATGCAATTAATTTGTATGTTTAATATCCATAAAACATACTAATTTGAATTAAATTCTTAAAAAACTTCCATCTCAATTAGTCTAGTGGTTAAATTTTATCTTTTACCGTAGTTTAATATTTTTTTGTCAGTTTATTTCGTTGTTATGCACGTGACGCAAAATTGATTTAAAGTATCACAAAAAGAAAAAGCACTTGATCAGCATTTAATTAATTAAATTCTAATAATTAATCTTTAAATTTCACCAAAAATCAGAAAATGAAAGTAAAGATTCGAAAAAGATTTCATTTGGAAGGAATTTTTATGATCTTTCTCATGATATAAATTTTATAACCCTCAAATTATTATTTTGAATGCAAACTTAAAAAAAGTTACAAAAACAGCTTAAAAATTTAATTTTAATATTCTAAGAAGAATTTTTCAAAAATCTTTCTTAGTGCACCCCTACTATATAAGAAGAATCGCCATGCAAAATTTCAGTCCTTTAGGTCCGGCGGTTTGGTCTGTGTGTCATCTGTCAGTCAGTCAGTCACGGAACTGTTTTATTTGCGTATCATTGTTTGTGTATCATTATTATTTATTTAATTAATTAATTTTGCCCAAAAAATTGATTTGGTAACCATTATCGTTTATTTCGTTGAATGTTTCCGCTCAATCTGTGTTATATTTAGACAAAATGTGATGTAGAATATCTCACAGCACATAGCCCACTTCCATCGCTCAGTTATGAGTAGATGGAGTTATTCCAGTTGGACCTATTGTGTTTTACCCGATGCATGACGTCACATATCGGTTAGTGGTCCCTGTGGGCATGGGAAATATTCAGCTTTTGCTGTTTGGAGAAATGGAAGCATTTAAACCTATTAGGGCCTGTTCACATAGGAGTCCGTTGCGTTGCGTTAAGGAAAAGATGACGTTGAGACGAAAATAAACCAATCACAGGCGTTAAAAATTTCATTGCTAATCGTTTGGAGTCCTTTGATTGGTTTATTGTCGTCTCAACGTCATCTTTTCCTTAACGCAACGCAACGGACTCCTATGTGAACAGGCCCTTATTCTTTCTTCATGTTTAGTAAGTAGATTTGTGACTACGCTAAACCCATGTTCCGATAACTAGGTTTGGTTTGGAGCGCTACGGTCAACTTTGACTATACGAGGGCTAATTAGACCGGGACCTACTGCTCAAAGCTGATTCCGAAAGGCTACAAACGTCCATGCCAACAGTGGGACTTGAACCAACAGACCCTTTTACCAAAAGCCAGCGCTCTAGACATTCGGTCATCGTCCTGTGCGATAAATAAGATGAAGGAAATGCAATTAAAAACTTTTGTACTATAGCCTATAATCGATGACTTTGGGCCTGTTCACATAGGAGTCCGTTGCGTAGCGTTAAGGAAAAGATTACGTTGAGACGAAAATAAACCAATCATAGGCGTTAAAAATTTCATTGCTAATCGTTTGGAGGCCTATGATTGGTTTATTTTCGTCTCAACGTCATCTTTTCCTTAACGCAACGCAACGGACTCCTATGTGAACAAGCCCTTAATGTAGTCTCAATTTGACCTCAATAAACTTTTAAACGAATTAATTAATGTGAAAAGGCCGACATAAAGCTAAAATATTCTATATTTTAGCTTTATGTCGGCCTTTGAATAAAGCTAAAATACTTTTTGACTCTTTGAATGTATTATTTTTTTTACTGCATTTGTTGTAAGGTTATTTTGGCTATTGTGACATTGGAATAATTGACTTCAGTCACGTGAATCAGCACAAGAAAATAAAGTAGATTTTGGAAAGCAGAATTTCGGAACATATCAACATCGATTTTGTAATCTATACATTTATCATGTGTATCAAATTGTATTTTACTATGTACTATCATTGCATTGAGATAAAATTTTTTAAGGTTTGTGTTGAGATAAAATTTTTTAGTTATTGGGATCAATGCTTTTGCTAAAAGCTCTTGAAAAGTTTCATAAAAATCAATATTTTTACTATTATTTATTACGAATTCAAAAGTTTTGAAAAATTTTCGCCTCTAAATCAATTTTAATTTTCCTAATGCCAAACGAACAACATAGAGACAGATCTAGTTTTCTCATAATTTTAGACACTTATTGAACTTCAAACGGCAAAAATGTCCATTGTGTTACAACATATAATGTTAAAATGTTTTTACGAAGCTAGTACTGATGATAGTAAGGAAACTATTATTAAACATTCATTTAGAGCAAAAGTAATTCAAAATTTTCATGCTTCCCATCTATTGTGTTTGAAAGACAATATAGCATTATTCGCTT
The DNA here is from genome assembly GCA_907164885.2 of Dolomedes plantarius. NCBI lineage: Eukaryota > Metazoa > Arthropoda > Arachnida > Araneae > Dolomedidae > Dolomedes > Dolomedes plantarius. The sequence continues at coordinate 37,782,890 of OU015490.1, read as the reverse complement.
GTCTCAAATTTTCTGGGAAGCTTTATACATTGGAACAACCAGATAGGGATATTACGATGTTATAATGCAATAAAAACATACTGTTTTGGTTATGTGTAACAATGACTCAATATTTCTATATTCTGATTTACTTAGAATATTTCATGGACTTGGTTTAAGATGGAAATTATGTTAATAGGATCGAATATTACATGATAGGTAATTGTTATATCTAAGATACAGATCAACAATTACGTATTATGCAACAGTAGGAAACATAGTTGGCGGTATGTACGCTTTGAATGTATTATTTTTTTTTACTGCATTTGTTGTAAGGTTGTTTTGGCTATTGTAACATTGGAATAATTGACTTCAGTCACGTGAATCAGCACAAGAAAATAAATCAGTTCTGAAACGTGACATGCTGATTCTATTTTATGTTCCAAAATCCGAACTCTAACAGTTACATTGAGTATATAGTGAGATTTTTTTAAAAAAAATCTGGTTTACTTTGAGTCCTTGAATATCGATCTTTTATATATAGAGGTGAATTTAGCTCACGATGCAGACAGAGAATTTATATATGTAAAAAAAAAATATTTTTATAGTGGGTGATTGTATTGAAGACTTTAATGTTAATTAAAATCATTAGGAGAAAGTTAATTCTTTCTGCTGTGTTCTTTAACTGAAGTGATATAAAAACTACGCGGCAAGGATTCCTGATTCAAGAAGAAAAATTAACCAATAAAAATATGATGGATTACTAGTCGTTTATTTTGTAAAGAATCTGTAAATGGTTCTCTAAGAATCGATTGTAAATATCATAAACTCTATTTCAAAAGCACAATCAATGTGAGGATTTTTAAATGTAAATGAAGTAATAAAGAAGGTTGTTCGCACTTTATGGAAACGATTTTGATAGTTAAGTTTTATGTATAAATGCCGTATTTTTGCCGCGATTTTCTTCTGTCTATTAGCTATGGTTCTTGACAATAGCTCTATCTCGAATTTTTCACGAAAGTAAACTTTTTCTTAGTACTGTCATGTCAATTTTACCCCATTCCTCTTGAACCGTTTTCCAAAAACCGTTCAATATCCTTGGATGCCACTTTCCCAAGGCTCGTTATAATAAACCAAAAGCGCAAAAGTCCATTGGACAAGCGTCAGGTGATTTCACAGGTATTTCATTAAATGGAATACACTTTATTCCTGTTTCTGATTATTTCTTTGCTAAATAAGCGGCAGTTGATTTAGACGTGAGACCAGAGGCTTTGTCCATATGAAGCTTAACTTTATCAATGACCTTTCCGTATAAGGCCGGAATTTCTTCTTCAAAAATTGGTTCTAAAATATTCTGCTGATAGTAGAGTGAATTAATTTTGGCTTTACTTGAGACTTTTTTCATTTTTAATTTGCCCTGTAACACAATCCTGCAACTCTCATGAATTCCTGGGAAATCCTTGGGAACTTTTCTGTACACTGACAAAGCCATTTCGTACGGTCATTCCCGTCAGTTGAGCAATAGAAAATTGATATTTTTATTATTACAGTCACTTAAATACACTGAAGTGCCACTGAATTAGGGATAGCAAAGCCTATGCAAATTGTGTAGCGCTGCTCATCATGTATGCGCAAGTGAGGGCGCTGTGGTAACTGCATATATAGCGCGTACTGTGGTTGTTCTGAATTAGTTGTTGGAATTGCCAGTATGGGTAAACTGCCTGATTTAGACGCCTTCGATCGCGGACAAATCGTAGGTGCGCGACGCATGGGCCATTCAATTTCCGAAATCGTCAGACAGCTAGGATTTTCAAGGTCGACAGTGTCAAGAGTATACCAAGAATACATGGATGATGGAAAAAAATAGCGATCGGGCAAACTGCAAAGGACAATTAGCCTTGACAGTGCGTGGTGAGAGACGGCTCAGGCGTATTGTACGTAGCCAGCGAAGCCAAACATTAGCTCAAATTACCACCCAGTTTAATGACGGTGCCAGTAGTACATTCAGTAAACGGACTGTGCAACGCTCGCTTCACCGTATGGGTTTCGGGAGCCGTCGACCTACGAGAGTACCATTGCTCTATACTCGCCATCGGGCTGCACGTCTTGCCTGGGCAAGAGAGTACAGAGACTGGAGTGTAGAGGACTGGAAACGAGTAGCATGGAGTGATGAGTCTCGATTCCGACTACTTAACGCCGACGGGAGGATGAGAATATGGCTTCAGGCTCTTGAAGCCATGGATCCTGCATGCCTGGCTGGAACTGTACAAGGGCATGGTGGCTCAATCATGGTCTGGGGTGTTTTTTCGTGGCACAGTTTGGGATCTTTGGTGCGTGTACCAACCTCCCTCAATGCAATTCGGTACGTAGACTTGCTGGGTGATCACCTCCATCCGTTTATGCTGTTCTGTTATCCGCACGGTAATGGAGTTTTCCAGCAAGACAACTGTACCTCTCACAAGTCCCGGTTGGCTACTGGCTGGTTGGATGAGCATTCCTCTGACTTCTCTGTCATGACTTGGCCACCTAGAAGCCCAGACTTAAATCCTATTGAGCATCTTTGGGATGTTTTGGAACAAGGCGTGAAAGACCATCACACAGCACCAAAGAACCTTACTGAATTATGGACAGCTTTAGCCAATATTTGGCAAGCCATTATCGTGGAACGTTTCCAGAAACTTGCTGAATCTATGCCTCGTCGTGTGGCAGCCGTTATCAAGGCCAGCGGAGGCCCAACTCGTTACTAGGTAGGTATCCCTAATTCAGTGGCACTTCAGTGTACATCCATGCCTTATCGAGTGCTACCACAAATTGCCATTTTTCAGCAGCTAGATGTTTTGCACACAATTTTCTACAATTTGTTTTTCTTTCAGCAATATCCTTTGGCAAAAACAGTTGAACTTTAGGTAAACACCTTTTTTAACTTCAAATCTTTATGAATGATTTTACTTACAGTGCCAGAACACATTCCTAGTTTCGATGCAATGGATCTTTGAGTTGCATTTTCTTTAAGGGCCTGTTCACATAGGAGTACGGTAGTTGAAGCGTTAAATATATTTAACCAATGACAAACCTCCAAACGATTAGCAACGAAATTTTCAACGCCTAGGATTGGTTTATTTCCGTCTCAGCGCCATCTTTCTTTTTACGCTTCTGCTACCAGACTCCTATGTGAACAGGCCCTTATGGTGCATATACATTGGTGCAGCGTTCTCTGCCTGTGCCTTGGGGAATCCAGTGATTTATGTTTTCTGTACTCTGTACTATGCGTGGATCGCCTCCTCTGGCGGTCCATCAAAGAAAGGGTGAGGGGTCAGCGGGTCAAATGGTGTCGAGCGGGGTCGGGGGAGACACCACATCAAAGAAATCTTGCGGACGGGAATGGGTGTGGTTCTAAATACCGTGTCTAATGTTACCGTGACTAATGTGATGACAGGAGTCGGGCAGAGAACTCTGCACCAATCTATATGCGCTATTAGGATGAGAGACTTCACTTTCTTGATATTTACCTGCGTTGGAATAGTCTTAGGATGAGGTTTCGCGGTCATGTTTTCATTTTTACTTTCAGTTAGACTTTTTTCCCTTTCAAATTCAATATATTATAAATACCCTTTTTTTTTGGAAATGCCATAACCGCGATTTTTACACCGCCTTATAATTTGTTGATACGAATATTTCTCCTCGGAAAGCGCAGTTACCTAACCTTCGAGCCTTCTATCAATTTTCTGAGCCATTTTCAAAATAAATCTTTTATTTTACGTTCCAATCGAAACAAAACAGTAGCAGACGATTATTCTGAAGTTTCCAAATTTTTATCTCAAAATGCAAACAGCAAAAATGAATTACAAAATTCTTTCCATAAAGTGCGAATGACCTTCTTTATATCTTTCTGTTTACCATGATGACACTATCAGTCATTGATTGATCAAATACGAAATACCTCTAACCTCGCACGCAATAACAAAGTACCCATCTAAGTCGAAATGAATAAGAACAGCGAGTTTAAAATTCATCTAAAATTTAACAAATTTTATAATCTTCTCAAAAGCTTCCCGACATTTTAGTACCGATGTAAGCGTTTGATCAAAATAATGAAACATACAATTCATGAGTCCTTACATGCTACACTTCTCCCATTAAATGTCATAGTCGACTACATAGTCGTTATTTTGTATTTTGATGTTTTACTTGCCTTTTGTGCAAATTCTCGGGTGCGCTGACAACAAAAGCGCCATATCTTCCCCTATCGGCGACATTTGGAACTATTTTTTTTTCTTCACGGAAACTCTTTCCCATGTCGTCCTTACTTTCTCTATCAATTTTGGTGGAATTCAGCCTGATAGATCGCGCTACAGATGGCTCTGAATAGTGTTAGTTTAAAAAAAATCACCCTGTTATATATATATATATATATATATATATATATATATATATATATATATATATATATATATATATATATATATATACACACATACGCATACATATATATAATCGAAATAAGGATCGTTTTATTAGCTGAAAACTTTTGCATCTGACAAAGTTTTGCATGAAGAAATATTTCATGCTTTACAAGGAGAGGCAGAAAATTTGTCAGTCTATTTTTCATAAGCGAACAACACTAATAAATTAAAAGTCCCTATATTGTCTGATGTTAATATTACTGTCTAAAATTACTGTCTGATGTCTAAATTACTGAACACTCTGAACGCCATCTAATTCACTTAAAAGAAGACTCACTTGAACTGAAAAAAACTTCTGGGGGGAATATGAACTTCAGCATTATTTGTAGAAACAATGAAAAAGGAGATAATGTAAGAGTTATAGTCAAGTCAGTCAAGGAGGAAAAAGTTAGTAGTTAAATGTTAAAGTAATCAGAATTGATCCTTTTTACTAAAGACTTTTAAAAAGATGAATAAAAATTAATATTTTTACTATTACTTATTAAGAATTCAAAAGTTTTTTGAAAAAGAATTGCCTCTAAATCAATTTTAATCTTCGTAATACCTGACGAACATTTAAACAGATTTATTTTTCATGTATTTTCAGACACTTACTAGACTTAAATTACAGCAAAAATGTTCATTGTGTTACAACGTATATCATTAAAAAGTTTTCATGAAACTGTTACTGAAGATACTTTTTTTTTGTGTCAAATTCATTAAAAGTTTGGGGATATCTCCATTTAGTCCAAAACGTATTACAAAAATGTATGCATCCCCTCCATTGTATTTAAATGAATAGCTACATTATTCTAGGTCTATTATTATACGTAAATTATTATGCGTAACATTATTCTTTTGTCTCAAATGCAGTGGGCAGCGTTAAACATCGGGACTACCCCCAAAAAGGATATTATAGTGTTATACTACAATCAATACACAATATTTTGGATATGAGTAACAATGCCTTACTATTTCTATGCTCAGATTTACATCGTATATTACAAGGGCTTTGTTGGTTTAGAAAGGAATTGTTAAAAAGATGGAATATTGCTTTACGGGTAATTGTTTAACCTAGGAGACAGCAGGAAACAGAGATGATGGTATGTTCTTTTTGCATTATTTTCTTAACTGAATTTGTCGTAAGATTGTTTTGGCTGTTGCCACATAGGAATAATTAATTTAAGTCACGTGGCTCTGTTTAAGAAAAAAATATCAGTTCTGACACGAGGCATGCTATTTGTAGAATTGAATTTTGTGTTCTAAATTTCGAACACCAACAGTTACATTGAGTACATAGCGAGAATGTTTTTTATGTGGTTTGCTGCGATCTTTTGCATATTGAGGTGAATTTAGCTCATGACGCAGACAGAAAATTTATATATGTAAAAATAATATATCGTTATATTGGATGATATGAATTTAATGTAAAACGCGTTATTAGAAAAAAAGTTTATTTTGCTGTATTCTTTAACTGAATTGAAATGAAAACTATGCAAGAATTCATAATTTAAGAAGAGAAATTTGCCGATAAAAATAATGGTGGATGTATAGCCCTATTTTTGTGAAGAATCTACAAATGGTTTACAGAGTATCAGTTATAAAATATCTCAATCATCAATATTTCAAATGTACAGTCCGTGTAAGGACTTGAAAAAAGGAATTTAAAAAGAAAATTTCAGTTTTTCACGCTGCAGTCTATCAGTCATTTATTGCTCCAAACACGAGATACCTTTTACCAAGCGCTCTACAGCAAAATACCTGTTTCTGTCGAAATAAATTAAAACAGATAAATTTAAATTCATCTGTTATTTGAAAAAATGTAAGATCTTCTCAGAAGCTTTCCGACATTTTAATACAGGTAATTGAATTTCAGCAGTATAATGGAATATGCCATTCATGAGGACTAAAATGATAAAATTTTCTTACCAAGTCCTGATGATCTAGAAAATAAAATAATTTATTTTTCAAAAATGCAGGAATGAAAAAAATTGCACGCTTCACAACATATATAGATATAACAATACGTAGTACTTAATGTATCTCAAACCAACAATACGTAATGACTTAAATGTTAACTTTCTACGCAAAATGCTTGTCCAAATAACAACTTAATTAGATAGTAGTTTTCACGCTGCAGGAAAAGACAGTCATTGTGTGCATAATTTGGTAAGCTTAGCAATAAGAATTAGCTTCCATCGGTAAAATGCTGCATTACAGCCTACATATCAAAACTTCACCATGAAATATATTGGGAATTTCAAGCAAATATAAAAATAGTTTTAAAAATGAACAAAAGGGAGTGAAGTTACATAATTGTTTTCTAGCTTTCTGGAATTATACTTTCATTGCGCGAAGAATTCTGAGCTAAATCATTGTTAAAGCGTTTGCTTCAACATACCATGGATTTCTGTGACTGGTGTATTAAACACTCATTGGTAATATTATGCATTTATTCCAAGAAGAATACTGTGCTCATCATTATTAAAGCGTTCGCTTCAACATACCATGGATGCGACTGGTGCTTCGAAGACCGACTGCTAATGTTTCGTATCAGAGTAATTATAATCTTAACATAATTGTGTTCTAGCTTCGTAAAGATATACTATCATGACAAAGAATACTGTGTTTACTTAGCGTTATAGTATTTTCACATATTTATTTTCATTTTCCGGGACATATTCAAAGACTGAATAATAATATTTCGTATAGGCGTACATGGGATCATAACGTAATTAATTTCTAGTCCTTTTAAAACGTAGCATTATTTCGAAAACCCTGTGCTCAATCACTTTTTAAAGCATTTGCTTGAACTTGCCATGGCTTTCCCAAAGTGGTTACAGATGCTCAAAAATCTAATAAATCGTAAGAGCAGAAGAGCAATGACTCCATTTTGTAACCAGTTTTCTCTTTCTTCGAAACTTTTCTTGATATATGGTATAGACATTGACCATTCGCATCGTTCGCTCCTCAAAACCTGCGTAATTTTTCTTACTAAATCACTTGCCATTGTGTTACACCTATACAGAGTTGTGTTGTTCATATTCTGTATTCCCAAACTTAAATATATGCCCAGCCATGCTATAAAGGGATTTCTTACAAAGCAAATAATCGAAACGACATCTCTCGTTTTGTGGTACACAATTCATCGGTCGAGAAAAGAGTTGTCCGACATCATCCAAATAATGAGAAAGCTGGGAAGAATATATCACCTGACAGCGTTTAATATTTTCAACTGTATTTGCTTTGCTTGGTTGCTGTCAGTTCAAATTCTGCTGTACTTTACAATTCTATATCCTAACACTGACGAAAGGTACAGCGAAATCCTTGACTTGCTGACGTTTTATAGACATGGACTTCAGGGTAGGCGAAAGTTTGTGGTCACGTGTATCTCACTTTTCGTCTATGTAACATTTCTACTCATTTTTCCTTTATGCACCGTTGTGCTTTACATAACTTTCTGCAAGTGCTTTCGAGAGATTATTTCCAGACAAAGACAGAAGACTGAGAGGGTAAATTCATTCTATGAAATTCCAAATACAGTCATCAACGCATGCTTTTGCCGGTACAGACACGTACTGGGGACTTTAAACCAGTTTGAGTCCACAATGTCTTTTCCTATCTTTGTTGCTTTCTGCCTGAGCGTCTTCGAAACGTTCTACGGTGTATTACTGCAATTTAAGGGAGTTGACGAAAATGCCTCTAAACGAGGGCCAATCTACTTATTTCATGGCTTCTTATCTTTTACCGTTATTTCGTTCATGGCTGCAGCGGTAAGCGAGGCTGACAAAAATGCGAGGGTGATCAACGATCAAATACTTCAACAGTCATGTTACTCTAAAAATGTGACAGACCTTGAGATAAAGATCAAATTATTTCTCTTGAATGGCAGCCCTGCTTTCGTGCTGTCTGGATGGGGAGTGTTTGAATTTACGAAAAGTCTGTTCTTGACGGTTTTGGGATGTGTAATAACGTATGCTCTTCTTGTAATCAACCTGTAACGCAAGACGCACATCAAGAATGCAGCAGGGCCGGCGCTAGGGGCGGGCAAGCCGGGCCCCTGCCCGGGGCGGCAACCTTAGGAGGCGGCAAATGGGCAGTAAAATTAACTAGTTTATGAAGAAAATGATTAAACCAAGATTCATTTCAATACTTATGAAAAATGAATCAGTGGACTTTGAATAAAATTTGCTTTTAATATGTTTTACGAACTAATTTTTGTTATAAAGGGGCGGCATTTTACCTTTTTGCCCGGGGCGGCGAAACTGCCAGAGCCGGCCCTGAATGCAGGCGTATAAGGCAAAATGACATCGTTCATTCTATCACAGGCAGAAAGAAAACATTTAGGGCTTCGTTCATTCGCAATTTGTCCACATCGAGGGAGAGAAAGCTTTTAGCGTGCTGGGTACACAAGCTAAAATATATAAACAAATATAATTATATAAATGTACAAGAAACATTTTGGCGTTTCCGGCTAACATGTCTTTGTCGTCCGAGACGGACTGGATGGATAAACCGGAGCCACACACTTCAGCCTGAAGCGTATATGGACCTGGTCTCAACCTGTCTTCATCGTCAAATCGGCAAAATGGTCTTCGTTGGATCAGGGTGCCTGACCAGTATTAATGTACCAACTTAATAAATTACGGATGTAAAGATGCTAGGAATTTCTTATGACGTCGGAAAAACAACAAACAGTGTACTTGTAAGTCATCAGGCAATTTTCCAGGGTCTTAAGGTAACTGCCTACGTTCAAAGCCAATTTTTTTAAAAAATAGTTTTAAAAAAATATTTTTTGGTCTATTATGGTAAAATAGCACTTAAAATTAAAAAAATGGAGCAAAAACGTACCTGTAAATACCATACTTTTTTTTATAAATTGGTCAATTTGAAGTAAATTTTAATGAAATTTAGCTATAACGCCTATCCCTCTGCACAAAATTCTAATGCTACTATTTTATTTTCCTGCTCGCACATGATACATATGGCAGTTATCTTCAAAATGACCTATAATCTAAGAGAAACTTTAAAATTCAAAAATAATACACACAATTTTATGTTCCAATATGAAAATTTTCCCCGATTCGTCATTCCTTTCCTTATAAAAACAGCCCCAAATAAGAAACTATTTATTATACACCAATTATTGTACGTCATTTCATTAACAATAGCGTATAAAACATTTCCTGCAAATTTTATCAAATTATATACATTATTATGTGAGATATCATAATAATGGTAAAGATTTGTGCTAAAAAACATAATTCTGAGAAAAACGCATTTAAAGTTGTTTGTCACTTCAATTTTGCAGTAGATGTTTTTTTAATAACTATAACTCTGCTTCTAATCGATGTAGAATGAAAATCAAAACGGTTTTGAAAAGAGAAAAGATGGAATTACACGATTTTTGCAAAAAATGAAATTGACCAAAATAGTAAAAAAGTGACATTTTCAGCGTAAGCAGTCATCTTAACTTCCAAAAAGAAATAGTCTTATCGTTATTCGCATTTTATCTTGCTGTTTGGTGACGACAATGAAGCTCTATATGACTTCGACTGTTCCGGATTCAAGAGAAAGAGCTCTATATAAGGATTGCTTGTTAACAGTTTACAGATTTTGAACATTATCTGTCACGCTATTTCTCTACATGTTGACATTTTGAAACTGTGACGCATGGGAAACATAATAATAATAGTAAGATTTTATATCTTGAATTATTGTTTTGGAAAATGTTTGTTGAAGAATGTTAATGCTCGGGTTTATAATTTTTAGGCACTGAAATTTGTGAAAAAGTGTGTAAAATAATAAATTATTCCCTGAGCTTTCATGTTTGCATGCCTTTAACTGTTGACTTAGTGTTTCTACTATTAAATTCCGGTATTGAATTGAATCTTGACTGACATTTACTTAAATACACATTTTGAGACTCTCGATGTATTTTTTCAGCTATTTTGGATGATTGAGATGCAATTGTGTAATGGTTTATGGGATACGCATTTGAAGGATTTGTAAGTTTATAATGCCGTATTCTAGGATTTTAACAGAGATTGGGCTCTAAATTTTAAATTGTTAAATTTACTGTACATTATTAACACATTAAGGGCATTATAAATGGCACTGCGACTATAAATTTCTTTATGTCGATTGTTATGCAATATTCTAATATGTAAGTGTTTTATTTAATACACACTTTTACTCTGAGAAACTATTTTTTATAGTTTAATGACTAGTTTAAATTTTTAAGATTAAAAATAACCTCAACTCTAGTAAACTTAAAAAAATATATGATCAGAACTAACTTTTTCTGATTTTTAACGCTTAAAAATATAACCTTCTATGAAGTTTTTCAATTGCATGGATGGCAACACCTAGGTTATTTCTTTTAAAAATTTCCCTTCCCCAATATTTCCTTTGAATCAGGGGACGCAATCAATTGTGATTTCCATGGAAAAGTAAGATGCTTCAGCAGAAATTAATTTTTCATTTCATAAATTTTACCTTAGTTTTCCCGTAAGGAAATATTTAAAATTATGTTCGTAAAAAGCAGTTTATAAGCTTATTTTTACATTTTATAAAAAAGGGAAAAAAATGTAAGAATTTTTCATTTCTTCTCGCTAAAGAATAGCTGAAAGAGCGATAGTAAAAGAAAATCTTCAGATATTTTAAGAAAGTAAATTTGAATAATATTATAAAAAAATGAAACTGCATCGTGTTTTTAATTTAGTTCTATCAATATGAAATTCTCATGTCTGTGTTATTTGTTTCCAAATACACTGTAGCTTGTAGAGCTGTATAATAGCGCATACAGATTGGTACAGAGTTCTCTGCATCTGCCAGTGATTTATGTTCTCTCTGTACTCTGTATATGCGTGGATCTCCTCCTCTGGCGGTCCGATACATAGCATCAAAGGAGAACCCGAGGTCCCGGGGATCAAATGGTTACAGTGGGGGCGGGGGACACTAGATCAAGAAACACGATGGACCTTGTGGGCTTGAATGGGGGGGTTCTAAATGGGGGAATATCTGGAAGACACGTGTTCATTGGAATGGGGGTGGTTCTAAATACCTTGTCTAATGTTACCGTGACTAATGTGATGACAGGAGTCGGGGATCTGCAGGCAGAGAACTCTGTACCAATGTATATGCACCATAAGAGTCGTTTGATGCCAAAGTGGTGTAAATCTTTTATTTCCCATTTCTAGATTACTCCTTTATTCGAAAGCTCTATGGCGGGGGTCGGCAACCTTTTTTACTATGAGGGCATGTTTCAGAAATGCTGAAGATCGGCCGGCACCGCTGGATAAAGAGGGGAGGAAGGGGAGGGGTTAATATTTAGACATGAAAATATTAATGCGACATAAATTTTTAGTACGCAAATTCAAATTTCAAATTTAACCCTTTCCTTACGGGGGTGGGATAGCATGTATCCCAAGAATACGGGTCCAGAATGAATATATATATACATAGTATATATATATATAATATATATAATATATATATATATATATATTATATATATTATATATGTATATATACAGTTGGTTTCTCTGTTTTAACGACGCTCTACTTAACGACGATCTCTATTTAAAGACGATATTTCCCGGTCCCGGTCCCTCCGACGTAAAAAAATTCTATTTTAAGACGATTTTGTTCTATTTAAACGACGATTTTTTCTTCATGATAAACTTTTTCTTCAACATTTTATCTACAGGAGTGTTACTTTCTGTGGGGGAGTTTGGTTTCAATAACAGACCCGGAATTTCCTTTATGTTTGTTGCAATCATAGACTTGTTGCAGTGGAAAAACTGGGGAGGGGGGGGGATTACTGTTTCTCGGAAGATCGAACATTCTTCCCTGGTGGATCGAATTTCTTAGTGCGGGTGTGGAATCACTCGATTGTACCTACCATGTTGTCATGTGATTTACGAACTATCCAAAAGCACCCCTCTCTCACTCCTTCTGGGAAGCACGTGTTCATGTTTAGAGAATTCATGGTTGTGTGTAGGAGCTCATTCCAGTACGAATACGAGGTGAGCAGAGCAAAATGGCATCAAAGCGAAAGCATCTTACGCTACACGAAAAAGTGAATATTATTGAAAACTGGGAAGAAAGTGTTGGAATAACAAAAGTCCAATTCGCAAGACAATTTCAGCTACCCGAGTCTACTCTCAAAGGCATTTTAGCAAGAAAAGAGAAAATTCTTGAAGCAGCACAAAATTGGTTTGGGATCCAAATCCGAAACGGCTAAAATTCAATGTGGCCGATCAGAAGAGTTTGAGAAGGCAGTCCTGCAATGGTTTCATCAAGCAAGAGCATCTAACATTCCAATTTCCGGAGTGATATTTAAAGAAAAATGCTATTATTCTGGCAGAAAAAGTTTGGAATGCAAAATTTTCAGGCTTCGGCTGGTTGGATAACAAAGTTCAAAGAAAGATACGGCTTGTATTTAAAGCATATTTGGCGAAAGTGGCTCCGTAGATGAAAAAATAGTGGATGAATGGAAATAGTGCTGAAGGGGATATTAGATGGATATGATGAGAAGAACATATTCAATGCAGATGAGACGGGCCTATTCTACAATATGGTGTCTAATAAAACCTTAAAGTATATGGGCGGAAAAGTGTTTTGGTGGAAAACACAGTAAGGAACGATTGACTGTTTTAACTGTGCACTAATTCGAATGGATCTGAGAAATTTCCACCACTAGTTATAGGCAAATCAAAGCAACCAAGGTGTTTTAAGAATATCACCAGGAAACCTTGTGAGTACCGCAATAACAATAAGGCGTGGAGGACATAACAAACTTTTATTGACTGGATTAGAAAATTTGATGCAAAAATGCATCGAGAAAAGAGAAAAGTTTTACTTTTAATCCACCGATGCACATACTCCACTGCACATACTCCAAATATCCCTTGACTTACAAATTTGACTATCCATTTCTTACCAGCTATTTGCACTAGCAAGTTGCAGCCATTAGACCTGGGTATCATTCGCAGTGTGAAAGCATACTACAGAAAGTCTTTAATTAGGAAATTAATAAACAATTCGGCTGACAGTATAAAAATTAGAAAATTTACCAATCTTGGAAGCAATGCACATGATAACATCAGCATGGAAAGAAGTTTCTTCATCCACAATAAAAAACTGCTTCGCGTTGCTGGAAATCACAAAGAACTTGTAGCGGAACTGCAAAGTACGGATGTAGAAATCAACGAAGATGACATTACCCCTGAAGAATGGAGAAGTCTTGTTGAAGATGAGGATGTTTCAATTCAAGATTTCTAAAATTGTGATAAATATGTTTTAACAACAGATTTCAGAAATGTAGAGCAAATTTATGAAGATATTGTAAACGAAAACACAGTGTCAGATGAAGAAGGTGAAGTTGAAGACACGGAAAACGAGACACTGCCACCGTCTTACACAGATGCAATTTCTGCTCTAGATGTTCTCCGACGCTATATTACATCGAAAATGGAAGGTAACTCATTTAACGTTTTAGAAAATCTGGAAAAGAGAATAACGAAAACAAGGCGAATGAAGCAATCAACACTTTTTGAATTTTATAAAACGTAATTTATTGTATTGTTTGTACTCTTTTTTTTCAATATAATTTAAAATAACTTTTTGTGAATAAAATAATGATGATAATAAAAATAACATTTTTAAACACGCCAATACATTAAGAAATATATTGGCAGTCCTAAGCCTGTAAAGTGTGAAGGGAAATGTTTATTTTTTCACAAATTCTGTTTAAGGACGATCTCTACTTAAGACGATTTTTCACGGTCCCTTGAAAGTCGTTAAACAGAGAACCAACTGTATATATATATATATATATATATCGATATATATATACTAATATATATATTATATATATATATATATAGATATAGATATATCTATATATATATATATATATATATATTTATCTATATATATATATATATATATAATTTATATATATATATATATATATATATATTATATATTTAGATATATATAGAATATATATATTTATATTATATAGAATATATATATATTGATATATATATATATATATTATATATATATATATATTATATATATATATATATAATATATATTATATATATATGATTATCTAATATACTATTTATATATATAATATATCTTCCTATATATATACTATATAATATATATATATAATTATATAATATAATAATTTATATATATATAGATATATTATCTATATATAATATATATATATATATATATATAATATATATAATATACTACTATATATATATATATAATATAATATATATCCGATATATATATTATATATATATATATATAGATAATATATATATATTTATCTACTATATAATATATTTATATATATAGTCTTATATCCTATATATATATATTTATATATATATATATATAATTATATATATATATATATATATATATATATCTATATATATATATATATTATATATATATATATATATGATATATATCCTCTTAATAGCCTTCTTACAAAGGGAATATGAAATTCTAAAGAGAAAATCGGAAAAATTAACCCCGTAAGCTAAAGGTTGAACAAAACAATCTTAAAATTGTAATGGGGCACATAAATTGAATTTCCAGATCTCGGACATTGGTCCAAATGAGGGTCAGTGAGGCTTGATCGGTACTTTGATTTTAAGTACAGTGGAACCTCGACTTACGAGTGTCTCGACTAACGATTTTTTCGAGATACGAGCATTCTCTCGGTAGATTTTTTTGCTTCGAGTTACGAGCTAAACTTCGGGTTACGAGCAAGTTTCAGATACCCCACCGCTAGTTTGAACAGCGAATGCCATGTTACGTGCTCATCAAATGAGAACACAAGAAGCGTATAATATTTACAACCTTTATGTACAATTATTATACAATTGTATAATATTTTTCTGAGACTACTATCCAGTCTTAAACCGAGAGATTGGATTCTGAGAAAACGTTCTTCGGATTCTCAGAAAGAAGAATCTGGACATTACAGCCACAGTGAACGATGCAACAATCGTCCAGCTTCCGTGTCTCACTCGTTCACTTTAAGAGAGTAGCTAGTAATAAAAGCGAAAGTCAGGAAAGCGGGGCGAAAAGATCAAAAATCAACGAATAAGATTTAATTTCTCAGTTCAGCCTTTCTCCTCCTCTTCCATCAGCATCTTCAAGTCTGATCTCCAAGGTAAATGCTGTACAATGTAAACAATAGAAATAAACAAAATTAAAATTCAAGCATAGACTGCTAAATCACTATAACATAAAACTTATCCTGCAAAGAAGACATTTTCAATAGAGGATAGCGCAGAAGCTTCATATCCCCATAATGAAAAAAAACCAAATAAATAATCCAACAGAGATAGATAAAAATAATACGAAAATAGACAAAAAACAAACAGAAATCAAGCACTCTGGGCATCCACACACCAACGGCAAGATTCTGTATAAGTGCCGGAACTGAACCATAAAACAACATAGAGGTAACCGAAAGGTCTCGTCATCAGGGAGCCTAACCATGTCAGTTACCTCAAGGGGAACTTTCTGAATAGGATGCAGGTAAGCCCAAAAGACATCCCAAGGCCCCGAGTCCCCCAAAGAAGCAATAAGTCAAGAAAAAAATGAAAAGACAAACACAACTTACAGTATGGGCTCAACGCACCTTACATGCAAGCACACAAAAATCCTAATGCAAAGTAAAAGATGCGTACACGCCTCAATTCCGTAAGTGACGCTTATGGCGAAACAGCAGCCAATTCTATCCTAAAAGTTACTTCATTGTAACATTACTATAGCTCCATTACTATAGCTCCATAATAACAATTACTATTTTAAAATTTTTTTTTACCAAAATTATTCGTTACAACTACGATCGTTTGTTGCCTCAAATATCTAAAATTTAGATATTTGGACGCGCGGGCACTTTAACCCATCCAGGGGCAACAGCCTCCACCAGTTTGCACGGTGCAGATCTTCGCCCCGAATTTTTTTATAACCTTTAGAATCTTGAAAATTTTTCCAATTAAAAGTTGCAAAATGTTTTTACCTCTTTAAACTGATAATATATGGCAGTACTAGCCATTTTTCTTCTCATTTAACTGGAATACATTGAATGCAAGTGAAAAAAAAGGACTAGATTAGGCGTTTGCACTGAGGAAACGGCCGCCCCTCAAAGGTTAAAAGTGTTTCGCGGGCACTGAGTTGCGACCCCTGCTCTATGGTCATTCTGTCTCTTTGTTAAAGCTCTATGGTTGTGAGGTTCTAGCTAAGCAGAGGAGTGAGGCTGTATTTAAATGGCCCCTACACACGAAGCAGATTGAATATAGAGCTTTCGAATGAGTTGTTCAATCTCGAAAAGTGAAAAAACAATTACTTTAATTTAGTAATTCAGTGCATTGCTCTATTTGTATCATCTGTTCTTCGTTGTAACTGAAATTGGAACTGTAACGAACTATAGTTTGTTAATAAAATAATGGAAAATGCCCTCTTCAGATTGCAACAGTTGAAAGTATAAATCCCTCCAGCCCAACTAACAGCCTCTGCACCTAGGTTCGCCTAGTTTCGTTGAGTACACTGGTGGGAAGATAATCTGAATGGTGAAATTTTAACTGGTGCACTGACAAAGTAGCAGTCATCTAGACCACAGAGGAAAGAAGGCCATCGTTTGGGCCTGTTAACCTATTCCTTATGGGGTGGGATAGCAAGTATCCCAAGAATACGGGGCCCAATAATGAATATATGTAAAAATATATATATATATATATATATACATTAAATATATATATATATATATAATATCTATATATATATATATATATATATATATATATATATATATATATCATATATATTTATATATTATATTATATATCATATATATTATATTTCTAATATATATATATTATATATATTATATATTATATATATATATATATATATGATATATATATATATATATATATTGGAATCTCGATCTATCGTTTTACAAGGGACCGACTGAACTGAACGATAAATGCTGAAAAATGATAGATGCGGGATCATAACAAAGCAATATGATCGTCGGGACTGGGTGAAATAAACGATTCTATAAGTGGAGGTTCAGTAAGAGTATCTGATTGCCAGCTAGTTAGGTCCCTGGAGTCGTCTGCTTTGTAACTTAACGAAGAATTTTAAATTCACAAAATTTTGTTCTACTTGAACTATTTGCTTACATTTTAAAATTCTTCGAAGGTCCACTCTCTCACGTTTTTTCGGCTGTCGGTGAACATTGCTAACAGGATATTTGTCTGGATTACCAAACATGCGTTTCTTTGCAATATTCGATCTATTACGCCTCTTTAACTATTCAGGCCGAAATCAATATTTATTTTGCTTGATAAAGTGGTTGACTCACAAGCCGACAAGATAACTGAGTTTTAATATCAAACCATGCGCATGCGTATACTCTAATAACATACTCGGTTAAAACTTTCAAGTTCCCCGATGGGTTCTTTTGTTGAAACATATAATCTCAAAATTCTATATGCTGTCGTTAGCCACGTGGAAGGATTCACTTTTCTTGGATCCTTTCGTGACAAGCTTAATAAAATATTTCCGGTTGAAATTCCAGTACATATTTAGTAGGGATATCGTTTATCTGCACTAAGTTCATTAAGGGCAACATCAGGCAAAGTTTTTTTCTGTCTTTTCAAAGCTTATTACAGGCCTCTTTTCCCACGATTCTAACTTTTTTCCAGTTTCTACACAGTACCCTTTTGGTCCAGTAGTTTTTCCGTCCAAATGTTTCAATAGATGACGTAATGGTAATTCATTTGTATGTAACAAACAAACAAACCATTGCAAAGGACGTCCCATACAAAGCTCAAGTTGTCTTAATGATACCATTTTTAGAACCAGTATTAACCACTGTTCCATCACAACTAACACCTTGCAAATTAGAAAGATTAACACTTTTCTCCAAGAAAGTTAATCTACTTGTTTTAATATTATCAAAACTGACAGTTATAGGAGGGACATGACCAATATATATATAGATCTTGGTTCTCAAAGTAGAACAACATGTTCTTCTTTATGGTCTTTCTAGATAACCTTTCTCCTTCCTTAACAAGAATTAAAATCTTGTCTTTTCGGCCGACAAAGTATATCCCATATTCCGATGAACAGCTCCATCCTCATTTTTCCTTTCTTAGTCACTGCACGATTTTATTCTTTCCCATGTGATTTTTCTATGATATACTACTTTAGGAGAATCCTGTTTGGTAATTATTCCCATATCTTTTAAAACTGCATTTATAAAAACTGCCGCTGATCTATCAGAAGCACTAGTTCTGTCGCAAGCCTGCACTACATTTGGAAGTGTAGTTCTCATTTGCGAAGTTGAAGGAGAATCTTGACTTACAATTGTGTTTTTCGTTTAACATTGTTCATATTCAGTACTTTCATATTCACCAGAAGAACTTCAGGAAATCAAAATGTATCCCATAACAGAAGGAAAAACTTTATTAGCTGTTTTTCTCCATTGTCTTGCAATTGAACGTTTTGACTTCTTTCTGTTGCCTTTACTTTGCATTGCAATCTTTTTTCAAGCATTTTGCTTTCTTTAATGTCAATATTTCCAATTACCATTCTTCTAAATGTCCTTTCATCCGTTGAAAAAACTCTTTTAGCTACTGGTACTGTAATTTTCCCAGAGCTATCGATTAATCAGAGCTATTATATCTTATGAATATGTTTTTGATAGTTTTGTAACAAATTAAGCGAAATAGATCATAATTAAAGTTGTCTTGTCAGATAAAAATTTTATTTGATTTAGCTTAGATTTCGTATTATAAAGAGGTCTTGTAATAGGCAACTTTTCTACACATAGGCGTTTTAAATTCATGATTTTAGTTTTT
The DNA here is from genome assembly GCA_907164885.2 of Dolomedes plantarius. Lineage (NCBI taxonomy): Eukaryota > Metazoa > Arthropoda > Arachnida > Araneae > Dolomedidae > Dolomedes > Dolomedes plantarius. The sequence continues at coordinate 37,763,545 of OU015490.1, read as the reverse complement.
TCGCTCTTCCTTAGTGGGGATCCTGACTTTACTATCGTACGCCACACAGGCCCACAAAAAGGTGCCATGGTTAGGGGTGCCATTTCATTTGATAGCCGGACCCCTTTAGTAGTCATTAGTGACACACAGCACAGAGGTACGTAGACGTCCCGTTTTGTTCCTGTTCCTCTTGCGCTACCCCGCATTTACTTTGTTGTTTCCAATCCCCTCGGAACCTTTCCTTTGGACTCGGAGTAGAAAAGCCTACACCAAGTCCAAAGGACCTAGATTCTTGGCGAAGGGTAGTACGCAGCTTCAGTTTAAGCCGAGGTACCACTAGGGCTGAAGTCTGACTTGACCTCGAAGAACATCGGTCCCGTAATTTTGAACCGAGTCAAGTGACGAGACCGGAACACTTGACCCCACACCTCCAGAGGTAAATTTTAGAACTTGGGATACATTGTATTCATGCCCTATTTCACGTGCTAGGACCACTATTAGTGAACACGGATTTGCAGCGACGAGCATCGAACCAGGGACGTTCAGATCACTGGCTCGACGCCTTTGCCAACCGGGCCACCGCGCCCTTGCATTTATGTTCCAACAAGAGAATGCCCGGCCACATACGACACGTGTTACTATGAATCGTCCTTAAGCTTGCCGAACACTTCCCTGGCTACCTAGGTCTCCTAATCTCTCCCCCATAGAGCACATTTGGGACTTGGTGGGAAGCGATTGCAAATATCCCGGAATGCTGCCGATTTAACCCGATAGTTGGAGATAATTCGGCAAGAAATTTTTAAATAATCACGATGACCCGTTTGTAGTCGGTTTTTGTTTTTAGTAAGCAGATTTGTGACTACACTAAACTCACGTTCCGAAAACTAGGTTTGGTTTGGTTTGGAGCGCTACTGTCACCTTTGGCTACAAGAGGGCTAATTAGCCCGGGACCTACTTCTTGAAGCCGATTCTGAACAGTTACAAACGTCCATGCCAAGAGTAGGACCCGATCCAACACTCTTGTACTAAATGCCAGAGCTCTAGCCATAAATAAGATGAAGGAAATGCAATTAAAAACTTTTGTTCTGTACCCTATGATCGATGACTTGATGTAAAGTCTCAACTTGACCTCAATAAGCTTTCGGACGCATTAGTAAATGCGAATAAATCGCATAGAACTAAATTATCGAATGTAGTAGATTTTTGAATGCAGATACATATTATTTCGGATCATATTTTCATCGATGTATACATTTATCACATGTAAAAAATTCTAATTGAGGCGTTCCTATTGAAAAGAGGGTAAGTGCCAAAATTTCCGAAGAGTATTTTTTCACTGATACAAGGCCACTGATAAGTGCCTAGCTAGTTTGGTTTAGTTCACCAGTGAAAAAATAGTTTTTGAAAATTTTGGCGGTTACCCTATTTTTAACCGGAACGCCTCAATTTACTATTTAATATTCTTACGTTGAGATCGAAAATGTTAAGTTTATTAGGATCAATGCTTTGCTAAAGGCTATTAAAAGATTCATGAAAACTAATATTTTTTACTTTTACTTATTAAAAATTCAAATGTTTTGAAAAAATTTTACCTGTAAATCAATTTTAATATTCCTAATACCTAACGAACATATAAACAGCTTTAGTGTTCATATATTTTCAGACACTTATTAGACTTCAAAGACCAAAAATGCTCATTTTGTTGCAATGTACAATATTTAACAGTTTTCATGAAACTATGATTGAGGATAATTTTTTTTAAAACTCGAAATGAGGTTTATATGAATGAGAAAGCTTTCATCTTCCAGATGATGTAAATATTTTCTTTGTAAGATAAAAACTCGAGGAGCATCGATATTACATCCACATATGTGACGATATTTCTCGAAAAAGTGGGTTTAATATTTTGATGAAAATATTAGTCTGTTTTAAATTATTTTTAAACAAATGAGGTCTTGTTTGAAGGAGAAATGTCTGTAGTCTTAGACTGTAAAAAGATAAAAATTCTACGATTAATTTTTGGCGAGTTATCGTAATCTGAACATGTAAAAGTCAATATTTTTCCACAAAACATAAAAAAAAAACTTAAAGTCCGACGAAGATGAGACTTGTCTTACTTTCTTCCCCGCATTTTTCTGCATCTATTGGTATCGGTATCGACCCCATACCCCCAGTGGTTTCGGAGGAGATAGCGTGACAAGCTTTTGACAGCGGCGGCGGCGCCAGTTACTTTTTTTTAGAATAGAGAGATTCATTTAATGTTTGAGGACATCTCCATTCAGTCCAAACCGTAAAATATAAGGTTTTTGCCTACCATCTATTGTATAGATTAATCCATTTAAAAGAAAGGGTAATTATAACATTATTCTTTTGTATGAATTTCAGTGGGGAGCTTTAAACATCTGGTCAACCCAAAACAGGGATATTGCTGAGTTATACATGAATCAATATGCAATGTTCTGAATATGTGAACAATTACTTAATATTTTATATACAGATTTACTTCGAATATTGCAAGGGCTTTGTTGGTTTAAAATGGAATTTGTTAAAAAGATAAAATATTGCTTTAAGGGGAATTGCTATACCTAGGAGACAGCTGCAAACAGAGATGGCGGTATGTAGTCTTTGAATGTATTACTTTCTTAACCGCATGTTTTGTAAGACTGTTTTGGCTATTGTAACATGGGAACAATTGATTTAACTCACGTGACTCTTCTTCAGACAAATATCAGTTCTGAGACTCTGCATGCTGTTTGTAGAATTCTATTTTATGCTCCAAGTTCCAAACTCCAACAGTTACAATGAGAATATATTGAGAAGGCTTTGTATCTGGTTTGCTGTGATCTTTTGTATACTCAGGTGAATTCAGCTTGATGATGCGGACAGAAAATTTATATAGGTAAAAAGCAAAAACAAAACATATTGTTATATTGGATGATAAGAAATAAATGTTAATGAAAACTTATTAGAAGAAAGTAAATTCTTTTTGCTGTGTTCTGTAGCTAAATTGTTATGAAAACTACGCGGCAAGGATTCATAATTCAAGAAGAGAAATTTTCCGATAAAAATATCGAGGATGAGAAATCGATATTTTGTGAAGAATCTGCAGAGGGTTTACAAAGTATCAATGATAAATATCACAATCATCGATATTTTGAATGTCCGTGCAAGGATTTGTAAAAAGGAATTAAATAATAGAATTTTCTGTTTATATTGATGAGTCTAACAGTCATTTATTGGTCAGATAGAAGGTATCTCTAGTCTCTCTCGCTTAAAAAACAAACAAACAAAAAACTTATTTCAGTCCAAATGAACTAGAATAGAGTTTGAAATTCATCTATTACTTGACAAATTTTGTGATCTTCCTTAAGGCTGTTTGATATTTCAGTACCGGTAAATGCATTTGATCAATTATAATGAAACATATAATTTATAAGGCCTTACATGTTAAAATTTTCTTATCAAGTCCTGACGACCTACTAAATCATATAACAATTTATTTCAAAAATGCATGAATGAAAAATATTGCATGCATCACAAGGTGTATAGATAAAAAAATAATACTTAAAGCATCTCAAACCAGCGATACATTATGATTTGCATGTCAACTTTCTACGCAAAATGTTTTTTTTTCTAAATTACAAGTTAACTAGATGCCATATTTTACAATGCAGGAAAATACAGCTATTGTGTGCAATATTTGGTAAGCTTGGCAATAATAATTAGCTTCCATGGGTAAAATCCTGCATTTCAGCTTTTGTATCAAAACTTCATCATGAAATATGTATGTGATTTTCAAATAAATTTGAAAAAATTTCAAAAAACGCAGTAAAGGGAGTTAAGTTACATAATTATTTTCTTTCTGGAATTATACTTTTATTCCGCAAAGAATACTCTGCTAAATCACTGTTAAAGCATTTGCTTCAACATACCATGGATTTCTGTGACTGATGTTTCAAACACTGATTGGTAATATTATGCATTTATTCCAAGAAGAATACTGTGCTAATCATTATTTAAACGTTCCTTCAACATAGCATGGACTTTTGTAACTGGTGTTCCAAACACTGACTGGTAATATTATGCATTTATCCCAAGAAGAATACTGTGCTAATCATTATTTAACCGTTCGCTTCAACATAGCATGGACTTTTGTAACTGGTGTTCCAAACACTGACTGGTAATATTATGCATTTATCCCAAGAAGAATACTGTGCTAATCATTATTTAACCGTTCGCTTCAACACAGCATGGACTTTAGTAACTGGTGTTCCAAACACTGATTGGTAATATTATGCATTTATCTCAAGAAGAATACTGTGCTAATCATTATTTAACCGTTCGCTTCAACATAGCATGGATTTATGTGACTGGTGGCTCAAAGACTGACTGGTAACATTTTCTATCAGAGTAATTATTATTTTAACATAATTACTTCCTAGCTACTTAAAAATATACTATTATTACAAAGAATACTGTGTTTACTTAGCGTTAAAGCATTTTTTCAGATTTATTTTGAATTTCCATGACTTATTCAAAGACTGAATAACATTTCGTATAGGTGTACATGGGATCACAAGGTAATTATTTTCTAGCTTTCTTTAAACGGAGTATTATTCTGAAAACACTGTGCTGAATCATTTTTAGAGGATTTGCTTAAACTGCCATGGCTTTCCCAAAATGGTGTCAGATGCCCAATAATCAAATGAAGCGTAAGAGCAAAAGAGCTAAAATTCCATTTTGCAACCAGTTTTCTCTTTCTTCGAAACTTTTCTTGATATACGGTATAGACATTGACCATTCACATCGTTCACTCGTTAAAAGCTGTCTAATTTTTTTCACTAAATCAATCGTCATTATTTTATACCTATACAGAATTGCGTGGTTTTTAAATTATTTTTCTCAACTGAAATATATGTCCAGCCATGCTGTGAAGGGATTTCTTACAAAGCAAGTAATGGAAGCGTCATCTCTCGTCTTGTGGTACGCTACCTATCGGTCGAGGAAAAAGTTGTCCGACATCATCCAAATGATGAAGACGCTGGGAAGAATATATCAACTGCCAACGTTTAATATTTTCGACTGTATTTGCTTTGTTTGGTTTCTGTTTGTTCAAATTCTGTTCTACTGTACACTTCAATATCCTAACACTGACGAAAGATACAGCGAACTCCTTGACTTCCTGACATTTTATAAAGATGGACTTGAAGGTAGGGTGAAGATTGTAGTCACATGTATGTCACTTTTCGTCTATGTAGCTCTTCTAATCACTTTTCCATTATGTACTGTTGTACTTTACATAACTTTCTGCAAGTGCTTTCGGGAGATGATTTCCAGACAAACAGAGAAGACTGAGAGGATAAACTCATTGTATGAAATACCAAATGCAGTCACAAACGCATGCTTTTACCACTATAGACAAGTACTGGGGACTTTGAACCGGTTTGAGTCCGCAATGTCTTTCCCTATCTTTGTTGCTTTCTGCCTGAGTGTCTTGGAAACGTTCTTCGGTGTCCTACGGCAATTTCAGAAACCTAACGAAAATGCATACTATCGATCACTCGTCTTCTTATTTCATGGCTTCTTGTCCTTTACCCTGATATCTTTCATGGCTTCAGCGGTAAATGAGGCTGACAAAAATGTGAGGGCGATCAACGATCAAATACTTCAGCGATCTTCTGACTCTAAGAATGTGACAGACCTTGAAGAAAAGATCAAACTATTTCTCCTGAATGGCAGCCCTGCCTTCGTGTTGTCTGGGTGGGGAATGTTTGAATTTACGAAAAGTTTGTACTTGACGGTTCTCGGATGTGTCTTAACGTATGCTCTTCTTGTTACTAATCTGTAACACATGACGGACAACAAAATGGCAGGCGTTACAGATTAATAACAATGAAGACAAACTGGTGCGGTCCATTATATCACAGACAGAGAGAGAACACGTACCTAGGGCTTCGCTCGGCACATCGAGTGAGAGAATGCTTCTAGCTTGTATAGCCTTTGGCTATACACGCTAGAAGCATTTATTTATTTATTTATTATTTATTTATTTATTATTTATTTATTTATTATTATTAAGAAGCATTTATTTATTTTAGCGGGTATAGCTAAAGGCTATACACGCTAAAGTAAACAATTAGGTATAATTATGTAAATATACAAGAAACAAGTTGGCTTTCCCCGCTAACATGTCTGCATCGTCGAATCAGCCGAGGGGGGAAAGGGGGTTTGTTTTATGAGGCTGCCTAAATAGCATTTATGTACCTTCTTAATAAAAGCATGAAAATCCTAAAGTAAAGCTCAAATCGGAATTTTTGAGAGTATCCTCTATATTGCTTCACTATCCGAAGAAACACACGCAACAACTAAGTACTTCATGGAGGCAACTGTGTGTGTGTGGAGCCAGCTCTGAAAGTTACCGATTTTACCTCCTGATTAAATAGCAAGAGTTTAAATTGCCGATGAAAACATGGAGTTTCTTATAGGCTCCCCGAGAACAACAAATAGTGTATTTAAAAGCCCTCGATCACTTTACAGGATCCTTTTACGGCTGAACGGCTAGAGCGCTGGCTTTTGGTCCAGATCCGGTGGGTTCGAGTCCCAATGTTGGCATGGATGTTTGGAGCCTTTCGGAATCGGCTTTAATGTGGTAATTTCGAGAATGTGTTATTACGCACTCTGGTTTACGGCTGCAAGAATGTTTCAATTCACCAGAACTTTTATGATTTGAGGATAATTACTTTCATTTTTCATCCCTCTAAATCAGTGGTCTTCAAACTTTGACAGTATATGAAACCCTAATGAGTATAAAATTATTTCGTGGAACCCGGGATCATAAACAATAGAATATTCACAATTTAGGTAGTACATATAAAGAAAAAAGTTCTAATATTCTTTTATTGTATTATAATAGAAGTGAATACAATATTTCAAAATAAAGTTTATATGTACAAATAAGATTTTCAATTTTAATGGATGGGATGAGCTTGCTTTGTTTTGCACAAAACTTTAAAGTCGAGTTCTACTGTCGTTATTTTTAAACGTATTTCATGGTCAGCATAAAATTTATTTCTGTATTTTGTTTTTGTTCCGACGTATGTTGAAAACGACTTTTCGCTCAAATATGTTGTAACAAAGGGCTTTTATAGCTTTTGCAAAAATTTGGAGACATTCCCTGTGAATTTTAAACCAAAAATCAAGATCTTCTCGTTAGTGTCTGAAATTTTAACATAGAACATCGCAATAACTGAGTTTCTCACAATGTATCTCTTTGAAGACGCCATCTTTCGGAGGCTCCTGACAATCGGATGCCCCGTGAGCCGGCTTCTTGCGTCCGTGAAAGGGATTGAAGAACCGGACTAAAAGATCAGAACCGGGTTTCGGTTCTCATTTTTTTTCTTCTTTCCAGAACCGGGTATCTGGGCATTTCCAGGTTTTGAATAGTACAGGAACCATAAAAACATGTGCCTTATATTATCAATGAAAACTAATATAAAGACTAGTAAAGAATTTTAGTTTACTCCGTACGTAAAAAAGTATACTTCTTTTAAATTTATTTTAATGAAAGAGTTTTTATTAAATATGCCAACAAAAAATTTAACATATCCATGCGTTAGTCCCATAGGCGCATTTTCGTACAAATTGGGCCTGAAGCAGAAAATGCTTTTTCTTACTCGATACTTTAGGGGTTAAATAATGTATTTACATTTCCTGTAAGACCTGCAACACACCATTCCGTTGATAAGCGTCCTTTTGTTCTTCAATCACAACAGTTTCATCAACTACACAAGCAGCATTGGGGGTGGGGCCAAAGTGGCTATTGCAAGTAAAACTTTGAATCCTTTTACACGACATTCGCACTTTGAGTGCGTCAGGAAACGAGATAATTTCATCAACACTCGCACAGGAATTTTTATTTGGTTCGGATGACGTGAACACACGTTTAAGGGGACACACAACCCTTAAAACTTCAAACGATCGATTTTTGGTTTTTGTATATTCTGATTTTTGGGACATATCTGAACAATATAAAAAAAACCGAGTTTATGTAAAGCTCACTCTGTTGCCATAGCATGTATATTCCAACTTTAACTTCAGTTTTCTTAAATATGTAAATTTTTGGATTACGTGCGCTGTTACTCGGAAACTATGTGTGCTAGTCACGCAAAATTTTTATCAGATTTGTATTTTAAGCTTTTTTATATACTAAAACCAAAAAAATAAAAATAAATTTGTAAAATTAAATTTTTACACTTGAAAATGTGTTTAAAAACTGTTAAATTTAAATTTTTTTTATAATTTTATGTAAATTTTTCAATTTAAACTATATTTTTTGTATTTTTTTTTGGGTTTTACATTAAATTTGAGTATATTATTAATTTAATTTGACCAAAAATTAGTTTCTGTATGCATATTTCTTAATTTTATGATGCGCGAAACATCCAATGATTTTTTCCCCCCTTTTTAGTAATGTGTACATTTAAAAATAAAACCTAAAAATTAGTTATGGATTTACAAGTTTTGTTTTTGTATAAAATATAACTGAAGAATTGTAATTTTGATACAAAACAAAAAAATTATATACATATATTAATATTATTGGAGTTTCAGTAGCTCCAATTTGATCATGTTTACGGTCATTTCAGTGTAGTCAAAGGTAGTGTGCCCCCTTAAGAGTCTAAAGGCTTATTTTCCATCAAAACCCTTTGGAAATGAGTTCTAAAACCCGATGTAAACAAATTCTGGTTCATTTGTTTCTCTGTAAAGATATAATGTTAGTACTTTCAGTTTGCCACTAGAATAGAAATTCGTCGAACACTAAATTGTTTAATATTTAGTAATAAAAAATAATATACCGGGTGCGTCATAAATTCGTGCAAAGTTTAAAAATTCGTAATAAAAGAAATAAGGCTCGGAAAAATTTTCTGTTTGCGCGAATCGGATCAGAGGGACATTGGATTTTTTTTCCACGT